>JARFIW010001670.1:9412500-10612500 GCA_036346225.1 Platerodrilus igneus | reverse complement strand
AGAGCACATTGACCCTAAGACTGGAGGACCACCTGTGGAGAGAATCCAAAAAACTAAATTAATAGCCACGTTGAATTCAAAATGTAAATATGTCATCCATTATAGAAATCTGAAGCAGGTCTTGTTAAATGAACTCGAATTAAAAACCATTCATAGGGTACTTAAATTTAAGCACAGTAGTTGGTTAAAGTCATACATTGACTTGAATACTGAGCTTCGGAAACGTGCAAAGAATGAATTCAAAAAAAATTTATTCAAATTAATGAACAATGCTGTTTTTGTTGAAACAATGGAGAACAAGCGAAAACATTGTAATGTAAAACTTGTTTAAAATTGGGATGGTAGGTATGCTGCCAAAGCTCGTATCCAATCCTCTGTTCAAAAATCTAGCGATATTTGATAAAAATCTTGTACTAGTTGAATTACACAAATCATAAATCTACTTTAATAAAACGATATATATGGGCATGTGTGTCTTGGATTTATCCAAGCTCACGATCTATAACTTTCATTATAAATATATGAGTGTCAGATTTGGAAACGATTGTAGTATTTTATATACTGATACCGATAGCCTTATCTATAAAAATAATAAACCAAGATCCCTATGAGGCTATGAGGCGGGACTGTCACAAATATTTTGATACTTCAGATTATCCACAAGATAACATCTATAAAATTCCTCTAGTACATAAAAAAGTATGAGAATGATGAAAGATGAGAACAATGGACGAATTATGACCAACTTTATCGGGCTGAGATCCAAAATGTATGTGACGAAGGTTTTCAAAACATCGGAAGAGGTGGAAGCTTAACGCTTGCGTATACAAGAAGATACTTATATAACGCCAACGACTCTTTTTAATTTCGGTGTAACTAAAAAAGTCAAGGGAATTAAAAAATCTCTCATTAAAAACTATATCACATTTGACGACTTTGCTCGTTGTGTAGACGATTATAAAGAAAAGTTCATTTCGCAAAATTTGATCCACTCATCTAAACATCATGTTCATACAATCATTCAAGATAAAATAAACTTAACTCCACAACACGATAAAAGATATTTAATACCAAGATCAGACAGGACATTACTCATAGGTAATTATTTCAAAGATAGCGTGGAAATTGAAGAGGCAGTTTAAATTATAATAAATTACTCTAATATATGCATGTAGTATGTAAGTGCAAATATGTTCATCTAGTAAATAAGTGTAAATATATAAATAAAATGTTAATTTATATGTAATACATGTAGTTATAAATTATTTGTTAATTGAATTGGTATCTCCAATCCTATTGTAAATGTACTGTTATTTGTTAATGTAGTATTTAGGTATATTACTCTAAATAATGTTAACTTAGATATAAGCTATCGATATGTGTGTAATATATGTTAATTCGGATAAACCGATACAATATGTGTATTATTAAAGATATGTATGTTATAGTATATAAATCAATGTATGTAAGTGCAATCTGTAATAAAGCATTTTAATGATTGCATATTTTTATTTAAGTGGAGGGCGAGGTAGTGAGGGTGGGGGTGATTGTGGTGGTGGTGGAGGTTGTTGTGGTGGTGGTTTTTGTGGTGGTGGTGGTGGTGGTTGTGGTGGTGGTGGTTGTGGTGGTGATTGTGGTTGCGGTGGTGGTGCTAGTGGTGGTGGTTGTGGTGGTAGTTGTAATCGTGGTTGTGGTGGTGGTTGTGGTGGTGAAGTTGGCGGTGCTTATGGTTGTTGTGGTGGTGGTGGGAGCCTAGAACCGACTGCCTCCTTCTGTGGTGTGTGGTTGTGGGTCTAGAACTGACATCCTCTCTATAGAGTCTCCATGGCGACCTCGGTGTGGATGACCTTCGGAACTCACGAAAATGGTCTTTTTGGACCTTAGAATTTCCAATGTTAAATCCCATAATAAAACCGGTTTTTTGATCTCGTGGTAACCTTACCTATCTACTTTTTATACATATTTGTTTATAGAAATGTTCAAATAATGTTATTTTAGATTAAATTTAAGCAAGATGAATTGAAAGTGGTTTTATTTGTTCAAACAGACAGAGACAGGTGACCTTTTGTAAGGAAATCCACTTCACTAAGAGAATACCCCATCATAATTAACAATCCCCTGGATTACACGCCATCCAGAGGAAATCCTATTAGAATTACCTTTCAAGTTTGACCGATTGAAAACCTAATCGAAGTAAAAGTAAAATTTTGTTCAATACTCAAGTTTGTTCTTTTCCACTTATTACTATAGGGACCCACTCCCGCAATAATGTAGTTAGCCTGGGCATCTTGATTTTGTTACAAGATTTCCGCCCCTTTTGGGCAATACCCCGTAAAAAACCCGTAATAGAGCACGAGTATATTGTAGAACTGTTGGTGGCATACTCCATGCCCTGTGCCGGCCTGTTTAAGCTAAACTTTGCGGATGTCCTTCGTAGAATTGGTAGTATAACATGTGTTACGTGCCAATCCAATTGGCACTTAAACATTGTTTTTAGGTTAGTTTTGATGTACGGAAGTTTCGCGCCATAATTTCAAAAGACGCGGCGCGTGGAATTTCAAAAGACTAGGCGTGTACTTCCGTTACGTCATAGTGCATTTGCGCAGATCATGCGACTCTAGAGGGTTGGACGAATAACTTCGGCGGATGTGTTAAAGACAAAAGAGTGGGGACAAGTTTTCCGTGACGCTCTTAAAACGGGGCTTTTTGCCTTTGATCTTCGAGTGAAGTGGTCGTTTTTTGGTAACGTATCGCTAGCTTTACCTATGTAGATTCCTTTGCTTGATTATCTTTTGTTTGTCTACCTTTACCTGGTTTTTCCTGCCCATTCCCTGCATAGGTAATAAATTTGAAGCCAACGAGGCGTATCGGACTGCACGACCCGAGATGACGAGTCACCATCTGTAATTACTCCGGGATGGAGCTCTGAGGAACCTTGATAGAGGCTAACTTTGGTTCAACCCCGCAGAACGTTCGGATTTCCGGGGTAAGTAATACCATGTTTAATTTGTTTACTGATATGAACTTTTGTTTAAATTTTTATATTTCTGATTACGGCGCAATATAATTTTGTGCAATGGTGACGTCATGGTAGTTGGCAACGCGGAATCTGTAATAAGGTTCGCGCTTCCGGCCGCCAGGGGCGTTGCATCGCTTTCGTATTTATTGCGCTTGCGCGATGTATTTATGAACTCTTAAACTGTATTACCGACTTCGTAAACTGTTTTATCGACTTTTAAATGGTAAGAACTATCACCAAGTAAATTGTAATACATGTAATTGTTCTAGTTGATTGTAAATATAATATTTATGTTTACTTGGAGTTTTTGTTAACCTATATACATCCCAAAGAATCATAAATGCTGTATAGTTCGAATCAAAGGCATTATTGGAAAAAATTCGGCTAGGATGCTTTAGTTAGAATGCATAGATATGCAGATTGCTGATGTAAGAACAAATATATTATGCTTCATAGCTTATACCCATCGGTTTAAACTAAACTGGAAAAATATTTATCTGGTTGTTGTGGGTGTTAACAAATATAATATTTGTTTACTTAGAGCTTCTTCTAACATGTATCTTTAGAACATTAAGCAAAGTACGTCGTTTACTTACGGACAGAAGAGTTAAGAGGAGGAATTTTAACAAGCCTTAGAACGCATAGATTTCCAAAAGCAGATGCGTATACTTGTTTGTTCTGTAACTGTTACATCATACTAAAAATCAAACTGTACGTTAATAAAAATATAGAGCCTCCCCCACCAAAGGATAAGATTGGTAGGATTTAGAAAATAGTTTCTATAAAATCGACTAGATAGAAGAGATCTGTAAACCCAAAGAAGTACACACATCTTATGACAGACCATAACCATAATTGCATATACAAAATATATGTAGACCGATAGTAGGATTAAAACTAAGTCTGCTTTATACTCAAAAAGACAGGATGGAAGAAAAGTGAATGCAATAGATACAATGAGAAAGAGGCATAAAAACAGAAGTTTAGATGCAACTTAACTAAATCTGGGCAACTTAGAAAAAGCTACTACATCCCTGTTTGCTATTGCCTAGATTTTTCTATATAAATTTGTTATTTATCTTAAGGCAGGTGTTGGGATTTGCCAAGTTAAGGGTCTTTGTCAGCGGTTCTATCATTTTCAAAATTACATTACTGCGTGTATGTTCCTCCAAGGAGCGCCAAGTTAAAATTGTTCGTTAAGTATTCGGTCATTGGGGGATACCAAACACTTTAAGACAGCTAATCGAATAAAATCAAAAAAATAAAAAGCAAAACTGTTTGAAGTATTTAATAAAATCAAAAATAAAAGAGAGCTAAACTCCTATCAGCACGGGTTTATATAATGGCTCGCTTGCAAGTCGAATTTGTCCCGCAACGGACGATTTTCAGAAATTCGCATTCTATTTTCCCTTCCGATAGCTCGGCACAATGATTCTACTGAAATTTGCACTCGTCCGAGTTGAAATTTAAAAATTTCCACACGCATCGCAACACGTCCGAGAACAACTAATTAATTTTACATAGAAACTCATATGCTTCCACCTCTCATGTTTGCATCTTATTTCAACCTTAACCGCCAATCTAGTCTGTTCGCTCTATCTAAAACTTGTGCTCTTGTTTTACATATTTTCCCTCATTTAACTACTAATGCATTCCCTCTCGCTTGTCTTTATACCACAAACTTGCTTTCTTACTTGCACTCATATAGCTTGAAGCTTATCGACTATCGTATACATCGTTATCTTTGCAGGTGTTCCTTGTTCTAATACGCTGAGGCTCTTACGTAACTTCCCCACGTCGTTTATAATTTCTCGATAGTTTTAGTACTTGGAAAGATTAAATTAAATACAAATTGAACATTTTAACTCTGCTTCTTTTTATAGAAAGCGTCCAGTGAATAATTTAAACACCTTATTTCTAACGAAACGAATAAATTTTTATGCTCCATGGTTTTAATAATGCGTATTATCTAATGAAATTCTACATTACTTCCTTTTACACATTGATTATGATTATATACAAACCCTACATTCTAATTGAATGATTTAAATCTACACAGTAGGCCTTTAATTAAGCGTAATATTTTCCACTGCTTTGATATACATGGTGTTTAACATTATCTAAACAATATAAACCCTATGTTTAGAAGTAGATGACGAATTTATCCAATATGCCTTTAAATGAAGCGTATTATTACCCAAAGCTTCCTTATCCACGGTGATTAAAATTATTTGCTGTCGTTTATTAATTTTCTACCCTGGTCTAAATTTGAGTATTTTATATATATATATATATATATATATATATATATATATACATATAATAAAAGACAGGTTATTTGCAGTCCGCAAAAAGAAATTGTGTAGAACAATATATAAAATAAGATGTATCTGTAAACAAACTCTATGAAAATAATAGAGCCTATTGACGAATACATATATACATATACATATATACATATCCATTTCGAATTGACCTGCACCTTGCCGAAGTTCTAGATTACTAAAACAGCTGAAATGGTTTCCTTTTTCCAATGAGCTAAAGAGCTAAACTACAGGTCCAGCCATAGTAGTAGGGTCGTTAGTGAGGAACCGGACTAAGACAGGTCCCCGAAAGAGGGCAGCGGCTCTTTCGGTACCTAGATTGGCAGAGACCATAGGGGTCGGTATGGCAGTCTAAGACACACTACCGCGATGTGGAAGGCAACGGGAAACCACCACATTACCTCCCAAGTACACAGCGTACCTAAATAATAATAAAATGATGGCATTCTCTGGAGTAAAAGATTCCGGAGTTAAAATAGTCCCCCATTCGGATCTCCGGGAGGGGACTACTTCGGAGGATGCGATCGGAAAGTTAAGAATAAGAGTCGAGAACATTTTGCGAGTCGGAGCGTGGAATGTTAGAACTATGAAGCAAGTGGGTAAGCTAGAGAATCTAAAAATCGAAATGAATAGGTTATCATTAGACATAGTAGAGATCAGCGAAGTTCGGTGGCCAGAGGCGGGGGATTTTTGGAGTGGAGACTTCAGGGTAATTCATACAGGAGCCGAGAAAGGAAATTTGGGTGTGGGGATGCGGAAAAAGATAGGAAACTGTGTAGAAAATTACTTACAAAAGAATGAAAGAGTACTCATGGTTAGATTAGAATCTAAACCGGTAAACACAGTAATAATACAAGTATACATGCCCACCTCTAGCTACAGTGACGAAGAGGTAGAAGCGATCTACAAAGATATCGAAGACATATTAAGACACGTAAAAGGACATGAAAATTTAATAATTACGGGGGATTTTAATGCAGTGGTAGGTGAGGGTAGGGAAGGAGCGATAGTAGGTTTATTTGGTTTAGGCACTAGAAACGACAGAGGAAATAGACTGGTAGAATTTTGCGACAAGAACAATTTAATCATTACAAACACATTATTTCAACATCATGCTAGAAGACGATATACGTGGAAGATGCCAGGAGATATAGGAAGATATCAAATAGATTACATTCTTGTTAGACAACGGTTTAGGAATCAAGTAAAAGACTGTAGAAGCTACCCAGAAGCAGATATAGACACTGACCACAACATCGTAATTATGAAGGCCGCACTCAAATTTAAAAATTTGAAAAAAAGAAACGGAAAAAGGCACTTGGACCTACAGAAACTAAAAGAGAAAGATATTCAAGAAAGATTCGAAAAAAGGTCAAATGAATTGCTCAAAGATACCGGGAAAATATCTGATACTAAGGAAGTAGAAACAGAATGGCATAACATTAAATCCAGCCTCGACATGGCGGCCAGAGATATTCTGGGGTATACACAAAAAGTAAATAAGAAACCATGGATAACAAAGGATATCCTGAATTTAATAGAAGAAAGACGAAAATACAAAAATAAATCAGACCAAACAGGAAAACAGAGATACAAAGCCATAAAATGGGAAATTATTCGAAAATGCAGGAAAGCTAAAGAACAATGGATTGATGAAAAGTGCAAAGAGGTACAAACTAAGATGAAAGTAGGAAAGACAGGTGAAGCATACAAACTAATTAGAATTAATTTTAGGGATATAGAAACGTATAGCAAAAATATAAGGGACGCGGAGGAAATGTCATTATAGAAAATGTAGAGAAAGTGGGTAGATGGCAAGAATATATAGGAATTTATATGCAGGAGAAGAACTAACTGCATTAGAAAAGGAATCAGACATTGAAAATGATGACTTGGGATATCCTATACTTAGAGATGAGTTTGAAATAGCATTAAAGGGTCTGAAAAATGGTAAGGCGTCGGGTACAGATAAGGTGCAAGCGGAGACTCTAAAAGCCGCTGGTCAAGCAGTAACAGAACGTCTCTTCCAACTTGTAAGCTATATGTATGAGACAGGCGAGATACCCAAAGATTTCAAACATAACATCATAGTAACTATACCAAAAAAGAAAGGCGCAGATAGATGTGAAAATCTTCGAACAATAAGCTTGACAGCACACGTATCAAAAATATTAACTAGAATTGTACAAAGACGAATGGAAAAACGGGCTGAAGAAATACTAGGAGAAGACCAATTTGGGTTTAGGCGAAACAGGGGAACACGGGAGGCTATCTTGGCTCTGAGGGTGATAATGGAGAAAACAATAGAAAAAGGGGAAAGCGTGTATATAGGGTTTGTAGATCTGGAAAAAGCATTTGACAATGTAAAGTGGAAAAAAATGTTCGAAATACTCAAAAAGATCGGAATGAGTTATAGGGATATACGGATAGTACATAGCTTATACAAAGAGCAAACAGGAGTAATAGAATTAGAGCAGGAACGTAGAGAAGTAAACCTCAGGAAAGGGGTGAGACAGGGATGTTTCCTATCCCCACTAATTTTTAACTTGTACATTGAAGAGGCAATGAATACTGTCAAATGCAGGAAGACATTTGGAATTACTATGCAGGGACAAAAAATTGATATGCTTAGATTTGCAGATGATATAGCGGTATTAGCATCTAGCAAGGAAGAGTTAGAAGCTGCCCTCAATGAAATGGAAACGGTTCTAACAGAAAGATACGGTATGAAAATTAACAAAAGTAAAACTAAAGTACTAGTATGCAAAGGAGGGAAAAATAAATCAAAAACAAGAATACAAATATGTAACACGAACTTACAAGAGGTTAAGGATTTCTGCTACCTAGGAAGCCAAATAACGCAAGATGGGAAAAGCACAAAAGATATAAAACAAAGATTAGCACAAGGTCGTGCTACATTTAACAAGAAAAAGCAACTACTGTGCTCAAAGACCACCAACATAGAAACAAGGAAAAGATTGCTCAAAACATATGTGTGGAGCACAGCACTGTATGGCTGTGAAGCCTGGACAGTGGGAGTAGCGGACAAGAAAAAGGTAGAAGCCTTTGAAATGTGGTGCTATAGACGTATGATGAAGATATCATGGACAGACAAAGTTAAGAACGAAGAGGTACTAAAAATGGTAGGGGAAGAAAGAAATATGTGGAAAACGGTAAAAAATAGGAGAGATAGGATGATAGGCCACATACTACGGCATGAGGGAATAGTGCGGAATATACTAGAAGCAGAGATAGGAAAAAAGAGAAGAAGAGGTAGACCTAGGTTAGACTACTGCACACAGATAATGAAAGATGTAGGCTGTAGGAGTTTCAGGGAATTGTGTAGGCTAGCTCAGAAGAGAAATCAATGGAGGTACGCATCCAACCAGTCCCAAAATGGATAAATTAATGACAAAGAAAGTAACTGCACTTAAACATGATATTTATTATAAGCAACTACAAGTATTGGAGGGGCAATATTCTTGAATAATGGTAATTGCGTGAAAGCATTTACTGGAAAACTTATCTCGGCAAATGTCTAAGTGTTGGGGGATCTTGGCAGCCACAGGTTGCTTAACCCTCTTCAATAAATCTCAGTGAAAAAGGGCATAATATTAGAAAACACTAGAAGAAACATGATATTTATTATATGCAACTACAAGCATTGGATGGGCAATATTCTCGAATTATGGTAATTGCGTGAAAGCATTTACTGGAAAACTATTATTTTGGCAAATGTCTAAGTGTTGGGGGATCTTGGCAGCCACAGGTTGCTTAACCCCCTTCAATAAATCTCAGTGAAATAGGGCATAATATCAGAAAACAATATAAGGGGAACTGAGCTGTATTGCTGTGTGAGAATTTCAGGGAACTATGTAGGTTAGTTTAGAAAAGAAATAAGTGCAGGTACATGTCCAACCAGTTTTGAGACGGGAAACCCAATGACGAAAAAATAAGCGCAGATGAATCTGATGATTATTATAAACAACTAGTTGTTTGTTGTGAAATATCTGCAACTAATGTTGACTGTGCGAAAAGATATATTGGAAAAAATATTAAATCAGTAAATGTTCAAGTGCTGGGGGAACTTGGCAGCCACAGGCTGCTTACCCCCCCTTCGCAACCACTGAATGTCGGAGAAATAGGGTATATAATTGTAAAACAATAGAAGGTGACCAAACTGCATCTAACAAGAAAGAACGGCGCCTATGATGAAAGACAACAAACATAGAACAAAAAGTTGTTGAATGCGTATGTGTGGAGCACAGCACAGACAGTATGCCTACGAAATACGAGCAGTCTGAAAAGCAGACAGAAGAACAGTAGCGGCCTTTGAAATGCCGTGCTTCAGATGTTTGAGGATGGACAGACAAAGATAATAACAAATAGGTTATAGAAACAGAAAGGGAACAAGGATATCTTTGGGAAAAAAATATGAGAAATAGAAGGGCAGAATACGTTCTAAGGCATTTTTGGGGAATAGTATGGGATATATGACAAACAGAGATAGGAAAAAAGAGGTGGATGTAGACCTAGATCAGATAGTGATAGATGCAGACTGTGCAAATTTTCGGGGAAATCTGTAGGTTAGTTCAGAATAGGAAACAATGATGGTACGCGTCTAACCAGTTTCAGGACTGAAGACCCAATGATGATGATATATACATATATATATATATATATATATATATATATATATATATATACAGAGAAACAGACCAAATTGGCAAAATTCTACGTAAACACAACATCAAAACAATCTATAAACCCACTAATAAAATTTCACAAATATTACCAACCCCAAAAGATTCCGAAAACAGTCTTAACGCCCCAGGCGTATATAGTATATCTTGCAGCTGCGGTTTAGTATACATAGGAGAAACAGGACGGTCAGTACAGACTAGACTAAACGAGCATAAGAGATGCTTAAGAACAAGCCAGTACAATCGCTCAGCGGTGGCCGAACACCAACATGAAACAGCCATACCATTAACTTTGACAAGACG
The DNA here is from genome assembly GCA_036346225.1 of Platerodrilus igneus. Taxonomy (NCBI): domain Eukaryota; kingdom Metazoa; phylum Arthropoda; class Insecta; order Coleoptera; family Lycidae; genus Platerodrilus; species Platerodrilus igneus. The sequence goes on along the minus strand of JARFIW010001670.1, from coordinate 10,602,151 downwards.
AAACTAATTCCCGGATTCCCATTTTTCTACAATAGAAAAATTAGAGAATCCATAGAAATCAATAAAAATTCTAATTATCTAAACAAAGACGATAGCTACTACCTTTCCCTCATTTGGAAAACAAGCCTATGTTCACAACAGCGGAACCGTGACGTTCACTGATCCGCTACGACACTCCTCTCTATGCATGATCACTCATGCACCAACTTCTCGCCCTATATAAACTTTCGCTTCTTTCACCATTTACTTCGCCACAAGACACCTTTTGGTTTTGAATGGGCTAGTGAGTCTGCTAGTTTTAGAGTAACTCTACTTTTTACACTCTAACTTGTCTACTTAATATTATTATTCTTATCTTTATTATTATTTATTTTATTACTTATTTTCTTTTCTTGTCCTGATGAAGCCCCTTACAAAAGTGGGCGAAACATCGTCCTTAGTTAATAAAAAGACACGGTCCCAACCCGGAGCCATAAATATTTATAATGACTCCGGCCGTGAAAGCCTCCGACAATATCATTTATGACAAGCTTTATATATTATTTACAATCATTACTTTTGTATTGTAATTAATGATTTTTGTAATGTGAAATGCCGTATCAAAATACTACGTTTGAATATTACGTTGCCCTTGTTTAAAGAGGCGCCAATCTTGATACTTGTCATACCTTGGTTTTTTTTATTTGATGAGAAAGCTTGAATGGCAGTTTCTGATTCCTTTGATTCAGAAGAACTGAAAGACTCAAATTCGCTATAGAACATATTGTAGGTATGAGAGCTATCTCCCAAAACGTTATTGATTGCAAGCAAAACTTTCAGTTTGACATTAACTACTGAACAACTTTCCTACTGTGGGATGTAACTGATTTGCAACTTTTCGACACGAGATACGTCATGAGAGAAAGGAATCGTTGATTTCTCTATCTTCCATAGGTTAATAACGTGTTCATTGCTATTATGATTTCGAATAAAGGTTTATTTCTTTTATAATTTTTATACTTCTACGCAATGTATAGGTCGGAGAAATGAGGTATTGCAAAATATCCCAGTTGGTATAAGTCGAATGTTTATTACCTAACTACGGTAACGATTTTTATAAGACGGTTTCAGTCGTTCTTTGGTATTAGATTGAAAGCCTTTATGGCAACGCTTCTCAACCTTTCTGTTATTGCGACCCAGTTTACCAATGTAAATATTCTCACGCCCCCCCACTACCGAAAAAATAATTGGTTTCCCCACTCCTTGTGTTAGGCCTGTGTTTTAGTAGGCGCTGCTTTTTGTACACATTCTGCCAGGGTGTAAGTGTAATAAAAAACGGGGGTAATTAAAAACTTTTTGTAAGTTTATTACCCTTTATCCTCGTGACTATCAGCTATATACTAAAACTCTCTATTTTTAATCTGATATCACTAGGTCGAGATTTTCTTCTTTATACTCCAAGCCCAGGGTAATGTCAGATGGAAAACGGCTTTAGACAAAGAAAACTCTTAGGGGTTAAACGGCTAGTAGAGTGTTAGCTCTGGGTAGATCATGAGCATGGGTCATGGGTGGATAATCGACCAAAAATATTTTTAATAGGCGCCACCGTATTTTTTAATACAAGTGCCAACAAAATTTAACTGTGTTTGTATAAGGGAATGCGGAAACCTTATCTTAACACCACTATCAAAGCCATAAAATTTGAATTTCACTCTTTATCACACACTTACCAAAACCTCAACCACCAGATGTCAAACAGTTGTCTCAGCTTTACCTGTGAACAAACAAAAACACCACATGGACACTATTTGTGTCTTCAAAAGCATATGCCAAAAATAGAATAAATGAATTTAAACATCTGTGAAATACTAAAGGATTCATTTTCATTACTCTGTCTTTTACTTAAGGAGGATTTGCTCTAGTTTTCTCTTTCCTAATTTAAATGTTGTATAATAAAACTTCTTTCAAAGGAAACAAAATGAATTCTATTTATATGTAGAAATCTGATTAAATACATGTGACTGCAATATATATATTTACTATCTTGTCTTAAAAATTTTTATAAAAAGAATTTTAGTGAAGTTTAACCTTCAAAATAAATATGTATTAATTGATCATTTCTATAAAATTTAGTTTAAGCAAACATGTAATAATTTATTAGATCATAACACATGAATTTATTTTTACTTATAATCATTGAAGTACTTCATTGACCATTTACAACAAAGATTGATCATCAGAAAAATAGCGATCATAAAATGCAACTACTCAAATTTAACTATAATCTACCAAGAAAATACGCGAACTTCAGCACCAATAAAAAGCTTTTACATGACCTGAGTGTTTTTAAGCAAAATGTGAAAATTAAATCAAGACTGCATCTGGCGTCTAGATTAGGAAACAGAATCTATACTATCTTTTTTTTATCTGACATAAGTTGTCATTTTAAATATCTTAAAACACATTGAGTGCGTGTACAAGCAACAGACAAATTAGATATTTATTCGGTGTGTTATTGACTTTAAAAAACTACTTTTTATTTGTGTTACTCTAATATTCAACGTAGCAAATCTCATAATAATTTACTATACTTTCAAAGTTACGGAAAGTTTCAAACACTCACGTGTATCCAAATAAATTGCAGGTGCAAAATCATGACGTCAGCTGTTGTATTTTTCCAGCGTATTAATCATCAGTGTGTTTGAAGTACCAAGACTCTTTGTTGGATAAACCATTGCGATACGGCGTAGATAAATAGATAGAATGAAACCATAACTGCCTGCTTTAAATTATTGCGACGAAAATTTATCATAATTTAACATTGAAAATTGTTGTTGTAGATATGTCCATAAGATATTGCATGTCTTAAATGATGTATATTATCGTTCCATGTTCTCAACTCAAGCTCTTCTTCCTGACTCTATTAGACGCCACGTGTTTTAGTCGGGACATCTTGACTTTTATCTCTAGTCTACAAAAAGCGACTTGATTCTTCGACGTTTGAAACAAAAGTGCTCATAATTAACTGGACTACGCTTGGCAACAAGCCACAGAATATAAATCTCCTAGATTCTATGTGTTATTGGGAATATTATACTTTACTTTTTATTGGCTGAATATTTACGAATTAAATGCTTTAAAATTTATCTGTTTTATTATTAATTTATTAGGCTTGGTGCAACAAGAAAAAATACGTTACACAGCCTCTTCCCAAGAGAAAAATTCGAGGTATGGAAGAATTTTTCTAAAAAATTTTGACTGAAACTTCAAAATTACTCTTATTAACTGTATAAACCTCTAACAACTCACAACAAAACAGCACAAACTTTAACTATAACTAACGATGAGTTTAACAAAAAAAAACAGAATCATTCACTAATTGATATGGGGGAATATTAATGCATGGGATTGAGTGATTAGTAACTGCGCGTACTACACGCCTATAAAGGGACAAATTCGGGAAGTCATAATCAGTATATACGTCAATCAGTTAAGAATATTTAGGGGAATCTAACACTCAGTGGATGCATGTCATCTATAGTTACAAACGCAACAACCATATCAAAGTAAAAAAGATTTTACCTGAAGCAAAAAATATTTTTCTATAAATTAGAACTGTAATAAACAAAATCGAATGTATAACAAAATTACTATTAAACAAAAATCTGTACAACGAATACTTTTCTCTAATTTACTATATCTGTCTTAAGGGTTTATGTACATAACTTTCCAAGTGCTAATTACATTTAAACTAATCGATGAATTTAACAAGTACCAAAAGCTGTTATTTACGAAGTCCATTCACGAAACAAATCTCTAATACTCGAGAAACAGACAAAGTATTGACAATACTTATTCATCAACAAGATACCTTTGATCTTTGAGTGAACACCTCACAACATTATCTGTACGACTAATATGCTACAGACTCAACTATATCTCTCAAAAATTCTACAACATCAGTGATTCATCACCAAAGAACTCCAAAACCACTAATAAATCATACGTTGAGCCTACTGGGAGACATCCACCAGCAACTCACAAAAAAAAACTCTTCATGAACTCTCTTAGCTCATGTACACTCTCAATAAAGAATAAGCACATCAGGCCTAGTCTCAAACTACTAAATCAAAACTCAAGCATTCCTTTAATGCTTAATACTCTATCACACTCTAACTATATAACTATACTCAGTACTTTACTAAACACTCTCTATACTCTCCATCATGTACCTCATAACTGAATACGCACCTCTTCACCGAATACATATTCATCTCTACATACTTGCAACATCTCTCAACATATGCTGCACTCTCAAACACCTCAAAAAAAAACATATCATCATTCAAAATCCATAAACATATCCTTGTCGTCATCAAAAATTATCATTTAACACATCTTTGTCGTCATCAAAATTATCATTTAACACATCCTTGTCGTCATTTAACACATCTTTGTCGTCATCAAAAATTATCATTTAACACATGCAACATCTAAATCAACAAACATATTAAGCTCTATTACTACTAAAACAAAAATTACTTTAAACAAATCAAAAAAAATTTCACTAACTTTAATCTTGTCCTACTTAAGAATTTAAAACATGGACCAAAAAGAATTACTACTGACATCAACTATAATTAGAAATACTTAAGGATCAGAAACATTCTTAACATCTTCATTTTCACCTTCATCTGTCGCAGAATTATCGATACTAAACATTTTCTTAGACTTAAATTTGAAGATACGGATAAATGAAAAAGGGGGAATTTGAATACGAAATTATTTTCTACTTTACTTCATGATAACTATTAATAAATGTTCTGGTACACGCTTACTCTACCCATAATCAAACTGTCGATATAAACTAAAATGCTTCACAACGCATAAATTTGCTAGTATGACAAGCTCCTCTATGAGCCTCACCTAGACTTATAAACAAAATTGCTAGAATGACAAACTCTTCTCTGAGTCTCATCTAGACTGACAAACTAAATAAGCAAAACGAATCACATCATAACCGACTTCAAATAATCTCAAGTGACGATGCCAAAACTGCTAAAGCGACAAACTTACCACGACCCTCGCATAGACTGACATAACGCTGAGCGACCAACCCTTCCTGAGTTTCGTCTAGACTAACATAACGCTACACGATGAACCACAACAAGTCTCGCATAGATCTAACTTAACTCAACATACTACGTTGTAACGCGACCATAAAATTGCTACTCAAAACCAATCAAACTAAACCAAAACGTGCTCATGCACAAGAGCAATCTTCAAAACTATATTTCAACAGTAAAAACTAGTGTACCATTAATCGACCAACAAACATAACTAATAAGACTAAAAGATGAACCTACTATCGATGTAATACATCCAAAATCAAATAAACTCGTAACATCCATATCAAATAACTTTATCATTTTATCTAGAAACAGGAATTTCGCTACTCAACTTCTGTTCCTCCACTCGTTGAGTTGGACACGACGGACAAGTGATACTAGTCACTCCTTTACGACCACAACCATAACAAAATAATCTCTTGAAAGATCTACAGACACTGAAAGTATGTCCATAACGTGAACAATTCCAACATACCAATTTATGCTTAATAAATGAGTTATCTACTCCACTCTTTTCTGTCATTGGGGTAGCAGAATTAAGAACTTGTACTGGGGAATGTGAAGATGTAGGGGTATAAACACGACTTGAAGCATTCTGAAATGAACTAGGGGTTTTGTTTCTAAAACGTGGATTAAAATAATTAATAGGCTGCTTGTGACTATATGGTGCAACTGAAACAGACTTATGTTTACTTAAAGAAGCTTCTTCTAACTTCTTACACAGTTTAACTAACGTACTAATATCCTCTATCTCTGTAAGAGCAAGATGCTGAATGAAATATGGCAATAAATTTTTCTTGACTATTCTAACTTTAGTGTGTTCTGCAGGAAGAATAGGTAATCGTTTAAACAAATTTTCCATATTAGCAATGAACAATACAACTGATTCACCATTCCTCTGTAATCTATTTTTGATTTTTTCCCAAATATCGTCTTCAGGATGTGCTGGCAAGAAATCTTCCTTTAGTCTACTAACCAACGAACTCCAATCTGTTAATGAACTACGAACGCAACGATACCATACTAAGGCATCACCGGTAAACAATTCAACTGCAGAATTAAACAATTCCATCTCAGATACCTTTCGAGACTGTGCAATGTCACTAATGTTTTCTAAAAATTGATATAAGAGAGATGGGTTTCCTGAATATTTTATCGACCAAGATCCAATAGGGACTGACTGTGTGACATATGTAACCGTTGGAATGGGCACATTAGATGCAGCAATAGGATTTATATTAATATCTTTATGATTTGAACTCGTATCTTTATTTAATTTCTCATGCAAATCTGCTTCCACAACAAGAATAGTAGCCAAACTTTCATTTTTAAATAACACAATTTCCTCAAAATTTTCTTTAGAGAGCTTTAACCGTTGAATTCTACCTGTAAGATGTACTAATCTTGACCTTATCCTTTTAAAAATTGACTCAGCGGGATCATCCATAAATTCTAACAAAACGTTTTTAACTGACTCTATACTAGACTCAATCTCTTCTTTCTCTACTTTGAAATCTACTTTATAACTTGAAGGATCTATCAAACAACCGGGTTTATCTGTTTCTTTGGCCAACAACCTTGCTAAAATTTTCCTTTTATCTGAAACTGGTCTTGAATTTTCAATGCCTCTAATGTTCAATTCATATTCTAACTCATTTTTAAGTAAATGTACGATGCTATAAGTTTCTGCCATAATTAAATATCTGAATACCTCTAACGTAACTCAATTATAAAATTTTTGAAGATGAAATCTCAAACAAACGAATGTCCTAACTATATAAAGAAGAACTCACTATAAACTGTAACAAACTTTAACAAAAATGAAACTAAAAGAAGACGTTACTAATATCAAAGCAAACCTCAGTCGGTAAATATAAGTGTGATGAAAATAACTACTAAATGTTCCAGCCTCTAAGTGAAATTATTCGAGCCTCTAACTGAAATTCGAGCCTCTAAATGAATTTCCAGCCTCTAAATGAATTTCCAGCCCCACGTTGCGAGCGCAAGTGTAATAGTAATAGTTTTAAATAAAAAACGAACGGGGGTAATTAAAACTTTTGTAAGTTTATTACCCTTTATCCTCGTGACTATCAGCTATATACTAAAACTCTCTATTTTTAATCTGATATCACTAGGTCGAGATTTTCTTCTTTATACTCCAAGCCCAGGGTAATGTCAGATGGAAAACGGCTTTAGACAAAGAAAACTCTTAGGGGTTAAACGGCTAGTAGAGTGTTAGCTCTGGGTAGATCATGAGCATGGGTCATGGGTGGATAATCGACCAAAAATATTTTTAATAGGCGCCACCGTATTTTTAATACAAGTGCCAACAAAATTTAACTGTGTTTGTATAAGGGAATGCGGAAACCTTATCTTAACACCACTATCAAAGCCATAAAATTTGAATTTCACTCTTTATCACACACTTACCAAAACCTCAACCACCAGATGTCAAACAGTTGTCTCAGCTTTACCTGTGAACAAACAAAACACCACATGGACACTATTTGTGTCTTCAAAAGCATATGCCAAAAATAGAATAAATGAATTTAAACATCTGTGAAATACTAAAGGGATTCATTTTCATTACTCTGTCTTTTTACTTAAGGAGGATTTGCTCTAGTTTTCTCTTTCCTAATTTAAATGTTGTATAATAAAACTTCTTTCAAAGGAAACAAAATGAATTCTATTTATATGTAGAAATCTGATTAAATACATGTGACTGCAATATATATATTTACTATCTTGTCTTAAAAATTTTTATAAAAAGAATTTTAGTGAAGTTTAACCTTCAAAATAAATATGTATTAATTGATCATTTCTATAAAATTTAGTTTAAGCAAACATGTAATAATTTATTAGATCATAACACATGAATTTATTTTTACTTATAATCATTGAAGTACTTCATTGACCATTTACAACAAAGATTGATCATCAGAAAAATAGCGATCATAAAATGCAACTACTCAAATTTAACTATAATCTACCAAGAAAATACGCGAACTTCAGCACCAATAAAAAGCTTTTACATGACCTGGTGTTTTTAAGCAAAATGTGAAAATTAAATCAAGACTGCATCTGGCGTCTAGATTAGGAAACAGAATCTATACTATCTTTTTTTTATCTGACATAAGTTGTCATTTTAAATATCCTAAAACACATTGAGTGCGTGTACAAGCAACAGACAAATTAGATATTTATTCGGTGTGTTATTGACTTTAAAAAACTACTTTTTATTTGTGTTACTCTAATCTTCAACGTAGCAAATCTCATAATAATTTACTATACTTTCAAAGTTACGGAAAGTTTCAAACACTCACGTGTATCCAAATAAATTGCAGGTGCAAAATCATGACGTCAGCTGTTGTATTTTTCCAGCGTATTAATCATCAGTGTGTTTGAAGTACCAAGACTCTTTGTTGGATAAACCATTGCGATACGGCGTAGATAAATAGATAGAATGAAACCATAACTGCCTGCTTTAAATTATTGCGACGAAAATTTATCATAATTTAACATTGAAAATTGTTGTTGTAGATATGTCCATAAGATATTGCATGTCTTAAATGATGTATATTATCGTTCCATGTTCTCAACTCAAGCTCTTCTTCCTGACTCTATTAGACGCCTCGTGTTTTAGTCGGGACATCTTGACTTTTATCTCTAGTCTACAAAAAGCGACTTGATTCTTCGACGTTTGAAACAAAAGTGCTCATAATTAACTGGACTACGCTTGGCAACAAGCCACAGAATATAAATCTCCTAGATTCTATGTGTTATTGGGAATATTATACTTTACTTTTTATTGGCTGAATATTTACGAATTAAATGCTTTAAAATTTATCTGTTTTATTATTAATTTATTAGGCTTGGTGCAACAAGAAAAAAAATACGTTACAAGGGTCACGTTAAGTTTCAGTCTATCGACTTTGCTAGTGCTCCTGTTGTGCGAGTACACTTCAGAGGTTATATAGTGCATACATTTGTATAGAACCAGGATTGCGAATCAATCTTAACTGTAGTCAATCTTAATTTAACATTGTAAAAGTATTATTTATCTAAAATTGATAATTTTCTAGAGGACCTAAATATTAAAAGGCAAGTACAAAAAATATATTTATCATTTTATCATAATCATGCCATTTAATTTATTTGGTATCTGAAAATAATAAAGAATAATAGAAATATTTAAGAATTTTTATTTACTTTTTCTTATATATATTTTAGAAGCAACAGAGGCATATTTAGAAAAGATTATGGATAAATTTTATATGGGCGTAAGCGAGAATTGGAGGATTGTGAAGCATCAACTAGTGCACAGGCTAGGCATGTTTCAAAAACTAAATCAAGAAAATATTGCGCAGAATACCTAAGCTATGGATTTACGAGCACTGAAGTAAATGAAGAAGTAAGGCCCTTGTGTGTTATTTGCTCAAAAACTTTGGCAGCTGACAGTATGAAGCCAAATAAACTTAAACGACATTTGGAAACTCTTCATAGTGAATACGTTAAAAAATCCCGACAATTTTTTGAAAGTAAATTAAAATCACTCGAGAAGCAAAAATTAGTTCTTAAAAGCACTTTGTCTGCGAATGAACAAGCTTTACTTGCTTCTTACAAAGTTTCGTATCAAATAGCCAGATGCAAGAAACCTCACAATATTGGTGAAGAGCTAACTTTGCCAGCTGCAATTGAAATTGTAGAGACCAGGTTTGGAGAAAATTTTGCCAAAAAATTAAAATCTATTCCACTTTCCAATGATACAGTTGCTCGTCGTATTTCTGACATGGCTAAAGATGTACAGCATCAGCTTTTTGCAAAATTGCGTGGAAAATTGTTTTCAATTCAACTTGATGAAGCAACTGATAACAATAAAGATGCTCATTTGATAGCCTATGTACGTTTTTGTGATGGTGTATCAGCTGTAGAAGAATTACTTTTTTGCAAACCGATACAGCAAAGGGCAACATCAACTGCTTTATTTACCATCTTGGATAATTTTATAAACGAGGCGAATATTGAATGGGAAAATTGTGTTGGAATATGCACCGATGGTGCTCGTTCAATGTCTAGAAGATTTCAAAGCATGCGAACACTAGTAAAACAAAAATCTTCACAGTGTATCTGGACGCATTGCATGATCCACAGAGAAGCACTGGCGTCGAAAGAAATGAGAACTGGTTTAAATATCGTGTTATCTACAGTCGTAACTGTTGAAATTATATAAAAACGAGACCTTTAAAATCAAGAATGTTTTCTGAACTTTGTAAAGATATGGGATCAGTACATACAGCATTACTTTTTTATTGCGAAGCTAGATGGTTATCACGTGGAAAGTTTTTGAAACGTGTTTTTGAATTAAGAGAAGAAATCTGTATTTTTCTAGAAGAAGAAAATCGACAAGAAGCAGTAATGTTTCGAGATACTATATTTATTATGAAATTGGGTTATTTAGTCGATATATTTGAGAAGTTAAATGTCTTGAATCTTCAACTTCAAGGAACAAATACATATATTTTGGAAACAAATGATAAAGTCAATGGTTTTTGTAGAAAATTGGATTTGTGGCTTAGAAATTTAAAAGAAAAGAAATTGGAAATGTTTCCGAATATAAATGAATTTGTAAAGACATACAAACCTGAAGAAGAACATATAAACGTGATTTTCTTAACTATAAACGAACATCTAAGCATGCTAGCAAAAAATTTAAAAAAATACTTTTTTGCTGACGAAAAAGTTCTAGCAAGTTACGAGTGGGTTAGGGACCCATATCACAATGTTCCACAAGGTATCTCGACTTCTGAAGAGGAAACTTTATTGATTTTACAACAAACAGTGAAATCAAAGACAATTTAATAACAAATCGATTTTTGAATTTTGGGCTGGTTTGGATGACGAGTATGCTACATTAAAACGAAGAGCTTTCCAAATACTTTTACCGTTTTCAACATCTTATCTTTGCGAAACCGGATTTTCAGCGGTATCTTCGTTGAAAACAAAATACAGATCACAGCTAAATATAGAAAAAGAACTTAGAGTATCCATATCTGGTATTACTCCTTCATTTCAAAAACTTTGCAATGAGAAACAGTCTCAAGGAAGTCATTGATTAGTAACATAACATTTAACTGGTATTTGTTTCATACTAATACATATATATATATATATATATATATATATATATATATATATATTTAATTTTACAATTTGTTTTATTTTACCTTCAAAAAAGTTTTTATTTTGTTTTTAAATATACTCGCGCCCCCCTTGTAGTAACGCCGCGCCCCCCAAGGGGGGCGCGCCCCTCAGGTTGAGAATCGCTGCTTTATGGCATAAAGTTGGTGTTCTCATTGACCTGCCGTTGGGAAAAGTAATAATAAATAACTTCTTATACAAAGAGTATAATATTTTACAATTTTATAATTAGTATATGTATATTTATCTATGCTACCATAAATTTAAGAAATAGTACTCCATCTACGAAGTCTGTAGGAAAAATTCTATAGCTAACTATATGAAGACAGTTAAGAAATCATTGCGGCAGAAGTTCCTACATTTTAAAACTCAATAGACCTTTGATTTTTACACAACGTTAATATTTTCTATAACACAATTTCGTAGTCTGATGATTTTTTGGCCAATATGATTGCTATTAATTTTTTTGCTTTCACACAATTTAACAGCCTGTTGCACCTTTTCAGCAGACAATATATTTAGTGCATCTGGGTTATTCCTATACATTATTTTTAGATCATTGTAGGCTACCTGTTGTATAATATTCCAATCGAACTCGCCATCAGCTTTTGTATATCCTCTTTTTTTATTAACACAAAGCGTAACTGTATTTAAATTATCGTGGTCATCCGGAACAAATTTGTTTCCTGCAAATTTTCGAAATGCCGTTTCATCAACGTTTGTTTCTTTTATGCATGGAGTGAGATACGCGTCAAGGTCGGCGCTGACTACGACCTGAAACAAATAAAAGCCTAAGTATAGTTTAGATTTTGGAAAATATGTTGCAAATAAAACTTACTAATATTGTGAAAAAATATAGTACTGGTATCATTTTCAATGTTTTTCAATGATTAACTTGGAATTACTTCGAGAATTTCGCCTTTAAATCGATTTTTATTATCGCATAATTTGAACTTAATAAAAGGTCAAATTTTAGATAAATTTCTACAAAAACGTCTTTTAATAAACAAGTTTTTTGTAGTTTTGACAATAAATACACAAGATATGAGATTATAAGGATGTAAGATAATTCATTTCACATATTTAGCATTACATCAAAGAGATTGAGAATTCACTATAGATTAGAAAGGTCACTACGAGTATAGATTTTTTAAAACATTTTTGTAAAGTAATTGGGCTGGACTTTAGATACTAAGATTTAGAGACAACAGCAACATAAATATCTAGTAAAAAACAAATGCAAATAAATAATTTAAAAACTTACTGAAAACTTGAATACAACTAGTGTAAATAAAATTTCGGTATTTATAATTAATAACAAACAAAAGTATTTAAATGTTCCACTTACAGACAAGAATAGATAGAAATAAATGTATTTATTTTATATTCTGTAAATAAAAGTTTAAAATCCAATGTTACTAATTATAACAAACATATGAGAAATCATAGAGTAACTTTCAGAGTGTTATTTTAATCGGAAAATTTGTCCAGACGTTATAAAAATCTATCTCACTTCATTATATAGATTGAAGGATGACTATCTTTATCCATCAATATGTAAAGTGTACTGAGAGGGCGCAAAAAGCAATCATAAATTTGACAGATTTCAAGATGATTTCCGGCGCGCAACTGTCAGGTTGACAGCTATCGGTGTTTAGAAAGTTAAACCAGCTTACAAACAAAATTATTCCTGCTGTTTATTACGTTTTTGTGTTTATACTTAATGTTTATGTTAATTTATTCGTTTATGTTATTGTTTCGTTTATGTATAAGTAATGCTTTAGTGTAGTTTGTTGTATTAAACTAAATAACAGCGCCTTAATATTTTTGCTAGAAAAGTGCGTTTAAATTTAACTGCAAGTTGTTATATTTTTGACCTTAGTTCTTTACTCGACGCAATCGTTCACATCAACATGCAAAGAAAAATTCCACAGCGCTAGCACATAAATTAAAAAAATTCCAGCATTTGTGATTTAAACATTGATTCATTTCTGTGTAGAAACCGTGCTCTTTTATTAGTTATCTTTGACGCTAAAGCTAAAATACATAGAAGAAACGTAAGGGAGTGACCGACTGTTTCTAAACATGTAATCTATATTATAAAATGTAGAACTATATTATATCATTCGCTATATGTTTTGCAAATTGTGTCTTTTAAAAAATAGTTTTGCATTAAAATATATAATGAAGAACACGTAGAATTATTTTTGATTAAGTTTATTCAACGCTAGAGTTTATCATTTGTATTGTTAAAATTGACTGAGTAAAGTTGAAATCAAGAAATTGTTGAAACGTTAGATACAACTCGAGACCAAATCATCATATGTAAAATTTTAATATTTAATATAAAAAAAATTAAAATTTTACATTGCATGGATATTTGATCTTGAGTTGTATTTGAAGTTTCAAATATTTTTCCTACAGCTTATTTGAAATTCTCGCCAAATTCCGCGTCTAATAATTTGAATTAAAGCGTTTCCCGCCATTTCCTCCTACCGACATTTGTGGCGCCCCCTCAGTACACTTTGAAACTGTGTAAGAAATTAGCATTAAATTGACTCTCTGAAGGTTACTCTATGGAGAAACATGTGATGCCACCACCCCAAGCGGTTGCAAGTGACTTTAAACCGTAGTTGTAATATGTTATTTAAAAGCGTAGTAAGGATTTTTTACTTACCTCTATAAAAAAGGGTTTAAAATTAGTTTGTACACTGTTTCTACGTTAAAAACTTCATCACAAATCTAAACCTAAATTTGAAAATTTACCTGGCAGCTCGGATAGGATTGTCCAAACAATTTTAAATTTTTTCTCACTTTTGCGTTGGAAAGTTAAAAACTAGTTTTCTGCTATCCAGATTTTAAACTCCCACAAAAAAATTACATAAACTCAGGTATAGGAAATGATCAAAAATACCAGGGATAAGCCTTTTAGATCTTAGGAAGTGAAAGTTTAATTCTAGGGTATAAAATATTGCGACATAGTTGTACCCAATTTAAAAGTTCGCTATAAAATCCAACTAAAGTTACTATGTTTTAGAAACGTTATATCTCATGCCCGAAAAATTCCAAAGTAGATTTCTTTGATTTTTGAAGATGACACACTAGCCCTAGAGCAAACATTTTTTCTAGAAGTTAAGATCCCTAAGAAAAATTGTAGCTGTGCCGTCATAGCCTTGTCCTCTACACCTTTCTATATCCACACCATTTTTCGTTAAAGCTTCTAAAACTTTATTCTCAAAACCATCGCTTGTTTGGTCACATATTTCAAAAAATCCCAAAAACAATTCGTTTATTTTAAATTCTGTTGATGTAGGACATTTTTCTGATATAGTTACATACCCGATGACAACGCTCATTTGATCTTTTTCTGACAAGTCCCGTGTGGTGTCAACAATAATAGGGAAAAAAGAAGCTGAACGAATTTTTTTCAATAAAAACTCGACCACAGAATTACCCAGTAAAGTAATATATTCATTTGGAATTTCATAATGTAAATACTCTGATCGTGATTTTTCATTTGTGATGTGAGCTTTTAGAAGAGAATCATAACGTGCTAAAAGGTCTACTATGTTCAAAAAATTGCCACATTCAGGCAAGATTGTGGTGATACTTTCCTATGACCTCGACAGATCCATTGTTCGAACAACATCAACAATTCTTGTAAATATTTGTTTCCATTTTCTTCGCTTGTCAGAAATTTTGTCAGCTATGGTTTGATTTTTTTTTTATAGTAGCGTAGGTTAGAAAAGCTTGAAGGTGAGCAGTAGTTGTTTCATGTCTTTTAATCTTTTTACTTAGACCCTTCCAGTCACCAATGCTACCGTCTCACCATTTCTGAATTCGCTAAAAAGCCAACATGGTTCGCAATAAACGCCTTTAGTTTTTATGAGTATCACCACCACAACGTATCAACGTGTTGTCCAGTTAATATTTTTAATGAATATTACGATGAATTAAACTTATACTTTTTTCATATTTCGGAAATGGCCCTTTTGGTTGGAAAAGTTTAGATGCTAAAATTAATTCTTTGGCTTGTTTAGATAACGGTTCTTGAAAATTGCTTATATCTGTGCTTAGTTCTGTAACAATAATTGTAATGTTAACATCATAACTTGTGTCAATTAACATATTTTCTAAATTTTCATCTGGATCTGAGTATGATAGTTTTCATCATTGTTTTGAAGGTGAGATGCATTATTGAAAAGGGTATTATTGCTTGGTCCCGCTTGAACAATTTGGTCAATTTTAATTTGTGATGCAGATTGTCGTCATCTTTAAGTGGCTTATTAAAAAATAGTGTCATTCTTCTTAAGTTTTTTGGTAGATTCAAATTTTGGATGTTCTACTTTCCTTTTTTGAAAACCGCTTAAATACTTACGTTTATTTTCCATTACAAGGTTAATCGATTGATCCAACTCCAAATGGTACACAAACACACCAAAGTACTATATTATAAACTAATTAAGCTTCTAAAACTATAAATAAAAAAAATTATTACTTAATGCGTTGCACACATATATTATATATTACAAACATTGAGTTTCTAACAATGCAACTGAATATTGACAACAATGTAATGTAATGTTCCTTATTGTACATGAAGGCAACAGGCCATGACTTATCGTCCAGTCATTATCTTTCCGGTCTTTACCTCTTATCACACGGCTAGAAACCGAGTAGAGGAATTGGATGGGTCTGGCGTAGCGCCTCACGCCTCAGCGCCTCACTTCTAACCTAGGTTTTTACATGTAAATCCCACTATAAAATCTTATTTTAAGGGATTTCCACCTTGCTCCCTCCTTGTGGACTTCCTTATGGGATTTTCCCCAACCATCCCTACCCTAAAAAATCGGTAACCTAATTTCTAAAATTTAAGATCAACCCTTATCGAGTTACAACCCCAATTTTATAACTTTTTATAAACAGTTTCTAATCGTGTGTGGTAATACTGATTGAATTCTTCTTGGAAGTCCTAATCTCCCGTTAATTTAACCTTAGAGCAACTCGATTTAAAAAATTGGTGTAAGCAAAATAGTAGTACACATTTCTTTAAAACAACTTTATTTAATTATAAATATACAGTGTACACTTAACATCTATTTTCATACACGTATATTTTTACAGACAGAAATTTTCTGACGTAATTTAAGAATAAAATTTAAATTTTCATTTTGGTTTTGCAAAGTTTTCTACATTCCACTGGACCCTAATATAGGTAAAATCACCATAACACTATGCCATTGGGTACCTAGTTTCGGCAACTTAACTTAACCTTTTATAAATAAAGAACAATGTAATACTATTCTAAAATTTTTATTCTGACATTATACATAACAAAATTTAAAAATATTTAATGCCAAGTATGAAGCCATTTAAACTTAATTTGAATAAAAAGTTATACACAGAAAACAGTCCTTTCTTTATGTTTGTTTGGAGTGGTTTTAATTTTATCTAATTTTATTTGCAGCTTAAAATTTAAATCGACGCCCAAGTATTCTATATCCTTTTCTAGCCCATAGTTTGATACATAGAGACCGTCTAGGTTTTCGAATTGTAAAATGTACCGAAGTTCGCCTCTATATATAAAGTCTTTGATTCCAGCGACAATCAGATCCATTCCTTCGTGTAATTGTTGCAGCTTGTGACAATCTTTTAATCACGGCTCTCCCACTATATCCTGCATACGTATCTGGTTAGCTTGATCGACTTCTTCTTGTCGGTATTGGGGGGAATCCTTATTCTCCCACTTACTGTTGCGTAGTTGCATGTCCACCACTTTTGGAAATATATGGTTGTTATAGATTGTAAGACCCTCGGTTTTAAATGATCCGAAAGAATCTTTACTAGGCAAATATACAATGTTTAGCGGAACTTCTTTGCGTGTGGTTTACGCCAAGGTTCCGAAACCCGCATTCCTTAGTTCGTCTATGTTATCTGCCATTTCGATAAATACGTTTTTAGAATAACCTTTTAAAAAGTATACGGATTTGGTACCATCCTTTTCCGCAAGGACGCCTACATAACTAAAAGAGTCTTTCTTACTAACCACAAATGAATACAGCTTGTAGAACTCGGATGTATCTAAGTCAGTCCATCGGCACATAAAATAATCTTTTAATTCTTCCTCATTTTCTCTAATAAGATGTTCTTTGTCTAACACATCTTTGTATTGTTTGCGTATTGCCGCAAAAGAAATAATCATTTCCGAAATTGGGGTTGATAAATACGCCTAACATTCGTGCAGAGGTTGTACGCCAACGCGTAAATATTGGCAGTAAACTCTATCCGTTTACGCTAAAGAAAATTACCCCATCATGCACACCATACGCTGCCAGTGGAAGAAAAAGACAGTTGGAATTCGAGGAAATGGACTCAAAAAGGCGAAAGTTGGACTACATGGAAAACACTGCGGCAATACGCAAACAATACAAATATATGTTAGACAAAGAACATCTTATTAGAGAAAATGAGGAAGAATTAAAAGATTATTTTATGTGCCGATGGACTGACTTAGATACATCCGAGTTCTACAAGCTGTATTCATTTGTGGTTAGTAAGAAAGACTCTTTTAGTTATGTAGGCGTCCTTGCGGAAAAGGATGGTACCAAATCCGTATACTTTTTAAAAGGTTATTCTAAAAACGTATTTATCGAAATGGCAGATAACATAGACGAACTAAGGAATGCGGGTTTCGGAACCTTGGCGTAAACCACACGCAAAGAAGTTCCGCTAAACATTGTATATTTGCCTAGTAAAGATCCTTTCGGATAATTTAAAACCGAGGGTCTTACAATCTATAATAACCATATATTTCCAAAAGTGGTGGACATGCAACTACGCAATAGTGTGCGAGAATAAGGATTCTTTCCAATACCAACAAGAAGAAGTCGATCAAGCTAACCAGATACGTATGTAGGATATAGTGGGAGAGCCGCGATTAAAAGATTGTCACAAGCTGCAAGAATTACACGAAGGAATGGATCCGGTTGTCGGTGGAATCAAAGACTTTATATATAGAGGCAAACTTCGGTACATCTTACAATTCGAAAACCTACACGGTCTCTATGTATCAAACTATTGGCTAGAAAAGGAGATAGAGGACTTGGTTGTCGATTTAAATTTTAAGTTGCAAATAAAATTAGATAAAATTAAACCACTCCAAACAAACATAAAGAAAGGACTGTTTTTTGTGTATAACTTTTTATTCAAATTAAGTTTAAATGGCTTCATGCTTGGCATTAAATATTTTTAAATTTTGTTATGTATAATGTCAGAATAAAAATTTTAGAATAGTATTACATTGTTCTTTATTTATAGAAGGTTATGACGTCACCACGACCTTGGAAAAGTAGCCAAAACTAGGTAGCCGATAGCATAGCGTTATGGTGATTATGAATTGATTTTATGAACCTCCTTATGTCATTTCAATTCTTGGTACAAAAAAGTATTGGGTATGATGAAAGACTAGAATAATGGGCGACTTAAACGGATTTAATTGGGTTATGATCAAAGATGTATGCAATGAGTGTAATGCAATAAACAACATCAAGATTAAAGAAAGGTTTATTTAAATATAAATCAAGCTAAGCGACTACACATCTTGAGAGCTTCTTACGTTCTCACGTTCTACTTACGTTCTGTGTGTCTCTGAACAACAAGTTACAGTAACCCCTTACTTACTCCCTCTACTACCCTTAGGTCCATCGACCCACGCAGAAGGCCTGTAATATTTTACACATCCTCCGGCGCGGCGGTACAACTTAGCTTATCACTTCTTATTTCTAAAGGATACAATAATTGTATTGGGCGCCTAATTACGGTGCCATTCGCAATCTTAACGTAACAGGCACGCACTTTGCCATCACGGCCGTTTATAACGTCGTTCACCAACCCTAATTTCCATAATAACCGTCGCTTATCATTTCCATGTATTAATACGACATCCCCTTGCTTAATCGTACACTCACGCACATTCACGTTATGATGAGCTCCTCTTAATAATTGTAAATATTCTGCGCTCCATCTTTTCCAAAAGTAGTCGATTACGTTTGTTCTCTGCTTCCATAGCCTACGAATCTCATCTCCATTAATAACACGGTCAACAAAAGGAATAGTAGCTAAAGCGGGTCCCAATAAAAAATGCGAAGGGGTTAACGGCATTAAATCCATAGGTTCACTACCTAGGTATGTGAGCGGGCGGGCGTTTATTGTTGCTTCAACCTCGGTAATGAGTGTATTTAGTTGATCTAAATTTAGTAAAGAACGTCCTATCGTAGCCCTAAGGGCGTCTTTTACACTTTTTACAAGTCGCTCGTAAAATCCTCCGTGCCAAGCCGCTCGCTCTATTATAATTTTTCACTTAATTTGATGACTGTTTACGAACTCGATCAATTCTGTACTCGCCATCACTTCGTTTAAGGTCGATATTTCACGTGATATTCTTTTAAATGTTTTAGCGTTATCAGAGTAAATGACCTTAGGAATCCCTCTACGGGCAAAGAACCGTTTACATCCATTTTCAAAACAATCTCTACATGAAGTGCTCGTATAACCGCACAGGTAAATAAAAACACATAACTTGACTTTGAGTGATAACCCTCTTTAAAATACAACAGTCCGGCGAAGTCTAAACCTGTCACTTCAAAGGGCTTTGTTTGCTGTATTCGATCTCTAGGTAACGGCGCGAAGGGATGCGACCCTGATTTTCCACGAAGTCGTTTACAGATAACACATCTTGCTAAAACGGACTTTATTAATTGCCGTCCTCGTACAATCCAAAATCGTTTACGTACTTCATAAAGTGTCGCATTAACACCACTATGATGAAAAGTTTTATGAAACTTCATTATTAGTAGTTTACTTAAATGAGCTTTTTTCGGTAGAATAACGAAATCTTCTCTTAAATTTTGAAGAGGTCCACCCAAATGCAGCAATTCATGTTTATCTAAGAAAGGGCTTAAAGTTGAAATATTCGATTTCCGTTCAATGCCCTGACCCTTTTGTAAGCTGTATATCTCCGAATAATAAACCTCCCGCTGAGCTATTTCGGCCCTTTCAAATTCGTTTACGGTTACGCTCTTCGTTTCTTTATTATTTCTGGTTCTTAAATTTCCTATAAATCTTAACACATATGCCGTTATCCGCACTAAACGATCAAAATCACTGTATCTGGAAGAATCTATAAATTGATTGCTACCTTTTATATTGTCGTTAATTAGTAAAGACATTTTCGATACTATATCTATCGTTGACGTAGCTGTCTCTATTGTATTATCTGGCCACGTTTGTTCACTTTCTAGCAACCACTTAGGACCGTGTAACCAAGTTTCGGAATTTATTAAAGTACTTGCACTTATTCCGCGGGTTAATAAGTCCGCAGGGTTCTCGCGACCCGGACAATGTCTCCATGTTATATCTTTCGATAAGGTCTGAATTTCTTTAACACGGTTAGTCACATATGGTTTCCATTTTGACGCATCGCCTTTAATCCAATGTAACGCGATTAGAGAATCTGTCCAACACACTACCTAATCTATTTTAATTAACACATTAGTTTTTCAGCATCACCGCGGGAAATTAACTCGGCATAATTATTATCCAACATTCCTTTGATAGCAGCGTTATATTCACATATTTTGTTAATATTGGTCAATTTAAACTTTAACCTTTGAGCACGAATTCGGGCACTAATTAAATTATCATTTTCAATCACTGCATCCTCATTCCTCCACGGTAACGCTACTAAATATCGATCATCACATTTATGAACGTTATTTTTCAGAAAATTATCGAAAAATTTCTTATCATCGTCTGCTTCTTTGGTTATACCTATTGTTTCCAAATTCCACATACTTTCGATTTCAGCTTCTGTTTTTATAACTGTCGCATGTAACACTGTCTGCAGATTTACTCCTATGGTTGTAGCATCAACTGGTATGGGGCCATGCAAAGCATAACCAAATTTTGTGTCTACCGCTACTAAACCTTTGTTTAGACGAATATTGTTTCCTGTCACTACTGACCAGTAATTGTCTGCCCCAATAAGGATACTAATTCCATCAACAATTAACGCTCGATCTATATTAAAAGGGATATTGTCAGCAAGCTGCAAGTTTTGATACTCTACCACGCTTTCTTTAGGTATATGTAAATCATCCATGCAAATTTCTGGAACTTCCACAGCCTCAATCGTTAAAATTTCCTCTGTATATTGTCCCTTCAAAGTAATTAAAACGCGGTTGTAAAGCTTAAAGGGAATCGATGCACTATCTCCAAACGCGGCAATACGAACCCTATGTTGTCCAACTACAGGTAAATTTAATACCCTTGATAAATTCTCCTTAATAAATGAAAGTTGACTGCCGCCGTCCATAACTAATCTGATTAACTTCTTTGAATTTTCGCCAAAGGCATAAACACAAGCGGTTTGTAATAGCACATTTTTGTTTACGTTTGTCATCAAACTGGACACCGACGGCGCTGAAGTGTTCATTGAACTCTCGCCTTTCGTTAATTTTAATGTAATACCTGTCGTCTCAGGGTTGTGTCTATCTTTACCTGGCTTAAAGCTCGGATCGCACATAGTTGTAGCATGCCTACCGCCGCATTCCTTACATTTTAAGAATCTATTTTACAATACTTAGCACTATGGTTATTTCTCGTACAACGGTAACAATTTCCTGCTGCCTTCAGAATTTCTTTCTTCTTTGTTAAAGGTACATCTGTGTCACACATTTCGGTTTTATGGTCTTTCTTGCAGAAAGCACAGCATTCAAGACGTTTGTTCGGCGTTACTAATAAACTAGACGCAGTTCCTTTGTAAGGCGTTCTCTTTTCTGTTGGGAGCATCTTTTCTTTACAACCTGCATCCGGTATTAAAGCTTGTTCTAAGGACTCAATTTCGTTTTTAAGAAACCGTAATAAATCCTTTACCTGGCGATCTGAATCTTCCTCTGACCTTAATGATGAACTTTCTATATTATTCGCAATAATTTCTAGATGATTGAATGATTTCATTTTCATTTGTCGATAAAATCCTAAACGCAATTCCGTTGGCAACGACTTAATGAGGGTCGACTTTACGATCATGTTGTATTGAGAACTAGATACTTCTAATATTTCAAGAGCACGCATAGCTGAAATAATTAGATTGTAATTCTTCCTTAAAGTGCTTACGTCATTTTTAGATTTTACAGGTTCGATTTTCATAATGCTATCAATATATTGTTCAATTAGCCGTTCCCCATTTCCAAATTGATCTTTTAATATATTCAAAGCTTCTTCATAAAATGCTCCAGATGGAGGAAATCCTTCAATTGCTTCAGCGGCCCTTCCCGTGACATACATTCGCAGGTAGTTGAATCGATCTCCGTTCGTTAATTGTTGATTGTCGTGGATCATACTTCTGAATTGTTCCCAGAAAGGAAGCCAGCCCTTTGCAGTACCATCATACTTCGCTAACTGTACACGTTGAAGCTTCACTGACGTAAAGGACGGCCTATTTGTTTCGTTACTTACTGGTACCGTATTCGTTAAAGTCGAGTCAACCTCTAACTGCGATTTTTCTGGACATTTTAATCTAAATTCCAACTTAGACATCGTAGTTACAGCAACCTCTTCATATTCATACCTTTTCATTAACTCGTCCTCTAAATTTTCTTTAAGCTGAGGTTCAATTTGCATATCAATTTCTTTCAGATTGTCACTCGCAAGCTTTAACTTTGACATAGCTGTATAAATGTCTTCAACACTGAAACTACTTTCTAGCATAGAATTTATATTATTAACTGTTTTAGTTAAGTGCGTTCTACAAATTGTCCGTTTTACTTGTTCCATCATGAAGCCTCGATAGTATAGCCGTTTGTTAAATATTCGCGTTCGCGTTCCGTTATTCCGAATATTTACGTTAAAGCTTGTTTATATTTATCACCAGATCTTCCCGGGTTTCGGCACCAAAGTTTGATGTAATGCAATAAACAACATCAAGATTAAAGAAAGGTTTATTTAAATATAAATCAAGCTAAGCGACTACACATCTTGAGAGCTTCTTACGTTCTCACGTTCTACTTACGTTCTGTGTGTCTCTGAACAACAAGTTACAGTAACCCCTTACTTACTCCCTCTACTACCCTTAGGTCCATCGACCCACGCAGAAGGCCTGTAATATTTTACACAATGAGGATTTTTAAGACTGTTATGGGGATTTCAATGTATGGTATAAAAATGACCAAACCGGCCCTTAGATTTTTTGAGACTTTAATGCTCAAAATACATGGGAAAACCGGTATTTCTCGTTAGAAAATTGCACCTTTTGCGCTAGAACGAAGGTACCTTACCTACTAAACCGAATCTGTCCTGGGGGAAAAGGAAAAGATTTCATTTAACATTCCTATTTACGAAAAAATAACCTACCTTAATAGAGTAAACTAATGTCGAACATAATGCATGTATGCATTCAATTGTAGTGTTTTACAGACAATAGACTACTTTCAGTCTATAACTAAAAACTGTTGTAAGCTTACAATTTTGATACAGAGTTGTTGCTTTTTATTTCTCCAAAAACTAAGATAATCTAACATAAGTTAGTCTTTTTACTACTAAGGAACTTAGATAAAGTTAGATCTTTTGCATTTCCTTTACCCCAGATAAGATGCCTATAGATCTACCTTAGATACTAACTTCCCTCCCTAAGTTTATATTGAGGCTATATTTTTCGTGTGTGTATGATGTAAATTTTTATTGCACATTTATAAAAGCAACAATAGTGAAACGAGCTACTGCTACCGCGTTTCTTTAATTCAAAACAAGTAATAATAATGGTCTTTATTACTCACTGTTCACAAGTCTAATTAACAGTATATGCCTTATTTATAGATGTTTTCAGTCCACTTAATAATGGAGCACTATTACACTAATGAATTTACAAGCACTAATATCTTCTTAAACTAACTTCTTTACCATAGGTCCAGTAACAACACTAACACAACTATTTGTTTATACACTTCTATTTATTTATGTATACTACAAGCTGCATGTACATTAGACACAGCATATCACATTTATGTAAACTTCTAAAAGCTCAAAACTACTATTACTTTAACACGTTATAATTTATATACGACATTCTTCTGTAGACTGACCCTTGCATTCATTAGCGGTCTTATATATACTTTGGATTACAAGGATGACTCATGCTCCCGTAATTTCTAGAAGAATTCTGGAATCCTTGAGAAGGCGCTGTGCCCCGAGCGTTTGTATGTTTGACGGGTTGCCTAATAGTGGATCGCAACACTGCCCCCTCTTTAAAACCGTTACGTCTCGTAACTGTAAATCCATCTTGACGCCAATTCGATGACTGGTGACGGTATCGGCAGCTATCTCCTCTGGTGCATCCACCGCGTCGTTGGAAGTAACAGTCAACACTCTTTTCCTGGTCTTGGTAGGCAACCGGTTGATAACAACAAACAAGAACCTGGACGTTGGTTCCTGGAAAACTACTTCTAGCATATTTCGGACTATCCTCCAGTCTAAGCGATCCAGTCCACAGCCCAGCTTGGGCACCGCTAGTCTCGTTACTCCATTTTCCATCATCTGCGCCTTAAGATTTAGCAAAGCCTCCCATAGATGTCCATAACTAGGTCTCTGCCATGAAGAATTTTTGGTGACCAGATAGTAAACATAACGATTTTTATCTTGAAGAACCAAAGATTTTCCTACAGTTGGCTGCTGTTGTACTAATTCATCCACACGTCCAAACTTTTTCTTGAAAACAACAGCTATTCCCATTGACATTGCCAAATCTTGAGCTACGCAATGTGCAAGGGAATACTCTTCTGGTGCTCTAAACAGATCTTGCTGTTTTTCAACAACAACGCCAAATCTCGCTTTAGCGGAACCACCATACGCCGCTATAAAGTTCTCAAAATCTACATTTGGCTCATGATTAATAACTTGCCGAACACCATTATCATTATTCGAGTCTTCCTGGTTGTTGCCAGCGTAGGATGTTAAACGGTCAAAGTGTACCACTTTCGGTTTACCACGAGGATCTTCTGATCCGGTACACTACATCATTAATCCTTTTAACACTTCGTACGGCCCTTCCCATTGTCTTTGTAGTTTTGGCGACAATCCACGTTTTCTTTGTGGATTGTACAACCACACTAAATCTCCAGGTTGATAACCACCTTCTTGTGCTCTCGTGTCATATTGTGATTTCATTCGATCGCTTGCTGCCTGTATATTCTTTCGGACGTTTTCGTGAATACTATTTGATCTTTCACGAAGCTTACTAACGTAATCTTCACCTGCGATCTCTTCTCCAGGTTTAAATCCAAACTGAAGATCACATGGTAGCCGCAATTCACGTCCTAGCATTACGCAAGCGGGAGAGTACCCTGTGCTGTCATGTACCGAAGATCGGTACGCCAGTAGGAACAAATGCAGATATTGGTCCCAGTCTTCCCTAACGTCCTGTTCATTCTTTCAACCATTCCATCCGATTGGGGATGAAGTGGCGTGGTTCTAGTCTTCCTGATTCCAAGATGCTTGCAGACATTTTGAAACAATACTGATTCGAAGTTTCGACCTTGATCGGAGTGTAATTCCAACGGAACTCCAAAACGACAAAACAACTCCCTGACTAGTACATTTGCAACCGTCTCGGCTTCTTGGTTAGGTATAGCATATGCCTCCGGCCATTTGGTAAAATAATCCATTGCAACCAAGATGTATTTATTTCCTTTCTCTGATTCAGGAAATGGACCAGCTATATCAATGGCTACCCTCTCAACAGGATTCCCCACGTTATACTGTCTCATTGGGGCTTTCCGTTTTGAGACCGGGCCATTTGCAGAGGCACACAAATCACATTTCCGGCACCACTCCTCCATCTTCTTTGCAGTTCACCCAATAGAATCTTTCTCTCACTCTTTCGAGAGTTCTTTTCACGCCAAAGTGCCCTCCGGAAATACCATCGTGCAAGTGCTGCAACACTTCCGGCACTCTGCTTCTCGGCACTATCACTTGAAGTCTCTCAGTGCCATCTTCAAATTCCAAGCGTCGTTTCAAGATTCTATTTTCCATCATCAAGGAGTCCCACTGTGCCCAGTATGCCTTCAGGCTCCTACTTGAAATACTAATTTCTTCCCAAGCTGGCCGTTGTCCTCTATTTATCCACTCAATAATACGTCCCAATTCGGCGTCATTCTCCTGGTCTTCTCGTATTCTTTCGAGTTGCCAAGTATCATCGGTTACCGTCATTCTATGGATGACACTTATTTTCTCTTCCATCTTGGAGCAATGATTGCAGTCCATCGGACAAGGTCTCCTTGATAGAGCGTCTGCATTCCGATGGCTAGTTCCTACACGATGTTCTGTATCAAAGTCATATTCCTGCAGCCGCTCTATCCACCTTGCCACTTGCCCTTCAGGATTTCGAAACTGCAATAACCATTTCAGTGCAGCATGGTCTGTTCTCAACAGGAATTTACGGCCGTATAAGTACTTATAAAAGTGCTCTACGGATTTGACGACGGCCAACAGCTCCCTTCTTGTCACACAATAGTTCCTTTCTGGCCGCGACAAGACCTGCTGAAATACCCAATAACTTTTCTTGTCCGTCCTGCACTTGAGAAAGAACGCCTCCTATAGCTGTGTTACTGGCATCGGTATCCAACACAAATTTTCCTCCATCCGTGGATAACTCAAAATTGGTGCTGTAACTAGTAGCCGTTTCAGTTGTTCAAATGCTCTGTGGCAGTCGTCATTCCAATCATATTCTTGTCCATCTTCGGTTAATTTTGTTAACGGTTTGGCAATGTTCGCAAACCCAAGTATAAAACGTCGGTAATATGTGCACAATCCTAGAAAACTGCGTAGTTGGTGTATATCTGCTGGTGTAGGCCACTCCTGTACCGTTTTTATTTTGTCAGGGTCAGCTCTTATTCCGGTCTCCGAAACGACATGTCCTAGGTATTTCACCTCTTTTCCAAACAGGTGACACTTCTTGGGGCTCAATGTAAGGTTTGCCCCTTAATCTCTGGAATATCTCCTCTAGGTTCTTAAGATGTTCTTCGAAAGACCGACCTAACACTATCACGTCGTCCAGGTACACCAGACATGTCTTCCAGGACAGTCCACGCAGTACCGACTCCATCAATCGTTCAAAAGTAGCAGGAGCATTGCATAATCCAAATGGCATGACCTTGAACTGCCATAATCCAGTTCCAATTGTAAAGGCAGTCTTTTCTTTATCGTTTGGCTCCAAGCCTACCTGCCAGTATCCGCTTTTCAAGTCCAAGGTCGAAAACCATTTAGATCCGGATAGAGTATCTAAGGTGTCATCAATTCTGGGCAAAGGATAGCTGTCTTTCTTTGTCACATTATTAAGCCGCCGGTAGTCTACACAAAACCTTGTCGACCCGTCCTTTTCTTGACAAGCACTACCGGGGATGCCCATGGACTATTCGAGGGTTCAATCACTCCCTGTTCTTCCATATCGGTGATAATTTGCTCAGCTTCCTTACGTTTTGCCAAAGGAAGCCGCCTGGGGTGTTGTCTTATCGGTTGCGCATCTCCAGTATTGATCTTGTGTTGCACAACATTCGTCCTTCCTTTCTCACTATCATCCAGTGCAAACACACCTCGATATCGTCCGACCAGTTCTTTTACCTTGCCCAGTTGGTCGCCATTTAATCCTTGACACGAGGGTATCAACATATCCAGCAATTTCTGTGAGCAACCGTTGGTTGGTTTATTTTTCGTGTCGTCCACACAACGTTTAATATGACATACTGGAATGCAACTTCCCACAATCATGCCTTTCTTCAGGGTCACTGTATGGGGATTAATGTTCAGCACCCTTACTGGTACCATATTTCGAGACTTTACCAGCGTTCTTCCAATCAGAAGTCCCTCCTGACCCATTCCTGATTCAGTTGCTTCCATCATGCATACTTGTCCTTCTTGGAGCGTACCATCCGGGCGTCCCATTACTATCATTTCCGCCTTCTCGGGTATTTTCATATCGCAAATCATTCGAACTTGCATCGTCTGGTTACTCCTACCTTGAAATGGAATCTCATCATCATCTATCCGAAGCACATTTTCTTTCATGTTTACATGAAACCCATATTCTCCCATGAGATCCATTCCCAAGATCACCTCTTCTGTAATTTCAGCTACCAACACTCGATGATTAATTAATTTGTCTCCAATTGTCAACATAACGGCAGTCTCTCCGTGAGTACCAATCTTCTCACCACTTGCCGTTCGGAGACACACCGATACAGGTAGCACTTTTCCACGACCAACCAAATCTGGCCTCACAATAGTTCTTGTCGCTCCTGTATCCACAAGTAATCGGACAGCCCTACCATTAATTCTACCATCGATATAAATGCTGTCCAGACTTTCCACCGACGATGCAGCACGGATGATAATCTCCAGGGCACTACGCTGTGCTGTCGAAGTTCGCCCCCTTACATGGACCAGCTTTGGCACAACCGGTTGTTTCTTTGGTTGAGTACAGCGTCTCTGCATATGGCCAACTTCACCGCAGCTCCAGCATCGTAGACGCCATCTCCGCGGTCGTTGTCTTTTCAGCCTTTCCGCCTTTCGCTTTTCAAACACACGGTTGACTATTTCATCTATGCTGTTCTGAGCTTGACCAGGTTCCTCTAAGGCAGACCGAGCTTTGTGACTCACCCTATGTGATGTCTGCTTAGCTGCTTCAAATTCAAGCGCATGGGCCAGTGCATCATCTAACATTTTTGGCCGTGCTAGTCTTAGCACTTGCTGTATTTCGCCATCCTTAACGCCATCCACAAATGTTTGGACAGCAAGTTGTTCGAGGAAGCTATATGGTGCCGTTGGGTATGCCAATCTAACTAACCTGGCAATGTCAGCTTCGAATTCTTGCAGGCTTTCACTTGTCTTTTGCGAGCGGTTCTTAACTTGTGCGTGGTAAACCTGTTGAAGGTGAGCATCTCCATATCTCATCTCAAGCTTTGATGTTAAGAGGCCGTAATCATTCTGCTGGTGATCGGGAATCGTTTGTAAGATGTTAAGAGTCTCCCCACTATTAAGGAGATAGCCTTCTCTTTGTTGCACCAACCGTTGGCTATTGCAGCAGCTTCAAATTGTTTCAAATATGTGGGCCAAGGTGTTTTACCATCGAATGTGGGTGGTTTCATTTTAAATTTCGACGGTATTGACTCGCTTTCTACAATGCTTCTTATTTCTGGAATGTTCTGATTTACTACTTGGTTTGCTAATTCAAGTGGCCGTGTTGTTAGTGAAATCACTAGTTCTTGCAGCCTCATTACATCTTCTTCCATTTTTACCAATTTACTGTCCAACTTTTGCTCAACTGTTTTTACCTGTTCAGTGACATCTTCTTTCAATGCAATGGAGCTTGCTATTAATCTTTGTTCTAACGTGGCCGTCTTTTCATTCAACTCTTCCATTTTTATCACGTTTTCACTAAACCGTTCCTCTATTTTCTCAGCATTTTCACTAAGTGTCATTTCCATACCGTATTTAAACTCTTTAAGGGTTGATTCCAGTTCAACTGACTTTACTAAGTTTTCACTGAGTGTCACTTCTAGTTTAGCCGACCTCTCCTCCATACCGGATTTAAAATCCTTGAGGAGGTTCATTAAAGTTTCTGCCTCCCATTTTACTTTGATTTCTTGTAACTGGCATATACAAACTACTTAAATGTCTTTAGACTTGTGTTTTAAATTAATCACTATATACCCCACACCTGACACCAGTGAAACGAGCTACTGCTACCGCGTTTCTTTAATTCAAAACAAGTAATAATAATGGTCTTTATTACTCACTGTTCACAAGTCTAATTAACAGTATATGCCTTATTTATAGATGTTTTCAGTCCACTTAACAATGAAGCACTATTACACTAATGAATTTACAAGCACTAATATCTTCTTAAACTAACTCCTTTACCATAGGTCCAGTAACAACACTAACACAACTATTTG
This sequence comes from Platerodrilus igneus, assembly GCA_036346225.1. Taxonomy (NCBI): domain Eukaryota; kingdom Metazoa; phylum Arthropoda; class Insecta; order Coleoptera; family Lycidae; genus Platerodrilus; species Platerodrilus igneus. The sequence goes on along the minus strand of JARFIW010001670.1, from coordinate 10,571,841 downwards.
TTTATACACTTCTATTTATTTATGTATACTACAAGCTGCATGTACATTAGACACAGCATATCACATTTATGTAAACTTCTAAAAGCTCAAAACTACTATTACTTTAACACGTTATAATTTATATACGACATTCTTCTGTAGACTGACCCTTGCATTCATTAGCGGTCTTATATATACTCTGGATTACAAGGATGACTCATGCTCCCGTAATTTCTAGAAGAATTCTGGAATCCTTGAGAAGGCGCTGTGCCCCGAGCGTTTGTATGTTTGACGGGTTGCCTAATAGTGGATCGCAACAATAACATAACAGTTAATACCAAGTTGATTCTTAACAAGAACCAGTTGATTTTAATATTAGTTTCAAACCCTTTATAGGTTAGTTAGCTAAAATGCTAAGTTGTACCTTCTAATGATCAAATGCAAATGAAGTTAGGTAAGGTTAGATTTTTACCTAACCTAATTTTAAGCCATTCTTAGCTAAGGTGTAAATAGAAAGTAACAAGTGTCAGGATTAGGCTCAGGTATTCGCAGATTTAACAATATTGTGTATAAAAATCAGTTTTACGTGTAAGAGTAAAACCTTACCGTGTGATAGATAGTAAATTTAAGTTCGTCTTGCAATATTGGCTTTCGTATTCTCAACTCAACTTGTTTAAGTTTGAAGTATTATTACAGCAATTAGGAAATTTGACATTTAGCATGTGTGTATGAGTTTCTCACAAAGTTAATTTTTTATTTAAAAAATATTCAGTTTTCGATCCCGTTCCGGGGCCCTTACGTGCCGGAACCCGCCCGCTCGGCTGGTCCCGCGGACGCCGTATCGCCGCCACTGGGTTCAAGAAATAGAGTAGTTTGAAATATTTAAGTCGCATGTTTATCTCCTGCCTACGGCAACGATTTTTATAAGATGGTTTGTGTCGTTCCTTAGATATTTATGGTGTTGGTTTGATACATGGTGTCGGTGACCTAACAATTGGTGTTCTCATGACCTGCCGCTGGGAGAAGTAATGATAAATAGCTTCTTATACAAACAGCATGATATATTTTTACAATTTTATATTTAATATGTGTATATTTATCTATGCTACCATAAATTTAAGAATTAGTACTGTAACTAGGAAAAATTCTACAACCAACTATATAAAGATAATTAGAAAATTATTGCGACAGAAATTTCTACATTTCTTATCTCAATAGACCTTTGCGTTTAGACAACATTGATGTTTTCTACAACACAATTTCGTAGTCTAACGATTTTTTGGCCAATATGATTGCTATTAATTTTTTTGCCTTTACACAATTTAACAGCCTCAAGCACTTTTTCAGCAGACAATACATTTAGTGCATCTGGGTTATTCCTATACAGTATTTTTAGATCATTGTAGGCTACCTGTTCTATAATATTCCAATCAAACTCGCCATCAGCTTTTGTATATCCTCTTTTTTTATTAATACAAAGAGTAACTGTATTTAAATTATCGTTGTCATCCGGAACAAATTTATTCCCTGCAAACTTTCGAAACGCCGTTTCATCAACGTTGATTTCTTTTATGCATGCAGTTAGATACACGTCAAAGTCGGCGCAGACTACTGCCTGAAACAAAAGAATATGAAAGCGTAAAAATAGTTTAGATTTTGAAAAATGAGCTGTTAATAAAACTTACTAATATGGTGAAAAAATATAGTACTAATAACATTTTCAAAGATTAACTTAGAAGTACTACGAGAATATCGCTTTTAAATAGATTTGTACTATCGTATTATTATGAACTCAATAAAAGGTCAATATTATACATAAATTGCTACAAAAGCGTCTTTTAATAAACAAGTTTTCTGTGGTTTTGCCAATAAATGCACAATATATAAAGTTATAGGCCTAAAAGATAACTCTTGTCACATATTTAAAATAAAAGAAAAGTGTATGAGAGTTCACTATAGATAAGAAGGGTCACTAGGAGTATGGATTTTTGAAAACATCTTTGTGCAATAATTGGGTTGGACTTTGAATACTAAGATTTAGAGACAAACAAGCAAACATCATTTTGTTTGGCTATAAATATTTCATCTTATAAATGCGGTGACTACACATAGTATCTGCAAAGTTTTTAGGAGGCCCTGCTCAAATAAATATGCTTGAATTATGCCACATCCATCTCTATTGCATATCCATATATATATATATATATATATATATATATATATATATATATATATATATTAATAGACAAGAATAATCCACATTTGGAATGCAAATGAATGCTTAATATATATTAATAGTTATTAAGATGAAATGAAAACCCAACTTTGCATTTAAAGTTGAATTACCACTTCAAATCGAACTAGTAATTGAAAACCACTAAAAGAACGGCTACAGCAGGATTTGAACCTGCAACCTCTGATTCTCCGGATCAGTGCTCTAACCAATTGAGCTATCTAGCCTAATTGTTTAGATGATGTTATACTTAATACTACTGAAGCTTGGCCCTTGTTAATGATTTTCAATTACGTCTTGCATTTAAGGAAATTGAATCTAGTTATATACATAATTAATGTACTATTGTTAATTGTATTGTTGTACTCGAATGCAATGGCAATATTAGGTTGTTTAAGAACTCTTACTATTAACGGAGCTAAACTCCGAATAAATGGTAGTTTTTGTATATGGTGGTATTTAAATTGTTAATGTTGTTTGGTGGTAAGTTATTGTTGTTGTTATTATTGTTATTGGAATTGTTGAAATTGATATTGTCTTGGTTATTGTTATTAATATTTTGAGATAAATTATTGTTAATATTATTATGGAAGCTATTGTTTATATTCAAAGTGTTGGTGTAGATGAGTTTACGTAAAAATTGTTTGGGGTAACCATTGTTTAATAAGGTATTGAAAAGAATTCTTTTATTTTTATTTAAAAATTGGGGATCAGAAATCCTTTCGATACGATATTTCATGGCATTGACGGTGTCGAATTTATGTTTCAATGAACGGTTGGAAATAAAATTCAAATATCTACCTGAATTGGTAGGTTTAGTATAATAGTCAAATATTAAAACGTTGTTTGTTCCTCTGATAACTAAGATATCAAGAAAAGATATTTTTCCATCTATTTCTGTCTCACTAGTGAATTTTAATTGTTTATCAAAGCTATTGAACGTGGTTATTGTTTCATTGATATGATGGGGTGGGGCAGAACAGATGATGTCATCAACGTACTTGACGAGGAAAGTCATTTCGTAAGGTAGCCGTGGGAGCACAAAATCTAGGAGAGAATCCATAACGATTTGGGCAATGATGGGTGATATTGGAGAGCCCATAGGTGTGCCGAAAAGTTGGAGATAAAAACAATCTTGAAAAACAAAATAAGTATTATTAAAAATCAAATTAACAGTAGCAAGAAAATAGTCAACAGGAATCTTACTGTGAGGTTCAATGACGGACCATTTTTCTTTAATGATATTAAGGATTAGAGTAAGAGGAATGTTTGTAAACAACGATGTAACGTTTAAAGAGACAAGAATATGATTTTCAGGAAGTCTAAAGTTTTTGAACTTATCGACGAAGGTAAAACTGTCTTTGATATTGTAGTCTCCATGTGGAAAAGCTAGTTGAAGTATTTTAGAAATGAAAGTTGCTAATAAGTACGTTGGAGTGTTCAAAGTTGAAATGATAGGTCTGAGTGTAAAGACAAGTTTGTGAATTTTTGGCAACCCATAATATTTACCTGGGGTTGAATTATAATTGACTCTCCATGTGGAAAAGCTAGTTGAAGTATTTTAGAAATGAAAGTTGCTAATAAGTACGTTGGAGTGTTCAAAGTTGAAATGATAGGTCTGAGTGTAAAGACAAGTTTGTGAATTTTTGGCAACCCATAATATTTACCTGGGGTTGAATTATAATTGACTCTACCGAGTTACCACAAAAAAAGACATAAAAAGAGGTAAAATTAGTAACATAATCTTGAATTTCGCAAACAAATCAATAAATAACCAACAAAATAACCAGTTTAGATCACAATTCTATAAAGTTAAAAAGTTTTTATCCAATAACCCCGAATTAATTGTAACAAGAGCAGATAAAGGTGCAATAACCGTAGTTATGGACAAACAACAATATTTTGATAAATCCCTAGAATTATTAACCGATACTACAACTTATAAACTTTTAAAAAAGAGATCCTACTTTCACCATTCAAAAACGTGTCAGTGATCATATAAAGTTACTTCATAAAAAAGGCATTTTAAATGATACTGAAAAGAAACAGTTATCAAATTATAATTCAACCCCAGATAAATATTATGGGTTGCCAAAAATTCACAAACCTGTCCTTACACTCAGACCTATCATTTCAACTTTGAACACTCCAACGTACTTATTAGCAACTTTCATTTCTAAAATACTTCAACTAGCTTTTCCACATGGAGACTACAATATCAAAGACAGTTTTACCTTCGTCGATAAGTTCAAAAACTTTAGACTTCCTGAAAATCATATTCTTGTCTCTTTAAACGTTACATCGTTGTTTACAAACATTCCTCTTACTCTAATCCTTAATATCATTAAAGAAAAATGGTCCGTCATTGAACCTCACTGTAAGATTCCTGTTGACTATTTTCTTGCTACTGTTAATTTGATTTTTAATAATACTTATTTTGTTTTTCAAGATTGTTTTTATCTCCAACTTTTCGGCACACCTATGGGCTCTCCAATATCACCCATCATTGCCCAAATCGTTATAGATTCTCTCCTAGATTTTGTGCTTCCACGGCTACCTTACGAAATGACTTTCCTCGTCAAGTACGTTGATGACATCATCTGTTCTGCCCCACCCCATCATATCAATGAAACAATAACCACGTTCAATAGCTTTGATAAACAATTAAAATTCACTAGTGAGACAGAAATAGATGGAAAATTACCTTTTCTTGATATCTTAGTTATCAGAGGAACAAACAACGTTTTAATATTTGACTATTATACTAAACCTACCAATTCAGGTAGATATTTGAATTTTCTTTCCAACCATTCATTGAAACATAAATTCAACACCGTAAATGCCATGAAATATCGTATCGAAAGGATTTCTGATCCCCAATTTTTAAATAAAAATAAAAGAATTCTTTTCAATACCTTATTAAACAATGGTTAGCCCAAACAATTTTTACGTAAACTCATCTACACCAACACTTTGAATATAAACAATAGCTTCCATAATAATATTAATAATAATTTATCTCAAAATATTAATAACAATAACCAAGACAATGTCAATTTCAACAATTCCAATAACAATAATAACAACAACAATAACTTACCACCAAACAACATTAACAATTTAAATACCACCATATACAAAAAACTACCATTTATTCGGGGTTTAGCTCCGTTAATAGTAAGAGTTCTTAAACAACCTAATATTGCCATTGCATTCGAGTACAACAATACAATTAACAACCTATTTACTAGAATAAAGAACCCTACCCCTAAATTATTAAACAGTAACTTAATTTACAAGATCGTCTGTAGCTGTCAAGCATCCTACATTGGTCAAACTTCCCAATGGTTGAGGAATCGTCTGACACAACATAGAAGTGACTGCAGGATCAATTCTAACAAATGTGCATTAGCTAAACATGTTTATACAACCAAACATATTCCGGCATATGAAGAAATTAAAATATTAGACAAAGAATCCAATTACAAAACCAGACTCTTTCTAGAATCGTACTATATAAACAAAGAAGATCAATGTTTGAATAATAAACAAGATATAGAAGACACACACAGATTTTATTCTACTCTATACAGTTTAAATCACTTTAAATCTAATGCACTTCATTAAGAGCTTTCTTTTATAATAATCACATAAACATTAAATCTACATCATCTACTTCAACCATATTAATCTTCCAACATATTAGTTTTTAAGGCTCAATTTGTTACTAGATCTACATCCTGTTTCCTACTAAATGAATTTTATTAATAATTTTTGATCAACATAAACATATGTTAATTTTAAATTTTGACAATTTTGCTATTTTTCAAATTTGACAAATATTGATTTTATACAGTAAGGAACTTATCTATTACATTATGTCAGTTTTATATTACAACACTTCTAATTGTAGATGCTTTTGACAATGGCAAAAAGTTTTGCCGAAACGTTAAGCAGAAGAAATTAAATTTTGAATTTTGGATAAACTAGTATTATTTGGACTTTATACCCAGTATACTACCATCATGTTACCAATATATATATATATATATATATATATATATATATACAGGGTGAGTTTCTAGTGTGGCAACGGTCGATAACTCCGTTATTATAAAAGCTACGTAAACCAAATTTGTAGGCATATTAGGCATGCCTAAAGGGCACATTTTAAAAATGTTTGGAAGCATACAGGGTATTTCATAATTCCAGGGCATATTAAACAAATCTTTTTTTAAATGGAACACCCTATATATTATTACATTTTTGGAAAGCCCATAAAAAGAGCTTTAATTTGATATTAAATTGTATCTGTCTATTCTTTTTAGTTTTTGAGATATTCAACTGTTTTTAGAAAAATGACCCTTATTAGATACATCGCCACTGCACTATTACACAACTTATGTTAATTTTCAAGATGCAGAAAATTTTACTATATACCATAGTATATATTTGTAATTCTCATTCTTTTGAAATTTCTTCACAGTATACAGGGTGTGTCAGATTTCGCAAAATGCAATTTTTAAACCTTTTTTTAAATGGTACCTTACTAATTTTATTGCTACAATGGATAGTTCATTAAGTGTCCTTTCATTTTTGTTAAGCATTCCCTATACCTAAATCCATTACTTTCAGAGATATTTTTGATTTTCTTCAAATTTTAAGAATGTTTTTAATTTACATAACTAAAAATAACTTACTATTGGAGAATATTATAAAACAATTAATACATTTTGATTAACAATTAACTACACTTATTCAATAACAATTTTCACTAAAGATATAAAAACTTACAATAATAGGCGATCAACAGAATTCTGCCAGATCAACAATATGCATTTTATAGAAAATGTTCAAACAGGAAATCAGGCTGGCTTGGAAAAAAATAACAATTACAATTAAAATGTCATTTAAGTTTATTAATTGTTTATTAAATAACAAAACAAAAGCAAAGCCTACTACTATACTATGTTCTTTTATTTGCCCCGTTTTACAGTTAATGCAGCAATTATGACGAACGTATGCAGACATTTAAAATTATTTTTTTCTGTCAAACCGCTCGTCTAATCACAATTTTACAAAAGACAAAAAAGTTTCCAAATTAAGTCGGCTACTCATAAAAAAATTGGTAGTCATTGCATAAATAAGAAAAAAGTAATGGTCGGATATTTATACAATACATCATTTTTGGGACACTCGTATGCTTTTAAAATTATTGCGTACACCACCAAAAGATGTCAATTAAAAGTAGAAACTCGCACCCCAAAAATGGTCAAAATCTATCGACGCGTTTTCGAGTTATTTTAAAATATCAAATATTTTTCACAATTTTTGAAGCCCTTTAGCGGCTAAATGAAGCAACTTGTATAATAGGTAAGTTGGCTCAAATCGATCTATTTCGAGCCAAAGAATCTCTGGTCTTACGTTGTACACGTATTTTGCGGACACCCTGTATATATATATATATATATATATATATTGTCGTGTAAATTATAGGTTAAGAAGGATATATAGGTCTAGATAATAAAGTTTTAACGACTGTGTATATAGGAAATAGGAACAATTTATTTACGCGCCAAATTAATCAGTTTAGATAGTGAAAACGAATGAATAATAAGATATTTTTTTATTTCTAAATTGGAATGTAAAATTGCATAACGTATAGAAGATTTAGAGTACATGAAAAACCAAGGATACGCATAATTAGTTTTAATATTTTAAATCAAGCGCATCGGATAAGAAACGGAGCTTTTGGGTATAGAAAATCGATAATTTAAACGCATATTTCATTTAACTAAACTAAACGTTTGTTATACAAATCCTAACAAACTCTAAAACTCTGAATTATAATACCAAACCGACAATTTGCTTCAAAGAAACACCTGATGGGTAAAATGTCAAGTTCAAAGAACTTAAATGCACGTTGGCACAAAATTCTATAGAATTGTTTGTAACGGTCGAGGCGACAAACTACTAAAATAACAAATGCTTTAAAGACAAACTGAAACGAAATATTCATAATGTAAAACAGACAGAGAACACGTATAATAAAACGTTGGTTAAAATACTAGTCGAAAGTACGCAGTAGATTTGGAGGCCAACCACAATATCGAATTTTTGTAGCTTAAGTGGGATTCTAAAAGAGACAGTAAATATGGGTGAAACGAGGTAAGGTAGCTAGGGGTTGGACGTTAAAAACGGGGGAAAGCAATATAATTGGTCGAAGGCTAGAAGTTTTGAGAAGTTCGCGTCGGTTAGATGTTGTTGAACGAATTTCAATGTAAAAGCAGGGTAAACTTGGAATTTTCAGACATAGAAGTTTATTACGTTCAAAATTTGGAGAATCGGTATGAATAATAAGCTTTTCGATAGAAATACAGTCCGTGAGAGGTGTTCAAAGCATATAAATACACTGGGAGAGGTATTAAAGCTCTCTGATATCTTTTACTCACTTGCTATTACGTGCTATTACTCGCTTATTCGTTGACTGATAATACAACATCCTATTTAAAAGTGTGTAAAACGCTGTTAGTAACATACCGGTAATGTATTAAAGGTATGATTTGCACAAGTGGGTACTGGCGCATAGAAGGTGCTGTTACTACACGCTACGAGCTAATGATAGGATGGTACTTGGGTAACCGAATTGAGAAGTTTGAAACAAGTGTGCGCGAAGTGTAGTGATTATGGAAGGTTAAGCTAGATCCAGACAATTATCCGGGTAGAAATACTAAAGGTGGTAGCTGAGATTTGGATAGCGAGTGGAAATGAGTTGGATCCAGGTATAATAGCGAGGTGTATGGACACAACGACGAGGGTTTTGGAATACATCTTCAGAGGTAACGAAGCTTACTACAGGTAAAGAAAATTAATTTCTTGCTTTTGCTTGAACATTTGTGCTGATATTTTGTGCTTGAGTGTTTTGACTTATTGGGGGTGTAATTTATTACCATTAAAACTCATTTAAAGGGGTATACGTAAAGGACAATTGATATTGATTATTTAAAAATGTTTATTAATGACATAAAGATGTTGTTGTAAGAAGTAAACGGGTTTTTAGGTTTATTTTAAACAAAAATGCGATGTTTAAAAGCATTTAGAGTAACTGGATTATACTGAGCTCAACATGGACCAGGATAAAAATCAATTTAGGGTTGCACGACGGGCCCATCTACTCGTCTAAAATAAAATTGTTCAAATATATAAAAATCATGAAATTTTAAAAAGTTCAAAGATTGAGATGATAACATTTTATGAACTGTAAATACAAATGTGTAAATATTGTCGTGCTAATGGAAACTTGTTAATATGTATAAATAGCAAGGTTCTATGTTTTGTTGCATTATTTGAGTGGTAATTTTATTTGACTGTATTTGTGAGAAAAGAATGAACTTAGGATGGTAGGTATCCAAGAAGGAGCAAATTTTAGAGCTAGTCAGGGTGTGCAGAAATAAGCGTTCCAAAGGTATTGTAGGAATTTTTGTTAATTTTCAGAAAATTTTATGACGGCCCAATAACGCTGGGACACGAAGGCGATCCCGATGGTTCTAAAGATCCACAGCAATTTTATGACGCCCAATCCGTGGGGGTCGATTGTTCCCGACTTCCACTGCAATACATATATATATATATATATATATATATATATATATATATATATATATTTCAAATCGAGCTAGTAATTGAAAGATGGAAAATATAAGGTCTTAGACAGGACTTGAACCTATATCTTGGTTTTGCCGGAACAATGCGTTTACCAATTACGCCGCCGAGACCGATGATGACAATTGGAAAATTTACAAATTTAAATCGTGTACACAACTATACATAAACCTAACTTTCAATTACGTATGGCATTTTTGTCAAGCATATCTGACATTGTCAAGTTTTTGACTTATGTCAGTTATAGACAGGAAGCTACGCTCAAAATTACGGCTATAAGCCAAGTATCCAATATATAAATATTGTATAGTTGTGTACAGGATTTAAATTTGTAAATTTCCCAGTTGTCGTTATCGTTCTCGGTGGCGTAATTGGTAAACACATGGTTCCGGCAAAACCAAGACTTTATATTTTCCATCTTTCAATTACTAGCTTGATTTGAAATGATCATTTGGGTTTTGCATACAAGTCAAAGTTATTATTTTATCTTATTCACTGTAATACGATAGTATTTATCAACTTACTTTGTGTAATTAGCTACCTAAACTATATATATATATATATATATATATATATATATATATATATATATTGTTATAGATTCAAAGGGTTAAATTTGGGGTAAGCAATGCAATTTCAAACACCCTGTATAGAGAAAAGAACAATTTATTTACGCGCAAAATTTATTTTATTTATTTAATTTAAACGAACAAGTATTGACGTATTTTTATAATTAAGGATTGAAAAGTAATAGGTTCATAAAGAAAACCAGTTTTAAAAACAAATAGAAAACGCTTAATTAATTTAATTTATTTAATTCAACGTGTAATAGCATGAGAAAACACACCGGGGTATAGAAAATCAATAATCCGAAGGCAAAAGGGTTCGTGGTAGCAGATAAGGATGCCAATTGTATCGAATACCGAATACCGTGAATTGTTGTTTAAACGGTCGATAATTAAGAACACCTGCATGTTTGAAAAGGTTACATTCGTCGAATTTATATGCATAATAACGCGGGCTTCAAAGAAAATATTTCCAACCGTCAGTTGCTTCGAATAAACAAGATAACAATGTTTCTTAAAGAGCGGAAGGGATGCACGATCAATAATATACTACAGATAAAGACGGGTATAAAAGCATTGGTTTCAAAACGCACGTTCGTATCCACGTGGAGTCAGGCGACGCGGGCAGCAATATCGATTTTATATAACTCAAGTGGGGTTGGAACGCGACATCTAATATGCATAAGACAGGAATAAAAATATTACAGGCGGAGTTTTTTGACGACACAGGACTGTATCATTGGTTGAAATAGATAGTTTTACAACGGGCGAACACGCGACAGGTGAATGCGATTTTTCGGATTAAATTGTGTGTCCACGAGGTAAATTTCTGGAAGCTTTAAGTCAGTTAGATTAAAATTTGCAGAATTATTATTTTAAATTAAGTATTTTGCGTGAAGTGTGGCCGAGAGGAGCATTTTGAATTGTATAAATACTATAAGAAAATTAATAAGGCTCTCTTTGTATTTTCATCGCTTTAGACTACGTATAATAATCAACCGAGGTTATAGTAGTGGCTTGTGAGTATTGATAATTTGTATAGTATTTAGCACTTACAACGTGGTAAGTTGAGGCCTTGTAGTTATTAACGTGTGTAGTGTCAAGTGAATTAAATTAACTGAGGTCCAAATAATACCATAACAAGCTATCAAAGCAATAAACAAAAGTATAATATACGTGAATTTGGATGCTGGGATGAAATGGTAAATGGGTAGCAAGAAGCTCGGCGTATACTGACGTTATCATCTATAAATATCTGGTGGATCAGAGCGCATAGTCACGAAGCCAAGGGGTTCTAGTGCATCATCGAAGAAGATGGAGACTTGAGGCATTTTCCAGGTAACTCATTTGAATTTGCTGTTATTTGATAAACTGTTGAAATTATTTGTAATCTGTGAGTGAACTTTGATGGTTATTTATGGTTATTTAACGTATTGGAAAAGATACGTGTACTTGACAATTATGAGGGTATTTTAAATATTAAAAAAAAGGTGTATGTAAAGCTTACTAAATTGCATTATGAATTTAAATTGGATTGTTAAGGGTACATGGGTTTATTAATTTGTAGTAATTTTATGCAAGGTCAAAGGCATACATTAATAAACTGGGATATTATGAGCTCACCATACTCCAGTGTGCAATAAATATAGGGTATTATTTGGGGCCCATTTACTCCTGTTGTATTAAATGTGTTTGAAATTAAAAATTTAAAACAAGGACTTTACAAAAATAGCACTTATTGAGTGGTAATTAGTGCACCAAACTGTAAATATCTGTGAATAATTGTTTGTAAATAGCGGTAAATAAAGATTGTATGATTGTTGTATTATTATGTGCTTTTATTGAATGATGTGTGAGTGGGAAGGAAGAATGATTGTAAATTTAGGTATCCGAAAAGAGGCACAGCTGAGCTAGCCAGGGAAGCTGCTGAAGATTGTTGCAGCAGAAGAATCAGGGTAAGAATATTTTTATAAATTTTTTTGTTTTTTTTTTGAAAATCAGTGTTGATACGGGCGATGTCAACCCCGTAAGTCCGATATATATATATATATATATATATATATATATATTGCTGCGAAAGCTGCTGCTAATTGTCACTCAATAATACTAAAAAACCCCATGATTTGGGTGCCAAAAATACTGCGAAAGCTGCTCTGATTCGAACACTGGTTCTGATGATGTCCCTCGTTCGTGGGTGTCAAAATGCTACCAACCTATGGTGCTACTTATATACCTAAAAAGCTTAAAAATTTCGGCTTCGCAATGAAGTTTGTTACGGCTGCTCAGCTGCTTTCTGCAATTCAACTAATTACAAGAAAAAAATAGCTGCTACAGTAAATCACATACATTTATTACATACTCAAATAAAAATACACGCCAAATCACAAGCAAACTCCTTGTTCACGCATTCTTTATACATTATATACATCCTCTTTTAGAATAATACATTTCGAAAACAATAATTAACCTACATTAATTTTTTCCAATTGATTATCAGAGAAGGTAACAGGGCTTCACCATTTGTTTTACATTAACCTTAGTTTAATAAGAGCTCATAGGAAAGCTTAACCTCTCGTGCTAGTATTTGCACATCAATCAGCAAAAGTCCCTTTTTCCTTGTACAAAAAAACAGATATTACTAATATCATAAACCCTTTCTTAACATAAATTCCCACATAAAAATACAGTAAAAAAGTACAACAAAAAAAAGTTCAATCTATAGCTCTTTGCAAGTTTGTACTTTTTGTTCATAAATTACACCCAAAATGCACAAAAGTCATTACACCAGTTTATACACATAGGCAATAAAAGCAACAGTTACATGGATACTATCCCTGCTTACGGCCTACTCTCATTCCCTCAGAGACTGCGGCATACAGGAACACCCCAACCTGACTTGCAATAACCATAACTGCCAGCTGCTACCACTTGATCACGAAATCACCTCATGTACCACATCCATGGTGCATTCAAATTCCCCAAGCTCTGCTACTAATACCATTGACTGTTGGTAAACAACCAAATTGACCCACTACTGACATCTACTCCATTTCCATTTGTATACTTTTGCACACTTAGTGCAAATTAAAATTAAAACAGTCTTTACTTACGTAAAGTACTCTTTTATTCAACTCGTTAAAGTATTTTTATCAGCTAGTTGTAGAGAGCTTTACGCTATTCGAACTCGGAGACTAAGAGAGCCTTACCACCATTTCTTGGTGTTTATATATCCTTCCTCCCCCTTCAAAGCCTGTTAGAATTCTTCAAACCTTTTGCAATACAAACATTCAATTCTACGTATACTTCCAACGGTTACGCAATTCTTAAAACATTTCTCGAAATTGCTTGAACATCACAAATACGAACGCCTAATTAACCGATTTTTGTCAAATTTCAATAGTCCCACTCTTGGAATTTACCCCAACTGACAAAGTTAACTTTTAATATACGCCCCTAATGCAACATATGTAGTATCTATCTCACGCCAACATATACTCCAAAATCACCTTTTTCTTGCTTTGTATTCACTTCACTACCTTGTATTCATAACGCGTGTTATCCTCATTTCGTTCTACCATACACGCTAAAGCAAATATTCTTTAGTTCGTCTTCAAACTGCCCCGTAGCACAACCAACCGCTTACACCCTTTTAAACAACGTTCAAACTATGTTAAAACGTGCTATAATTATCTTACTTCTATACATACGGTTTACCCTCAACTACGTTTTAGTTTGTTCTCACTCCACTAAACCTTGTATTCACTCACCTAAGCCAATGAACGCTAATGTTCATCTACACCTATCTCATTTGTACCTATTTTACCTAATAATCTCTTCTTGTTTTCTTGTTTTCAAGTTTTGTTATAAATGAGGAAATTACCCTTTCCAACTCAAGCTTTATATCTTTTTAACGAGGTTATAAATCTATCCTTCATTGACAGCGGTAACCAACACTACCTAAAATTTGCATGTTATTTGTTCAACGTTTTAATCTACTCTTCATAATAACGTCCAAGAACTTTGCAACGTCTACATTCGTTTACATTTAACTATATAGGAAAGCTGTTTCAAAACACTTTCACAACTTCTCGTAAATAATCTAACGGCCAACCTTGCTTGTAAACTAAACGATTTGAAATCTCAGCAATACTTTTGAAAATATTTTTCCACCATTGTTATAATTTAACCATGAAAGTTAAATTGGTTTATAATATGCCATCTAGATGCTCGCTTCTTCCCTTACACGTTCTAAAAGCTTTTGTAAATATAATTGGTCGAAGGCTAGAAGTTTTGAGAAACTCTCGTCGGTTAGATGTTGTTAAGCGAATTTCATGGTAAAGCCGGGTAAACTTGGAATTTTTCAGACGTTATAGTTTGTGACGAACAAAATTTTGAGAATCGGTTTTAGAAAATAAGCTTTCCGTGAGGGGTATTCAGAAGCGTATAAATACACTGGGAGAAGTATTAAAGCTCTCTTAGATCTTATATCGCTTAGATCTCTTACATCTTTTATCTATTACGTGCTCTTACGTTGTACTGATTGTCGCTTATTAGTTGAATTATTAGACAACATCCTATTTTAAAGTGTGTAAAAGCGTACCGAAAATGTATTAAAAGTGTGATTTGCACATGTGGGTGCTGGCTTACAAAAGGTGCTGTTACTACACAATACAATCTAATGATAGGATGGTACTTGGGTAAGCGAATCGAGAAGTCTGAAACTAGTATGCGTGAAATGTAGTGGTTATGGAAGGTTAAGCTTGGTCGAGACAATTGTCCAGGTAGAAATACTAAAGGAAGTGGTAGAGATTTGGATAGCTAGTGGACATGAGTTGGATCCAGGTATAATCACGAAGTCTATGGACACAAGGACGGGGATTTTGGTACACATCTTCAGAGGTAACGAGAGAAGAAGCTTACTCCAGGTAAAGAAAATTAATTTCTTGCTTTTGCTTGAACATTTGTACTGATATTTTGTGCTCGAGTGTTTTGACTTATTGGGGGTGTATTTTATTACCATAAAAATTCATTTAAAGGGGCATATGTACAGGACTTTTGATATTGGCGATTTAAAAATGTTTATTAATGACATACAAATGTTGTTGTAAGGAGTAAACGGGTCTTTAGATTTATTTTAAACAAAAATGCGATGTGTAAAAGCATCTTCAGAGGTGACGATGGGAAAAGCTTACTCCAGGGTAACGAAATTAATTTCTATTGCTATTGCTTGAACATTTTGTGCTGTTATTTTGTGCTTAACTGATTTGACGCATTGGAGGTGTATTTTATTAACATAAAAGCTCATTTGAAGGGTATATGTAAAGGACAATTTGTATTTAGTATTTAAAAATGTAAATAAATGACATAAAAATTTTGATGTAAGGAGTAAACGGGTCTTTAAAGTTGTTTTAAACAAAGATGCGATGTATTTAGGCATTTAGAGTAACTGAGTTATACTGAGCTCAAAATAGACCAGAATAAAAATCAATTTAGGGTTGTACGACGGGCCCTTCTACTCGTCTAAATAAAATTGTTGGAATATATTAAAATCATAAAATTTTAAAAGATTTAAAGATTGAGATGGTAACATTTTTATCAAACTGTATATACACATGTGTAAATATTTTCTTACTAATGGAAACTTGTTAATATGTGTAAATAAAAAGGTTGTATGTCTTGTTGCATTATTTAAGTGGTAATTTCATTTGACTGTACATGAGAGAAAGAGTGAATTTAGGATGGTTAGTATCCAAGAAGAAGCAGATTTTAGAGCTAGCCGAGGTGTGCAGAAATAAGGAGGCGTTCCAAAGGTATTGTAAGAATTTTTTTTTATTAATTTTATTTCAGAAAATTTTATGACGGACTAACGAAGTATCATGAAACAGGTTAAACAAATAAAAAAAATATTTGAAATTAAACTCCTAAGGTAAGTTATTATTTCTAGAAAAGAAAGCGAAAGAAGCACTATTAATTGTTTTATGTTGGTTGTTATAAAATCCTTAGGCTACGAAAGTCTATTTGATGGACATTGTTTATTTAAATTATTTTATTATGACAACACCCAGAAGAACAAAAATTGTAATATATCTGTATAAGTGAGATGTATTGATGTAAAACTATCTAATAGTAGCTTTATAAATAATTTAATGATATAGTATGTTTTTACATTTCAATGAGAATTTAGAATAAGAGGGCAAATGTTAATACAACTTTTAATACTTATTTAAGCAAGCTACAATACTGAAATAAATTATGCGAAGCTGTTTTCTGTTTATCTATTGCATTGGAATTTTAACCTTTTTTTGGGGTCAAAGGAGCACAACGGATAGCAACAGCAAACAGTTATAAAAAGAACATATTAATCAATGCACTATTATTAAGTGTTACCAACTGCAACAACAAACATGATTTCTATTGCACTGTTTACTGTATTACTTGTACATACTATAAATTATACTAATAACTTTGTATTATAACTCTTGTTTCAGGTTACAGTGAACGCTGTAATTGATCCAGATATCCAGGCATGCGTAAAAGAAGTCAACATCGATGAAAATACATTGAAAGCAGCACAAGGTCTAATTTTTCCTGATGACAATGATGACCTAGGTAAATTGGGCATTTGTTATGTTAAGAAGAAGAATTACCTTAAAGAGAATGGTGAATACGATGTAGAAAAAATAGTTTCTACATTATACGATTATTTGAAAAAACATTACGAAAACCAACCTGATCTATTAAAACAATTATCCGCTAACAAAATACCAGAAGCAGTTAAATTATGTCAAGCTAAAAACATTACAGGAAAAGATGCCGCCCAAAAAAATATTCGACTTCGTAACTGCATAATTGAAAATATCAAGGTTTAGTGTAAAAACCTTTTGATCAATATATTAAGGAATATTTAACATGTTTATCAGATGAAATTTATGTAACAATTACTGATATGGCATAAATAATAAAATGTTGATTTATGTTTCTACATTAATCCTATAATAAAGTTACATACTTCTTATAGTCTTCAGAGCACTTGCTATGTGGCATTAATTAAATTCCGATGTGTTTTCAGGATTCCGAACAAAAATGGTGAATAATTTCGACCACAAAATAAAAACTAAACACGAAGATGTAATACAGTGTAATAATCCCTAAACTTTACCTGTTGAAAATTTAATACAGGCCTGAAACTTCTTTATTTATACCTTTTACTGGTAGCCAAAGGCGTGTTACCTACCGCAAAAGAAGACCTAAGTGACAGATGGTATACTGCTTTAGAAGTAAGTAAAAAGCAACCACGGTATTCTCGGCCACTATTCCTACAGTGGGCACGAGAGTGGTCGATGGTAGATGCTTAGCTAACAAGTGTATATGTTAGGGAAGGACGCCATTACCTTCAATACTTTTCCATATTAAATGGAACTACGCACAAGAGAAAAAACCATCCATCTACCAGATTTCAGCTTTTATCGCCTTATCAGTATGAAGTAGTTTTAACCAAAACGAAACATAAAGGCAATGTAATGTATGCTCAAGGTAAGTTCTGCATACTGGCTAAAGTATAAATAAACCGTCATCAGGTGGCTAAAATCAGCACTAAGGCTGAAACAATACAGACACAAGATAGCGGTTTATTTATACTCTCGTCAGTACACATAAGTCCGGTTGAGCATACGTTGGTTGCCTCCATTCTGACGACCCCTAAAAAGTCGGAATCAGGTCAGTGAATGTTAATTTCCTCTTATGAAATGTGAAGTAACTGTTTTATAATAAAATGTTAGCTCGATTTGTATAGGTAAATTCGCTTTGCGGATTTACAGCTACATTTAACGTTAATCGTGTTTCATATATATTGTTATGAATTTATAGGGTTAAATTTGGGGTAGGCAATGCAATTTCAAACACCCTGTATAGAGAAACAAACAATTTATTTACGCGCAAAATTTATTGCATTTATTTAATTTAAACAAACAAGTATTGACGTATTTTTATAATTAATGAGTGAAAAGTAATAGGTTCATTAAGAAAACCAGTTTTAAAAACAAATAGAAACGCATAATTAATTTAATTTATTTTAATTCAACGTGTAATAGCATTGGAAAACACGCCAGAGTAAATAAAATCGATAATCCCAAGGTAACAAGTTTCGCGGTAAAAGACAAACAGACGTCAGTACCGTGAAATATAGACTCCAAGAATTGTTGTTTTAAACGGTATATAATTAAAAACACCTGCATGTTTAAAGGTTACCTTCTTCGAATTTATCAGCATAATAAAGCGGACTTCTAACCGTCAGTTGCTTCAAATAACAAGGCAACAAAGTTTCTTAAAGAGCAGAAGGGATGCACGATCAATAGTATGCTACAGATAGACACGGGTATAAAAGCATTGGTTTCAAAACGCACGTATTCAATCCACGTGGAGTAATGCGACGCGGTCAGCAACATCAATTTTCTATAACTCAAGTGGGGTTTGGAACGCGACATCAAATATGCATAAGACAGAGATAAAAATATTACAGGCGGAGTTTTATGACGACACAGAACGGTATCATTGGTTGAAACGTGTAGTTTCACAACGGACGAACACGCGACAGGTGAATGCGATTTTTCGGATTATATAGCGCGTCCACGAGGTGAATTTCTGGAAGCTTTAAAGCGGTTATATCAAAATTTGCAGAAGTATTATTTTACAATAAGTTTTTCGCGTGAAGAGTGGCCGAGAGGTGGCATTTTAACAATATAAATACTTTAAGAAAATTAGCATCGCTCTCTTTGTATTCGCATCGCTCTCTTTGTATTTTTATCGCTTTAGACGTGAGAGTAGAGGCTTGTGAGTATTGAAAAAATTTATAATTCAGTAAAAGTAGTATTAGCACTTATAAAGTGGTAAGTGGAGGCCTTATAGTTATGAACGTGAGTAGTGTCGAGTGAATTAAATTAACCGAGGTCCAACTAATACCATGACAAACTAATAAAGCAATAAACAAAAGTATTATATACGTGAATTTGGATGCTGGGATGGAATTGTAATTGGTAGCAAGGAGCTGGGCGTATGCTGAGGTTATCATCTATAAATATCTGGTGGATCAGAGCGCATAGTCACGAAGCCAAAAGGTTCTTGAGGATAGAGCATCATCGAAGAAGATGGGGACTTGAAGCATTTCCAGGTAACTCATTTGAATTTGCTGTTATTTGATAAACTGTTGGAATTATTTGTGATGTGTGAGTGAACTTTGGGAGCCATTTATGGTTATTTAACGTATTGGAAAAGATACGTGTACTTGACAATTATTAGGGTATTTTAAATATTGAAAAAAGGTGTATGTAAATCTTACTAAATTTCATTACGAATTTAAATTGGATTGTTAAGGGTACATGGGTTATTAATTTTGTAGTAATTTTATGCAAGGTAAAAGACATACATTAATAAACTGGGTTACTATGAGCTCACCATACTCCAGTGTGCAATAAATATAGGGTATTATTTGGGGCCCATTTACTCCTGTTGTATTAAATGTGTTTTAAATTAAAATTTGAAAACACGAAATTTACAAAATATTATTTATTGAGTCGTAATTAGTGTACCAAACTGTAAATATCTGTGAATAATTGTTTGTAAATAGCGGTAAATAAAGATTGTATGATTGTTGTATTATTTGGTGCTTTTATTGAATGATGTGTGAGTGGAAAGGAAGAATGATTGTAAATTTAGGTATCCGAGAAGAGGCACAGCTGAGCTAGCCAGGGAAGCTGCTGAAGATTTTTGCAGCAGAATAAACGGGTAAGAATATTTTTATAAAAATTTTTATTGTTTTCTTTGAAAATCAGTGTTGACAGATGTCAAACCCATAAGTCCGATCACAGCAATCTTATGACAGCCGAACGTTAGGATTTGAATGATTTTTAGGGAGTTCCAGAGACTGACCCCATACCACAGCAATCTTAACAGATATTAGTGCTTGTAAATAGCATTAGCGTGATAGTGCTTCATTGTTAATTGGACTGAAAACATCTATAAATATGGCATATACTGTTAATTAAACTTGTGAATAGTGAACAATAAAGACTTATGTTATTACTTGTTCTAAATTGGTAAACGCGTTAACAGTAGCCTGCTGCACTGGTGTCAGCCGGTGTTGGGTGTATAGTGATTAATTAAAAGAAAAAGAAAAAACACACTAGTCTAAAGACATTTGAGTAGTTTATATATGCCTGCTACAAGAAGCCAAAGTAAAAAGGACGCAGAAACTTTAATGAATTTCCTTAAGGATTTTATATCCGGTATGGAAGGGATATCGACTAAACTAGAAGTGACACTTAGTAAAAGTGCTAGGAAAATGAAAGAAAAATTAAATGAAAATACAGCTACACTAGAACAAAGATTAATGGAAGGCTTCATTGCATTGAAAGAAGATTTCACTGAACAGGTAAAAACAGTTGAGCGAAAGTTGACAAGTAAATTGGTAAAAATGGAAGAAGACGTGATGAGGCTGCAAGAACAAATGATTTCACTAACAACGCTGCCACTTAAATTAGCAAACCAAGTTGTAAATCAGAACATCCCTGAAATAAAAAGCATGAAAAGAAGCAACTCAATACCGTCAAAATTTAAAGTGAAACCACCCACATTTGATGGTAAAACACCTTGTCCGACATATTTGAAATAATTTGAAGTTGCTGCAATAGCCAACGGTTGGTGCAACAAAGAGAAGGCTATCTCATTAATAGTGGCCCTCTTAACATCTTGCAAACGATTCCCGATCACCAACCGATTGATTACGGCCTCTTAACATCAAAGCTTTAGATGAGATATGGAGACGCTCACCTTCAATAGGCTTACAATGCACAAGTTAAGAACTGCTCGCAAAAGACAAATGAAAACCTGCAAAACCTATTAGATGACGCACTGGATCATGTGCTTGAATTTGAAGCAGTTAAGCAGACATAACACAGGGTAGGTCACAAAGTTCGGTTTGCCTTAGAAGAACCTGGTCAATCGCAGAACAGAATAGAAGAAATAATCAACCGTGTTTGAACAACAAAAGGCGGAAAGACAATGACCGCGGAAATGGGGTCTGCGATGCTGGAACTGCAGTGAAGTTGGTCATATACAGAGACGTTGTACTCAACCATAAAAAACAACCGGTTGAGCAGCAGGAAAAACTAAAGCAAGTCGACGTAAAGGGGCAAACGTCGACAGCACAACGTAGTGCCCCAAATATTATCATCCGTGCTGCACGTCAATGGGAAGTCTGGACAGCATTTATATTGATGGCAGAATTAATGGTAGGGTTGTCCGATTACTCGGGGATACAGGAGCGATAAGGCCTATTGTGAGAACAGATTTGGTTGGTCGTGGAAAAGTACTACCTGCAAGTGCAAATTTCTACTCACGGAGAGACTGCCGTAACGTTGGGTATTGAAGACAAACTAATTAATCATCGGGTGTTGGTAGCTGAAATTACAGAAGAAGTTATCTTGGGAATGGATCTCATGAGAGAATATGGGTTTCATGTGAACATGAAAGAAAATGTGCTTCGGATAGATGATGATCAGATTCCGTTTCAAGAAGCTAGTAACCAGACGATGCAAGTTCGAATGATTTGTGATATGAAAATACTCACGAAGACGGAAATGATCGTGATGGGACGCCCGGATGGAACTCTCCTGGAAGGACAACTATGCATGACGGAAGCAACTGAATTGGGAATGGGTCAGGAGGGATTACTGATTGGAAGAACACTGGCAAAGTCTCGAAATATGATACCAATAAGGGTGCTAAACATTAATCCGCACACGGTGACCCTGATGAAAAACATGATTGTGGGAAGTTGCATTTCAGTATGCTATATTAAACGTTGTGTGAAAAGCACACAAGATAAACTAGCCAACGGTTGTTCACAGAAATTGCTGGATATGTTGATACCCTAGTGTTAAGGATTAAACGGCGACCAACTGGGCAAGGTAAAAAAACTGGTCGGACGATATCGAGGTATGTTCGCACTGGATGATAGTGAGAAAAGAAGGGCGAATGTGGTGCAATACAAGATCAATACTGGAGATGCGGAACCGATACAACATCCCAGGCGGCTACTTTTGGCAAAACGTAAGGGAGCCCTCGAATAGTCAATGGACATCCCCGGTAGTGCTTGTCAAGAAAAAGGATGGGTAGATAAGGTTTTCTGTAGACTACCGGCGGCTAAACAATGTCACAAAGAAAGACAGCTATCCTTTGCCCAGAATTGATGACACCTTGGATACTCTATCCGGATCTAAATGGTTTTTAACCTTGGACTTGAAAAGCGGATACTGGCAAGTAGGCTTGGAGCCAAACGATAAAAAGAAAACTGCGTTTACAATTGGAACTGGACTATGGCAGTTCAAGGCAATGCCCTAGGGATTATGCAATGCTCCTGCTACTTTTGAACGTCTGATGGAGTCGATACTGCGTGGACTGTCTTGGAAAACATGTCTGGTGTACAAAGACGACGTGATAGTGTTAGGCGGGTCTTTTAAAGAACACCTTAAGAACCTAGAGGAATTTCAAAGATTACTCGGGGCAAACCTTACCTTGAGCCCTAAAAATGTCACCTATTTGGAAAAGAACTAGCCATCGGAATGCAGACGCTCTGTCAAGAAGACCGTGTCCGGTAGACTGCATTCATTGCTCCAAGATGGAAGAGAAAATGAGTGTTATCCATAGAATGACGGTAACTGTTGATACTTAGCAACCCGAAAGAATACGAGAAGATCAGGAGAGTGACGCCGAATTGTGACGTATTATTGAGTGAAAGAGTAGAGGACGACGACTAGCTTGGGAGGAAATTATTTTTTCAAATAGGAGCCTGAAGGCACAAAGGGACTCCTTGGTGATTTAAAATAGAACCTTGAAACGACGCCTGGAGTCTGAAGATGGCACTGAGAGACGACTTCAAGTGATATTGCCGAGAAGCAGAGTGCCGGAAGTGTTGCAGCACTTGCGCGATAGTATCACCGAAAGCGCTTTTGCGTGAAAAGAACTCTCGAAAGAGTGAGAGAAAAATTCTATTGTGTGAACTGCAAGGAAGATGTGAAGGAATGGTGCCGGAAATGTGACTTGAGTGCCTCTGCAAATGGCGCGGTCACAAAACAGAAAGCCCCAATGAGACAGTATAATGTGGGGAATCCTTTTGAGAGGGTGGCCATTGATATAGCTGGTCCGTTTCCTAAATCAGAGAAAGGAAATAAATACAACTTGGTTGCAATGGTTGCAATTTTACAGAATGGCCGAAGGCGTATGCTATACCTAACCAAGAGCCGAGACGGTTGCAAATGTACTAGTGAGGAAGTTGTTTTGTCGCTTTGAAGTTCCGTTGGAATTACACTCCGATCAAGACTTAAGATGGACATAGGAAGCTTTTAATACCGTTAATTACGTTGGAAATGAGAAGTTGATAAGTGCTATTTTACCATTGCATGTATAAATTTTAGATTTCATTGTTTGTAACTGACAAAAATATTTAAATATTTGTATACTAGAATAAGTCTTAATCATATAATTTTTTGTAAGCGGATAATTATCAGAAAATTTTGAAACCGAAGTTCGAAGCATTTTGACCTTAATAAATTGTCTATCAAGAGTTATTGGACAATCACTCTTACAAACGTAGTAATAAAAAATAGGTGAATTATCCATAATGAAATTAAAGGGGATTTTGTAAATTTTAACAAGGATTGAGTAAAAATTATTTTAATAATTAAGTAACTTGCAGGAATTCTTTTCCGTGTGAACTTCAGCTGTGAACTGTTTCATGAACTCTTTTGTATAAAACAAAAATACTTTTGAATGTATAGATGCTTCTTGAGAATGCTGTATTTCATTTCAGTTTGTAAACTCCACAGTATAATTTCCGTTGATCTAGCCAGGCAAAGCAAAGTAAAGAAAAAGAATGTAAGATAGTAATTTCGAATTTTGCATTGCGGTCACAGTATAGTTTGGGCAAAACCCCTAAACCCAAGGGTTATCACAGCAATATATATATATATATATATATATATATATATATATATTATCGTGCAATTAAAAGGGAAAATAAAATACATGAGGACATAACTGAACTCATAGGGTTGAGGAGCGATTAGGTACAGTAAAATAAATTTATTGAGGTAAAAGGTTTTCAACAATTATTTTCTAGCCCAAATAGTGGATAATAGGGGAATATCAATTTAGTTTAACGCGTGATTAATGTAGGAATAATTTATCTTAATTAGATTTAGTTAGGGACCATGTATTATAGTAGGTATGCAAAAGAGAATAAAAAAATTATTTGGGGTTAAATAATAGCATAATGAAGAACTATGGAACAGTTTTAAAAGCGTTGAGCACGCTAAAAATAACGATTTCTAGGTTTCAGTTGTAAAAACCAACACGTTTCAAATAACAGGGAGAAAGATATATTTCTTAGTAGAGTTGCTGCAAACAAATTTAATAGCTTAGTGGAACGAACAGCCGTTGGAATTAATGCAGCCAAGGACGTAAACAAAACCACACAAAATTGATGTAAAAGCAGTATACTTTAGTTAAAATATTAATTTTTAATCTTAGATATAGAGCCGGAAAGAGCAATGAAAAGACCAAGATTGAATAAAAGCCTATAAGTATAAGAGAGAAACATAAAGTATATCCAGAAGAAGTGAATTAAAAATCGATAATTTCATTGATAGTTGTAAACAAGCACGCGTCGCTCAGAAAGGTGGGAAATGGAGCCAAGCGAGATTATTGGGGAAGATTAAACAAGAAGGGCTAGAAATTCAGGTGGTAGAGGCAGGTGTGTGCGATAAAGCGATATGTACAAGTTTGTTTGAAGTTAAAGGCGTGTACCAAGCGAGAAGTAGAGGCTAATCCGGAGAATTGGAAAAGACAGTTGACGCTTTTAAGTGCATTACCACGTACTGTTGTGTTATGTTATGAAAAATTACAAGAAATCGACGGTCGTTGGTGATTTTCGAGGAAAATAAGGCAACGGTTAAACAGATATACGTGCTATTTCGTAAACGGGGGGGCAGGTTGCATTATATAATCAGTAACAGAGAGGGGACTCGCTCTCTTTGCTCTTTGCTCGTTGATTCCATCTGTGATACAGTGAGTTTACTTACAAGTGAATTAGTGCAGTCTATTTAAATAAAATTTATGTAAAAGCTGATAAAGCGTTATTTGTAAATAGGAAAGTTGGGATATAAGTACAAAGATTTTTGTTTGGATGCACGAGAAGTACTAGAATTTTAAAATTGTTTGAATGCGGATCAAAGCAAGGTTTAAGTAGTAGAATTTATTTGCAATAAAAGGGAACTAAATTTGGAGATTGGATATTTTGATTGAAATTTATAAAAGAAGAGTTCTTGGAGTAGAGGCATGTATGGTACAAATGGGGATTCGACCATAGAAGTAATGAATAGACGGAGGACCTACCAGACGGCAACATCTACAAGGGGCTAGTTGGTGCATCTCAGTACGAAGACAACTACAAGGTAGGAGATAGAATAAGACATTTCATGGTGAATATTTTCATAGTGTTTGTGGTGTTATGTGTTTTATGATTATTTGCTTTGATTTTTATTTGAACAGACATTTATAGGACTGTTAAAACGAAATTGGTGTTTGAGCATTATTCATTAATTTGCAAATAACCAGAAGTTGTAAAAAGGTGTAGAGGGTTTTTGATATTGGTCGTGCAGAGAATTTATATGCACATCTATAAAGTTTTAAGGTGAACTCATGCTAGAACGAAGGGCAACGTAAGGTATGAGGAGTGCTCTCTTACTTTAATAAAAAGTTATGTGTTAAAAGGGTTATCAATATGCAAAATGATTGTTATAAAATTTAGTGAACACATGATATATATATATATATATATATATATATATATATATAAAGTGATGGTATTTTAAATTTGAAAGAAATCTAATTTGGATTTCAGATAAATAGAGTGTGATATTTTGGTTATTTGAGTTATTTTTGAATGCATGATTATTGTGGATTTCTATTTAGGTTTCTATAGTAATAATGAGAGGAAGTTTGTTTGATGTAATAGGTAGGTGTATTTAATATATAGGAAGCATCGAATTAAGAGGACGATTCAGGAGCAGCCGAAGCGAGATTTGAACTAAATTTCACAGTAATATATATATATATATATATATATATATATATATATATTGACGTGATAAGAGGCCACGAGAAGTCATTGACCCTAATTCTAAAAATAAATTCCACCAAAATATAATAGAATCCGGAAAAAATGGAATTCTCCGTAAATTCATGGTACGCCCAGTATAATACAAGCGTACCTTTATTCATTGATGTACAATGCAAAAACGCAAATTGCGCGTGTATAAATAATCACCCGGTATGGTATAAGCATATTGTAAATATATAGCAAGTAACGTAAGTTGTAAAAATTAATTAATTGTAAAATACCGTAAAACGCATTAAATGCGTACGTAAAAATTAATCGTGTTAAGATAAATAGAAAGCCATTTGTTTTACTTAATAATTATCAATACATTTTAAATAAAAATGCATTTTTTTTATTTTAAATATAAATTGGTGCGTCTATCTGACATTTCACCAGCAGTTTTACAAAACTAAATATTATGTAATAAAACGAATTCACATTACTAATTCAGTTCCTAACCTTTTTTTGTAGATTATATAACATTATAGCTTACAATGATTAAATTAAGATACCGGATGTTCTAATAAATGAGTAAATTTCAAAATTAATCTGAATGTTATTAAATGCTAAAACCATATTCAGTTGAAAAGGTTGGTAGGCAGATGTGATTTTAGATATTTCCAAACACAGTTTATCTCGATAAAGGCCAGAATTTTTACATTCGAATATAATATGGTTCACAGACCCAATTTCACCACACTCACAGAGAGGATCTTCTTTTTTCTTAATTTTGCATAGATATTCTGGGCATAACCCATGTCCGCTTCTCAAGCGGGATATAACGCGTATGAAGTCTCTATCTGTATACTTTAGACCTATGTTATTAGATATTGTAAACAAACTGAACCAAAGATGCTTTGGAGGAACATGTTCGATGGACTTGTAAACTTTCCCTACCGAGTTCCCTGCGTATTTCCTGCTCCAGTCAGAATTACTGATTGTTTTAAGAATCGGGTACATATCAGTGTGAATGCATAATGCTGGATCAGTTTCTATAACACTTGTAGCTGATTTTGCCAGTGCGTCCACTCTTTCATTTCCTAGAATCTTACAATGAGCTTTAACCCATAGGAATTTAATTACGAATCCCCTCTGTTCTAAGGTAGTTACACTCTGCAATATGTTTTTATGGATGAAGGAAAAATTTGCGTTGAATTTAACGTGTTTCAAACTAAGTAGACAGCTTTGACTATCGCTAATTATCAGAACATTCTTTGAAGTAAACTCCTTTGCGTTGGAGCATACGTATTCCAAAGCCTTCCACAATGAAAATAGTTCTGCGTAAAATATTGAGTACTTGCTATTCAGACGATAGCCGCAATACTTTTTTGATATAGGATCAAACACGGCACATCCCACATTACCTGCAAGGAGCGAGGCATCGGTGAAAATTTTCCGATAATCTAAGTACCGAGAGTTCATTAAAAATTGAAATTCTTGTTGTTCTTGGTTGGTAGTATAATTCGGAATATATACATCCTCCATCTTCTTTAGCAAGATCAAGTCCAACGAATAGAAAGGAATTTTATTTGCGGTAGCTATCTCTTTTAACATTGGTTCGACAATGACATAACTAGAGATTATTACGGGATCTTTTTTAATAATCCAATATTTATGTGTCAAGCTTAGTATAAATAGATAATGAATCTTTTGGATAATAGGGGATAAAAGGCTTGCCTTTTTTATAATAAACTTTCGAGCTAAAAATTCCCGACGGAATCTGAGTGGTAACTGTAGTGATTCAGCAAGAACGACATCATTTGCGGTGCTTTTCAAGAATCCGAAACATATTTTAAGAGATTTCCTTTGAATGACATCTAACTTTGCAAGCAAAGTTTCTGAAGCATCTCCATAAAAAATGGAGCCAAAATCCAAAATTGATCTAATGTACGATCTATAAAACTGAAGAGCAATGGCCTGATCCACGCCTCAGTGATTATGACACACATACCGCAGTAACTGATTCCCCTTTTCAGCCTTGTTTAGAAGGAATGCGATATGTTCGTTTCAAGATAGCTTTTTATCCAAAATTATACCCAGAAAGCGAACAGAAGAATTATGTGAGAACGTATACCTATCAAAAGTAATGTTATTAGGTAGAACATTTCTTTTCCGAGTGAACGTACATATGACAGATTTTGTTGCACTGAGTTCATGTCCATGATCAAACAAAAATTGTTGTAACTTATTCACTGCAAGTTCTAGTTTGTTTTGTGCGTTTGATATTTTTCCGTTTTGAACGTAGATGCATATATCATCTGCAAATTGCAGAATTTTTATATTAGAATCACAGAATATTTTCTCCAGTCGATTATAATAAATGGTAAATAATAATGGCGACAGGATGCTCCCCTGGGGTAGCCCCGTGCTGGAATATCTAGGTCCTAATATTTTTTGTCCTATTTTGAGGCGAATTCGTCTGTTAGAGTATAACCTGGTTATAAACGAGGCGAATTTAGAAAATAATCCGATTGATACTATTTCATCCTCCAATATATCCAAGTTTACATAATCATAGGCAGATTCTATGTCTGCAAAAAATGCCATTATCGATTCGCCGATTGTGAAAGCGGAGTTAATGTCTAAGACTAAATGACAAACATCATCATAAATGGAGTGTCCTTTTCGAAAACCAAATTGGCATTTAGGAAAAATGTTTTTATTTTCGAGCCACCATTCTAATCTAAATTTGATCATTCTTTCAAATGTTTTCAAAATACAGGATCCCAATGATATTGGTCTGTATGAGCTGGCAAAAAACGGGTTCTTCTTACTTTTTAATATAGGAATTATTGTATAGTTTTTCCATTCTACAGGAATTTTACTAGTTTTCCATATGTCATTAAATATAGTTAAAAGTTGGACTTTACTAGCGAACGGAAGATTTTCTAGTATTATATACTCAAAACCATCTTCCCCTGGAGCTGTATTGGCATTTGACTTTAACGCATTGCTGAGTTCGTGTATGGTAAAAGAATGATCAATAGGGCCGGTAGTAGAATCTTCATGATTCCTAATATTTTCCTCTCGAAAAGTTGAGTCTCTAGTGAGACTATTTAGAAAATCCTCGGACCATTGTCCTGGAACTATCGGGTGAATAGGCGACGAAGGAATATTTCTGATCTTTTTAATATTTTGCCAAATTGAGGAGATCGAAGAGCTGCTGCTAAGAGAAGAACAAAAACTTTTCCAAGACATTGTTTTTTTTTCTTTGATAATACGTCGCGCTATTGCATTGTGTTTATTGTAATTGATAAAGTTTTCCATGTTAGCTAACTTCTTGTATTGGGCTAGGGCGACTTTTTTATTATTGACGGCAATTTCACATTCATTGTCCCACCATATTTTTCCAGACTTTTTCTTATAGACATTGTTGAAAGTTGGGATAGCGAAATTGCATGCGTCTAATAGTGTATTTATAAAATCTGTGTAACTAGAATACTCTTTGCTCTGGCAACAATTTAAAAATTCCGAAAAGGCTTTCCAGTCCGCTCTCTTTGTGTTGAATTTTCGATTTGTGGTGTGCTGTAAGCAGGGGATATTCTCATTTCTAATAATATGGAAGGAAATCGGCAGATGATCAGAACCCAACGAAATATCTTCTACCATCCAATTACTTACGAATGGGACTAGAGAAATCGAACAGATTGTAATATCTACTGCGGATTTATTTTCAGGAGGCGAACTAATACGAGTAGCATATCCATTGTTCATTATAAATAAATTTCTGCTTTCTAATGCGTCTAGAATATGACATCCGGGGTGGCTATCATTGATAGATCCCCAGGCTGAATGATGGAGATTGAAATCTCCAGCTATTATAAACTCGCCCTGAAAAAATGATTCCCATTCATGTTGCTGGTAATTTGAGTTCGGAGGAACATAAGCTGAATATAGAAACAGGGCTTTTCCGTCAGAATAGGGGATTTCTATACCTGTTATTTCTAAATCATTTAGTTGAGGTGGATCAAGAATAGCAGTAAAAGGGAATTTATTTTTTAATAATATCAGGACACCTCTACCCCTACCTTGCGGCCTGTCCTTTCTGAAAACGTTGTAACCAGAAAAGGATATTGAATTATGAGGCTTGAGCCATGTTTCACATATTAATGCTACATCAATGTTATTATTACTGAGAAAGTTTTCTAATGAGCCTTTGTTTGAGTAAATGGATCTAGCATTCCACTGAATAACGCGTATTCCCGCCATTTTTAAGAATATAATTTTTGACTTTTACTTTCAATTTTTCATGGAAAGATTTGTCCACGAAAGAATCTTTTAAACTACTCAAATCCGTGAGACATTTCAGAACTATATTAAGTATTTCTTCAATCTCATTTTCCCTGCCTAAGCAAACTCCATTACCTGATTGGACTTTCGGAACTGAAATAATCTCTTTATGTTGTCTGTCCAAGTCTAACTGAGCATTAAAATTACTGGTCATTTTTCTTTTCTTATTTAAAATTACTTTATCCAAATGTAATGGAAATGAAGGTCTATTGAGTGGTAGTCTGGTCGGGGAAGAAGAGATATTACTACCTGTTATTTGAGCATAGCTAGATTCCAATTTATCGATCGCATCTTTAAATGAAATATTTTCTTCTGCCATTTTTTGTTTTATCTGCTTTTGTTTTCCATAAAATGAGCACTTTTCTCTATCATTAGACCAGTGAGGCTCTTTACAATAAATACATTAAGTAGCTTCAGACTTACAGTCGATAAATGCATGGTCATCGCCGCACTTTGGACATCTTATGCGACTTTTACACAATTTCTCCCCATGGCCATACCGAAGACATTTTGAACATTGAACCACTTTTTGTATAAACGGATTTACTTCTAAAGAACATCCATATAGACCAACATAGGAAGGAAGCTTTTGACCTCTAAAGGTAAGTAAAACAGATGTAGTTGGAGCAAAATTAACCGAATTATCGGCGTTAACTATCCTTCTGTTCAACCTTCGAACCTGTATTATTTTAAAGATTTCCCCTTTAATAGGACAAAGAGAGGATTTTATATCATCTTCACTGATATCTATATCCACTGATCGGATTATACCGAGTCGACGTAAAAGAAATGCAGGTATATATGCCTGAAGTTTATTTTCCTTTAAGCATTCCGCTGATACAAGCTCATTTGCACTTTTAAACGTTCTCATCTCAATAGAAACTCTCTTGATACCATTTTTTAAATATTAATTACATTATTTGAAATATTGGGATCGCCTCGAAACAACAGTTTACCGACAGACATTTGAGAAAGATTTTTAATATTAGCATCTATCGAGTCCACATCACAATGTAAGGCCCGATATCTGCGAAGACGTATTTTAATATTAAACTGGTATTGATATCTTTACTACGAGCACTAACATTCAGCACAGATTGTTCTTTGTTATTAACAGGAGAGAGATTAGAATAATCATTTGGCGACACCTTGGAATGATTATGATTACTATAAAGCGAGTTCCCCATATTTCTTTGTTCCAATCCTTCCATCTCAATATCTTTATTAACAACCACTGATATTGCTCTACTTATTGACTCTGATAAGGTGCACTCATCCCCCCGTTCGGGGGGATGGTTAACAAACATATTAATTTACCCTTCGATATCCAAAAAGTTTGTATATACTTTCAATCGACTACAACTATGTACACACTAAAAATTTGAATCACGATTCGTTGCAAACCCGTTCTCTTATGTCTGTATTCAACAACGGCCGAACGAACACTGTGAAAAATGCATTTGATTTGCTGTAAATAGAACGAGCTTTACGCTTTTAGTTTAAGAAACTACAATCAACGTGTATTTAAAACCCCAAAAGTTTTTATATTAATTTTGTGTACAAAAACACGAAAGCGAGTGTTTCCTATAAGCACGCAACCCTTTTCCTGCATTTAAAAATAATTAAAGTTTAAATTATTTACCACGTGAATAACAGCAATTCATTCTAAACATAGAATTTTCCAGAACCTAAAAGGATGAGTCATCGGTATCTTAGAACGACGTAATTATCATTAATAAATAAATATTTTATTCTTCGAAGCGGCCGAAACACAAAAGAAAACCTGCTAGATCCCTGGAAAAATCTAAGAAAGTGATTGTCTTTAGCATTAGTATGCGACGCCACTACAATAGTATATGTGTTAAACAAGAACAGATAACACGCGTCATGGATCATTGGAACAATAATTAGGTCATAAAACTCGACGATTTTAGACGTTAATTGGGTTTTCCAAAAGCCTTTCATCATAATATTCTACATGTTTCTAGTAACTTACAACGAAAAATAAAAATTATTAATTACAAAAGGAAAAGTTCTTCAAGAAAAAGATATTTTTAAAAATTTTATTAAATAATTGAAGAGGAAGATATAACCAGAAATGTACTTTGATAACTACTGTTTTAAATGAAAATTTTTTTAAATATGGAAAAACTTTTGAGCTGATTTAACGTCAATGTAAAATAAGAAGATTATTTTACGAGGAACATTTTTGTGGTTTCTGCAAGTATCACTTTTAGATTTATTTTTAACTGATTTATATTTAATGTAAGGTATAATAATGAGGATTAATCATATAATATTTTTTTGTAAAAGGGTTTTACCAGGAGAATTTGTAATCAGGGTTCGAAATACTCTGACTTTTTAATAAATTATCTGTCAAGGATTTTCTGGCCAAAACAAATTTACAAGCGTGGCAATAATTATAACCAGGTAAACCATTCTCAAAAGAATAAACTTTCATTCTGTAAATTTAAAATAAGGTAAGGAACATATTTTTTTATATCCTAAGAAATTATCTTTGTTTGAAAGAAACAATGTTGTAAAAGTTGTAAATGCTTTTGTATGAGAGAAAATATTTAATACTGTATAAATGCTTTGTAATATTGTTGTGTTTGATTTCATTTTGAAAAACTCCGTCAGTTCTGTGGTGATAGCCAGGCAAAGTTAAAAAAGAATCTAAGCCGCATGTACGGCTCACAACCAAACTTAGACATTAAGTTCAACAAATATTACTTACCTTTGTGTTAAATATTTGAAATTTAATTGTACGCGAAAATAATAAATAGTAATGTGTAAAAATTCGTATTTAAAGTCGAATATCTTGATTAATAATTGAAATATCGAAAAGTGAATAGCGTATTCGTATTCAGCGTAAAAAACTGGATAAGAATCATATATTATATGTCTTGTAACATCACGGGAACCGTGCAACGGACAGACAGACAGACCGACCGACAGACCGACCGACAGACTAGACCATCTCATTAACCAAACGAAGTTTGGTTGAAAAAAGGAAGGTAAGTGAACCATTTCAAGTTACAAATTGCTGTATCTGCATCACATCATCTTTTAGCGGCACCTCAACGTGCGGCGTTATCACATCACCCTTTTAGCGGCACCTCAACGTGCGGCCTTACCACATCTATATATATATATATATATATATATATATATATAAAGAAAGATGAATTTGTAAACAAACTCTTATGAAAATAGTAAGAGCTATTGCGGAAATAATAAGAGCTATTTGCGGACTGCAAATAACTTGTCTTTATATATATTACTCAAATTTAGACCAGGGTAGAAAATTAATTAACGACATCAAATAATTTTAATCACCGTGTATAAGAAAGCTTTGGGAAAAGGTACGCGTTATTAAAAAAACCGTGGAGCATACAAATTTATTCGTTTCACTAAAAAATAAGGGATTTAAATTATTTACTAAACGCTTTCTATAAAAAGAAGCAGAATTAAAATGCTCAACGTGTATTTAATTTAATTGTTCCAAGTAAAGAAACAAATAGAAATTACGTGCAAAATTTATATTAGGTAATTCAATGGGTATTAAACAAAGTGTACAAATAATAAATTAATATTTAATTTGTATTCACTAAAAATTAAAGGGTAGAAGTCAATGCCATTCATTATTATTTTAATTGGAGTTAATTGAACGATTATTAAGGTATAATATGCACAAAAGCTTCTAAAAACCCAATAATATTCAAATCGTAGAAGTGTTATTTAAAATATTACGATTGAACACCTGCGTATTTTTAAATATCAAAATTCTAATAAATTCGAACTGATAAACAGGCAGCTTCTAGGTATATTGGAAACGGTCGGATGTTTTAACGGGAAGGCTAGATACGGGGTTATTTAACCCAAATAAGAATACACGTGGACTGAAATAACCGATAGTAAAGAGTATCGATTTGCACCACTAGAAGCAAGTTAGAAAAAGACAGATAAAATGCGCAAGGCAGAGACGCAGATAATAAAAGGCGTGATTTGAGCAACGTCACGAGGAAATGATTGGTTGAAAATAAGAGGCAAACATGAGAGGTGTAAAAATAACATTTCTGTATAAAATTTAATTAGTTGTTCTCAGACGTTGCGTGCCGTGTGGAAAATTTCTGAGATTTTCAACTGGCGCGTGTTCAAATTTTGTAGAATAGCGTGCCCGACTGTCGAAAAGGGAACGTAGAATGCGAAATTCTAGAAACTGGCCGTTATGGGGACAAAACCGACATGCAGGCTAGCTATTAGATAAACCCGTGATTATAGGTGTTTCTCTCTCTTAGATTTTTGACTCAATACTTGAAACAGTTTGCTCATATATTTTGTGATTATTTAATACTTTAAAATAGTTTGCTCTTTACGTGCTACGATACAAGTTGTTATGCATTAGTGCTCTTAAAAAAGAAGATACAAGGTAATAAAGTCTAGTTATATTTGCGAGTATTACTGTACCAATTATCCAAATTTGTAACGATAAATGAATAAACAAAAGTAGGCAGTTTTGGGGTATAGCGTGAAAGAAGTATGAATTTCTTTGCTATTTTTCGGGGGTGTTAATAATCAAATGTTATTCGTAATCGTGATTGGATCCACAAAACAAGATTTTGGATATACTTAGATGAGTTCCTGAGAGGCCCTGAAACAACTTTAGATGAATGGTGGTGTAGAAAATTTTAAAAGGCGACCAGGAATCTGAGGACGGAAACATAACCCAGTTGGAATGATAAAATTAGCAAGGACGATGTACATTGAAGCCACGAGTGCAGTAACCTTCAGGTAAATTATACAGTTTTGTTCGAACTTTAATGTTTTTGTGTGTGTTGAATAACTTTATAATTTGTTTGCTAAAAAAAAATGGACAGTAGTGAATTTGTACAAACAACCAATTTTTAATTTTAAGGTGAAATTTTCTTGTTTAAGTAGAAAGGAGTATTTAGCTGTTTATGTTCTTGATTATGATGAAAATTTGGGTCTGTCTTTGAGCTCAATTAGACTAACCTGTTTGATTAACGTAAAGGGGTGGGAGATGCTCCCTTTTATTCAGACTCAGGTCTGCAAATATTGTTAAATTAATTAGTAGACATCCTACAAGGACTTTAATTCTAGATGAAAATTAAAATGATGACAAATTTAATCTTGAAATTTTATGATACTGAAATTTATGCTGAAATTTAATTTTGAAATTTTAATGTATTATGAATATTGATGTAAATAGAGTTAACGTTGATGTTTGTGGTAGGAATGTGTTTGTTTTTTTTTATGAATGAGGATGAAAGTTTTAACTAGGTGAGCAGCCGAGGCGGAAAGAGTAAAGAGGCGATTATCAGAAGAGAATCACAGCAAATCGTAGCGCCCAAAAGCGAGGCTCGAGTTCCAAAGAAAATTTTTGTGATTTTATTCCAGGAAACTGGCGAGGCTTTTTGTACATTTCACAGCATTTTATGACGCCCAATCTGTGGGGCTCGATTTGAAAACCTTAGTTTAAGATTAATGGTGAGGTTTCACAGCAATATATATATATATATATATATATATATATATTATATTGTACCGCCCCCCTTTTGGGTTTAAACATATATTAAACCGCCCTACTTTGAGTTCCACCTATATTCTACCCTTTATTTTATAAACTTTTAAAATGTGCACACCTAATGCAGGCCCCGTACTTGCACCGTTTGGTTGGTTCTTTAATTAATTATTTATTGCAATGCCTCGACTATTTAAGCTCTTAATCTCAGGGTGTTTAAACTACTTATAGTGGGTTCCGTTATAAGTAG
Organism: Platerodrilus igneus; assembly: GCA_036346225.1. Taxonomy (NCBI): domain Eukaryota; kingdom Metazoa; phylum Arthropoda; class Insecta; order Coleoptera; family Lycidae; genus Platerodrilus; species Platerodrilus igneus. The sequence continues at coordinate 10,535,103 of JARFIW010001670.1, read as the reverse complement.
ATGTGCTAAGTCCAACCAAAGTGCACTCTTTTGTTTTACTACTAAAATTGATACTCTACTTTTGTATATGCCAAATTTTCTAATAAGATCAAAGTTGCTATGTGCCAAATTCAATTACAACCAAAATTTGTATGACTATTTTGACGTATTAAAGATATATTTAAACACTCACCTGGTCTATACTCCGTTGATGCCTTCCTGAATGCTGGCTCAAAATCCTTATCACCGTATGCGTCTTCACAATGATGTTCTTGAATTTTCGTGCCGCTTCCAGGTGTCCTTGAATTTTAACTGCTCCCCAATACCTGAAATGATTAACCCAAATTTAGAATTTAGAAAAAATCAGTGCTACAACTTCCCTTGTGCTAATCTCCGCTTCGAATCCTTGTTTTCTCTATAAATCCGTCCGCTTCTCCGTATCTAATCCCAATCTACTCGTTCCTGTATCTTTTTGCTCGATGCTCCTGCTACCTTTAAACTGCTCTCCAATATCCAACTTCTTTCCTTTGTCTAACCACTCTCGATGACCTTCTAACTTTAATCCGCACTCCAATATCCAACTTCTTTCTGTATAACCACTCTCCAAATCCAATATTTTACCGTCGCACAATCACTACTATTCACTTTATACTTTCGATGCTTGTTTCTTTACCACTTTATTCAATTGAAAACTCCTTTTAAAACAACTATTTTTTATTTTCTTTTAAATATCTGTATACAAATTAGCACAGTTATGAAAACACGTCTTTTTACAAAATTGGTTCGAAAATAATTCCTTTGTTTACTCTCTAAGGCGACCATGTTAACTCTCTACTAGCCTACTACATCTTAAAGTTCATAACAAATAACTACGTTCGTGTCGCACATACCACAGTTCATGTCTTTTATACAATTTCATAATCACATTAAATTCTAATATATGTCCTAAATCTTTACATTCCACCAATCATATTTTACGTTGTTATAACTAATAATTTTGAGTTTACAAATATTGTCCAAAAGTTGATTCTACATAAAATGAAACCAAAATAAATTATACTTGACCCTGGATGCATGTTGATAGTGAACATTCATAGACGCATCCGGCTTTTGGACGGCAAATGTACTTTCAAAGGCTTTTAAAAATTCAAACTCGGTATAAACCCTTGAGCACTGCACATCTTATTACGTCACTTAGTCATTTTAAAATTGCCTTTTGGCACTTAATTTCAACTACTATATTTGAATGGTATTTTAGTATACATAAAATACAGCAAACATACATTTTTAAGTTTATGTGATCAAATATGTGGATTATTTTTGTTTGGCATATACTACCTTGTACTAAACAACCCTTATAACTCTTAGTAGCTCCCTTATACATTATAATATATATATATATATATATATATATTGCTGTGATAAAGGGTTGTTTAAGGGTGTATTTTATAGTAATGGTCATGTAGTAATCAGAAATTATAATAGGAAGCAGAAAACTGCATTTATTTAGGAGAAAATTGAGTAATTGGGATAGTTTGTAAATAGTAGGCATTTAACACCCTGTATATAGAGTATAAGTAGTTTTAAGCGACGCAAATAGAAACAATAAGACGCATAGTTAGCATAGATATAAGTAATTCATACATTAGGTAAATAACAAATATTTAACACCCGGTATATAGAGTTTTAGTAATTTTAAGTAAGGCAAATAACTATATTTTTTGTGGAAGCACGCGTATTTAGAAGTAAGCATAGTTCATATAATTAAACACGCATTTCAAAAGATTCTAATCAGTTATGATAATACGGAGATAAGAAATAAAACTTAAAGAAGCGTAGTGTAAGTGCGTACAAACAATTAACAATTTTTAATAGTAAAGGTAATTAAAAATGCGTAAAGAAATAAACATACATGAAAATTGAAATTCGAATTGCATCAGGTATTTGTGTATAATATGGAAAATCGATTATTTACTCAAAACACCGCATGGTAGATAACGAAGCATCTGTAAGCAAACAACAATTACTCGAAAGGCCGAGAATGTTACATTAGAAAACCACTTTAAGTGTAGAAAATAGAGAGACCTTATTGGTTAAGATTAGCGACGGGTTTGTAAGCCAAACCCACAGACGAAGTGGGATATCAATTATATATTAACAGCGAGCATGATAACAGAGCTCAGTTTTCAACTCAACAAGGCCAAGCTGTGTCACTATGAATCAAAGAGTAACGCATACGTAATAATATTTTGATAGTAAAAGTGTTTAATGACAGATAGTGCTACGAATATGAAAATTTATATTGCCGATGAACGTAAGTAGAATTTGGGGAATTTATTTAAACTAAAATATAATAATAATAAGGCTCAAGTTGGACGACAATAAATCTAAGTTGGACGATAATAAATCTAAGTGGTGAGAATAAATTCTGAGGCTGGTGAGAATAATTCGAAGGAGATGTAATAGATCTGTCTGACAATAATAATCCAGAGGGTGACGACAATAATTTAAATGCAATCTATTCAAGCGTGTGGATAGATAATATTTCGAATGGGTATATAATAATTCCGAATTGGTGGAGAATAATTTTGATCCAAATGGATGGTATAATGCATGTAGAATTCTAACTGATGTTAGTTGATAATGGATGCGTCGATAATTTTGGTTGCGAGAAGGAAATAAAGAAGCACACAGACCATGTTAGATCTTTTTAGTTTTAAGACATAATTTTTTATTTTGAGTTTGAATATTGAATTGATTAAGGAATATAAAATAGTGTAACAGAGTCAGCAACGAACTTTTGCATACGTTGAAAGTACGAAAAATAATAAAGAGGTTTTGAACGTTCCAGGCTTCTTTGAAAATAAAAAAATAGTTTTTAAGATAAATAAGACTTACAATATTGATTGATTGAAAAGTGTATTTTATTAATTTTCAAAACCTGTATATAATATTTGTTTTCATTATATGGAATTGAATTAACTTCATTTTATAATTCAAAATAAAATAAGTCGAGGCAGAATAATAACCTTAGTGGGAGTGTAACTTGATTGAGATAAACACAGAGAGGTGGAGTTATAAGTAGAATACGCCATTGATACCGAGTACGGCGTTATCACATCAAGTTTTGTTATTGGTCGACACAAGGTCGGTCCACGATAAATCCAGTTAATACATAGCATAATTAATATGACAGCCCAACGTCGGGGCTCGATAATCCAGATCATAGCAATATATATATATATATATATATATATATATATATATTACTCATATTTAGACCAGGGTAGAAAATTAAATAATCACATCAAATAATTTTAATCACCGTGTAGAAGCTTTGGGAAAAGGTACGCGTTATTAAAAACCGTGAAGCATAAAAATTCATTCGTTTCATTAAAAATAAGGAGTTAAATTATGTACAAGACGCTTGCTATAAAAAAAGGAAGCAGTATTAAAAGCTCTGCGTGTAATTTAATTATTCCTAGTAAAGAAACAAATAGAAAATTACGTGCAAAATTTATATTAATTAACTCAATTTTAAGTAACCGGTATTAAACAAAATGTACAGATAATAATTAATATTTGATTAGGAGTCACTAAAATTAAAGGGTATTATTTTAATTGGAGTTAATTGAACCATTAGTAACATATAATATCTATAAAACTTGTAAAACCCAATAAAATGCAAATCGTAGAAGTGTTATTTAGAAGTATTATGTTTGAACACCTGCGTATTTTTAAAAGGCTCATTCTGCGTAAATTTGGCAGATAATAAATGGTTACAGAGAATCTTGGAGAAACCGTAGCTTAATAGTTACGAGAAATGCTAAAGGTGGGTTATTTCACAAGTCCACATGGACTGAAATAATCGATAATAAAGAATATCAATTTGCACTAATAAGCACAGGGTAGATAGAGACAGATAATATGCGCAAGACAGAGACACATATAGTAAAAGGCGTGAGTGGAGCAACGTCACGGGGTTGCGATTGGTTGAAAATAAAAGGCAAAATTGAGAGGCAAAAATAACATTTCTGTATAAAATTTAGTTAGTTATTTCCAGACGTTGCGAGCCGTGTCGAAATTTCTGAGATTTAACTGGGGCGAGTGCAAATTTCGTAAAAATCGCATGCCGGGCTGCGGAATGGGAACCTAGCATGCGAAATTCTGAAGAATTGTCCGTTTTGGGGACAAGACCGACAGACGGGCTAACCGCTATATATACCCAGGTGAATATGAACAAGCTCTCTTAGATTTTCGACTTGATTCAATGCGTTAAACAGTGCTTTTTAGTGTTCCGATTTTGATTAAATAATTTAAACAGTTTGCTCGTATATTTTGGTGATTTAAAAACAGTTTGTTCTTTACGTGCTACAATGAGTGTACTTTAGTGCACTTAGAAAAGAAGATACAAGGTAATAAAGTTTAATATCACAGTACCAATTAGTCTAATTTGCAACGACAAATGAATACACAAAAGTAGGCAGTTTTGGCGTATATTGGTGAAAGAAGAATGAATTTCGTTGCTATTTTTCGGGGGTGTTAATAATTAAATGGTTCATAAACGTGTCTGGATCCACAAAACAAGGGTCAGATATACACAGATGAGTTCCGGAAAAGCCCTGAAACAACTTTAGATGAATGGTGGTGGAGAAATTTTAAAAGCGTTGAGAATCAGAAGCCGTAAATATAACCCAGTTGGAATGGTGTGATTAACAAAAGGGACGAGGTACATTGAAGCTACGAGTGCAGTAACCTTCAGGTAAATTATACTAATTTGTTTGAACTTTGATGTTTTCGTGTGTGTTGAATAACTTTATAATTGATTTACTTAAAATGGACAGTAGTGAAATTGTACTAACAACAGAATTTTAATTTTAAGGTGAAATTTGCTTGTTTAAGTAGAAAGGGGTATTTAGTATTGATGTTCTGGATTATGATGAAATTTTAGGTATGTCTTTGAGCTCAATTAGACGAACCTGGTTTAACGTAAAGGGGTGGTAGATGCTCCCTTTGTACTCAGACTCAGGTCTGCATATATTGTTATAGTAATTAGGAGGCATCCTACAAGGACTTTAATTTTGGATGCACATTAAAATGATAACAAATTTAAATCTTGAAATTTTCTGATACTGAAATTTATGCTGAATTTTTAATTTTGAAATTTTAATGTATTGTGAATATTGATGTAAATAGAGTTAACGGTGATGTTTGTGGTAGGAATGTGTTTGTTTTTTTTTATGATTGAGGATGAAGGTTTATCTAGGGGAGCAGCCGAGGCGATGAACAGAAGAAAGTCAACGGAACAGTTGAGTTAATGAATAGCTTTTTGTAGGATTCACAGCATTCTTGATGCCCAATTCGTGAGGCTCGATTCGAAAAGCGGAGTACCCGGATTTTGGTGGTTTCACAGCATTCTTGACGACCAATTCGTGAGGCTCGATTCTAATACAGGGAAACACAGCAATATATATATATATATATATATATATATATATTACTCATATTTAGACCAGGGTAGAAAATTAAATAATCACATCAAATAATTTTAATCACCGTGTATAAGGAATTTTATTAGATAATACGCGTTATTAAAACCGTGAAGCATAAAAATTTATTAGTTTCATTAAACATAAGAGATTTAAATCATGTACAAGACGCTTTATATCAAAAGAAGCAGTATTAAAAAGCTCTGCGTGTAATGTAATTATTCTAAATAAATGGAAATTACGTGCAAAATTTATCTTAATTAACTCTATTTCAAGTAACCGGTATTGAACAAAACGTACAGATAATATCTACAGAAACTTGTAAAACCCAATAAAAGCAAATCCTAGAAGTGTTAGTTAGAAGTAGGATGTTTGAACACACCTGCGTATTTTAAAAGGCAATTTCAGTTTAATTTGTTTAGATAAACATGTCGATTCTAAGGATATTGGAAACGGTCAGATGCTTTAGCACGAAATACAAAACAGGGTTTATTTAAAAGCTCTGAGAATTAATATTATTTTGAACACCTGCGTAGTTTAAATATCACGTACGGCGAAAATTGTGTAGATAACAAATGGTTTCAAAGAATCTTGGAGAAACCGGGGCTTAATATTCACGAGAATGTGCGATACGGGGTTATTTAACCCAGATAGTCCACATGGACTAAAATATAATCGATAATAAAAAATATCAATTTGCACCAATACGAACAGGTTAGAAAAGGAAAGAGAAAATGCGTCAAGCAAAGACACATATAGTAAAAGGCGTGATTTAAGCAACGTCACGAGGGTCACAATTGGTTGAAAATAGGATGCAAATATCAGAGGTAGAAACAACAATTTCTGTACAAAATTAATTAGTTTTTCTCGGACATGTTTGCGTACCGTGTGAGAATTTCTGAGATTTAAATGGGGCGAGTGAAAATTTCGTTAAAACCGACGCGCGAGCGACGGACTCGGAACATAGAATGAGAAATTCTTAAAAATTGTCTGTTTTGGGGAACAGACCGACAGACAGGCTTTTTGCTATATATACCGGTGGTAATATGAATTTCGGCCTCTTAGACTTTTGACTATTCGATGCGTTAAAAGCTCGTACATCCGCGACTTGATTGAAGATGTTAAAACAGTGCATTTTAGTTTGATAAAATAATTTAAAATTTTGCTCGTATATTTTAGTGATTCAAAATAGTTGGTTATTTACGTGCTAACATGAATGTACTTCAGTGCACTTAGATACAAGGTAATAAAATTTAGTGTACCAATTAGCAAAATTTACAACGACAAATGTATACACAAAAGTAGGCAGTTTTGGCGTATATTGGTGAAAGAAGTATGAAGTTATTTGCTATTTTTCGGGGGTGTTAATAATTAAATGGTTCAAATACGTGTCTGGATCCACGAAACAAGGGTCAGATATACATAGATGAGTTCCGGAAAAGCCCAGAAACAACTGGTGATGGAGAAAATTTTAAAAGCGTTGAGAACTAGAAGCCGTAAATATAATCCTGTTGGAATGGTGTGATTAACTAAAGGGACGATGTACTTTGAAGCTACGAGGACAGTAACCTTCAGGTAAATTATACTATTTTGTTTGACATTTTTGTGGGTGTTGAATAACTTTATAATTGATTTACTTTAAATGGACATTAGTGAAATTGTACTAACCATAAAATTTTAATTTTAAGATGAAATTTGCTTGTTGAAGTAGAAAGGAGTATTTAGTTTTGATGTTCGGTAATATGATGAAAATTTGGGTATGTCTTTGAGCTCAATTAGACGAACCTGGTTAATTAACGTAAAGGGTGGTAGATGCTCCTTTATACTCAGACTCCGGGCTGCTTATATTGTTATATTAATTAGTAGGCATCCAACAAGGACTTTAATTTTGGATGCACATTAAAATGATAATAAAATTAATCTTGAAATTCTTTTTAAAACTGAAATTTATGCTGAGTTTTAATTTTGAAATTTTAATGTATTCTGAATATTGATGTAAATAGAGTTAACGTTGATGTTTTTGGTAGGAATGTGTTGTTTTTTTTATGAATGAGGAGGTTTATAACATTAGGTGAGCAGCCGAGGCGAAAAGAGAATCACAGCCGTTTATGACGCCCAATCTGTGGGACTAGAATTTTTTTGTTGAAAGGACCCAGTTCCCGCATATAGAGGGAGGATATCACAGCATATATATATATATATATATATATATATATATATATATATATTCATTCCATTCCCTGTCTTAACTCCTGAACAGTATTAATAGGTTCAGAATAAACTTTAAAATACCCCAAATTCCATAGTCTATAGGATTTAACTCAGGGCACCGAGGTGGCGAATTAACCGGAGCATTTACTCCACGTCCAATCCACCTGCCAAGAAAATTGTTATTTAACCATTCTCTTGCAGTTAATGCAAAATGAGGTATTGCCCCGTCATGCATGAACGATATGTTGAGTCTTCGATAACAAGGAACATCTTCAAATAAACCTATTAAATGTTCTCTTAAGAAAGCTGTATATCGCTCTCCAGTTAATTTTTCTTTCAAAATAAATGGTCCTATCAGCTAGTTGTGTATTATTTCAGCTTAAACATTTATTTTAAATTTATGCTGAAAACTGCTGAAAAAAAATAAAAGGCCGAATTAATACACTAACAAATTAAAAGTGCCAGAAGAGCGCATCTTCTGATAGTGACGGTTCAAAACGGAAAGAAAGGAACCAGTCTAACATAAATACTTGCTAATACAATAGGTACTTTTCAAAGATGACAGTTACACTTCTTGGAGTATTAATTCCTTGAACGATGTTTGAAATGATCCATATTATATAAGACAGAGTAAACGTTATGAACTTTGTTGACATCCATTTTATTATTTATAGGATTGAACTCCTTGTTGATATAAAACGATTCTATGAACAACCTGGTCTTATAATTGAGTTCAATGTCCAATATGATAGTTTCATCGAATAAAGGTGTATGTTTAGTTGCATATGCATGCGAAATCTTTCTATCGCTTAGACCTAAGATCAATTTGCAACCGCAACCAAAGGACATTAGTTTCTGCAAAATAATCGCTCGTACTGAATCCATCATCGACACCGATGGAAAGAGGAAAAGATATCCTTAGAGGAAAGGTCTTTAACTTTACTATGAACTGTGCAAATAACCCAAGGACCAATCAGTATTATAATCGACAAAATGAGCAGTTTTATAAAGAAAAAGACACATCCGACCATTTAGAGATCAGTGTCACTAAGACAGATAGAGCTGCTGTCGCCGTCATTATGAACAAACGGCAAAATATTGATAAATCTCTATTTCTATTATCTGACAGGTCTATATATAAACCGTTACAAAGGGATCCTAGGTTTATCACCCAAAAAAGATTAATGACCACATAGAGGTAACTCCATCAAAAGTGATGTTGAATGATTTAGAAAAGCATCAACTTAGTGTTTGTAATAGTATCTCTGGAAAATATTATGGTGTACCAAAAAAACATATACCTGTTACGTTAACTTTTTGAACTGGAGTGATTCTGCATTGGTTTTCAACTACCGTAATTAAGCGCCTCCTAAAACGCTAATATAAACCCTTTTATGTTATTCTCAAATTATACAATCTTAACAAGTTCAATAAATACGTATTAAACCGTCCTGTACAAAAATTTCAATGTAGAAGTACGTGAAATATATTCTATAACAATTTACTAAAATGCTGTCGTTAAACCACTTCTAAAAGGTTAGCAGCTTCGCTAGATTCATTGAAACAAGTAAGAATTAGTTCTTCCTCATCACTTTTAAAAGCTATTCCTTGGAATGCGTTTGTTATTTCAATAGTTTATTCTACAAAACATGTTCCAAACAACTGCTTTGTACACATACAAAATACTTTAATGTGTTGGTTATCTGCTCGTTTACTGTGAAATTCTGTTTTGTTATCTGCACGTGTTCGGTCGCTCGAATTTTATGGGTAATAAAATCGGTTTCCTAATTAAGTCATTTTTGGTACTCCCGTAGCATGAATCGATAATAATACAAATCTCTATTTATTTTTAAAAGTCAGGCAACTGGTTTCCTTTGGCAAGTATGCAAGGTTGCATACTCGCTGGATGTTTTAAAATATATTGTGCTTTTTCTTGCGAACGAAATTCAATGGAATTAATTATCGCATTTTACCTTCTTTATTGCTTGCATTCTAGGAATATTTCGTAGTCGATTCTGGGATATAATTTTTGCTTGCTTTCGTAGAATATTAAACATTCTGTTGCTGCAAATGGATTTATGTTATTTTTCACATGGTTCTCCATTTGTATAAGTACAAGCCGAGCGTTTAAAGGCTTTCTTAGTTATTCGACTCTTCTCTTATGTATCCGATTCTTATTCTGTACTATGTTCTTTGAGAGTTGTAAAGCGCGATTTTGAAATGCATTTTGTACGTAGTGTGTTAGTATAATTAAGTTGTTTGGCCTAGCACCCAGCCGTAGACTAGTGCAGCCTGCATTTCCGAATTCCTAAGATGGTACCAGAGAGAAACCGGTAGCTTAAGGTACAGTGAATTTTTCTGGTTACCTTATTTGTGTTAATTCCGCAATAAACTGCAGACTGTATGTTACCAAATACACGTCCACAGTGCACGAACGATTATGTAATTATTCTTAAAGCTTGCGTTAGAGCACTTTTTACTGTTTCCTTTCCTCTTGACGTAAATGTTAATGTCAACAACTTGCTAGTTAATGCTTGATTTAATGCTACGTTCTTAAATATTACGGGGCGCACTTCCCAAAGCAGATACTACTGTATTATTGATTGTATATATGACTATATTATTTCTTGTGTACATCTTCAGGGCTAGAACATGTTGTAAGTATTCTTGCATGTATATATGTATCTATTATTTAGATAATAAGATTTTATTCTCGATATTTTCAAATGTTTAGGTTTATAGTGTACTGTACGTAAATCGACGCTGTGTGTATTTCACGTTATAACGAACGACTACGTAAATGTGTTTTTGACGTTTGTAAATATTCTTTTGGCACTGTATGTTTGTAATATAACTTTTTACTGAAGTTTTCATTTTTTTCCTTTCTATATCACCTATCCCACTCTAGGACGTTTTTGAGCTAGCCCGAAATCCAATTCTTTTGGATTTCAATTCCACCATTCTCTCCCTGTATTGTTGAGGCATTCGGTGTAAGCGATTTTCTTTACTTACTTTGCTGTTTTCTTCCTTGTCTGTACGGAGTACCGTAACACACCTGTCCTTACCTTGAGACCCATCACTTCTACTGTGTATTCGCCCACTTATGGTATTACCTCTTTCCTAGCTAGCATTCTTCAACCGCCTCCCCTCTTGAGGGCTATAATGTAAAAGACAGCTTCATGTTTGTTCATCAATTTAAGAAATTCCATCTGTTCATTGATCAGGGATATCCCTTTACCTTTGGTCATCGCCATCATCAAAGAAAACTGGAACAAGATTAAACCTTATTGTAAGATATCGGAAGAGCTGTTTCTTGATACCGTTAATTTGGTTTTTAATAATACCTATTATGTTTTAGGATAAATATTATCTCCAACTTTTTGGCACTCCAATGGGAACACCTTTGTCTCATGTCATAAACCCAAATTGTTATGGACAACCTATTGTTTACAGTTTTATCAAAACTGTCCTATGAAATGTCTTTTCTTGTTAAGTACGTTGATGACATCATTTGCTCTTTACCCCGTCAATTTGTTGACCAGACTATTACAATGGTCGATAGTTTTATTGAATACCTTAACCTCACGTATGAATCGAAGGGTGATGGTAGATTACCTATCCGATGTCCTTATCATCAGAAGATCTAAATAATCCTTTAACCTTTGATCGGTACACTAAACCCACTATTTCTGACAGGTATTTGAATTTTTATTCCAATTACTCTATGCAACGCAAAATCATCACTGTAAAAGCCCTACGTTATCGCATCGAATAGGTATCTGATCTTTAATTTATTAAGAAAAATAAAAACTAGTGCTGAACACTTTAGTAAATAATAGTTATCCTAAAGGATTGTTACATGTTTTGCTCGATCAGTCTGCACTTAGCCTTTGTAGCAGTTGACAAAATTTTATTATCCAAGAATTGTTTGTTTCAGTTACTGGGTGGCGCAAAACTACCTTCACGACTTGAAATTAAAAAAAAAGTATATGAACAGTTAAATAAATTTATATTTCGAAACCCATAGTACAAAGAATGTTTGTTGAAGTTTTTTCTCAACTATTTACGAAAAATGATGTCTAATAAATGATGCCCCCTTTCGCAATGACAAATATCGGCTCTTTTTAGCACATCTTGCATGACCTTTTATAGAGTTTCTTGAGATATCCCGAAAATCTTTCGCCTACTATTTGCTTAAGTTGTTTCAAGCATTACGTCTTGTTTATATAAACTCTTTCTTTTAGATAACCCCAAAGAAAATTATCTGAAGCAGTGAGATCTAGAAATCATGGGGGCGCATCTAAAGTCTCCGTTTTCCATAATTAATCGATTCGGGAAATGTGTCCTCAAAAGAACGATTGTAGCTCTAGCAGTGGCATCATCTTCTGAAACGAGTAGTGTTGATCTTCACCTTGTTGTGGTAAAAAATGTTTCCAGTAAGTCCGACTATTCTTTAGGTACCTCTATATTCTTTGGGCTGTAAGTGTGGATTCTGAAAACCCCAATACCGCGATTTTTGCCGTTTACAAAGCCACATGGGTGAAAATTTACTTTGCCTGACATTCACAAATTGTTTACAAAACCTTCCTCTATACCTGCAAGATTTAATATGGCTCGGCTGCATTCTAGTCTTGTCGTCTCAGTTGTTGCACAACTGGATTTTATGAGGATGCATGCGGAGAATTGTTTCAAAATGCGTTGCAGTGACCGTCGTTTGATCCCTAGCTGCAAAGAACGTCTTAGTGTTGTTGTTGGTGATTCATGAACATCTTCCTACACGCGTTGAATAGTTTGAACGGATTTAGCCGTTCGCGATCTTCCTGCCCTTTGTTTCCCCTACTGATTCTGTCACTTCAAATGGCTACAAGTTGCAATAGCGTATGGTTATAAGGAGCATATTTGACATTTGACATATCGTCTAAACTATCTCTGAGTAGAAATAACGTTTCTTCCGTTTTCCAAATAAAAGGTTACGAGCTTTATGCTTTCTGGAGACTTGTATCACTCCATATCGAAACTCCCAGGTATTTATTTTGATCTAAAAAGAGAAACTCGATAAATATTAATTCCAGAAAAAATCATTAAAATTTAGAATCGTGAAGGTATTTTTACGCCACGCTGTGTATGAAATTATGTTAACAAAAATTTCTTTAGCTTCAAACCTTTTCCTAAAACTCATGATACATGGGTTGCTAAAGCCCCTCGAGCTTATTAATCGATTCTTATGCAGTACAGTTAATTTAAAAAGTAGATTATATGAATTTTAACCAAATGAAAACTTGTAAGTAATAAACAAGTAGATTAAATTCTAAATATTTTTTCTAATCACTTAGGTAGATGACCTCTCTCAGCTATTTCCCAATTAAGCTCATGCAACTTCCGTAACATGCGTCGTTCGTTACTCTAATAAATGTATCTAAAACAATTTAATTTACATGGATGTCAATTTATGAAGTATCGAGAGAGCTGCATTTCGCATTTCAATGAATAAAAGACACGCCTGCATAAAATATGGTTCAATAGAAGTCAGTCTCGTTATTTTCTTGATTGCTATGGTGCAATATTTATTCGACCATAGCTATGAATCGTGATGTTTCTTAGTCTTCTGAATAGGTCAGTGAACGTGAAAATATGCGTCAGTTGCGTTCTTAATATCCGAATACTAGTAGAGATATTTGATCTTGTTTGCAGTTAAAAATGCTTTCAAATACAATTGGATGGATATTATTTATATGGATGACTGCGCTCAAATAAAAGAACTAGAACAAGCTGTCCAAACCGTTCTCAGTCACATTCTGTTTGTAAATGTTTAAAGAAGGCACAGAAAAAGGAATCATAAAATGGTCGATATTGATACATGTGTAAATAGAGAGAAACATTAAAAGTTGTTAAATTATTCTTAGTTTGCTTGAAAGAAAATATATGACCACATTGCCATGGTCCAGAGAAGTCGGACAAAAAAGGTCGAACTTTGGCAAAATTCCCGAAAAGTTGGGTTTGTGTGTGAACTTTAACGTCATAGTTCTAAACAAAATGTCAGAAGTCCTATTCAATTGGAGGGCCACTAAAAATTTTACATTGGATGCAAGATCACCAAAACGATTGTCTCTCGATTGTCTCAATTTTGTAGAGAAAATGTTAATTATCAGATTGCTGGCTTAGGAAATTTCCCACAAAAAGAGATTGCAACTTTTATTTATAAAAGTAACCGTTTTTGAGTTAATTCAATTTACAGACTTGTTAAGAACATCATACGATCTTTAACTGTTTGTAAAATATTTATTTTTTAAATATTATTATAAATGTGTTCATTAATTAGTCTTTGATTCAAGGGGAGGGGGGCTATTATATCTTCTTCAGGCTCTATCGCAAGCTGTGGACATTCCACTTCATCTTCTTTTTCTGTTGTCGCCTATGTCCCATAGATTCAGTTAGGAAGCGGATGGATCTACATCTTCAAAGAAATTTCAGTCATCGACATTATTATGTTGGGTGATACGTGTAAAATAGGACCGTAGCTTTTTTTTTAAAGCGAATTGTAGAATGTTCATCTGTGTGTGTGAAGTTAGCACGACGTTTTAATTTAAAAAAAAACAATACCAGTTCCAGTAGCACTTTACATTGTTCTATAGTTCCTAATTAAAAGAAAAAAAAGTTCCGCATTTATAATACCAGAAAATCGAAAATGAAAAAATGTCGTGCTAGCTTCACGTTCTAGCACGACACAACCATTTCTAAAGTACAAGAAGCAGATGCGAAATATACTTTACGACGAGTGTTCTCGTTAGTCCTAGACTAGTTCCATAATAATGAAGCATTTCAGAATAAAATTTCAACAATTAACAATTTTGTATTATTTTATATATGTGACGTAAGCACGACACTCGGCAAAGATGTGTCGTGTTGACGACTTTCTGCACTTCCGACTGTAGTTCTGGCTTGTTCTACTCGAGTTCCATATAATTCACCCAATTTCAGCTATGGTTCCATCGTATAACTATTTTGAAATAAATTTAATCTTTTGGAGACAGCACGACACTCTGCAAAAGTGCGTCGTGCTGACGACTTTCTGCGCTTTCGATGGTAGTTCTGGCTTATTCTACTCGAGTTCTATATAATTCATGTAATTTCAGCTATTGTTCTGTCGTATAACTATTCTTAAATAAATTTAATCTTTTGGAGCCAGCACGACACTCTGCAAAAGTGCGACGTGCTGACGACTTTTTGTACTTCCGATGGTAGTTCTGGCTTATTCTACTCGAGTTCTATTTAATTCACCCAATTTCAGCTATTGTTCCGTCGTGTATAACTATTTTTAAATAAATTTAATCTTTTGGAGCCAGCACGACACTCTGCAAAAGTGCTACGTGCTGACGACTTTCTGCACTTTCAATGGTAGTTCTGGCTTATTCTACTCGAGTTCTATATAGTTCACCCAATTTCAGCTATTGTTCCGTCATATAAATATTTTGAAATAAATTTAATCTCTTGGAGCCAGTAGTTTCCCGGGCTAGCTCAGCTGTGCCTCTTCTTGGATACCTAAATTTACAACCATTCCTCTTTCACACCCGCACACCATTCAATAAAATCACCAAAAAATACAACAATAATACAACCTTTTATTCACAGCTATTAACAGATAAATTTATCACATGTATAAAAAACAGTTTGATCCACTAATTACAAAACTCAAAAAATGGTATGTTTTTAACTCAGCGGATTCACAGACGATAACACCATTTGCGAGCCAAGCGCCTCGTTTCATAGTACCATTCCATATATCAGCGTATAATTATGGTTATTTGTGATGCTTACCCCCCATATATCATGCTTCCATTTATTGATTTTCGAGCTTTGTATAGTAGTAGCCGGACCTCTATTAATTTAATCTACACTACACGTACTTCGTGTTAATAAATAGATGCCCGCTACTAATAAGTTACACGTGCTAGCACTACATTTACTGTATTATCCACACATACAATACTCACAACAAAAGCTCTACTATTATGTTGATCAGTATTTAATACTTTATCGTAGTAAAGTAGTATAGAAGCGAATAGAAGACAAGAGAGCTTTAATAATCTAGCGTGAGTATTTATATCGTTTCAAAATCCTACCCCTGGCCACACTTCAGGTGAAAAGCTTATTTTCAAATCTAAATTCTACAAATTTTGAATACAACCGTCTTGAAAATTCCTGAAATTTACTCCGTCCTACGTGCCGTACATCCGAAAGCGCTTCCAACCTTCGCGTGTGTCTTCGTTTGGAAAACTGTCTATTTGTAACCAAGGATAAAATTCTCTGTCATCACAAACTCTGCCTGTACTATCTTCATCTCTGTCTTATGCATGTCTGCTGTCGCGTTTAAGACCCCACTTGAGTTATAGAAAATCGATATTGCTGACAGCTTATCTCCACTCCACGTGTATATGGTACGTGCGTTTTTAATATCAACGTTTTTATATGTCTCTATCTGTAGTATATAACCGATGGTGTATTTCCCTCGCTCTTTAAGAGTTTTGTTAGTCTTGTGGATTAAATCAAACTGACGGTTGAAAATATTTCTATGAAGTCTTATCTTGATACAAGCTCGAGTTCTTTGAATGTAACCTTTTAAAACGCAGGTGTTTGTTAATTATCGATCGTTTAGCACAACAATTCTTAAACTTTATATTTCTTCGTATTTGTATAAAACGAATTATATTTACCTTGGAATTATTGATTTTGTTGCGCAAGCACGTTCTCTTATGCTTATACATGTTGGATTAGAATAAATTAAAATTAATTATGAATTTCTATTTGCTTTAAAACTGTTTTTTTCTTTATGTAATTTCTAACCTACCATTATTAATTATAAAAATATGTCAATACATGTTCGTTTTCCCTAAATGACTCAAATTAATTTTGCGCGTAAATAATTCGTTTTTTTCTATATACAGAGTGGTTAAAATTTTATTGTTTACCACTGATTTAAACCCTTTAAATCCACAACATAATCCCCTATTTCAATTCGAAGAAAACTTACCAACGTTTTCTTGAATTTAAATATATTCATTCCTACCACCTAATCTTACATGCTATTTCTATACACCTATCTACTCACCTAACACTACCTATATGTATTTATCCAACCTATCCCTACTTATCTACCTATTTCTACCTATTTCTATCTATCTCTAATTATTTCTATCTATCTACACCTATCTTTATTTATAACTAACTATTCACACCTATCACTACCTTCTACCGAACAATTTCTATCTATTACTAACTCTTCACTCTCTCATTTCTGTCTATTTCCCTTTTTCCCCTTTTTCATTTATTGACTCTTTAAGCATCTCTCTTTTATACTTTTCTATCTATCTTTACTTTTACTTGAGTTTCTTCTACTTATGTTCCTCTGTTATTTTTAACCTTATCTACTATCACTATCTATTTCTTATCCTATCTATACATACTTAACTCTATATCTACATCTAACTATCTTCCCATATTTATCCTATACCTAATTTTATTTTTCTATATACACCTATCTCTATCTCTAATTGTCTTCCCTTATTTATGCAATTCCTACTTCTACTTTTCTATATACACCTATCTCTATCCCTACTTATTTAAATTCTACCCTACCATTCACGTATCTCTATAATTTTATATATTAAGTCGTTTCTCTTTATTTATATCTGACTCTTTTCTTGATCCTCCATGTCTTTCTTCTCATAATCCTAACACACTTCATCCTTATTTTTCCTTCTTCTATTTCTATACTTATCATCCCTGTTACTTCACATAAAATAAAATCATCCCTTTTATCCTGACTCTTAAATATTTCTTCTTCAGTCCCTATACTTGTCTGTTTCTCACTTACTATAATTCCCTTTTCTGCGGACAAACCAAACGATAGAACCTCAACATCTTCCTCTTTTCTCTTTAAAGAAAACTCTTCATCTCTTCTAGACCCTTTATGTACTATATTCACACCGTAAAAATCTCCTAAATTCAAATTACCAAAGTTATCTATACCAGTTAACCCACCTATGCCTACTTTTACCTCTTGTGTGTACCATAATGCTGTTTTCGCCTCTACTTTTATTAATTCTGACTCGTTATTCTCTAACAATGTTGCACTTGACTCTACCTCTACTTGTTCAGGCATTTTGTTCACTACCAATTGTACCTCTTCTAACTTTTCCTCATTATACTCAACCGTGTCGATTTCTTTTACCTCTTCCTCAACTACCTATATACAATTAATACATAACCCCACGTCATCGTCTGTGACATCATAACTTGCCTTCCAGGGCAATATCCTATCCCCAATCCTAACTATTTTCCTCTCCATATCTATTAGAACTCCTAACTTCATCATACAATCGACCCCTAATATCCCTTTAAACTTTAACCCAGGTACAATTATAAATTCCTGTTCACAGCTAACTGAACCTAACTCTACTTTTAAAATAACTACACTATTCACAACAGCAAATCGCTTTTTATTCGGCGCAACCAGGTGACTCTTTTTATTGGCATTATCCTGTCACACACTTTATCCTTAATTTCATTGACGAATTCCTCCGATACTAAACTCGCCTCAGCTCCTGAATCTAACAACGCTCCTAAATTTTTTTCAAAAATTTTAATTCAATTATGGGCAAACAATATTTTTCTATTACTTCCGGCTCAACTTCTTCCTCTATTTTTAAAAATTCCCTCGGATGTTCATACTTGTACACAGTGATGTCTAGTGGATTGTCCTTGTCTAAAAATTCTGTCCAGGTCTGATCTCCCTACTTGGTCCAGGTCTCGCTACTACCTCCGCATATGTCCTTGGTGTGTCTACCCGGTTAGTGTTATCATTTTCCCTAATGTCCGTCGTTGTCTCCCTCATGTCCGGTGAACTGTTCTGTCTTGTCACCCCCTGTCTAGGTGCAGGTCCCCTACCTACACTGTTACTCCTGAAAGTCCGTCTAGGTTCCCAATTTTGTCTACTGTATGCAAAATTTGTCACCCGTCTTGTGTAGTTGTCCCGTCTGTTCTCGAATCGTACTGTGTTTACTTGTCGTTTCCTGTGTTTCCGAGGTCGTCCACTGCTCACATCATGATACCTTTGCAGGTACTCCAAAAACATCTCCCTGTCCACAATGTTTTGCAACGCCACATGTTGCCTCACCTCAACCTAGAAATGTCGTGATAAATACTTGATTATTTGTCTGTCCGTCAGTGGTGGATTTAATTGTTTTTCTATGCTATACTTTCGTATAGCATATTGCTCCCTACTTCCTGCAAACTCCCCTTTGAATTTTCCTGTGATTTGATCGTCTCGTACTTGGTCCTGTCAATGGTCACTCCAATAATGTTTAAGAAATCGGTCCTCGAAGTCATTATACGTGTTAATTTCCTGTCCTATTAAATTGTACCAAGCTTCAGCATGGTCTTTCAGTAACGCTTTAACAACATTAAGTTTCGCCTGTTCGTCATACAAATTATTAACCAAACCTCGAATGTTATTAATAAATATCTGAGGATTTACCCTACTATCCCCATAAAATTTCATTTGTTGATCCAGCGACATATTACCTGTTACGAATCTTGGACCATCCCTCATCAAAGTTGCTACGTTTTGTTTAATTCCGGTCACTTCTCTTTCGACCCTACCTAACTGCTCCCTACATGAGTCCGTTACCTCAGTCATTTTAACGTTAATTTTGTCCTCGCAGAAGATCCTTACTTCTGTCCTTAATTGTCCCATTTCCTGACTTAAACCTCTAATATCACGCTCATTTTTATCTACCATATTTTCAACTTCCCCCATTTTTACGGTCAAGCTATTCTTGAAATCCGAAAATTCTTTGTTCGTCTTATCTATTTTTTCACTTAGTGTTTTCCTAACTCTCGTTAATGTCTCATTCATCTTTTCAAATTTCTTATTTGAGTCCTCTCTAACCCCGCTTAATGTCTCATTCGTCCTTTCAAGCAACCTCATTATTAATTCATTTCCAGCTTCTCCTGACTCTGTTCTTGACTGATCCCTACTTCCTCCAGCTTTCTTCATTTTTCCTGCTTTATCAAATAATGAACTATCGTCACTTCCAATTTCCACTTCTTGGCTTCTTAACCACTCCTTCCTCTGCATACGTTCAAATCACTCCCACGCACTCAAAATTTATTTATGTATTTCTACAAGACAGACTCTTTCTCTCAGCTCGCCAGTTTCCTGGAATAAAATTTAAATTTTATTTGGAGCTCGAGCCTCACGTTCGGGTCGCCATAAGATTGCCGTGGAATCGGGGATTAAAGGTTTTTATGCTTCACCAGTGTCACTAAATTATTTTTAAAAATGCACAAATTTCAAAAAAAAATTTCTTACCCTTTTATTTCTGCTTCAAAAATCTTTAGCAGCTTCCCGGGCTAGCTCAGCTGTGCCTCTTCTCGGATACCTAAATTTACAACCATTCCTTTTTCACACCCGCACACCATTCAATAAAATCACCAAATAATACAACAATCATACAACCTTTTATTCACAGCTATTAACAGATAAATTATTCACATGTATAAAAAACATATTGATTCACTAATTACAAAACTCAAAATATGGATTGTTTTTAAAGTTCTTGATTTTTCTAATTATTTTCAATGAGGTATGAGTAGATGGGCCCCACATATTACCCTAAATTGACTGTACGCTGGAGAATGGTGAGCTCATAATAACCCAGTTTAGTTTATATATGCCTTTTACACCTTGCATAAATTAAAACAAAATTTATAGACGCGTTTACCCTTTACAATCCAATTTATATCCAGAATAAAATTTTGTAAGTTTTAAATACATCCTTTTTCAATATTTAACTTTAATAAATTGTCCAGTACATGTATCTTTTCCAATAAGTTTATACAACCATAAATAAACTCCAAAATTCACTCACACAGCACCAAATTTTCACAAATGTTTATCAGACAACAGAAATTTCAAATAAATTACCTGGAGAATGCTTCAGGCTTCCGTTCCTTTGAAGATGATTGCTAGAACACTTCGGCTTCGTTACCATTCGCTGTGATACTCAGCGGATTCACAGACGATAACACCATTTGCGAGCCAAGCGCCTCGTTTCATAGTACCATTCCATATATCAGCGTATAATTATGGTTATTTGTGATGCTTACCCCCCATATATCATGCTTCCATTTATTGATTTTCGAGCTTTGTATAGTAGTAGCCGGACCTCTATTAATTTAATCTACACTACACGTACTTCGTGTTAATAAATAGATGCCCGCTACTAATAAGTTACACGTGCTAGCACTACATTTACTGTATTATCCACACATACAATACTCACAACAAAAGCTCTACTATTATGTTGGTCAGTATTTAATACTTTATCGTAGTAAAGTAGTATAGAAGCAAATAGAAGACAAGAGAGCTTTAATAATCTAGCGTGAGTATTTATGTCGTTTCAAAATCCTACCCTTGGCCACACTTCACGTGAAAAGCTTATTTTCAAATCCAAATTCTACAAATTTTGAATACGATCGTCTTGAAAATTCCTGAAATTTACTCCGTCCTACGTGCCGTACATCTGAAAGCGCTCCCGACCTTCGCGTGGGTCTACGTTTGGAAAACTGTCTGTTTTTAACCAACGATAAAATTCTCCACTCCACGTGTATATGGTACGTGCGTTTTCAATATCAACGCTTTTATTTCTGTCCTTATCTGTACTATATAACCGCTCGTGCATTTTCCTCGCTCTTTAAGAGTTTTGTTAGCCTTGTGGTTTAAACCAAACTGACGGTTAAAAATATTTCTATGAAGTCTTATCTTAATACAAGCTCGAGTTCTTTGAATGTAGCCTTTTAAAACGCAGGTGTTTGTTAATTATCGATCGTTTAGCACAACAATTCTTAGACTTTATATTTATTCGTATTTGTATAAAACGAACTACATTTACCTTGGAATTATTGATTTTGTTACGCAAGCACGTTCTCTTATGCTTATACGTGTTGGGTTAGAATAAATTAAAATTAATTATTAATTTCTATTTGCTTTAAAACTGTTTTTTATGTAATTTCTAACATACCATTATTAATTATAAAAATAAGTCAATACATGTCCGTTTTCCCTAAATAACTCAAATTAATTTTGCGCGTACATAATTCGTTCTTTTCTATATACAGGGTGGTTGAAATTTAACCCCTTTGAATCCACAACAATATATATATATATATATATATATACAGGGTGAGTTTTTAGTGTGGCAACGATCGATAACTCCGTTATTATAAAAGCTACGTAAACCAAATTTGGAGGCATATTGGTCATGCCTAAAGTCCGCATTTTAAAAATATTTGGAAGCATACAGGGTGTTTCATAATTCCAGGCCATATTAAACTTATATTTAATTAAATGGAACACCCTATATATTATTACATTTTTGGAAAGCCCATAAAAAGAGCTTTAATTTGATATCAAATTGTATCTGTCTATTCCTTTTAGTTTTTGAGATATTCAACTGTTTTTAGAAAAAATGACCCAGATTTGATACATTGCCACTGCACTAATACACAACTTATGTTAATTTTTAAGATGGAGAAAATTTTACTATATACCATAGTATATTTGTAATTATCACTTTTTTGAAATTTCTTCTCAGTATACAGGGTGTGTCAGTTTTCGCAAAATGCAATTTTTAAAACTTTTTTTAAATGGTACCCTACCAATTTTATTGCTACAACGGATAGTTCATTAAGTGTTCTTTCATTTTTGTTAAGCATTCCCTATACCTAAATCCAGTACTTTCTGAGATATTTTTGATTTTCTTCAAATTTTAAGAATGTTTTTAATTTACATAACTAAAAATAACTTACTATTGAAGAATATTGTAAAACAATTGATACACTTTGATTAACAATTAACTACACTTATCCAATAACAATTTTCACTAAAGATATAACAACCTACAATAATACGCTATCAACAGAATTCTGACAGATCAACAATATGCATTTTATAGAAAATGTTCAAGCAGGAAATCATGCAGGCTTTGAAAAAAATAACAATTACAATTAAACTGTCATTTAGGTTTATTAATTATAGTGAGTTGTCATTTAACACATTATCAGTTCAGTTTTAAATGTAATCTTAGGAGTTTTCAAAATGAATTTTACCGTGGAAGAACAAATAGATATGATTTGGGTATTGGGAGAAAGTTTAAGAAATTGCCTACTTGCATCAAGAATATACCGAGAGATATCCTGTTAAAAAATTGCATTTTGCGAAAACTGACACACCCTGTATACTGTGAAGAAATTTCAAAAAAGTGATACTTACAAATATACTATGGTATATAGTAAAATTTTCTGCATTATGAAAATTAACATAAGTTGTGTATTAGTGCAGTGGCAATGTATCTAATAGGGGTCATTTTTTCTAAAAACAGTTGAATATCTCAAAAATTAAAAGGAATAGACAGATACAATTTGATATCAAACTAAAGCTCTTTTTATGGGCTTTCCAAAAATGTAATAATATATAGGGTGTTCCATTTAAAAAAATATAAGTTTAATATGGCCTGGAATTATGAAACACTCTGTGTGCTTCCAAATATTTTTAAAATGCGCACTTTAGGCATGCCCAATATGCCTCCAAATTTGGTTTACGTAGCTTTTATAATAACGGAGTTATCGACCGTTGCCACACTAAAAACTCACCCTGTATATATATATATATATATATATATATATATATATATATATATAATACTTTTGTATGTTAAATTTAATCATAAAATTACTTTTTAAATAATTTGTTACGTTAGTAATTTAATAAAGTCTGAAGATGGTAATATATGTACATCTATTAAAATATAGATTATTCTCTTTCAGTTGTTAGTAGTTACAATTTACAAAATACATCTTCTTGTATTATCTTACCAAGATGCACTTTATATTTCATATTGCCACCGCATTCGTCTCATAAGATACAGTCCCTTGATGTCGGTTTATTCAAGCTTTTCAAAACTTTTTCCAAAGCAACAATGGATTCATAGATGTTGAGTCGCCCTGATCATCCTGTCATTGCTGTAGTGAATCAAAAAGCCATAACGCCCGTCGCAATTACAAATTCTTTTCGGGTAACAGGATTGATCGGTTTTCATAGTGATCGATTTTTTGCCCAGTTCAGTTACTGATCATCCTTTTACTAAGAAAGCAATTTAAATTCTGTCACTGCTAATGAAACTGTCACTCCTAACAAAAACATGATGAGACCTCTGATACTGCATATAGAGAAAATATCGACCTCCAAACAAATGCGGAAAATATGGTTGGGAAGTCGAAAAGCAAACCAGAGAAAACAAATCCAGAACTTTTTATAACTCCAACAGATTTTCGACCATCGTTAAGAGCACTACCTAAAAAATGTAAGAAAAAATAGACGAAAAGGCAGACGCTTAATTGCGACCGATACTCCAGAAAAGGACAAAATTATAATGGAAAAAAATGCTATTACAGATAAAAGAAGGTTGTAAAAAAGGAGCAACGACAGTGGTACGAAAAGTATTACAAGACAGCTCGGCATCTAAATCTGATAACTCCATAGTTTTAGAAAGTGAGGGCACTACGAATGAAGAGCCTGAGAAAGAAAATCTGATAAACGTAAGAGAACAGTTGGGCAGCCTTACGAGGGATCCTGTGCAAGACGAATTTTGTAGTGGTGGGGTTTCAAAGAAAGAAAAATAATCTATTACATGGGAAAAATTTTGAAGGTCCAGGAAGACGAAGATGAAGTGAATTTTTTAAGAAGGAAGTCCGCAACACAGTATATGTTCTCTTGGCTTCATATTGCCTATGTAGCCTCTGTAAACAAAAGTAACATAAAATTGGTTCTGCCAAAACGTCAAGGCTTTAAAGCTCGTTTTAGTCTTTTCATGTAAACTTTTCCAGTCACTATTCGTTAGGCATTTTATTCAAAGTGTTACAGTTAGTTTTAATTGCCTGTTTAATTAACGAGACTTTTTAAATAATAAATCTTCTTGTCACATATATTTTAAAAATGCAATACATTTTGATTTACAAATAGTTATTGTGCTTGCTTTTTCGATTTCTGGTATCTGAGAAGCTTGAAAACAAATGCAAAGCCCTTTCTAAAATAAATGAAAGGTTCGACTTGCTGTTCATAAACTGGAATTGGAATACTTTTTGAAGACATTTGTAACATTGTTACCCTTTTCCTTGGGTTCAGGTAATATTATACATCTATCTTTCCAACTCTCAGGCGCAAGGATAATTAAATGAGGATTTCCTGTTGAGACAAGAAGCCCGAGGTAAGTTTAGATGGAAAATGGCTTATGAATATGGAAACCTCTAAAAGTAAAGCGGCAAGTGGAGTAATTTGCTCTGGGTAGATTATGAGCTTGGGTCGAGGTGGAACTACGACCAAAAATAAAGTAAATATGGCGCTACCGAATTTTTTTAATACAATAGATGACTAACATCATTCATTTGTATAAGGAGAATGCGGAAACCTATGCCTCATACCGCTATACAAATATTTTGCATAAACACCACCCTTTCGAAATACTTACCCACTTCACGTTAAAGCTGATAAAGATGCACTGCTACTCCTGTAATCAAACAAAACCAATACTAGCACAGTTTGTGCGTTCTGTTAATTATCACCATTAAATGTGTTAGATATTAAGAACCAAATCTCATCTCATTCCCTAAATAATAATCATGGACATGACCAAAATAACTTTCTATTCTCTTAGATTACTAATTAGCAAAATATCTATTTACAAATGATTTCTAAACAAGTGCACATAATTATTAATTTGATTTAGTAGTGTTGCTTCCTACAACTTAAAAATTTTGCAATCATTTTTCATATTGATATTTAAAACTTGAATTTTGAGAGTGACTAATGATATATGAACAAGATTTTAATTAATCTTGTGTAGTACTACGATAGACTTTACATATATGTATTAATTCAATTTAACTTCCTCGTTAAGTATGAGTTTCAATTAAGCATACATAATCTTACCGGTGAACATCAAATTTTGAATGTCAGTACGTTATTATGATTACCAATCAATTTAGTTTCTTAAGCCTGAATAATTATTGGTAGTTAACATTTACTACTTCTACAACGTAAATCATTTTTGCATACTACCCTCTATAAATTTTTACGGCACTTATCAAAAATAAAAATGGAATCTATTTAAAGTTCTCTTCAAAATCACAAGGATACTATGCGGTCAAACAACGTAGCATAACTTGGAAATTTCCAACTTGAGCAAAACTTAAAAGACACTTACTTGATTGAGACCCAGATGTTGTCAAGACTTGAACGTCCCTACAGAACAAACAACATACCAGATGTTCAACAACTTGCGGCAATATCTGCGATGCACTTAAACCATCCCCATGAATTTTATATGAAAATTGAAGCTTTCTTGAATCATCATGAAATAGGTTGTTATTTCTCAAACCGCCCACGATGAGCCATAACAAAAAGGTTTATCGTAGGTTAATGTACCGACTCTGAATTAAATCCTAGAATTCCTCACATTTCAACATTCAAGTTCAAACCTGTAATTTCTATTTCTAATCACGTTACTGTGTTGCATGTGTTTCTGATGCTTTACATTTTTAACACCGTGTCTTAGACGTTTTTCAGCCGGAACAGCATCGCCAGGAATGGTGATCTATTACACGGTGTATCTTCCTTTATATTTTTTCTCATGCGGCATCAAGCATAATTGCTCAGGGCTATTGCTCTTATCAAAATTTGACCTCTACACCCAACAGTCAACGTGAAAGTGCACATATTAACAATTTGACAACTGGTTGTCAGTTTGACCGTTATAACGATCATTCTATTTATAGAAGGAGGGAGGTCTTACAATGACTCTTATAAGGGTTATATTTTGTCACCGCGCAACTTGAAATGATGCTCCCAGTTTTAAAGCATAAAGTTAGATTAATACAATAAGTAATAAATACAAGAGGTAAACAGAATCGTACAATTAATTATGACTTAGAAATTTACAAAAATATAAGGCTTGAACTAACCTTTTATCAAAATAATAACACAAATATCCATCAAACTACTGCTGGAAAATAAACTTGTTACAACATAAGTTACTCCTGATGAGTTAATAGATTTTTGAGTATAGGTTTTCTAGCTGTTGGATTTCTGATTTTCGCCGTTTGGCATTTTTCAAGACGAATGAATAAATTATCCCCGACTCGTCGCCATTGATGTATTTGACTATTTGACTATGGCTTTTGACACTCAACAGGAACTCTTTTAAATAACTCTTTATTCTAGAACTATTTATTAAAATTTCTGTAAGATGAACAGGACTAAGGATGTGATACTCTGCGCATTCCTCCCCCTTCAGAAAAAGTACTAGGTTTGATTACCCCGAAAGGGAATAGCTTGATTGATGTGTGATTTTTGTTGTATTGTTGTAGTACAAGGTCCATCACGGTCAGCTGAGTCGATATGTATAAAGGAAACCACTAAAACTAGATCTCTAAAAATTTGTATTCTGGACGTTCCGAAAGGCTCGTTCTGGATCAAATATTTTCAATTTTCTGCAACTCCCGGTTATACTGAAAATGGACCCTCATTTCTTACTTTAAACGGATTAGTTCAATTTTTATTAAATTTTTGGAATCTATGCTAAATTGTAATGTAACTTTATGTATATAACATCATATGCCTAAAGTGCGTCATTTTTGAGTTATTTCAGTTTTTTCATCGTTTTTAGTCGAGTCCTCTACATAAAAATTTACTTTTTCGGCATCCAAGCGTATCAGGTCATACTCTTAGGTTCTGCGTAGAAAAGTAAGAATGTTTTGTGATAACATCCATATATCCAAAATGAATGGTTTCTCTAGAAACTTAAAAATACCGAAATATACGTAGTTGTAAGAGAATTTAAAATTAACATTTGGCTTTCTCGTTGGCTTTGGTTTGAAGAAAAACAAAAGCTTTAGATACAATTAAGGTTTGCTACCCCACAAAACAAACGAGTTTGCTAATCTCGACGTTACATACCATGGGTGCATATTGTATGATTTTCGTAATTAATATCAAATAACAGCATTATGTGGAAAATTCAGAATAACTTAGCAATATATAATCAGAAAAACGAGAAAATCAAAAAATGTAAAATAATCCAACTACAGCAAATGTTCGAACTGGTTGCTTCCAACTTCCAAACATTTATAAATTTTTCTTAAAAACCCACCGTGAATGGACTTCCGAATTTGTTGCGGAGGAAGTGATCGAATTGCATTACGGACTCTATCCTGGCAATCTTGTTTTGTTGTGATTGGTGAAGCATACACGATATCTTTTATACGACCCCAAAGAAAGAAATCTAAGGTAGTGATATCGGGCAAGAGAGGAGACCATTTGTGGCACTCGTTTTTTGTTATCGAACGATCTTTAATGATATTTTAAAGAAAGTTATTTACAGGCAAATTACTGAGGTGCAGCTCTGTCGTGTACCACAGCTGATTCCAATTTAGATTTAACGGATGTAAGTAATTTTGTATAATTTCGAGATATCTTTCTCCTGAGATAAACAACCAAACTGTTAAACCATTTTTGCCTTCCATTTTTCAATATAAGCTATTCAAATTCTCATTATAAATATGTACCGCTAGCACACCATTTTTTATTGCAGCAAAAACATAAAACTTCTGTAACCCTGAAACTGCCTTTCACGAAGTATGTGAGGATTAGTATCATTCCAGTAATGAGAGTTACACGGGTTAAACATTCCATTCTTCTTAAATTTCGCATCGTCCGTCTAAATTATTTTTGTAAAAAATTATAATCTCCTAAATTTTTAATATAGGCAAATTCACAAAAATCAGTTTTTTTTATAGTTATCAACCCTCAAACTGTATACTAATTCAATGGAATACGGATGGAACTTGTTTTTAGAATTCTTTAAATACTTCACTGAAATATTCCTAAATCTCTTTCCATACATGATAAGGAATTTTCAAGATACGCTCTCAAGTATCCCAATCTTCTTGGTCTACGACAGGGTTAATTCTTTTAGGCTGTCCAACAATTTATCTGTGGTTTTACAATTATGAATCCGTGTCAGCGTGTCGTGCGTGGCTTTTGTTCTATCCGGATATCTCATACGAAAGGTTTTACAAGCTCTTTTAATTACGTAAGTTACATCATCATTGTGTTTTCAACCTTACTTAAGGTCGGTTTGACGCAGCTCTAACTTCTTTTTTATTCTGTGCTAATCTATAAAGTTCTACATACCCTACACAACCTAAATTTCTAATAATTTGACTAATATGGCTTGGTCTAGGTCTTCCTATACTCTTGTATCTTTTTCTTATCTACCTGGCTGTACATAGATATTAAATAAAATATTACCTGGTTATCCTCTCCAAAAAATGAAAAGTGTTAAATTATATGTTATGGTAAAGCTTAAGCAACAAATCGCTACCAACATACCAGACGGCTAACTAATTGTGAGTTATGTCATGCCACATTTATTTAACTGATTTTTATTTATTTTTTTTTTTGTTTTGTTTTCGAACCTACTTAAGGTCGGTTTGACGCAGCTCTAAATTCTTTTCTATTTTGAGCTAGTTTAAAAAGGTCTATACATCCTTCACAATCTAAATCTTTAATAATTTTACTAATACAGCTTTGTCTAGGTCTTCCTACTCTATTTTTATTTGGTAGTCTATAATCTAAGACCTTACTAAATAATCCCTCATGTCTTAATCGGTGCTCTATCATTCTATCTCTCCTGACCTTTAATTGTTTCCACATACAAGGTGCCCCGCCTATCCTTCTATAAACTTCCTCATTTGTTACTCTATTTGTCCAACTAATCTTTAACATTCTCCTATAACATCAAGTTTCAAAAGCCTTTATCTTTTTCTTATCTACCTCTTTAATTGTTCAAGTCTCAATACCGTAT
Source organism: Platerodrilus igneus (assembly GCA_036346225.1). NCBI lineage: Eukaryota > Metazoa > Arthropoda > Insecta > Coleoptera > Lycidae > Platerodrilus > Platerodrilus igneus. The sequence continues at coordinate 10,505,444 of JARFIW010001670.1, read as the reverse complement.
AATAGAACGCTCCATACGCACGACTTTAAGAACCTTTTTCTATTATCTAAACTAATACTATTAGCTATTAGTAAGTCTTTCTTTTTTAAAAACATTTTTCTAGCTTGAGCTATTCTAGCTACTATATCCTTTCTGCTACGTCCGTCCTTTGTAATTATACTTCTTAAACAGCAGAATTTATCTACCTCCTCTAACTCGGTATTACCTATTTTTAATTTTGGTTTAGAACTAGGCTGTAACTTACTTATCATTATCTTTGACTTTCCTGAGTTAATTCTCATACTCTGTAGTATCTCATCTAAAATATTTAAAAACTCTCTTAACTCTTTTCGAGACTCTGCTATAATGGCTATATCATCTTCAATACGTAACATGTCTATTTTCTGTCTCTGTACAGTAATACCTATCTCTTTTCTCTCTCTAGCTAAGTTTAAAGCTTTCTCAATATAAACATTAAAAATCAAGGGAGATAGTATACAGCCCTGTCTAACACCATTTCTAATTTTAGTTTCCTTTTTTATTTCATCAAATCTAATTACTACGCTTTGATTTTTATATAGTCTGTAAATAATTTTTCTATCCCTATGAGGGATTCCTATTTTTTGCAAGACCCTCAACATAACAATCCAATTAACCCTATCAAATGCTTTTTATAAATCTACAAACGCAAAATGAGTCTTTTTATTTTTTTGTAATCTTTTTCGATAATTACCCTAATCATTAGTATCGGTTCTCTAGTCCCCTCTGACTTTACGAAAACCATATTGGTCTTCGCCTAAATAATTCTCAGTTAAAGCTTCTACTCTATTTTTAATTATTGTTGTTAGTATTTTGGAAGCGTGGGAAGTTAAACTAACCGTTCTAAAATTCTCACACCTAACAGCTCCTGACTTTTTCGGGATTGGGATAACAAAATTTTTTCGAAATTTATTGGGACCTCACTTGCGTCATATATTACTTTTACTAGTTCATATAATCTGTCTAAAGTTTTCTGACTTGCATATTTTACTATGTAGTACCCCCATACACCAACCGACAAAATTAGAATTGTTAAGATAGGAACATAGGAAACTCATTTATAAAGATAGTATGTAATGTTAAACGTATAAGCTCATTCAGGTCTTCAACCTGTGCGCTAGTTTCCAATAGAGGAAACAGTTGGTTACAACATAAGGCCAGCAAAATAGTTTATAATTTCGTAATAGTCAAGTACATCAGAATAGCTGCTGGTCACTAACCCGAAATAAGCTTAGTTTACAATTTAAAATAGGGGCAGAGCCACTGCGAGGCAAGTAAGAAAACATATCAGCGGCGTGTCACTCCAGACTTCAACTGGTGAAGTCTCTTCAGAAATAAATATGTACTAAAAGTAAGTGAATTGAAAGTAATGAAAGTAGTGATAGCGAGTTATTGTAATTTCGGGTAAGTGACGTAAAATTGTACTAACCATAAACCTGTGTATATGGGAGCTGAGTCCGCTGGTTAACTGTAGTTATAATTCATACCAAAACGTTCGGGAGGATTTATGTATTAAAGAAATTGTAATAGTATTCAATATATCCATTAATCCTGTAATTGTCTTAATTAAACAAGTACGTCAGCTAGCACATCTCTCTTTCTACTCCGTAGGTACGGACAGTCTCGACTCCCTAAATTATGGCCACTCATCAATCAATCTCACAAACAAAATAGGTATCCGCTCGACCAACCGTCCAGGTAAGTAGAAACGGGACTGATATGAATTGGGGTTTCACCGATAGCATACAAGAACCAGAATCAGCGATCGCTACAACTAATTCTGCGGGTATATCATCTATCCCCGGCGCTTTATTTAGTTAAAGAACCCTATCAGATCTATCAAAATCTTCTATTAATATTGAGAACCCTATTTCTACAACCTCTTCTTGGTCGTTCTCTAACTCATCCATATCGTCTTTCTTATATAAATCTTCTAAATATCTTTTCCATCTATCTGCTATTAGAAGCTCATTATTCCCGTCTTTAATACCATCATATTTTTTCCTATCTTCCCCGAAAAACTTTTTAACTGCCCTGTAAGCCCTGTCTGTCTTACCTACTCTCAAATCATCTTGTATTTCCTTACAATTCTCCTCCATCCATTTATTTCTAGCTTTTCTAAACTCATGTACTATCTTATTTCTAACTCGATTATATTTTTGCTTACTTTCACCATCCAATTTTCTGGAGGTTTAAGCTTTTTTCTATTCTCTATTAAATTTAATATCTCCTTTGTTACCCAAAGTTTTCTCGCTTCTACTTTTTCCTTACCTATAATCTGTGTTGTTGTATCATGTACAGCTCTTTTTATTTCTTTACATCTATTTTCTACGTACCCTCTTATGGCTATCTCTTTGATCTTATTATCTAATATTTGTTTATGTTCCTCTTTTACCTCACTATCATTAAGCTTACTTAGATCCCATCTCTAACTTTTAGCCTTTCTCAATTTTATGAATTTTAGATTACACTTCAGTTTAACTAAGTTATAATCGCTATCTATGTTAGTTCCTGGATAACTACCACAGGTTTCAACTTGGTTTCTAAATCTTTGTTTAACTAAAATATAATCTATTTGGTATCTAGCTCTATCACCTGGCACGTTCCAGGTATATCTTCTTCTAACATGTTGTTCGAAAAACTTTTTACATTCCCTATATATTACTAATAAATTGAAATAATTTTCAATACTAAATACTAAATGCGATATGATTAACACTTTTGCCACGCTCAAATGTCAAATTATTTGTATTTTCTGTGAGTTGACACTTTAGGTTTTGTTTCTCTTTGGTTCTTTCAAACCAAAACCAACTGATAATTTAAAATTTTCTTATAACAACGTAAATTTCGGTATTTTTAATTTTCTACAAAATACCATTTATTTTAGATATAGGGATGAGATCCTTGGTTGTACTCCATTCTTTGCCCAGTTTGGTCGTAAACATATCCTCTACGGCGATAATTTCGGACAACAGCCTGAGATAAACGACATGTACATTCAGGATCCCGAACATCCTTCCCCTGATCCCGAACACTTCAAAAATATTCACTCCTATGTCCTCAAGAAACTATCAACGGCCTATTGTAACACCCATAACCCGTATAATCTTCGTCGTCGCCGTGTGTTTTTTCAATTAGGCGATTCCGTTTGGCGCCGCAATTTCACTTTGTCCGACACTTCACCTCATTTCAATGCTAAGCTCGTTTCTAAATTCCTTGGTTCTTTCCCCATCGGTAAAGTTGTTTCTTCTTGGACCTATGAACTTACCGATTCTTTCAGTGTCAAGAGTATCTGGCACGTCAAAGACCTCAAACTTGTCCAACCTGACCATCCTAACGCTCCTGATCTCGCGTCATTTTCTTTCTGGCGTCGCAAACGTTTTAAGTTCCATGACTAGTTCTCTATGTCCCCAATTTCTATGCAGACTCTGCTCTTCCTTAGGACTTGATTTTTGGGCTTTAGTTTTTATTGTTTAATGATTTTATGGTTTTGATTGGTTTTCCTTCTCTTAATTCGTTTTTCCCCTCGCACTTATCCAACTCCGTGTCGGTCCGGAATTAGAATAGTCCCACGGTAAGACCTATTTATCGTAAGAGGCGACTAAAGCGGTTCAACACACACACACACACGCACGCACGCACGCACGCACGCACGCATGCACGCACGCACGCCCACGCCCACACACACACGCACACACGCACGCACACACGCACGCACGCACACACACACGCACGCGCACACACACACACACACATACACACAAACACACACACATATACACACATACATACACATACACACACACACACACACACACACACACACACACACACACACACAGACACAGACACATACAGACACACACACACGCTCTTTCACACATTTTTGGCTGTTATTTGTTTTTTTTAGTTTTGGAATTACTTACTGATAATTTTATTTTTAGGATAGTTTTTTATTTTTTAATTTTACTTCTCCATTCCTTTTGACCTATCTTCCTTTCCCTATCCCTCTGCTGGTTTTCTTACTGTTAGTTCTCATACAAACGTAGTTAAATTTTTCGATCTGCTTTCTAGACCTTTCTTCTTTTTTCGGAAACAACGACTTAGTCGACTTTTAGGCCTAGCTAGCTGTTCTTTTCTTTGGTTGTTCGTTTTATACGATTCTTTGTTACCACAGCTTGAAGAATCTTAACTTTTCTATTCAGCATTCTCATTGTTCCCTTGCATTCTTTGAGGTTTGACAGTTATTGTCTCGTTTTAGCTTGTACTGTTGGTTTTCCTCCTCCTTCCTTTTCTTACTTTGGATTTTTCGCGAAAAAGCAATTTCTTTTCTTGAGGTGGAAAACTTTACTGTTTCTTTACTAGAGATATCCGTCCTCCGACGACATTTTGCAATGTTAGGCCATTCCATCTTTGTCATCGATGGGTGCTACCTTATACCTTTTCTCTTCCTATATCCTTTACACTTCTTGACTTGGTTTGGTTTAGTGGTCCTTCAAGCCGGATAAAAACTCATGTTAGATTTTTAATTTTTTTAATTTTAAATTACACTTCATTTTAACTAAGTTATGATCGCTATCTATGTCACCCCCTGGATAACTACGACAGTTTTTAACTTGGTTTCTAAATCTTTGTTTAACTAAAATATAATCTATTTAGTATCTAGCCCTATCATCTGGCGCTTTCCAGGAATATCTTGTTCTAACATGTTGTTCAAATACCTTGTTACATTCTCCATATACTACTAATAAATTGAAATAATTTTCATTACTAAATACTAAATGGGATATGATTAACACTTTTACCACGCTCAAATGTCAAATTATTTGCATTTTCTGTGAGTTGACACTTTAGCTTTTGTTTCTTTTTGGTCTCTCCAAACCAAAGCCAACTGATAATTTAAAAATTAATTATAACTACGTAAATTTTGGTATTTTTAAGTCTAATATGTTTAGACAAAAAGGTTTTAGTTTAATTTATTTTAATTGACGATTAACTCTTTAAAAAATGTCACATATGTTGTATATCTCAACTCATTCGTCAGAGAGCCCCGAATTCGGAGTGGCACGCGGGCAGCTTTTAACCTCGCAGGCGCCCAGTCCATGATGATATTAAAGAATAGATAAATTTTATTAAGATGCAACTCATACTGCCCACTGGTGTCCAGTTACCACTTTCATAAACTGAACCACTAAGGAGAGAATGGATTGCAGTGTCATGAAGTTGATATTCCAAAGAGTAGACGATTAACTGTGTATATGCCTTACAGGCATATTTAAATCTATTTTACCGTCTAATATGAAAGTACATCCGGGAATTCAAATGCTATTGTGTGGAATCAGGTAACGGCTTGCTACTACTCCAAGATTTCAATACACTTAATTAATGATACTTCAATGAAAGGATATCACTCATTGTATCTCAAAAACATGTAAATTTAGAATACATTTGCTTTATTTTTATGTTAGCAACTATCTCGTACAATAACCGAAGTTTACAATATTCCATGCAGAAGAAAGTATAACCGTGCAATTAAAATTTCATGTCTTTACCTTCCACGTGAATTAAACAACTATCTCTAAGACGAATGCGTAGGCTTAGGATAATTATGCATTTACATAAACGAATGAATATTTTAGACATTCTTATCAATAAATGCATATTTTAATTCTTTAGAGCATCAATGCACATTTGCTGCATTTTCTGTATAAATAATTGTAAATTTACAATTATTTGAGGTTATAATACTTCCAAAGATATATTTTGTTTACGACTTGGTGAAGATTAAAAGCTTATTGTTATTAAAATGCAGTAACGAAGCAATAAACTTCTCTAGTACTTAAATCTTTAGAATAAATAACACAACCCTATTTAAAACTAATGGTCATCATTAAGGTTGGAGTAATAAACTGGGTACATCTTTGATTGTAGGTACTGAATTACAGCGATGAACAACAATATGCTACGGATAACATGAACCTGAAGTTAATAAATTTTGATTTGCTGTGAAGGGGCGGAGACTCTGTAACAGTATAAGGATGCACTGATGCGATAGTAAGTACCTATGTAAAAATTATAAATGAAAATAATGTAAAAAACAAAAAATAAAGCAACAAAAATAATAAATTAAACGGCTGAAATAAAAAAAAACTACAATACATTATCGTTTACCCTAAAAAACCTTTTCTGCGTTATAGTTAAGGGACACCAAACCGTCTGTCACAGCAATCCCTTTTAATATTATCCCTACACGAAAGGCTGTTATTCTGCATAGTCCTCTCTCGCTTCGGTTTTCTAATCTTTCCCATTATTATTATTACATTTCTTTCAAATATCTTAAATCACTTATGAAAATTTTATCAAATTAAATGAAATTGTAAAATGAAATGCTTCTTCCAATTGATAGGTCATCGCTGGAGTAACAGATTTTCTTTACAAATGTGACTGATTACCTAGTTTTCTTTAAATAAATTGAAATAAAATTCAACTCAAGCTCAAACTCTAACAACATAATTGTACTGTACACGCAAATATACTTAAAAAACTTATTTTGTTAACCTACTGTGGCCAGATATTGCTAAAAGACAAAAAAATCTTAATAAGACCTTAAATCTAACCCATCAACAAAGCTATTACCACCCCAAATTTTCCTGTTATTATATTACATGACACTTATAAATCCCAATTTCTGGAAATATTGTTTAAAACCAACAAGGAAAACAATTAAATACCAGCTTTTTTTATTATATCCTTTCATTGTCCATTCTAAATAATAAAGTTCCAACTAGTACTAAAAAATTTCACCAATAAAATTTTCATTTTAAAATCAATATACACACTTCCTTCTCCAATTAGTCCAACCAAATAATTGTTTTCACATGATTAATTTTTTATTACTTAAATACAAACAATAATTTTCAATTCACACATGTATACTTAATAATTCTAAACGTAAAAGCTCATTATTACTCAGAGTTTATTCCAGGTTTTTCACCAACACCGACCATTTCTTAGATTATCCAACAACAGAAACTCCCCTTGTCTTAATAACACACCACAAAATTCCACTTTAATAGATGGGTGAGCCCCCTTTTCCAAACGGTCATCGCTACATTATATTCACGCCCCACGCGTGTATGGCCCTACCGTGCATCTGCCGGCTCACTTTCATGTCGGAAATGCGGGAATGCAATCAAACTCTTCTTGGAGTTCTGTACTTTCACCTTCACTTTCGGCTTGTACTTATATACACTTCCTCCGCTACAATGTCCCGTACACCTTCTACAATTTCGTATGACTACATTTTTGATGATTTCGGATTCTTGTTTTGCGAATAATTAATTCTCATTTACAGACGGTTGTCTAACTACGGTATTTTCCCTACCCTATCTTGTGTTGAGTCTGAAAATTCTTTTGTCGAAGTACGGGCTTCTTGTTTAGTTTATAGAATAAAACCCAACGGAAGTACTTGTCGTATTATGTGATTTATTTAGGTTAACATTTATGTTTCTTTCTGTCTTTGCAATATAAAATAAATACACTGTAACATATTCTATTAAATGATTAAATTATCTGCAATTTAATATTCGTAAACTTTACTATTCAGCGCCTGGAGTTTCTATATTGTATTAAAGTGTGTCTAAGGTTTTCTTTATTTGTAACATTGAGTCTAATTTATTTAACTGAAATTTTAAAAAAAGGCTTTTCTATATGTGAAATGCATATTAATGAATTCATTATTATTTTCTTAATAATTCTAAAGTTTTCTTTAAAAATTACATAATTCCAATATGAAAGTTGACGGTTATAAATATTTTGTTTACACTTTTGTGGTTTAAAATAATTTATAAATCTAGGTTCCGTTCCAATATGTATTTAACAAAGATAAAACGATTGTTTTGTGGTTTCTAAGTTTATGATTTTGATAGAACTAACAATTTTACTGCATTGTCTTGATTGTTGTACACTACCATACAGTGCGAAACAGCCAAATAGAATAAAATTCATTATTTGGGTAACTGTACACATTTATAGAAAATCCCGAAACACGTCAATTTTAGATTATGAATTGACATCCTGCAGCGAAAAAGTTTGATCTTTACATTGAACTTCCTTCGAGTAACAGTTACAACTCCCAATTTTTTAAATGAGAAATATGGGCGTGTGATACATCGTTTGAGAGATCTTCTCATTATTTATTGAAAAATGCATTTGTTTTCACATTTATTGCAAAAATTAACATAAAAAATAAAATCATTCCATTATCGAAATTTGTCACTCAAAAACTCGTAAGTAATGCTGTTTATGTGTTCATAATTTAGAAAAACAAAAAGAAATTATGAATGCTAATGAAGTAGATGTTGACCACTAAAGTCTTGGCAACATCCTAATCTTAAATTAAAATGTCGTCTAACTATACTTTTCATCTCAGGTGTGACCGACCTAATCGCAAGCGTTATTTGTCTTCTTAAGTCATCTAAATTAAGGGGTTTAGTTTTGTACATAATACTTTTCACATATTCCTATAAAAAAGTCTTATAACGTAAGATCAGGTAATCGTGCTGGTCATTCTATCGATCCTTGCCTCCCTATCCACCGATTTAGAAATATTACGTTGAGGTACTGCCAGACATTGCGTTGGTAATGTGGCAGTGCTCCCATCTTGCTGGAACCATATCGTATTCGCTGGAACTTGAGGGTTCCCTGGATTAGGATATAAATTTGCCAAAGTTGACACGACATTATTTTGGAGTAGTGCTAAACAATTATCGCCATTCAAATTGCCCTCAATGAAAAAGAGAGAAATGATATGATGTGCAACAATTCCTGCACAAACATTAACCTTTTGAGTGTATTGCGTATGTTTTTCTCTTATCCAGTGAGGATTTTCGGTTGACCAGTACCTGCAATTTTGACGATTAGCATGACCATTAAGTGTAAAAATGCACTCATCAGAAAACATAATATCTTCTAATTGGATACCATTGTTATCCAACATTTCCATCATTTGTTCACAAAAATAAGTTCTTCTATCAAATTCGTTTTCCATGAGCTTCTGAGGATATGTGAAGAGTATTGTGTACAAAACTAAAACTCTTGATTTAGATGACTTAAGAAGACGAATAACGCTTGCGATTAGGTCGATTACGTCTGAGATGTAAAATAAAGTTAGAAGACATTTTTATTTAAGATTAGGATGTTGCCAAGATTTTAGCGGCGATCATTTTGAACATCTACTTCATTAACATTCATGTTTTTTTCTGTTTTTTAAATCATGAACACATAAACAATATTACGTATTAGTTTTTAAATATTTTGTAGGAATTTCGGTAATCGGATAATTTTATTTTTTATGTTAATTTTTGCAATAAATGTGAAAATAACAACATTTTTGAGTAGAGACTGAAGAGACCTTTCAAACTATATATTACAAGCCACTATTTTCCAATTAGGCAATTAGAGGTTATAACTGTTACTCGAAGGGGGTTCAATGTAGGAATCAAGTTTTTTCGTTGCAGGATGTCAATTGATAATATAAAATCTACGTGTTTCAGTATTTTCTATAAATATGTACAGTTACCGAAATAATGAATTTATTCAATTTGACTTTTCCACGCTGTATATAAAATCAGAATATACAGGGTATATCAATATTAAGTTTGTCCATTTGAGATTAATTTCCGTATTTTTTTGCATCTGGTTTTTGTTTAACGTAACGCCGAAGAGTGACAGATACGGAATAAGTATTGAAAGTTGTGCACTTAGGGGCTAGGTAGTTTAGAATTGTGTAAAGCAACAATACTTGAAATAATAAGATGATAACAGGGGTAGGGGTAAACCTTATAATGCAAGACAATTTAGAAATTTAAGGAATTTAATAGTACATCGATAACTTCGCTAGTTGTGTTGTGTATTACTTGAAATAGTACTAACATCCTACATTTTAAGATACCAAAAGGAAAAAGAGTGTAATTTTAAATAAGTTTGTGAAGGTATTTATGATTATTTCACTACAAATGGTCAGTTTTTATTTTGTAAATGAAGTTACTGTACAAACAAACAAAAAAATTTAAGTTGTGCAAAATCTCCAAACTAATAAACATGCAAGTAATAAAAATCATAGAAGTGGAAAATCCAATGACTAATGTTTTTTCAATTTACCAAAGCCTGAATCAAAATGCTCTGAATTCAATGAAATGCTTTGTAGCGCTTTTATTTGTGCTGATATTCCTTTAGATAAGTTGAAGTCTGAAGGGCTTTATCATTTTTGGAAAGTATACAAAACTAAGTATTGCCGATAAATCAACCTTAGGAAAAACTATGTTTCCGAATTATATACAGTAATATTGAACAAAGTAGGAAAAATAAATAAAAGATGGATGTATTTGAATATCGCTAATGAAACAATAGACAGCCAACAAAGATGTATAGCTAATTTCGTGTTTGGTGTAGTAGGGGTTATTGAAGGAAAAAAAAAATCATATATACCGACTTTAAAAGTTTCATTCGTACTTGTAAATCTTCTTGCCTCCTTGATTTAAAGACCATTTCAGTTTCTACTTATTTAAATATTCGCTACACTTTCATTATTTCAAGTCTGATAGGTAGTCAATTTTGCTACAGATGTTCTAAAGAGGGCGAATTGTGTCGTGTGTCCTGTTGTTTTATTCTTTAGACCCTCACCCTCCCAAATCTCCCACTGTGTTAGCGTTACATTCGTTTTCTTTGTTTTACTTCCTTTGTTACCTTAATTCGGGCGAGCATTCCGTTACTGATTTCGTTCCTTTCTTACTACCCCTCTTGTCTTACGAGTACAAACCTGCTCTTTTCATTAATTCTTTAAGCTTGTTGCGGCCGTATGGGATTTTACACGAAAATGTACTTTTGGTTTTGGGCGATGCTGTACTATATATTTCCAAATCAATGCGAGTACTACAAAATGTATACCCAAACCTGATACATGTGACTTGTTTAGCATATGCTTTTACACCGAGTAGCTGATTTAATTTACTGTTTGTAACCAAACGTTAATGCCCTAATATCATTCATCTGCAAACAAAATTCTTTTAAAGCACCAACTCGTGTCCAGGGGTTTCGAAAAACTGCTGAAAATATTTCACTTCCGCCAGCTCCAACAATTACAAGATGGAGAACTTAGATCAACGTTCCCATGTATTACGCAGTAAACTTGATATTGTAAAAAAATTATCGAAGAAAAGATATTTGTGAGGACTAGATTTTTATTCAAACGAATTTAAAATATATTTCAATTGCAAACATCAAAGTAAAAGCTAAAGAATTTTTTCGTGACAGTATTGAGATACTACAGGATTTATTCAAGTTTTAAGTAAACTAAAGTTCATCGATAAATTAAATGAAGTGCAAACAAGAAACGCAAGCTATTAACAATTGAAACATAGAAGTGAGGTGCTGCAAGACGAAGCAACCATTGATGTAAAAAATTAACATTTAAGTATCAGTGACATTACAAAATATGAATTTGTTTCGGTAGTTTCATGCGATGTCAGGAGAGCTTTTCTCTATATAAAAATACTCTTGCCGACAATAGGCGCAAATTTCTATTTGTAAATCTATTGCACCGTGTTGTCGTTAAGTCTTCAATTTGTTGTAATTATAAATTTATAATTTACGTTCGTATTCTGTAATTTTGTGTTACCAATTAATTGTTTATCAAAAAATATAATCTAATTGCCAATTTTTAGTGCATATTGAAATGCATATTTTCTGTTTTTAAAGTATTTTTGGATGCATATTTTGTTTTTGTATAAACCCACTTTTGTTCCATCCTGTATATGCATTTCCACATTACTACATCACACAGTTCTTAGAGAAATTTTTTTATTTGAAGTGAGATTCGAATCCGAGTCGCCTACATGCTAAGTTTCAGGATAATTAAGAAACAACCTACAGTTTTCATTTTAATGTAGAGATTAATTTAAAAGCACCTAACCCCAAATGTTATATATACTGTATATTTTAATTAACAAGCACTGCTAAGTCACCTAATTTCCAAAAGGTACGCTCTAAACGTCTGCAAAGGCCAACAAACACCTTTATACTGAACAATTTGAGGTTTAACTTTTTTTTAATAATCCAAACCTTTTCCTCATCCATTTAATTACGGACACCTTTTCTGTCAACAGGACTACCACCTTAAACCTAAGAATAAAAACAACAAAATTTAAAAATCTATTAAAATATTTTGCTGATGTTGACATTACAAATAAGTAAAACAAACTTTCTCAAAAAATATTATAATTTTATTACATTTATATATGTATTCTTAACCAGCATTTACTGTGATAACCGGAATTGGATGAATTAGGGTTAGCCAAATCTCTATACATTTGTGTGAGCAATCGCTCCACACTCATACAGATAAAACCCCACAACACTGTGCTGCCGGCTATCTATTTTAGGTACTTTTCCAATGTCACGGTGACGTCACAGCCTTCTAAAAATAAAGAGCATGGCAATGCCATTCTAAAGCTTTATTGTAACATTAGATAAATAACGCAATTTAGATACATTTAACCAGCCACGGATGGACCCAATAAAACTGAATTGTAGTACCAGTTATACACAGACAACTGTTCTTTCTCTATGTTTGTTTGGAGTAGTTTTAATTTTATCTAGTTTTATGCGTAGTTTAAAATTGAAATCGATGCCCAAGTCTTGTATTTTCTTTTCTAGCTAATAATTGGATACATAGAGACCATCGAGATTTTTAATTATAAAATGTACCGAAGTTTAGTCCTTGATTCCATAAACAACCAGATCCATTTCTTCGTGTAATTGTTGCAGCTTGTAGCAATCTTTTAAGAGTGGTCTTTTTATGTAATTTTCTCGTCTGAGCACTACTTTAGTATGTTCGATGGGTTCATGTGTCAAGTTCTAGGAGAAAAAACAATTCTTACAAATACACTGGATACCGTATCAGAACCAGTTATAAGTATGTACACTGCATATATGCCATAACCTGTATCTTTTCGTATACATATCCATTAGAAGAAAGATAATAGAATATGAATAGATCTAAATTTACAACAACAAAGTCGACAAAGTCGAATACACCATTGAAGTATGAAGCCTTACACTTACCTCTTCTATCTGCTAAAGAAAATCTACGTAATTTATCGCTCTTTGCAAATTAGATACACACAACAAAAACGACAAAACACAAGCAAAAACAAACTGTAGGTACAACGCGAGAAAACAGAGTACTATAAACGGTTTAACAGTTTCTCTTCTCTCAAATACCAGAATACAACTGCTGCCAGAGTAAGATATTGTCTGGAGTGGCACCAACTCCAACCCCACTGCATTTATACTCAACGTCACCACTGACCGCACCGATTGTTTAACACCGCCACCGCCCACGGTTCACTACTAATACAAAAGATATTATGCTAATGGAGTCGATGCTCCACAAGATACTTTATCTATTAGTTTTGAAAGTTCAAAATTTTTTTAAATATATTTATTTAATAAATTGGCAGCTGCATTTATAAAAAGCATCATAATCGTATTACCTACTTTATACTACACTAATATTAGTGATATTTCTTAAATACTCTTAATTTTCATTTTTGTAATGGCAAAATTTATCCCCTTGTAGAAAACTTAGGCCTTGCGTTTGAGCATCAGGCTCCCTTAAGTACCCTGCATAAAGTTTGTAACGCTGGGATTGCTAGTAGGACGCTTTAGAATAATTGAAGTTGTAGTTTCAACTCTAATTTGTAGAATCGCGGTTATATGCAATATGAAACATTAGGTAGTAGAAAAAATGTATTATTATTGGTTAGTTAGCACGTTATTGAGTGTAAACTACCAAAACTTTAAATTTTTCACAGCGTTCTCTTGGTGAAAACTCAACTAACTCACCAATTTAGTAAATACTTTTCTACTACCTACTGTTGTTATACTTAACACTGTTCTAGTCCAAAATATACTGTTGAAGTCCCGCGCGTAATTTATAAGAGCCACTACGACAGTTGGTAACATAATAAATACGTGCATAATATTGCGCAACAAGGTATTACGTCATTAATGCGTCTCAAATTTGGATCACATCCAAAGAAAAAGATGTGGAGCTCTTCACGACCTTGCGGTTATCCTTTCCATTAATCTCGTTGTTAGCGTGGGTAGGGCTTTGCCCTCGTTGATACCATATTAATTTGTCTTTCCTCGTCTTGTTTGTAGCGGTACGACAGGAATAAGGGGAGGAACGATAATAGATACAGTAGAGGTAACCTACTTTACCTGAAAGAAAACACAAAAAGGCACACAGATCAACCTCACTGTTTGACGTTTCGTTTAGTAGTCCCTGACGTGACGGAAAATGCCCACTTCCTTCCGCACTCCGCGTCTGCGCATTCTCGGGCGCCGACGCAACTGTCTAAAGTGACGGAAATGCGCGCACAAGTCTTTTAAAATATTGGCGCAAATTCACTCGCAAATTAAAAACTTACAATGCCAATTTTTAGCATGTAACAATCGCGGCAAAGCCATAAAAGAAAAAATCTTAAAAAAAAAAGAAAATGACTGTTAGCACGGTAAAAGCTTATAATCTAAATCCTAACTAACCTACATAAACCCTAACTTAAATTCTAGAAAATGTTTATTTTAGGCGCCATCTGGTTTTTCCAACCGATGACTCGTCTTCCATATTACCAGGAAACGGAATGTGTAGCCCCATTGTTTTTGAACTACATTTAAAGTGCACACACGAGTCTTTAATGTGGCGCAGTTATACTCGACAGCACAAATTTGTCGGGGAGCATGAAACACTACTAAAACTAGAATAAATGCGACAAGTCGCCTAACCTATATACTAAACTAAAGCTAACATTACAGTTTTCTAAGTGCATACGCACATGAGCGATGCATGTAGACTGTTTCTTCTTTGGCAAGAAAATGCCCACATCTCAAAATGTCCAAAAAAGCAAGTTACTTGCACTTTAGCAAATTTTTATGTACTGGTACTCTGGTTTAATAAACAATACACATCAAAACTTGTTCATGATATGATTGTGAATTAACAAATTTACCAACAGTGCCATCTTACTAATTTCTCATATAACTAACCTAACAAGTTACATGGCTACCATCAGGTTAGTTTCTTCACTCAATATTCAAAAAATAATTCCTACGTCTGATCGTGAATACCAAACGTTAGGAAGATAAAAAAAATAAAGCAAAATCTCAAGTTATTATCAAAGATAATAGGTAAGATACCGATATTAAGCTTAAGTTATTATCAAAAATAAGAGGTAATATAAAGATATTAAGCTCAAGTTATTATCAAAGATAATAGGTAAGATAACGATGTTAAGATAAAGTTATTATCAAAGATAATAGGTAAAAATAACGATATTAAGATAAAACTAGATAACAACAGATGGATCCGAAACGTCCCAGCACGCTAAGGCACGCTACGACTACATACACTAAAGATATAGCGTAGAATTCCCTAGCTCACCAAGCCGTTTCGTCATCCATCCCAAAGATACACGATAGAGTGGCTCCTTGGAGCCGTTATATAGAAAAAATACTCGTACCCCCTAAAAAGAGCGACCTGTGAAGCAGGCCCGTTTATGAAAAACCGTACGAGGGACCTGAAAAGGCATTTGGGTGCATTCCTGCAACAGGCGTTAATCGATATCGATAAGATATCCCTACATATATATATATATATATATATATATATATATATCAATACATATATATATATATATATATATATATATTGCTGTGTTTCCATGTATTATAATCGAGCCTCACGAATTGGGCGTCAAGAATGCTGTGATTCCACCAAAATCCGGGAACTACGGTTTTCGAATCGTGGCCCACAGATTGGGCGTCAAGAATGCTGTGAAACCTTTTTAATTAACTGTTCCGTTGACTTTCTTCTGTTAATCGCCTCTTTACTCTTTTCCGCCTCGGCTGCTCACCTAGTTAAAACTTTCATCCTCAATCATAAAAAAACAAACACATTCCTATCACAAACACCAACGTTAACTCTATTTACATCAATATTCACAATACATTAAAATTTCAAAATTAAAATTCAGCATAAATTTCAGTATCAGAAAATTTCAAGATTAAATTTATTATCATTTTAATGTGCATCCAGAATTAAAGTCCTTGTAGATGCCTACTAATTAATATAACAATATATGCAGACCTGAGTCTGAGTACAAAGGAGCATCTCCGCCCTTTACGTTAATTAACCAGGTTCGTCTAATTGAGCTCAAAGACATACCCAAATTTTCATCATAATCCAGAACATAAATACTAAATACCCCTTTCTACTTAAACAAGAAAATTTCACCTTAAAATTAAAAATTAGTTGTTAGTACAATTTCACTACTGTCCATTTTAAGTAAATCAATTATAAAGTTATTCAACACACACCAAAACATCAAAAATCGAACAACAAAGCATAAGTTACCTGAAGGTTAATGCACTCGTGGCCCCAATATATATCGTCCTCTGTTAATCACACCAATCCAACTAGGTTATGTTTAGGTCCTCGTATTGCTGGTCGCCTTTAAAATTTTCTACACCACCATTCCTCTAAAGTTGTTTCAGTGCTTTTCCGGAACTCATTTGTGTATATCTGAAGCTTGTTTTGTGGATCCAGACACGTTTACGAATCATTTAATTATTAACACCCCCGAAAAATAGCAAAGAAATTCATACTTCTTTCACAAATATACGCCAAAACTGCCTACTTTTGTGTATTCATTTGTCGTTGCAAATTTGACTAATTGGTACAGTGATACTAGACTTTATTACCTTGTATCTTCTTTTCTAAGTGCACTAAATTACATTCATTGTAGCACGTAAAGAACAAACTGTTTTAAATCACCAAAATATACGAGCAAACTGTTTAAATTATTTTATCAAAATCGGAAAACTAAAAAGCACTGTTTAACGCATTGAATCAAATCGAAAATCTACGAGAGAGAAACTCATATTAACCCGGGTATATATAGTGGTTAGCCTGTCTGTCGGTTTTGTCCCCAAAACGGCCAGTTTCTAGAATTTTGTATACTATGTTCCCATCTCGACCGCCTGTGCGTCGGTTCTTATTAAATTTGCACTCGCACCAGTTAAATCTCAGAAATTTTGACAGGGCTCGCAACGTCTGGGAATAACTAATTAATTTTTATACAGAAATGTTATTTTTACCTCTCAAGTTTGCCTCTTATTTTCAACCAATCGCAACCCAGTGACGTTGCTCAACTCACGCCTTTTACTATATGTGTCTCTGTCTTGCGCATATTATCTGTCTCTATCTACCCTGTTCCGAGTGGTACAAATCTATATTCTTTACTATCGGTTATTTTCAATCCACGTGGACTCGTGAAATAACCCACCTTCTTAGCATTTCCCGTAAATATTAAGCAACGGTTTCTCCAACATTCTCTGTAACCATTTGTTATCTGCAAATTTTACGCAGAACATAAAACATTTAAAAATACGCAGGTGTTCAAACATAATACTTCTACGATCTGAATATTATTGGGTTTTTACTAGCTTTTATACATATTATATGTTACTAATGGTTCAAATAACTTCAATTAAAAATAATACCCTTTAATTTTTAGAGACTCCTAATCAAATATTAATTATTATCTGTACATTTTGTTTAATACCGGTTACTTAAAATTGAGTTAATTAATATAAATTTTGCACGTAATTTCCATTTGTTTCTTTACTCGGAATAATTAAATTACACGTAAAGCATTTTAATACTGCTTCCTTTTTTATAGCAAGCGTCTTGTAAATAATTTAACTCCCTTATTTTTAATGAAACGAATGAATTTTTATGCTTCACGGTTTTAATAACGCGTACCTTTTCCCAAAGCTTCTACACGGTGATTAAAATTATTTGATGTGATTATTTAATTTTCTACCCTGGTCTAAATATGAGTATTTTCCCCCTATTTGAATACAAATAATCCCACTTATTTGAATTCAAATATAAAATATTTAAACCGCAAACAAAATTTACAAAAAGAATTGCCTATCTCTCTCTACCCTTATCTATCTAACTTACCTAACTTATATCCAATCCAAAAAAAATATTTACACCTATCCTATATCCCTATCCTATTCCTAACTCTCACCTAATTCTATAAACTGAAATTATCCCTAACTTCATCCTACTTATCCATCTAATCCTATATATATCCTATATACCTATCCTATTCCTAACCTTTTAACTATACTCACTTCCCCCTACCTAATCCTATATACCTATCCTATTCTTATTCTATTCCTAACTCTCCACTAATCTTATACGAAATATCTACACTTAGCCTATCTTATTTTCTTCCTACATTTAATTTTCCTTCTCATCCTATATACCTAGCTTTATTTTCTATAAACACTTACTTCTACTCTTTTATATACACCTATGCTATCCCTATATATTTAAATTTTACTCTATTGTACACCTATCTACTCTCTATTCTATATCTATACTAAAATTCACCTATCTCTATCCTTTGTTCATCAAGTTATTTAAATCTAACTCTCTTCTTGACCCTCCATGTCTTTCTTCTTACCATCCTAATACTCTTCATCCCTATTTCTCCCCCTTCTATATCTATACTTATCATCCCTATTATCTCACATACAATGAACTTATCATCCCTATTATCCTGACTCTTAAATATTACTTCTTCTTCAGTCCCTACACTTGTCTGTTTCTTATTTATTATTATTTTCTTTTCTGCCGACAAACCAAACGATACTACCTTAAAATTATAGATTTTTCTCTCTACGGAAAATCCTATGTACCTTCTAGAATTCTTGTGTAATGGAATCAGTCAGAATGAATTCCTTAAATCTACTTTATTAAAAACAAACTTGCCACTTAACCTCGTCAAAAGTGCGTCCATGGATGTTGGACAATGGAATTGCGGTTTGATCCATTGGTTAATTTTACGTGCATCTTTACTTAATTCTGCCTTCACCTGCTCCCGATCTGCTGCTGTTGCTTCTACCCCCACTAATTCTGCATGTTTTTGTAATAAAACTTGAACCTCTACTCTCCTATCCTCTGGACATCTTATCGTGTTGATCTGTTTACCTTCATCATCTTCTACCTCTACTACATTAATACTCAACCCTGTGTCATCCTCTGTGACTTCATAACTGCCCTTCCATGGCACTACCCTATCCTTAATCCTTATTACCTTCCGTTCCATATCTATCAAAACCCCTAACTGCATCATACAGTCAACACCTAAAATGCTCTGAAACTTTAGTCCAGGTACAATTACAAACTCCTGTTCACAGCTTAAACCTCCTATATCTATCCTAAGCACCACAACACTATTTACTACAGCAAACTTCTTTTTATTTGGAGCTACTAAATGGCTACGCTTTATAGGCATAATTCTATCACAAACCTTATCCCTAATTTTGCTGACGAATTCCTCCGATATTAAACTCGCCTCTGCCCCTGTATCAAGTAATACTTCTACATTATTCTCAAAAATTCTTATATTAACAATTGGCAAACATAATTTTCCTCAGTTTCTGGCTCTACTTCCTCCTCAATTTTGAAAAATTCACGTGGATGTTCATATACATTTACACTGAAATCTAGTGGTCTGTCGCGTTCTAAAAATCCTGTCCAGGTCTGTTTTCCCTACTTGGTCCTGGTCTAGCCATCACCTCAGCGTATGTCCTAGGCGTTTCCACTCGTTCCGTGTCTGTATTAGCAGTCCCCCTCATGTCCGGTGAACTATTCTTTCTGGTAGGTTCCGGTCTCGGTGCAGGTCCCTTCCTAAACTATTACTTCTAAAGTATGGTCGTCGCTGTTCCCAATTCTGTCGCTGGTATCCGTAACTATTCCCCTTCTAGCATAGTTGTCCCGTCTATTGGCAAACCTAACTGTGTTGATCTGTCTTTCCTATTATCCCGAGGTCGTCCACTACTTACGTTGTCGTACCTCTGCAGGTATTCTAAAACATTTCTCTGTCCACTATGTTCTGTAGTGCTACGTGTTGTCTTACTTCTACCTCGAAGTGTCGTGATAAATACTTGATAATTTGTCGGTCCGTCAGTGGTGGGTTCAGTTGCTTTGCTATGCTATACTTGCGTATAGCATATTGCTCCTACTTCCTGAAAATTCTCCTTTAAATTTCCTGTGATTAAGTCGTCTCGTACCTGGTCTTGTCTGTGGTCACTCCAGTAGTGCTTTAAAAATCTGTCTTCAAAGTCCGTGTAGGTGTCTATGTCCTGTCCTACTAAATTATACCATGCTTCCGCGTTGTCTTTCAATAAAGCCTTTATCGTATTCAGTTTAGTCTGTTCGTCAAATAAATTTCCCACTAGATTTCTTACACTATTAATAAAAATTTGTGGATTTACCCTGTTATCGCCATAAAACTTCATGTGTTGGTCCAATGATACTCCACCTGTAGAAAATCTGGGACCATCCCCCGTTAAACTTGACATGTTGTATTTGATACTACTAACTTCGCGTTCTACCCTGCCTAACTGATCCCTACATGATTCCGTCACTTCAGTCATTTTTATATTAATCTCTTCTTCACAAAAAATGCGTACTTCGGACCTTAAATGTCCCATTTCCTGTCGAAGACCTGTAATATCACGCTCATTTTTTTCAACCCTATTTTCTACTTCCCCCAGTTTCACGGTAAGACTATTTTTAAATTCTGTAAATTCTTTAGTATTTTGTTCAATTTTCCCGCTTATCTGTTCTAATTTTTGGTTGGACTCCTCCCTCGCTCTATTCGATTCTTCTATAGCTCTATTAGATTCTTCGTTCATCCTCTCTAGCATTCTCATTATCATCTCGTTTCCTTGATCCCCTGATTCCGTCCTCGACTGATCTCTACTGCCTCCAGGTTCTTCCATTTTAGAATTTTTCTCACACAATGCACTATCGTCACTTCCAATTTCCACTCCTTGACTCCTTAACCACTCTTTTCTCTGCATACGTTCTAATCACTCTCACACACTCTAAAATACTCTTAAATTTATACACACACAGAAACTCTCTCTCTCTCAGATCGCCAGTTTCCTGAAATAAAATCACAAAAATTTTATTTGGAACTCGAGCCTCACTTTTGGGTTGCCAAGAATGCTGTGTTTCCATGTATTAGAATCGAGCCTCACGAATTGGGCGTCAAGAATGCTGTGATTCCACCAAAATCCGGAAGCTACGGTTTTCGAATCGTGGCCCACAGATTGGGCGTCAAGAATGCTGTGAAACCTTTTTAATTAACTGTTCCGTTGACTTTCTTCTGTTAATCGCCTCTTTACTCTTTTCCGCCTCGGCTGCTCACCTAGTTAAAACTTTCATCCTCAATCATAAAAAAAACAAACACATTCCTATCACAAACACCAACGTTAACTCTATTTACATCAATATTCACAATACATTAAAATTTCAAAATTAAAATTCAGCATAAATTTCAGTATCAGAAAATTTCAAGATTAAATTTATTATCATTTTAATGTGCATCCAGAATTAAAGTCCTTGTAGATGCCTACTAATTAATATAACAATATATGCAGACCTGAGTCTGAGTACAAAGGAGCATCTCCGCCCTTTGCGTTAATTAACCAGGTTCGTCTAATTGAGCTCAAAGACATACCCAAATTTTCATCATAATCCAGAACATAAATACTAAATACCCTTTCTACTTAAACAAGAAAATTTCACCTTAAAATTAAAAATTTTAAGTTAGTACAATTTCACTACTGTCCATTTTAAGTAAATCAATTATAAAGTTATTCAACACACACCAAAACATCAAAATCGAACAACAAAGCATAAGTTACCTGAAGGTTAATGCACTCGTGGCCCCAATGTATATCGTCCTCTGTTAATCACACCAATCCAACTGGGTTATGTTTAGGTCCTCGTATTGCTGGTCGCCTTTAAAATTTTCTACACCACCATTCCTCTACAGTTGTTTCAGTGCTTTTCCGGAACTCATTTGTGTATATCTGAAGCTTGTTTTGTGGATCCAGACACGTTTACGAATCATTTAATTATTAACACCCCCGAAAAATAGCAAAGAAATTCATACTTCTTTCACAAATATACGCCAAAACTGCCTACTTTTGTGTATTCATTTGTCGTTGCAAATTTGACTAATTGGTACAGTGATACTAGACTTTATTACCTTGTATCTTCTTTTCTAAGTGCACTAAATTACATTCATTGTAGCACGTAAAGAACAAACTGTTTTAAATCATCAAAATATACGAGCAAACTGTTTAAATTATTTTATCAAAATCGGAAAACTAAAAAGCACTGTTTAACGCATTGAATCAAATCGAAAATCTAAGAGAGAGAAACTCATATTAACCCGGGTATATATAGTGGTTAGCCTGTCTGTCGGTTTTGTCCCCAAAACGGCCAGTTTCTAGAATTTCGTATACTATGTTCCCATCTCGACCGCCTTTGCGTCGGTTCTTATTAAATTTGCACTCGCTCCAGTTAAATCTCAGAAATTTCGACACGGCTCGCAACGTCTGGGAATAACTAATTAATTTTTATACAGAAATGTTATTTTTACCTCTCAAGTTTGCCTCTTATTTTCAACCAATCGCAACCCAGTGACGTTGCTCAACTCACGCCTTTTACTATATGTGTCTCTGTCTTGCGCATATTATCTGTCTCTATCTACCCTGTTCCGAGTGGTACAAATCTATATTCTTTACTATCGGTTATTTTCAATCCACGTGGACTCGTGAAATAACCCACCTTATTAGCATTTCCCGTAAATATTAAGCAACGGTTTCTCCAACATTCTCTGTAACCATTTGTTATCTGCAAATTTTACGCAGAACATAAAACATTTAAAATACGCAGGTGTTCAAACATAATACTTCTACGATCTGAATATTATTGGGTTTTTACTAGCTTTTATACATATTATATGTTACTAATGGTTCAATTAACTTCAATTAAAAATAATACCCTTTAATTTTTAGTGACTCCTAATCAAATATTAATTATTATCTGTACATTTTGTTTAATACCGGTTACTTAAAATTGAGTTAATTAATATAAATTTTGCACGTAATTTCCATTTGTTTCTTTACTCGGAATAATTAAATTACACCTAGAGCATTTTAATACTGCTTCCTTTTTTATAGCAAGCGTCTTGTAAATAATTTAACTCCCTTATTTTTAATGAAACGAATGAATTTTTATGCTTCACGGTTTTAATAACGCGTACCTTTTCCCAAAGCTTCTACACAGTGATTAAAATTATTTGATGTGATTATTTAATTTTCTACCCTCGCCCCACGTCTTGGGCGCCATAAATAAGCTGTGTTATTCGCCGCCCCTACGATTGGGTGTAATAATTTATACTGTGATAGTCCCTGTTTCTCTCTCACAGCCCGTTATACCACTCAAACACTTTTGAAATTGTTAATTTATAATTTTCTTTTGCCTCGACTAGCTGATTCAATTAAATAAAGCACTTCTATAATACATGGTATAATGATTGAATATTTACAACACTTTTAACTATCTTCTCCCCTTTTATATCATATACATCTGTCAAATTATTAGAAAATCAAGCCAGCACAACAAGCTTTTTAATTACCTTTAAAGACTTATTGAAACGTGTCAAGCGGTCTGTAACTTTTCATAAAACTTTTGCAAGAAACCCCCAATTTGTCGGCTTTTAGACTTTAAACTATGATTGAGATCAAACAGTTTAAAAATAAATCATATCAAAAATATTTGAGATAAAACAGTTTCAAAATAAGTCATATCAAAATCTCTAACCTGAATAATTTTCATATGTGCTCCCAAGAATTGAAGTCAATATCCAAATCGTTATTAGTGCGTTTATTTATCATCAATTTGCTTGACCAGGCAGCATTCTCCAAAATTGTATTTTGATCGTAGCGTCTCGTAATTTGAAGTTCTATAGGAATTGTAACATTATTTTACTTGTAATTTATGATTGTAATTTATATCGTAATTGAGATGGTAAATTCAGATTGACATTCCGAGAGTAATTTCGATCAACCTTCAGAGAGGAATTTAGATCGACATTCAGAGAGGAATTTAGATCGACATCCAGAGCCCTGTTTTATTTATTATTAGAAATGTTATAATTTCCTAAATCTTATTTACTTACGTCTTAGAAATACGGCATAATTTTCACAATTCTACACTTTATAATTTCACTGTTAACAAATATTTATTATTCACGTAAATATTTGGCACTTTCAATTATAGTCATTGCCCAGTTTCAAAGTATACTAACTTGATATTCAATTTTCCAGATATTTATAAAATCGTCCTACTTTTGTTTGTGATTCGCTGGCTTCACGTGCTAGGCGAGGTCAAGTATATTATCACTTGTTATGTTTGGGAAAATTTACCAATTGTATGTATTTTAATTGAATGACGCGGTGCTTGAAGTCACGTAATTCAATTGTTCTACCTTATATTTACTTCAGAAATCCCAGGAATTTCATACATATCGAGCACGTAGTCTTGTTTGTTAGCTTTATTCTAATCTAAATTGAATAAATTTGGTATTTGTTTATTTCCCAATAAATTGAATTTTCGAACAACTGTGATTCTCTTAGATCACGTACGCTTTTAAATAAAGCATAATTTCTACGTACGTTTACGATAATATCTTTACACACTTTATGAATGTTTATCTAGCCACTTCATGCAGGTTTTTCACTGATTTAATTTTAATGCGTTTCATTACCTTTTTAAATTCTAATCTCTGCTAGTAGCTACACTTGGATATGTTTTTTAATTGTTTGTACTGCTATATACAGTGTGCTCGCAACTAATAATTTTTATAATAACCTATTTACTCTGCTAATATCTATAATTTCGTGCTTCTGTTGCTTGGGAGTTCCCTTGCTTATTCTACGACCCCAATGACTTAACCTACCCCTAAATTAACCCTATAATTACAGCAATATATATGTATATATATATATATATATATATATATATATATATATTCATGCACTCACACATACACACACTCATACATACATGCACTGTCAGCGGCCATTCGCGCCGACAGTGGTACCGCATGACCTCACGAAATATTCCCAGAGACGTGGTCCGGGTGTCTGTGAAAACCCTCGCGCAACCACACGGTGACTAGCGGAAATGAAAAGACAATAGAGATATAGGAAAGGTAGAAAGAAGGAGGTAGGTATTTTGGAATGCATCAGAGACACTTGCAGGTAGAAGAGAATAGAGGAAGGGCTCGCATTGAGCAAAAGAGACAGAAAAAGTGGATAACAAAGCACTACTCAACCAGTCAATGTGATCAGTAGCCCGAAGTGAGAGAAAAATCACTCTTATGTGGTAGACAGGTGATCCGGGACAAGAACAGGTCTACCGAATGAAAGATAAGGCAGAAACGGAGACAGCAGGATAATAAAAAGTAGAGTTTTTGGACAAGCGTCCGAGAGAAGGTAGAGAGTTGTCCCTGTTAAACACAGGTCGGTCTGAAGGACCACCTGCTATATTAATCAGACAAGTTAAGATACATCATAAGTTAAAGAAATTACTAGACTCTTAATGAGAACTAGTACAATCATTTTCTTAACGAGTGCATCCACTACGATAAGAAAATCAGACAAAAGTTGAAACAACAACTTAAAAGTATCCCTGCAGATACCTTCACACAAAAAACCAACTGTTTCAAGGTAGTTTTTAAAAACGGTAACGCCATAATAACACAGAAATGGCTAATTATAAGCAGTTAAATACAGACACACTGTCCCAATATGCTAGAATCAATCGAGAATTCGATAAGGTATCAATAAAAAGCGATAGCACCTCACCCCAAAGTTCAATAAAAAACAACAAAAAAATGTTTATATGTTATGGTGACTTAGTAGAAGGAGAAACAAGTAATGGTATAAGATGATGTGGGCGACTGCAATAATTCAGAGGAAAAAACGCATGGAATAGAAAGTTCTAGTTTTTGGCAACTGCGAATATGGACTATTTCTTACAATGGCATAGGCCGCGTCTCCTATTTGAGCCCAAAGAAAAAAACATCCACTCAAAACATCAGCTAAAACCAATCATAAAAATTCAATGAGTTATTGCAACCAAAGTTACGGCAATCACCACAAAATTAAACGATGTAAGATAAATGCTGAAAACAAAGTAATATGTTGCCGAAAAGGTGCGAGGGTTAATTACATGAAGCGACAGAGTTATACTGGGGAATCTAGATAATAAACGGATATATGACTAACAATAAATTCAAGGCAAAGTCGACAAGTAGCAAAAAGATAGCTAGTTTAAGGTAAATAAGTTAAACGTGTAGAAGATAGGTGCTGTATAAGAAAAGGAATGGGTAAATATAGTTTACAAACTCATAGTAGGGACAAAAACATTAGGTAAATCGTTAAGGAAATGAAACGTGAAAAAATTTTGGATGTACGTAAGGTTAAACGATTTTAAAGATAATTTTATACCATCTAGTGTGGTTTAAATCGATATGTGACGAGATAACAGTAATTAAAACTCGATTTACTGATAAAATTGTTGAAGAACAGAAAGATATCTTATAACGCATATACTTACTAGGATGGCAAGCCCTCCTTTGAGCTTCACCTAGACTAATAAAGAAAAAATCCAACATCATTCTTAAAAAAATGATTCACAAATTGCTAGAACGACAAACTTACCCCGAGTCTCGTTTAGACTTATGTAATGCTGAGCGACCAACTCTTGATGAGTTTCCTCTAGACTTATATACAGCTGAGCGACCAACTTGGAAGAAAAATCTCGCCTAGACCAAATAGATCTTAAAATGCTGCGTTGGAATATCGATACATCTAAAAAATATGCTATAAATACAAAATCATACTCGCTACACAAAAGCAATATTCTACGATACATGTATAGAAAAACAGTATTCCAAATTATTAAAATATTCTTTTGATTTATCAACAACCATCGTAAATGAGCTTAATTACAAAACGTTATCAACAACTCCATTAATGTAGTGTTTAAAAAGCAGATATAACGAAATCAAATTTATTATAGCGTTTTAGAAGGTCAAAGGTATACTAAGAACTCAGTTAATTACAAAAGCTGTATTTAGAAAAGAAATTTTCATTATGAAGGTAATCGTAACTTATAATTGATTATTTAGATTGTTACGGGAACATTTTGAAATAATAATAAGGTAATATTATATATAAGTTATGTAAACAACGGTTTTTTTTTTTAAAAGTTAACCTAAAAACAAAAGAAATTTGAAGTTTATAATAGTTATTTAATTGACTTTGGTGTATTTTTAAGAAGATTTTTACTCATAAAGAATGGTAAATGAACCTATTTATCTATAACTAGAACACTTACATAAAACATTAGTAATACAAAAACAGCTGCTGAAGTTAGGTTATGGTGATTTGCTAGACACTTTTAAAAAGTATACACTTTAATTTTATTCTAAATTAGATAAAATAAATATTTAAGGGAATTTAAAATATAACCACACTATTTATAAAAGAAAAGTTTGAATTAATTAAATTTAGCAATAACATATATGAAGTAAACAATTAATTACACTAATCAACATGGCTGTCTATATGTTCAAATTGACACAGCTGTTTTCATGTCATTTCCACTTAAGATAGTTGTCATGGCAACTTGCAATGTTGCCAACTTATATTTTTTCTATTTGAAAGTTATTGAAACATTTTTGTTGTATTATTTTTGAGTGAACAAGACCCAATTATTACAGATATATTCAAAACTAATACCTTATGAGATATACAAGAAGTGAAAACAAATTTTTCAACAAAAAAAAACGTTGAGACCCCACTGTTATACTTCACACTGTTCTAGTCTAAGGTATACTATTAAAGTCCCGCGCGTAATTTATAAGAGCCACTACGACAGTTGGTAACATAATAAATACGTGCATAATATTGCGCAACAAGGTATTACGTTATTAATGCGTCTCAAATTTGGATCACATACAAAGAAAAAGATAAATGTACTCACGTAAAATGTGGAGCTCTTCACGACCTTGCGGTTATCCATTCCATTAATCTTGTTGTTGGGCGTGGATAGGGCTTCGCCCTCGTTGATACCAGATTAATTTGTTTTCCCTCGTCTTGTTTGTAGCGGTACGACAGGAATAAGAGGAGGAACGATAATAGATACGGTAGAGGAAACCTACATTACCTGAAAGAGAAGACAAAAAAAGGCACACAGATCAACCTCACTGTTTGACGTTTCGTTGACTAGTCCCTGATGTGACGGAAAATGCCCACTTCCTTCTGCACTCCGCGTCTACGCATTCTCGGGCGCCGACGCAGGCACAAGTCTTTTAAAATATTGGCGCAAATTCACTCGCAAATTAAAAACTTACAATGCCAATTTTTGGCATGTAACACTGTATCATATTGTTTATAAATGCAATTCTACAAATGAGAGCCGAAATTACAACTTTAATTATTCTAAAACGTCCTAGTAATAACCCAAACGTTACAAACTTTATGCAGGGTACTTCATCAAACCTCTCCACAAAAAACCTATCTGCTTTTTTAAATCAAAACTATACTTAATAGGTTGAGATTTTAAAATTTTGAGCGAATTAAGATGAATTCTGAACGCGAAAAACCATAAAATATTGGAAAAATCGGTGTCTGGTTATCCTGACACTTAACGTGAAATTCGTCGCAACGAACTCAATTTGTTTATAACTTTCTCTATTTGTTCTTAGACATGATCTTTATGGATCATTGGAATACATTTAGAATGCAACAAAACTAGGATATCAATTTTAAAAGACTTAAAAACTTAATATTTCACTTAATTTAGTGGTGAAGGTAAAGATGGAACCGCGTAATTTAATTTCCTTGAGACTTTTCTGTTGTTTATATCAAATAGTCCAATGCTAGCATGGATTTTGAGCAGTTAACTATTGTAGAGTAATCCAAGCAAATCATAGAGACCCGGCGCTTAAGAGAGCCCGACGCGCAAACGCAAAGCCTCAGTTTTTTACAAGGAGATTATTTTTTGCCATTATAAAAATGAAAATTAACAGTTTTAAAGAAATACCACTAATATTAGTGTAGCACAAAGCAGGTAATTCGATTATGATGCTGTTTCCAAATGCAGCTGCCAACTTATTAAATAAATTAATTTTAAAGATTTTGAATTTTTAAAACTAATAAACAAAGTATCTTGTGGTTTACAGGAGCATCGATTCGATTAGCATAATATCTTTTGTATTGCCATGGGGGTGAAGAAAAGGCGGTGGCGGTGCTAAACAACATGTGCGGTTAGAGAGTATAACTATGGCGGGGGTAGAGTTGGAAACATTGCAAAACAAGATCTATACTTTTTTATTATGTAGATTCAGTCTTTCAAGCTACAATCAGTTTGCAAACGACGCAGGCACCAACAAGCTCACAAAAACTATCAGAAGTTTAGATTCAAGAAATTCAAATAAAGAATGTGATTCTTCCTGAAAATTCTCAAATAATATCCAGAACAAGTCATATACATAGCATAAATACATCCGACCAGGGGATCTATTCTTGACAAGTGCATTTATGCAATTGCGTATAGTATTTGCGAGGACCGAAATGCGTATTTGCACTGTAATTGCGATTCTTTTCTCTTCCAATACTGAAATCGAAATCAATTCCGAACACGCATTGATTTGCGTGTGCACGCGACTTGGTAGCATCGCAAATTGTTAAAAAGCGCGGTAAATAAGGTTAAGTTAACCTATAAATCTGTTTGTAGACCGTTTGGAATAAGAAATTCGTTCAATAATTTTACCCTGTCATCGACCGGTATTAACAGTGATAATATGATCGATGGCGCTGAAATTTAAAAAAAAGGCCATCATCGTTCTGCAGAACCAAAACAATTACGTACAGAATTTATGCGTAGTACGCCAAATATATTAAGTGGGAAAATTTCTCAAACATTTACTTGGAATAACTTTGTAGGCTTGGCAAGATACTAGAAGTCGCACTAAGACAAAAATTGTAAGGGAAAAGCATCTGCTAGAAGAACAGGCAGAGGAAACCCCATTAAGGACACTTTGAACGATGATGATATCATGATACTGAATATAATAAATAATAAATCTGTTGATGGTGAAGCAAGAGTATGTGAATCTGTTGTCAATATTGATTTATCTAATAAAGAAGACGATGCTAATGAAGGCATAGAATTTGAATATCCTCTCGAAGTAGGTACCAGCGATGAATTTATTTGATCCATTACGCATGCACCAGCTCCATCATTTACAATCCCTACATCAATGCCCACACCACAAATTCCCAATTGAAATTCTAAAATTCTTGACGCCGTATATTGTGCGCCATTTTGGTTATTTACAATTTCGAAAAATAATTGGACTAGTAGAATCGGGAATTGGAAGCAAGTATCACGCAGAATTGCTGAACATAGTAAGAAGTGTGTGCAATTTTGAACTATGGAAAAGAAAACAAGTAAAAGATAGAGCCTTCGAAGACAAGATTAAGTTATAAACCTTATTTTAGAAGACAGTTTTAGAGAAGTTATGCAGAATCGCTATTGTAGGCAAAAAATTATTTACCACGTTACGTTCAAAACCCTGCAAACGTTTTTTTCTGCATAAATATTTATTTATCCTACTTTTATTTAAAATTCCTTAAAATTTCTAGACAAATTATAAAAACTATCGTTGAACAAGCCCGATTTCCTGCCACTTGAATTAGTGCTATTTTATAAAATTTCTCAAGTATAATCTATATAATATTTTGCTTTATAAAAACAAACAGCTGCTTAGCAAACTTCACATTACAAAGTCGCTACAAATAAATTCTACCACCTGCAGTATATACATTTCAATTACAGCTGCACATAAGTGCATGACTTTCTTTTAAAAAATAAGGCCACCTAACCATCTGCCTAGTAAATAAACACTTGGAATGGGTTGGCTATCTATACCAAGTTTGTACTCCATCAAGCGGTATGCTGATCCTACAGCTGTGCAGGTGTTTCAAAGTAATAAGATTGTTTTCCTTTGTTTAAAAATTCTTTGTTAACATGTTAGCAAGCTGTTACAGCTTGTACTTCTACAGCTGTCGTCTGAGAATTTTGCACACTTGATCCTTAAGATATTTAAAAATTTGTGTTACGATATTTCTTAAACTTTAGGAGATGCACTCGCCAAAGCAGATGCTACTGTAAATTTTATGTATAATTTCTTAGAAATGGAAACATTATACTGGTATGTAGATCTGTAAATATTATCTAGATAATAAGATTTTTATTCTTGCTATTTTAAATGTTTGTAATTATATTTTTATGTTATATAATAAGCAAATTATTGTTATTTTTATTGTTTTGTAAATATCCCTTTTGGAATTATGTTTATTAAAGGTTTAAATAAAAGACGCGTTGAGGTTTCCAATTTATTCTTTGTGTATCACCCACGTCACTCTACAACGTTTTTAAGCTAACCCGAATTCTAATTCAATTCTACTATTCTGTACCTATTTTATTGGGGTATTCGGTGTAGACGTTTTCTTTACTGACTTAACTGCTTTCTTTCGTGTTTACACGGAATACCGTAACATAAATATTGACATACCTAACGCGTGGCTACGATTTTCGAAACCTTTATCTTTACTTAAAATTTGCTTTATTTCTGAAACCGTTCTTTTACTTAAAAATTTGATCCGGCTTTTTGAAAATCTCTTCGCACTCAACGTTTCGTCTAGAATTTTTCTATAAATACACCTGAATTACTCGGGGTAACATAAAGTCAAACAGTCGCTAGTTATCTTTTAACGATAATTATAAAGTTTCTTGATACACATTACAGGATATAAGCGAGACAATTTGTAACTAAATATTTAAACACTTACTGCAAAAAAAAATTTTAATTCCTTCCACATAGATGATTACGTTGCTGGTCAGATTCGTACACTAATGCTCCTTGAAAAAGGAAATTAATCACTCCTAGCATTTCTACACTTCTAAAACGGCGCTGAGAGATTAACTTTTGTTTGTTCGACGTGATTCAATCCTACACATTTCCTTTTCAGCTGTTGTAAGCACGCATACAAATTAAAATCACGAATGCTTGCATTTTAATTTATAGTGTGATGAAAGCTAACGTAACTTCCTTGTAGCATTTACTATAGACTTTTGATTTATGCCGAATTACCAGAATTGTGTTTTTTCTGGCAATTCGAGCTTTTTGAAAACACTAGCGCCCTATTTCTATTCCTTCTATTTACTGGTATTTTTGGATACTCTGTTGTAATAAGTTTCTATTATACTACCCCGTTTAAAATAATGCGTGTACATTATAGTTTACTTTTGTTCCTAGTAAATATTTCTGAAAAAATTTGATTAGTGCTTTTTGGAAATTAAACGTTGATCGCTTACACTAGCCCCAACTCAAATATGAAGTTAGCTATTGTGAGTTTGATGCTGAGTTACCTGCAACCAAACTTAGGAAAACTCTAAGGAAAATTTTAAAATCAGAATCTTCTGAAAGTTCAGACTCAATTATATCTTAACTCGATTTTCAAATAGATTACGACGCAATGACTGAAGGTTTAGCTAAGTTAACCGTTAAATGTGAAAATTTTGACGGAAATTTTTCTTCAGCGGACGGTAAACGTATTATTTCACTCACTACACATCTGGAAGGTAGAATTAACCGGATGAATATTGCTTCTGATGTGGAACAGTACAAACAACGACAGTTGTTGGTAACTATTATTGAGCTACACAATAATTGCGACAGATTGCATGGTCAATTCAATCATCCTACAAGTATGTCTGTACTAATGGGTTGTACTGCTCCTTCGTTCCTTTCCACCGCTGTAGAGGAACACTCTCCTGCTACGGAACCTTCGGACATATTACCTATAGCAATGCCTGCCCCCATTTTTAATTCTATTCCAAGTTATGGTCAGTTAGTGTCTAATTGGGATTTGAAATTTTCCGGTGATGACCAGATGTCTTCAAACGCATTTTTGCTACGTGTTGACGAATTATATCTAGTGCGCAATGTTTCTACTTCTCAGTTATGTGCTTTTACGTCCGATTTACTATCCAACAAGGCCCTAATCCTATATAGGGCTCATACAAATTCGATAACCAAGTGGTCTGATGTTGTTCATTTTTTACGCGAAGAATTTCAACCTGCTAACTATGATGAAACACTTTTAGACGAAATCAAACAGCGTACTATGGACCCCTCAGAAACCATTGGAATATATTTAGTTACTATGGAAAATTTATTTTCTCGCTTGACTATTCCTCTAGTGGAATGTCAAAAATTAAACATTATTTTGCCAAACCTTACACTTTTTTACCAAAACCATCTAGCGTTATTAAACATTGATTCTTTGTCGGAGCTTCTACGATTGTGTTGCAAACTCGAACAGAGCAAGTTTCATTCGGAAAAGTCAAACTTCCTCCTGTTCGAAACAACCCTTCACTATTGGAACCTGATTTGGCCTACAAACACCCGAAGGTATCTTCTTCTATTATGTCACGCAAACCTATATCGGTTGCTATCCGTTCAACACCAAACCAAAATAAATTTTCTTAGGCCGTTCTTTCTATTCCTATCTCTAATTCCAATAAGCAGGTGACATGCTACATCTATAACCAAATGGACCATACCTCTCCTAATGAACTAGTCCTCGAGTACTACATTGCTATGCTTGCGGGCGTAAAGGAGTTACTCGTAGTGACTGCCTCAATAAATGTGACAATTTGTGAAACCGACGGTAGAGTTCTCGATCTGAGGGGAGAACCCTGTCCTTTCGCTGTCCTCAGATTCTTCTTTTATGGGCCTAGAAGATCAATCCCGCGTCCTCCAAGATTACTTTTGTGCGAATGTGAATGGCGACAAACATCCTTATTTACAAGTTCAGTTTTTTGGTATTTCTTTTATTGGTCTCCTTGGTTCCAGTGCTACACGTATCATTTTTGAAGTTCCCGGTTGCAACCGTTTACAGAATCAACACCCTCCTCTTCATACTTTCTCGTCTTCTTTCTGTAGCTTATCTGACAATTCTAGATGCACCATCATTGGGTCCGTTTCTTTTCCTATAGTGCTTCAAAATTCTGTCACTACTCTAAACGTGCTTATGATCCCTGAAGTTGCACACGAACTCATTCTTGGTGTCGACTTTTGGAAGTCGGTACAATATGTCCCAAATTTTCGCGATGGCCAATAGACCTTTGCTTCTCTTTCCTTATTGGTTATCACTACTCCTGATCCTGCCAACACTGTGTTCGATCTTACTCCTACCCAACGTCATCAATTATATTCTTGTATTTCCTCGGCCTTTGCCAAACAACCTTTAGGCATTGATTGCACCCTTTTAGTTCAGCACCATATCCATATATCCTCCGAACCTATCAGACAACGATATCTTTTTTCCACTCCTCTTCTTAAAATAGCCCATTCCGAAGTTGACGAAATGCTTAGTCTCGGAGATGTCGAACCTTCCACTAGTCCCTGGTCCAGTCCAATTGTTCTAGTAAAAAAAATGACTCCTATAGATTCTGCATTGACTTTCGCAAAGGTACCCAAGTTACCCAAAAAGACATTCCTTACATCTCTACGTTCCTAGACAGTTTCCGTGATGTTCGTTTTATTTCCTCTCTCAATATTTGCTCTTATTACTTGCAAATTTTTCTTGCTCCCGAATCAAAACCCATTACTGCTTACACCCCATGAATAACGAACGTAACAGGTGTTTCAGAGACACGCGCACCTTGCCAACAGATAGCCGTAAAAGTTTTTCGATCTATGACGGATGTTTAAGGCAAAGGCGGTTCCGTGGCTAAGTTGGTTCGGGTGTGACTACTAAGCTCAAGGTCCCGGGTTCGTTGAGCGTCATGACGGACATGTTGGTTATCGTAACCAACATATGTTCGGCATTATGTTATGCATCATGACTTACAAATCAAGGAAACTTGAGCGGTCTGCACAAGCTGGCGACCTCGTGGATCAGACAGGTTGTTGTATAGCTGCTAATCTCAAGATTCCAGGTTCGACTCCCGACACGCACCACTTGAAAAATATTAGGCGAGTATTTTTCACAAAAATACGCCCTCGTTCGGATGAGCGGTAAAATGTAGCTGTCGTGTGTGAGTGTTGTCACGCACGTTAGAGATTCCTTACCTTGCTTGGGAGAGTAAGGGTTCAGCAAAATTCAAAATTTCTTATAAAGAAACTCGCTTCTTGGACCATATAGTACCTATGGTTGGAACATTGGAAGATCAAATATAGGACGTTCAAGGTCACGAGAGGTGTTTTTGTAATTAATGTTTTGTAACTTTGATTCAAATATGATACGCTTCGTCTTACTAGCTTGAAATATATTGTTTTGTTTATATTTATTAAAATTTTGCATAATTACTAGATGTTGATTCTCGAACACAACCCTGCAATAATAATAAGTTAGCGTCCCACTCTATTTATTTGCTTTGTGGTTATAACAAAGAAATGCTTTCTATTTCTTTTGTTTTAAATAAAATATATGTTTTTTGTCTATATTTTGTTGTGACTTTTGTCTGCATCAAATTTTATTTTAATATTAGGATTAAAGGATTTTCGAATCCAGTACGGGAAAATTTTCTTCCCAGTCTAAATGTAATTAAGCTACTACGTGTAAAGTTGCATGATTCTAATTTTCAACAAACGAGTGGACAATAACCAAATAATTTATTGCCCATATTCCACATACGCCCGTATTTCTCAGGAAAAAGAATGTGGTGTGATTAAGGCGATTGGCCTAGAGAAGCATGGTATGTAAAGGATACAAACAGGCTCGTGAGAAAGCGCATTTTAAAATAAAGCTCTTGACTATCGGCTATCAAATAAATCGAACGCGTGTGCGCGTTAGTTCCGGCAAAGTGATTCATTTCTATCGCTGTCCCTTAATTACCTAAAAAAACATCTCGTATTTCGCAAAAGTGTAGGTCCACTTACTTTGCCTCCAGAATTTGACCAAACATAAAGAAAACTACCCGCACGCAACCCTCATCTCCTAAAGACGAGCGGAGGCTGCCTTTGGCCCAAGTGAAAAATAATATAAACCCTTTGTTTAGGCGTACAACCTTAACGCGTTTGTTGAAGGTGATGTACATTTTCCTGAAAGAATGCGCTGGATTTTGATTTTTAGTGGACTGTATTTGAAATAATATAACTTCTTTTTACAAAGTGTATGTTAAGCATTTTACATACATGTTGGCTTGAGATGCCAAACGTATGGAGAACACAACACGTCTGTCTGTCAAATAAACCTTTTGTAATAATAGGTGGCGGTGCAAGATCAGCGAATACCAAATCGTTCTAGATAATCTCCAACATGTCCCCCGGCAAAATTTGGAGTTTTTAAAGATACATAATTTGCTTAAACTCTATAATGTAAATACAAAGATAGAAATAAACATTAACAGTAAATTATATGCGTGTAAACATGGAACATAGAAAACTTGTACAAAGGTAGCGCACAACACAGCAATTTGAGCAAACTTTAGCACTAAACTCACACACTAGAAGGTTCCACCGGTAGTGGACACCGTTTTGGAAAGGAACGTCGCACTATGCCTGTTGAGGTCTATACGTGCGCAACTCCACTAATGTTGTCAGCACCAGAATGCACTTGTAGAACTCTATCAAGCTTCCATTTCATAGGAGGTAGATTCTCTTCCTTAATTAGAACCAAAGTTCCTGGTTTCAGCTCAGAATGATGAAGCTGCCACTTTTGGCGTTCTTGTAACTCTGAAATATACTCGCAACTCCACCGTTTCCACAAATATTAATGGAATTGTTGAAAACGTTAAAAAATTGATAATCTGGAATCTGCTATCCCAGTTACATCAAGATCGGGAGCAGCGCTTAATGGTCTTCCAACCAAGAAACGGGCAGGAGTGAGGGGTTGCAAATTATTAGGATCGGATAAGATAGGACACAAAGGTCTGGAATTCAGGGTTTCTTCCACCTGCGACAGCAATGTGCGAAGCTCTTCGTAGGTCAAAACGCAACTACCAACTATGCGCTTTAAGTGAAATTTGCAGGATTTGATCCCTGCCTCCCACAATATTCCAAAGTGAGGACTGTATGCTGGTACAAAGTGCCAAGTAATTCCCTCGCTCGCAACTGCGTCGGGAATTATGTTATGTTGAGTTTGAAAAACTTACCAAGTTCTTGTAGCTCGGAGTTAGTACAAATGAAATTCGTTCTATTGTCTGAATAGTCATGGAGAGGTTTGCCACGCCGGGCCACAAATCTGCGAAATGATAGTAAGAAAGATTCAGTCGACAAATCTGTCACCAATTTAATATAAACGGCTTTTGTAGCAAGCACACATACAGTGAAATATATGCCTTCGAGGTCTTGGAACCTCGACCTCTTTTATCTTTGATCAATAAGGGTCCACTAAAATCGACACCAGTTACGTGAAATGGATAGGAAAGACCTACACGAGAAGCAGGTAGATCTCCCATAATAGAGTTTGACTCGAAGAAAACCTGTAACATCGAACACAATAATGAACAATTTGTTTCGTAAGATTTCGGCCTGATGTAATCCAAAATCTACCACGTAATGAAGAAAGCAAATGCTGAGCACCTGCGTGCAAAAATCGGATATGTTTACGCTTCACAATTAGCTACTATAAGTAATGTTTTCTTGATAGTATTATAGGATGCTTTTTACTATAAGGAAATTGAGAATTTCGCAGTCGTCCTCCGACGCGAATAATGGCTTTAGTATCTAATAACGGATTTAGACTCCTCAATGACGAACTTTTTAAGGATTTGCATTGATTGAGTTGCTTGAACTATTCTGCAAAAGATTCAGTTTGAACAATTTTCACTAGCAGCGGTAGTCAATTCTGAATTTCAGAAGAGTTAAGAGGGCCTGTAAGGCGCTCACCCTCGAGATAACGACAATTGTGAAGGAACCTTAAACAATAAGCAATGACCCTTTCAAGTCGAGTGATACTTGAAAAGTTTACGAATGGAAACAATTGTTCCTGATTAAAAGACAATGAGATTGACCTTTTAACTCTGGAAGCTTGACAATATTTGAATTTGAAACGGACCAGGAAGGCTGATGCTACGATAGCCATGAAGGACAGTGCCACCACAAATTAGTGTTTTTCAAATTTTGAGGAGTAGTGCCTCTTGACATTAAATCCGCAGGGTTGAACTTAGTGGGAACATGACGCCAGCCCGCATCTGGGGCCAAACCTTGAATCTCTGCCACCCTATCAGCAACAAACGTCTTTAGCAAATTGGGACTGGATTTGAGCCACCCAAGAACAATCGTTGAGTGACACAACTTGAAATTGAACTATCTAACACTTTCAGAACCTGATCTGCAAGCTTAGCAAGAAGTAATGCTCCACAGAGAACCAGTTTAAGTATTGTAGTTGTTTTGAGGGGAGCAATCCTCGCCTTAGCACAAAGTAAATGAACTCAAACACAATTGTTCACATCAGTAGAACGAAGGTAAATACATGAACCATAACAATAAAGTGAAGCGTCCGAGAACCCATAAAGCTGAACATCAACATGGTTTGGACATAGCATATGACGTGGTATCTTAAGGTCATTGTTACCAACATGATAAACGATCCACCTTGATTGGATACTATTTGGAATTGGGTCATCCCAACACAGCTTCTCCAGCCATAGCTGTTGTAAAATAATCTTTACACTACTAGTACATGGCGAAAGAAGCCCTGGTGGGTCAAAGATCTGAGAAATCTCTGATAAGATAATCCTTTTAGTGATGATTTGGGTTGTAGTATTTGAACCCGAAATCCAATACATAAAGTGATCGGTTGAAAAGGACCAAATGAGATCTAACGTTTTAGTATGCTCTTGAGAAGCAAACTCAAGAACACCTGGATGAAGATGAGTCTGAGGAATATCTGAGAGGACAGCTGGATCGTTGGAGATCCACTTTCGAAGTTTAAAACACCCTGCTTCTAAGATTGTTGAAAGTTGTGAACAAATCTCAAGAGCTGCATTGAGACTGTCTGCACCTGTAAGCAAGTCCTCAACGTATGAGTCGCGTTTGATTATTTTAGAAATCTCAGGTAAAGAAATTTCTAAATCAATACCTAACTGATATAGGCAACGAATGGCTATGAACGAAGTACTGGCTGTGCCGTAAGTGACTGTATTCAATTCGTAAGATTGAATTTAATCTGTAGGTGAAAACCGCACAGAATGCGCTGTAGAGGTCTCTGAGAAGGATCCACTTGAACCTGGCGATACATCTTCTCTATATCTGAAACTATGGCATAAAAATATTTTCTGAAACGAACTAAGATCTAGAAGAAATCCTGTTGAATAGTTGGTCCTATCATTTGTATACTGTTGATAGAATGACCGGTTGTGGTTACTTGTGAACCGTTAGATACCACTCTAAGTTTAGTGGTGAGGATGTCTTCCTTTAACACACCATGATGAGGTAAATAGTAGAACAAGCTGGTATTTGGATTAGACACCGACATGTGACCCAACTCCAAATATTCGCGCATAAATGCAGAATAACGAGCTGAAATTTTAGGATTAGCTTGGAGACGTTTCTCCAAGGCAAAGAATCACTTTTGCACCACAGCTAGTGAATCACCTAACACTTCTGTGGGTAACTTAAGCGGAATAGAAACAACAAATCTCCCATCTGAATTTCTGTAAGTATTTTGTATGAAATGAAGTTCACAAGCATTCTCCTCTGTAGAAAGAATCTTTTTTGCAGGATAACTTTCAAGTTCCCAAAATCCAGATAGTTGATCTTGAACCTCGAGAGTACTTATATGACACTGCACCTGTGTGGCTAAATCGGCGCAAACTGAACCAGATACGACCCAACCAAAACGCGTTTTCTGAAGAATTGGCAGGTTGGGACCGCAACATATCTGTCCTATGCAAAGAAGCTCAAAGAACGTTGGAGAACCAATCAACATATCGATTCTCCCTGGTTGATCGAAAGACTGATCAGATAATAGAATATTATTTGGCACTGTGAAATTAGAACTGTTTACCCGAAAGGGAGGTACATTACCTGTGATCTCATCCAACACAAGGCATGAGAGTTTAATTTTGTAAGAAAAATGGTGAGCACTAAGTTCCACATCATAACATGAACGAATGTAGGAGAGAGATCCACTCAGTCCCGAAAGTGAAATATCCACTTGTTTTGTAGACCGACCTAACTTGCTACACAAGTCAGACCGCACAAAGTTTGACTGACTGCCCGAGTCAAGCAAAACACGAATTGAATAAGCATTTCCCTAAGAATCGAGGATCTTACAGTTAGCTGTTGGAAGTAGAACCTTTACTGTGTTTGAACAGAAGGTTGAGACAGTAGCTGAAGAAGCAATAGAGATTTGGGGTGTAGACACCACCGTCCCTGATTGTTCTAATTTCTGACTCGACGATGAATCAGTATGCAACAAAGTATGATGCTTAGACTTGCACATTTTGCAAGTAAACGTTGATTGGCATTGTGACACTATATGACCCTTACTTAAGCAGTTGAAGCACGCCTTCAACCTTTTTATTTTTGTAGTCCTTTCTTGAGAACTTAACTTAATAAAATCATTACACTTGAATAGATTATGATCACGTTTGCACAGTAAACATGTTATCATGACTGGCTATAAACGATTTAGAATGAGATTTGATTTTATCTGGAACAACTTTGATCTGTTTTGTTTCCAAGCTATCCAAAAGATTGGCTTGGTCAGTGAGAAAACCCTTAAACTCGGTTAAGGTAGGTAAATCAAATGTAGACTTGTTACGATGAGTTTTTCATTGGCGGAAAGTAACAGTATCTAATTTCCCTGAAACTATATGAATAATAAAAGCTTCAAACAACTCTTGTGAATTAGCAAATGCTAGCAAAGCTGTGACATGTTTGAACAGCGTATCATTGACCTTTCTTAGACCAAAAGCTGACTCCTTCGCTAACGAGTCTAATTCCAAAATGGATGTTAAGTGACTATGTATCAACAACTTTAGTTGATCGTATCTAGAAATTAATGCTTGAAATGTAATATGAAAATTTTTACCAAAAAACTCTAAACACTTGATAACCTCCCCTGCAGATCCTTTGAGGCAGCTTTCCAAGTAATGAAACTATTGGACGTCGTTTAGACTTGAATTGTCTTTGATCAGACTAGAAAAAATGCTTTTAAATTCAGCCCAATTCTCTAGATTATCCCTTCAAAGATTGGAATGCTAATTTTCGGCAGATTGAACTCAGATGACCCTTTTGAAGGTGAACTGAATTCACGTGAATTGGCCCCGGAACTCCGCGTGTCCCGGCCTGGGTCGATAGGTGACCCAGCGCGTGAGCCACCAGTTAATTTTCTTATTAAGTTCTCTGCCTCTGACAAGGCAAAGAAATAACGAGCTTCGAATTCTTCATAATCGGTTTCTGCCTCGGATGTAGCATTTAAATCCTCTACTGCAATAATTTCAGTATGAATAGACTCATAATATGGTAAGAAAGCTAAGGCATTGGCTTGCCTCCTTTGTAATTCTAAAATTTGTGTTTTTGAAACCGTTTGATTTATATCATCGTGAATGACCCTCAGTGCATTCAGATGTTTTATAAATCGCGTAAACTTACCTTTAATTATACAACGAAAACGAATTAAAGCCTTTATAGTTGAGCTTTAAACCTATGAATAAATAACTTGTACAAACAATGTATAGAATTCTGCGTAGCCCTACTATAGCAATATTATTTTATTTATGTGTCCTTAGTTTCAGCATAAACTGTGGTGAATAAACCTTTTATTATTAGTTACGTAGCGAAACTATTACTTAACCTGGTTTATACTAATTTAATCGTCATTATTTTTATTAACATAAAGAGCTTTGCATATGCAAACACAAACAAAAACGTTCAAACGTACCTTGATGGAGTAATGGAACAAGTTCTTAGTTTGAAACTACTGCTTTTAGCGAAAATATCGATCGCATCGGTGAACGATATACCTGAAGTCAAACCAGAAATTAAACGTTGCAAGCAAGGTAGGGTAGCGTCTATAGTTATCCTACTTGCTCACGCTTAAATTATCGGATGGTACTGCTCTCACCCTTGTATGATTTATTTCAGCAACTTTCTACAATGTGTATGTTTGAAATACTGGATTGTTACTTACGATTGATGAATGTGGACCAGACAAATATTATGCATTCACTTCTGGTTTCAACTTGAATTGATAATTGCGAGTAAATGCAATCGAAAACTATCTTGAAATATTTTACGAATTGCAAGCTGCAGCTTCGTAAACCATCTTACTATTATCACTTGTTGCTTAATAATCCGGCTCGAAAGGCCAATTTATGTTTGAGCGTATAACCTTAACGCATTTGTTGAAGGTGATGAACATTTCCCTGGAAGAATACGCTGGATTTTGATTTTATAGTGGACTGTATTAAAAATAATATAACTTCTTTTTATAAAGTGTATATTAAACATTTTACATACATGTTGGC
The DNA here is from genome assembly GCA_036346225.1 of Platerodrilus igneus. NCBI lineage: Eukaryota > Metazoa > Arthropoda > Insecta > Coleoptera > Lycidae > Platerodrilus > Platerodrilus igneus. The sequence continues at coordinate 10,462,855 of JARFIW010001670.1, read as the reverse complement.
TTGAGATACCAAACTTACGGAGAACACAACACGTCTGTCTGTCGAATAGACCTTTTGTATTAATAGGTGGCGGGGCAAGACCAGCGAATACCAAACTGTTCTACATAATCCCCAACACCCTTGGCATATTTTTATTTTGGTGCTGTGCCCGTGACGGCAATACTTGCAACCAAATTTGCGTGCCAAATAAAATTTACGTCCAAGGCTATGCTACGATTGACAGCACTGATAAAATGTAATAATTCAATTTTATTGACCCTAGGATAGCAGCTTTCCTTCGAAAGAAATTAGAAAACGAGGGACCTATATAATTATTTTGCCCAGGGGTCCCAGGCTGTCTTGTTACGCCACTGATTTTGTATGCAGTAAATGTAAGTGGTTTTAAAATGTTCTCCCTGTGTTGTGATGAGTACTTCAAACATTTAATAAATTGACCTCATTTTGCATCAAATAATTAGAAGTCACTATAATCTTTAGATATGATACAGCAGAGTTCTTGAAATATAACTTAACCTAATCGGGATAAAAAAGATATGTTAAATAATTTTACGGTGAATAATTTTCCGATTGCAAGCTATGAGTTTGATCTATTCTCATCGTGTAATAAATGCGATTCTACAAATGAACGACGAAATTAATGCAAATTACAACTTTAATTATTCTAAAACATCCTAGTAATTGCGCTCTCTTTGAAGATGCTACCATAAGAAATACGGAGCAATGATCGATCGATCGTGTTGAAAGGAAGTATGGGGGAACACTTGCGCAACAAGGGCGTTGTTTATAAATACCGGAAAGTGTACAGAAGACGCAGTTTATGCTAACGATTTTCTCATTCACCAGAAGCCATTGTTCTACTAGTGCCGGTGTTTTACTATTCACTGACCGAAGAAGATGCCTTCACCTTGCGAAGCTTGTAAAGGTATTTATTTTATACACTTTAGTTTTATTTAATTCAGATATGCAATCAATAACGTTTGTATAGGTTTTTAAGTAAATCAGGACATCTCTAATTAAGAATTAATTAGACCTTCAATAATTTTATAGCATTCATCATTTAGTATGTACACGACACGCAACCAAAACAAATTGTATATTTTGTTAGTTGTAATTCCTAGGCGTTGGTCAAAATTTTAAGAATAATGTTTTTTTTTTGGTTTTGCATTGGTTTTACGAGCGGTTTATTTATTCATTATTTAAAAATATTTTGCAATTCTTAGACCACTATATAAAATATTTAAAATATAACAGTTAAAATCTTTTTCAGCAACAAATCTAAAAATGACACCAATAAATTAAAATATTTACAAAAGAAATAAACAATCTTTATCAGTATTTCATAGCATCATAATATAAAAAATACTTTTTTAGGCTTCAGTTTATAAATGACACAAACAAGTTAAATTTTTTACAACAAAAAAGTTTTTTATTCTTTTTAGTTGTAAATATTTTTAGACCATGTCTAAAGAAAATAATTTTTTTACACTATAATACTATGAAAAACTTTTATTTTTATTGTAAATATTTTAACTTGTTTGTTTGTATGTCATTTTTATAGTTTTTAAAAGGTATTTTAATTATTACATTTTATATTATTAATACGTTACTCAACAATTGCAAAATATTTTTTGATGATGGTTAGCTTATAAAACCCAAATTCGTAAAAACAGTGCAAAACTAAAAGAATAATTATTGTTGAACATGTGACCAACGCCCTGGAAAGCGAATGCAAATGGCTTTAAAATTATATACCATTGGACCCTACCTGTAATTTAAAATTTAAGGGTTGAGTAGGAAAGTTCAAAATGTTCTAAAAAAATTTCCTCATAATCAAAATTTACGTGTTTTTGCGATTTTTATAAAAATTAGACAATATATATGCGTTTCGTTTTCGGTGGACCTCTCGGCGTGTGCGTGTATGAGTGAGTGAGTGCGTGCGTGATGCGTTCCTACGCGCGCGCTTGCGTACGTGCGTGCATGCATACGTGTTTTTATATATGGTACCGAAAATACCAAGATACAGGTTCAAATCCTATCCAAGACCTTATATTTTTCTTCTTTCAATTACTAGCTCGATTTGAAATGATCATTTGGGCTTTGCATAAAAGTCTAAGTTATTATTTCATCTTATTCACTATAATACGATAGCATTTATCAACTTACCTTGTGTAAAAACTACCTAAAATATTTATATATATATATATATATATATATATATATATATATATATATATATAATACTTGCCTTATAGCCGTAATTTTAAGCGTTGCTCCCTGTCTATAACTGACATAAGTCAAAAATTTGACATTGTCAGGTATGAAATGACAAAAATGCCAAACGTAATTGAAAGTTAGGTTTATGTATAGTTGTGTACACGATTTAAATTTGTAAATTTTCAAATTGTCGTCACCGGTCTTGGTGGCGTAATTGGTAAACGCATGGTACCGGAAATACCAAGATACAGGTTCAAGTCCTGTCCAAGACCTTATATTTTCTTTCTTAATCAAAATGTATTGTTTTATAATATTCTCCAATAGTAAGTTATTTTTAGTTATGTAAATTAAAAACATTCTTAAAATTTGAAGAAAATCAAAAATATCTCAGAAATTAATGGATTTAGGTGTAGAGAAAGCTTAACAAAAATGAAAGGACACTTAATAAACCATCTATTGTAGCAATAAAATTGGTGGGGTACCATTTAAAAAAGTTTTAAAAATTACATTTTGCGAAACCTGACACACCCTGTATACTGTGAAGAAATTTCAAAAAAGTGATATTTACAAATATACTATGGTATATGGTAAAATTTTCTGCATCTTGAAAATTAACATAAATTGTGTATTAATGCAGTGACAATGTATCTAATCAGGGCCATTTTTTCTAAAAACAGTTGAATATCTCAAAAACTAAAAGGAATAAACAGATAAAATTTGATATCAATTTAAAGCTCTTTTTATGGGCTTTACAAGAATGTAATAATATATAGGGTGTTCTATTTAAAAAAATATAAGTTTAATATGCCCTGGAGTTATGAAACACCCTGTATGCTTCCAAATATTTTTAAAATGTGCACTTTAGGCATGCGTAATATGCCTCCAAATTTGGTGTACGTAGCTTCTATAATAAAAGCGTTTGTCGAATATCTTAGTTCAACTGTCTATCAAATATCTAAATACTCCGTCAAATTATATTTAATCATTTATGTACATATCTGTAGCACCAGTTTTATGTATTCAAAGTTAAAATAATGTGTTGCTTAACCAGTTTATACCTGTGCGGCAGCTGTATGGAATTTCCCTCCCTCAGCTTCGTGCACCCTTGCTTTGTATAACGTTAGTTATTGTACTAGCACGAGTCTTTATGCAGCCTTGTTATGGTGTAGATGTAAAACATTAAATTTGTTTGTAGTGTCTCGCCTAATAACATGTAATAAATTTAGTTTGTTCTTTATCGTTATCATTTATTACATTACAAGATTCTACATGGTCCTTCGAGCCGGATGGTTTTTTACAATTACAATGGTTTTAATCAGTCCAGAAGAGGCGTGAATGTATTCATCATCCCTCGCGCAACGTCAGGGTCAAGTGCCTGCTGCTAATGTAAGTCTGTTCCATATTACTCTTCCCGTTGTATTCATAAATGCATTTTATTATTGCTTTAACTTGAATTGTATTGTATTGTAGATTTAGTAACTCACAGGTAATTATTAATATTAAAATCGGGCATTACAGTATTTAACATATAATTAATTATACACTATATCGTCAATCAGGTTAAAGTACATCGAACTTATTACAATGGAGGAACAACGACGGCAGCTTACCACAAAACGCGCTCAGATTAAAGCAACATTTACGCGTTTCGCAAAATTCTTTGAAAATGTTTATCTGAAACTAAGGATGAAAATATTTTACAATTAAAATCACGTTTAGAGCAAGCGCTTCCTACTTTAGAACAATTTAATAATATTCAAAGCGAGTTAGAACTACTAGATGAAACAGAAATAGAAAGCGATGAGCGGCAAAACTTTGAAGACCGATTTTACGGTATTACCTCAAACGCAAAGCATTTAATTTCAAAACACGACCATAATTCATTAATTATTGCTAAGGAAACAAACGAAAATGAAATATTAACATCAAATAATTTAGGTACAGAAAACTCCAACCAATTAAAAGCGAATGTTCAATTTCCGGTCCTAGAACTGTCAAAATTTTATGGCGATTATGACAAGTGGGGTCAGTTCAGGGATATGTTTACATCACTAGTACACAATGATTCTTCCTTAGATAATATCAGAAAATTCTTTTATCTTTTGAGCTGCATCAAGGGGGGAGGCCGCTAAGGTCATCGAAAGCATTGAAGTAACTAATGAAAATTACGAAACCGCGTGGCAACTCCTAACATCGCGCTATCAAAATAAATCAATTATTATAAAAAACCACGTGGGAGCATTGTTTGACTTACCCATGGTTAGCAGGGACGCTCACTCAAGTCTCCGTAAATTAACCGATTCAATTCAAAAACACATTAGATCATTAAAAACTTTAGGCGAACCCGTGGAAAGCTGGGACACCTTATTATTCTATTTAATATCAAAAAAAATTAGACCAGATCACTGCTCAGCAATGGGAATCGCACGTTATTTCTAGCACTATTAATAACCGACAATTGCGAATGGACGATTTGATTGATTTCTTGGAACAGCGTTGTAGATTATTAGAAGTCATTGGATCTGAAAACGAAAATAAATCAGGTAATAAAATATTTCAAAGGCCATACAAAGCACAAACCTTTTCGAAGAAAACTACGGAAAGGGAATTTTCTGGTTTCGCGTCACGGGATAATAAAGACGGGTGCGCTTTATGTAAGGATCAACATCAGATCTTTGATTGTGAAAGTCTAAAATCTCTTCCGGTAGAAGAGCGTCTTTCGGAAGTAAAAGGTTAAAACTGTGTACCAATTGCTTGCGGGTAATCATCCATTCTTCGCGTGCAAATCACGGGGTTGCAAAAAATGTAAAAAACGTCATAATACGCTTTTGCACCTCGATAATGACGTACCAATTAAACATGAAGAAAATCAAATTAATAACACTTCAACGTCAAATATTAATCATACGCGATCTGTAGCATCGGCAACCACACAACTGGTGACTAATTATTGCAAAAACTACGATCGACAAATTTTATTATCAACCGCCATTATCCTAATCAAGGATTCAAATAATAAATGGCAAGAATGCAGGGCTCTGCTAGACAGTGGCAGTCAGCCCAACTTTATTACACGCCAACTCCATGAATCATTAAAATTACCGGCAATCAACATTAATGCACCTATTGTAGGTGTGGGTACATCGGTTACTGATATAAATAGAAAAACTTCAGCAATCGTCAAATCATGTCATAGCAATTTTAATGCCGAGTTAACTTTTTTAATACTTGAACAAATTACAGAAACTTTGCCAACAAAATCATTTACCACAGAAGGTCTGAAATTACCTATAAACACGGTGTTAGCGGATGCTCAGTTTAATATCGCGGGAACAATAGACATTTTACTAGGCGCGGGTATATTTTATCAGCTTCTTGGTTCACGTCAAATAAAGCTCGGCCGCGACTTACCGGTGTTACAAGAAACATGTTTAGGATGGGTATTATCTGGACCGTTATCAAATAATTCATGCAAAACGTATAATGCGGTATGTAATCTATCGATCAAAAAATCTTTGGAAGATTCCATTGAACGATTTTGGCGTGTCGAAGAGGTTCAATCAAACACAAATTCGTATTCAAAGGAGGAACAAGAATGTGAGCACCTTTTTTCAAAAACCGTCAAGCGCAATTTAAACGGACATTTTACAGTCACGTTACCGACACGAGCGAAACCTAACGTTATAGGACATTCATTGAATAATGCACTGAAACGACTTTATTCGATAGAGCGTAAATTTCAAAGAAATCCCGAATTTAAAAGGGATTACGTAAAATTCATGAAAGAATACGAGTCACTGGGTCATATGACAAAACTCGACCAAACAGAAGTCAATAAAGTTAATACTTCAGGCGTATTTTATTTACCTCATCATGGCGTTATTAAAGAATCAAGCGCATCAACCAAATTACGCGTCGTATTTGACGGATCGGCAAAATCCTCAAGTGGCGTATCATTAAATGATATTTTATTGGTAGGACCAAATATTCAGAACGACTTGTGTAGTATCTTATTGCGGTTTAGGAAGCTCAATTTTGTATTCACTGCCGACATCGCAAAATGTACCGACAAATTGACGTAACCCAATTGCAACGCGATATGCAGCGAATCGTCTGGAGAAATGATTCCAATTATGAGGTAGAACATTATCGTCTCAACACCGTCACTTACGGTACATCATGTGCCTCATTCTTGGCAATTCGTAGTTTACACCAGATAGCATTCGAAAATGAAGACACTCATGCTCATGCATGCAATGTGATTCGCAACGATTTTTACGTGGACGATGTATTAACTGGAAGCGATGTTATGTCAGAAGCAATAAAATTAAAGGTAGATTTAACAACGCTACTCAATACTTATGGGTTTGAGTTGCGCAAATGGGCGTCCAACAATTCAGAAATACTCGACAAACAAGGTTCTTATAACACAGATAAATATAATATCTCTGATGGTGATATACACAAAACACTCGGCCTCATGTGGCAAGCCAAATCCGACATGTTACTTTATACCGTTGATGAGACCGCATTTGAAGTTTCCAAAGTTACAAAACGAGTACTATTATCATTAATATCAAAAATATTCGATCCTCTCGGACTATTATCACCCATTATCATTAAAGCTAAAATCATGATGCAATCACTATGGCAAATTGACATTAACTGGGACGATGCAATACCAGAAGGGATGTTATTTCAATGGTCACAATTTAAAACGCAACTAAACACAATTAATAACACTCGCGTCCCAAGACATATTGTTTTACCAAAATACAAATATATTGAACTGCACGGCTTCTGTGATGCTTCACAAATGGCATATGCCGCCTGCATATATATTAAATCGGTTAACCAAAATAATGATGCAGCGGTGACACTATTATGCTCAAAACTCGCGTAGCATTCCTTAAAGTCAATAACTATAGCTCGTTTAGAACTTTGTGGTGCGCTGCTGCTTGCACAACTTTACAATAAGGTACACAAATCCCTTTGTTTAAATATAGATAAAGCATATTTTGGACGGACAGCACAATTGTTCTATCATGGTTGGCAGCGGCTCCAAATACGTGGAAAATTTTTGTAGCCAATCGAGTGGCAGATATACAAAACTTAACCGAAAATGGCTTATGGCGTCACGTGCCCTCAGCCAGCAATCCAGCGGATATGGCGTCGCGGGGAATCGATGCCACCAATCTGAGTAACAATTCTTTATGGTGGAATGGCCCAGATTGGCTAAAAGGCGATTACGAATATTGGCCACAAAGTAAAGAGGTCGTAAACGAAGCACCCGAAACACGAGTATTGCATACTGCGCTCTCAGCCACCTTTCGTGATTTCAATTTATTCGAGAGATTTTCTAATTTATACCATCTTCAACGAGTAACAGCTCTATGCATAAGATTTTGTAACAATCTTCGTAACAAAGAATCCAAAATTACCGGTACAATCAAACTGGAAGAACTTAATAACGCACTAATAATTTTAGTTAGAATAGCACAACATGAAAGTTTTTTGCCCGAGATTAATTGCTTGCAACAACTGAAACCCCTACCCAAAAGGTCAAGGTTAAAATCATTAGATCCGTTTATAGATTCTCATAGCTTACTTCGTGTGGGAGGCAGACTTTCAAATCAAATTTATCCGAAGAAAACAAACATCAATTAATTATCGCTTCTAAACATTTATTAACACAACTGATTATTTCAAACGAGCACCTTCGTAACTTGCATGCCGGCCCGCAAATGATTCTTAATACTGTAAGAGAGATTCTGGCCGATTAACGGCAGACGTACTGTAAGAAGCGTGTTATAAAATGTATAGTTTGCTTTCGAGCAAGCCCAACAAATATAATTCGGAAAATGGCCAATCTACCTTCGGACAGAATAATTCCAAATCGTCCATTCTATATTGTGGGTGTGGATTATGCAGGCCCCTTTAATATTAAAGACGGAAAGCTCCGTAATCGAGCTATCATTAAAGCGTACTTGTGTATATTTATATGTTTTACCACAAAAGCGGTTCATTTGGAGTTGGTGAGCGATCTAACTACCCATGCATTTTTAAACTCATTGAAAAGGTTTGTGGCACGCCGAGGTCTCTGCAAAAAAATATACAGTGACAACGGTAGCAATTTTATAGGCTCACGAAATGAATTGCAACAATTATACCAATCTCTTCCGAATTTTTTAAATGATCGTGACGTAATTGACTTTTATTTAAAGAATAGCATAGAATGGCACTTTATTCCACCTAGAACCCCCCACCACGGCGGTTTGTGGGAAGCTGCCGTCAAACGAGCTAAATATCACGCAACGCGGATTGTGGGAAAACAAATTTTACATTTGAAGACCTCTCTACAATTTTTACGCAGGTTGAGGCAATAATGAACTCACGCCCAATCACGCCTCTATCCAATGATCCTTCAGATTTATCCGCTTTAACACCTGGTCATTTCTTAATTGGTCATCCATTAACGAACATACCCCATGCAGACTTAGCGAATGTACCCACAAATCGCTTAAAACAGTATGCAATTCTACAGCAAGCAACACAAATATTTTGGAAACGTTGGAGTACCGAATATTTAAATTCTCTACAGCAACGCTCACGCTGGAGTGATAATCGGTTTGATGGTCTGAAAGAAAATTCTTTGGTATTACTGAAGGAAGAAAATGTTCCACCACTTTGCTGGAAGATGGGAAGAATCTTAAAGTTACATAAGTCCAGAGAGGACGACATTGCCCGTACTGCCACAATTCGCACTTCAACAGGAATTACTACTCGTGGTGTGCAGAAACTGTGTCTTTTACCGGTGGAACCGAACAATTAAATTTCGCTAGTTAAAAAAAAAACAATAACAGAAGTGGTTCAGTTTATTGTATTAGTCTTAAAAAAGTGTAGTTTATCAAGAGTGGCGGGATGTCGAATATCTTAGTTCAACTGTCTATCAAATATCTAAATACTCCGTCAAATTATATTTAATCATTTATGTACATATCTGTAGCACCAGTTTTATGTATTCAAAGTTAAAATAATGTGTTGCTTAACCAGTTTATACCTGTGCGGCAGCTGTATGGAATTTCCCTCCCTCAGCTTCGTGCACCCTTGCTTTGTATAACGTTAGTTATTGTACTAGCACGAGTCTTTATGCAGCCTTGTTATGGTGTAGATGTAAAACATTAAATTTGTTTGTAGTGTCTCGCCTAATAACATGTAATAAATTTAGTTTGTTCTTTATCGTTATCATTTATTACATTACAAGATTCTACAGCGTTATCGACCGTTGCCACACTAAAAACTCACCCTGTATATATATATATATATATATATATATATATATATATATATATATTGCCGTGGATTTTTTCAGGAATCTCAGTAGATTCGAAAATTAATTTATTAATCGAAAATTTCACCAAAAATAAAAAAATTCAAAAAAACTTCTTACCTAGATTCCTCTCTCTTCTTCACCTTAATACTTCTTCAGTTCCCAGGCTAGCTCAGTTGGGCCTCCTCTTGGATACCTAGATTCACTATTATGCTCTGCATCGTTCACGCACATTCTCAAAAAAACCACAAAATATAACAATCATACAATCTTTATTTATCACTATTTACAACTAAAATTCAATATTATCCACATTTCAGTGATCAAGTTACACCTCAATAAATCCTATTGTTGTAATGTCCTGTATTTTAATTTAAATTATCAAACACATAGAATGTACCCGGAGTAAATGGGCGCTGAATAATATCTTTTTTTTTTCTTTTGGTATAATTGATTTTAAATTAGTAAACTCTGGAGTATGGTGAGCTCATGATAACCCAGTTAATTAACAATAATGTATGCTTTTTACCTTGCATACGCTGACTGTAAACAACAAAACCCATGTACTCGTCACAATAAAAATTTTAAATTCCTGATGGAACGTTAATAAGCTTTATAAACCTTTAGATTTCTATTTAAATACCATAATACAGTTAGTTATACGTATTATTTTCAATACGCAAAATAATGCACAATACCTTCAAAATTCACTTTCACACGTCACACAATATTCATAGTTTCAGATTTTATAACAACAACAATGTTAAAGCGTTACCTGGAATTTCTAGAAGATCTCTACTCCGTTGACGAAGCTGTAAAGTTGGTTCGCTCTGCTCTGCTGGCCGCCTCTAGCTATTTGTAGAAGAACATTATTTATGTTGTGCTGCATGCGCTGCCTTCACGGTGCATCCCATTTCCAAATTCAAATTAATTACACTTCTTTTAGTTAAATTTAATTTCATTTACGTTTAATTACTTCACGTCACTTCACGAGCTTGTTTAAGATCAATGTTGCACCTCAAATTAAAATTTAGACTCGACACTTATTCGCGTATCAAATTATGAGGCCAACACTGTATTATTGAATTTAAAATTATTTATACTTACAAAATCGTATTTGAGCGATGTAAATACTATTAGAACGAAGTTAAAAGAGACGAAGTTAAAAGAGAGCGAGCCGTGCTAATTCATCGAGTATTTATATGCTTCGACTGTAACTTCTCCGGCCACTCTTACTGTGAAAATCTAATTTAAAATAACACGTTCTTAAAATTTTGGTTTAACCGTTTTCGAAATCCCCGAAATTTAGCGCGTCGTTACGATGTTTTCTGAAAAATTAACATTCAATATCGCGTGTTTGTCTACTATACTACTAACCATATAAACCAATAAGATATTCAATGACGCCTTGAAACCCCGCCTGTATTAACGCTATCCCTTGCTTATGCATATCATATGTTTCCTTCTAACCTTGTTTGAGTGGTAGAGAATCGATGTTACTGTCCGCGCTCTACAACTCCATGTGGACCTGAATACGTGCTTTTACGACTGTTGTTTACCAATATTCTTTGAAACTTGCTTGTTATCTATACAAATTAAGAGGAACTTGACATTTACAAAACATGCAGGTGTTTAATTAACCGACGTTTTAAATAACATTTCTACGAGTTGGCTTTTCAACGTATTTTATATCCAACGGCTGTTTATGTGTTAGCAACGCGTTTCACCTTGGTATTATCGATTTTTCATGCTTTTATGCATATTATACGTAAATAACCGTTCAATTAAACTCAATTAAATTAATAAATTAATTGCATTGGCTTCTACAATTTATTTTCTTTGCGAACCTAACTAAATTTTATTCATTAATTGTAAATTTTTGTTAATACTTGTTACATTAAACTGAACTAAATGAAATAAATTTCGCACGTAAATTCAGGTTGTTTCCTCTATACAGGGTGTTTCAAATTGCTTTGTTTATAGTTAAATTTAATCTTTTAAAACCACTACAATATATATATATATATATATATATATATATATATTATAAGTAGTTTTTTTACACAAGGTAAGTTGATCAATACTAACGTATTGAAATTAATAAGATGAAATAATAACTTAGACTTATATTTCCCTTCTTTCAATTATTAGCTCAATTTGAAATGATCATTTGGGCTTTACTTAAAAAGTCTAAGTTATTATTTCATCTTATTCATTTCAAAACGTTATATATATATATATATATATATATATATATATATATATATATATATTGGTATGATAACGCTGCACGCCGATGCAATTAACGTTCAGTTTCCTGCTGCACGTCACGCCACTGTGTCTCTAAACAACCTAAAATTTAAATATGCCTTGGCTAGCTCAATCTAATCCACACAGAGTGCACGTTACGATAACAAAGAATTTACCTCCTTTTTATCTAATACTTTTCTACTTGAATGAGAAAAACGAAATTGACCAAGATTTGTATAATGACAAAGAAAAATTATATACACTTTACATCTTAATATGATTCACTATTTGACATAATAAACCGGATCAAATAATAATAATATCAATTTCTTTATCCCCAAAATTATAGCTCCCTTTAGTTAGTTTAAAACCAGCAAAAATGACACTGTACACTATTGGAAACACCTTTGAACGTTCCATGACCTTTTCCTTTTACGTACATTTTCATGTATAAAAAGATTTTTGGTGACCCTTTACATAAATATTCTGGTATAATAATATATATAAAAAATGTTCAATAAAAAAAAGATAATGCCTTATGCTATTTAGATAAAGTTCTGACCTGTAGTTTTCCTTGCGTGTCTTTTTGTTATATTACTGCGTGCTGTGGGCCAGTCCCCTGGATTGCTTTCAGTTGAATTCACTTGTTGATTTTATGATACCGCTTGGCCAAACCCCATTCAATGCTTAAAACAATTCACAGTTTTGTGCTCCGATGCGTAGATGCAAACCAATATTTTTATGCAATTTAGATTGATTTAAATTCGGATTTATTTCTTAGAATTTTCCCAAATTTCAGCTTATTACCTAGAGTTTCGCCCAGATTTTCCCAGAGTTTCACTTATTTCTTAGATTTCTCAGAGTTCCCAGATTTTCCAGAGCTCTAAATTATGAATATTAAAATTATGTTTAATTAATAAGCTTTTACTTACGTTTTCCAGTTAACGGCAAAACTTTTCTCGTATATTTGTCACTATTATTTTAGTATCAAATTTTTCTGTCACGACTTTCACTACATATAATTATTTAATTTTCTATGTTCACTTTTACGTAAATTTTTAATTTAAACTGATGTGGAACGTGCTCAGGTTGAAAGAACACTGTCTGTTTATCAAATTTGAGTGATATATAAAGCAACGCTTCCATCTGACAGGATTGGTTATCGACGTACTACGGTCAAGGTTTAAGGCATGCTGTAAGTATTTTCAACAGTCTGGGCTTTCTCAGGTATTATTTTGATCATAGCTTGTCGGAACAATGCTGTGGTCACGTAGTATACCAGTTCTATATAGTGCATTTCTATAATTTGTGAACTTCTACCCGTCTGTTTGGTGTTGTAGGAAATCTTAACTCAACTTCTCATGTACACAATCTTATGGCTTTATTTTTGTCTAGAGAATGTTTTGGGTTTTGAATTTATTTTCATGTTAAAAATCACGTACGTAAAATTCTATAATGATGTAAATTGAAATGCGTTTCTTTACATCCTACGTTTCCAAAACGTACTGGTTTTTAAAACTGCGTTTAGTTCGAAGATGCTTTGTTATTTCTTTGTACCATTGCATGTCCTATTTAACCAAAATTCTAATCATGATTTCTAGCTTTCGATGCTCTTAATTTGTATTTGTTTAGAATTTATAGATGCTTTTTTGATTTAAAAGAATTTAATTGCGTACAGAGTTATTTATTTTACCGAATGTGTTTGTATTATTGAAAAATGTACTTCTCAGTATTAATTAAAGTCAATTGTGATCCTTATAGAGGGTGAAATATGTTTGCTTTCTGCATAATTTGCGAATTACGTACTTTTCAAGTTAAAATTGTTTAGTTTTCTATCTTTTAGTACTATTTGTATGCAGTGTGCGACCCTTATGACTCTATATACCTCTAAATAACCCTATTATCATAACAATATATATACTGCTGTGATAAGGGGTTGTTTAAGGGTGTATTGTATAGCAAAAGTCGTGCAGAAACCATAAATTACGATAGGAAGCAGAAAACTGCATTTATTTAGTAGAAAATTTATTAATTCTTATACTATGTAAATAGTAAGCATTTAACACCCTGTATGTAGAGCATAAGTAGTTTTAAGCGACGCAAATAAACACATCTTACAATAATAGGACGCATATTTAGCATAGAAATAGGTAATTCATACATTAGGAAAATAACAAGGATTTAACGCTCGGTATATAGAGCTTTAATAATTTTAAACAATGCAAGTAACAGTATCTTTCAGTAAAAAGCACGCGAATTTAGAGGAATGATAATAAATGTAATTAAACACGCATTGAAAAGGGTTCTAATTAGTTATAATATAATACGGAGATAAGAGATAAAACATAAAGAAGTCTTGTGTAAGTGCGTAGAAACAATCAACATTTTTGATAAGAAAATGCAATTCAAAGATGCGTAAATAAATAAATATAGACGAAAGTAAAATTCAAATTACATCATGTATTTTTGTATAATATGGAAAACGCGATATCTAAACAAACGACGTATGGTTTAGATAACGAGGAATCTGTAGCAAACAACCATTACATAGGAAACGAATATATTACATCAGAAAACCACTTATTGGTTGACTTATTGGTTATTAGTGGACCTTATTGGTTAAGATAAGCGACGGACTTGTTGAAACCCAACCCACATACAAGTGGGTTGAGCCTATATTAACAGCAAGAATGATAAGAGAGCTCAGTTTTAACTCAAGAAGGCCAAGCTGCGATACTCTGAACCTAAAAGTCACGCGTAATTTAATAATTGATAATATAACAGTGAAAGTCTATAGTGACAAGTAAGTGCTATAAAGATGAAGATTTCTTTTGCCGATTAACGTGAGTAGAATTGGGGGTAATTTATTTAAACTAATAATATAATAATAGGGCTCCAAATGGGTGTATAATCCTAATCCGAGTGGATGGATATAATAATTCCAAATGGATGTATAATCCCAATTCCAAATGTGTGTATAATGAATCCGAGTGGATAGATATAAGAATGTGTGTATAATTCTAATCCTAATTGGATAATAATAATTCTGAATTGATGTTGGTTGATAATGGATGGTATAATAATTTAAATGCATGGAAGATTCTAATTGAGGGTATAATATTTCAAATGTATGGATAATTCGAATATGGGGATGTTTTAAATGGATTAATGTAATACTTCAAAGCAGCGTCGAAGATTTGGTATAATTTTGAGTTGCGAGAAAATAAAGAAGCAATTTATGGAAACCAAGGGGTTTAATTAAGCAGAACAGAACAGGTCAGATCTAATTAGTTTTAAAACATTTTTTTCTATTTAAATTTGGATATTGAATTTACTTAATTGATAAAAGTGTAACAAAGTCAGCAACAAACTTTGCATACGTTAAAAGTACGTAATGTTAGGAAGATATCTGGAACGTTCGAGGTTTCTTTGATAAAAAGAGTAGTTTTTGGTGACTTTAGATTGATTGCAAAGCATATGAATTTTGGGATAAATAAGACTTATAATATTGATCGAATGAAAGGTGTATTTTAATAATTTCAAAACTTGTACATAATATTTCTTTTCATTATATGAAATTAATTGACTTTATTTTATAATTCAAACAAAGAGGTAATCCTAAAGGGGTAAAGAAGAGGAAAAAAATGATCATCGTAACGTTGTGCACTCTGTGTAGAATAATAAAAGCTAGCCGTGGCAGAATAATAATATTAGTGAGATTTAGAATTTGATTGGAAAACACAGAAAGGTGGAGTTATAGTAGAAAACGCCATTAACACCCAGTACGGCGTTATCATATCAATACATATATATATATATATATGTATATATGCATATATATATATATATATATATATACATATTGACGTGATAAGGGATTACGAGAGGTCATTGAAACGCAAAGATTATAAATAAAGGCCTCCCAAATATAAAAGAAACCGGAAAGCATAAAAATTTCCGAACATTAGTTGTTCCACCCTGTATAATATAAGCGTATTGTATATACATATCCATTAATGTGTAAAGCGAAAACACAATTTCGTGCGTGTAAATAATCAACAAAGCCATTCGTTTGGTACAAAAATGCCGTTTCCGTGCATAAAATAAATAATTTTGTGTATAAAAAACCGTTTTAGTTGGATATAAAAGCAAAGGCGATTAGTTTCTCTGTGTATTACTTTTTAAGATATAAAGCCATTTATTTTCATTTATCTTAAAAGCAATGCAAATTTTATTGCATTTTTTTGTTAAATATACGTTCAAAATATACATTAGAACATGTTTTATTTACAATTATGAAGATGCAAATCGTTTGCATTTGAAAGCAATTATAAGCGTTGTTATTTATATAATAAATAATTACCCCGTGTGTAAAATATCCGTGTAAAAATAATCGTTAAGAATGCAAATCTTATTACATTTACAAAGGATACATAATGCAATTAAAGTTTTAATTAATTAGTTAAATTGACTTCCGTATAACATTTTAAATAAAACATGTTCTAGATATTTCAAGAAAATTTTCAAATAGATCAAATCCGGAGAAATATAATATTAAACAAATTATAAAGAAAGCGTCGGTTTATAGAACTTCATAAAATCGATAAGAATTAATTTTAAAACTTTCGCGTTACTATAAGAAGGAATGCGATGCAACCATTTACCTCGTGCGTTGGACAATGTTTGCTATGCTCGTAAATCATTCGGCCGTGGCGATTTGACACTAATTAGCCCATTAAAACTTCGGAATTCTCGAAAATGTGACATCGTTACGGGGTACTATGTTCCAAACGAAACAAAAACTTTAGAATGGAGATCACTTTTATATAAGCAGAAGCAATCTACATTAGCGGTCATTCATTCAATTCATTTCAATTTACGCGATCGACAATGTAAAACTCAATATTCCTTCATAAACCTAATAAAATGTAACGATAATTATAAAGCCATAACAACATGCAGAGTCGCAATAAAATTTATACTTTTAGTAGTTTCAAATATAAAAAAATTATCGAAGGCAGGTATTTGGTAAAACATGATTATCTTGTAAAATACCATGAAAATTGAAGATTCTTCGATTAAAGCTAATTAATTAAAAATAAAAGATGTACTTTGAAAATTAATGGATATTTTAAACGAATATGGATGATTTTGTAAATGGGATTTGAACGTCAATTTAAAATAAAACAAGGAAGGATTTAATACAGTTAAGGATAACAAAAAGAAATTTGGATAAGCGCTCTTTAACATATAACCTTAAGTATAAAATTTTAGAGTTGTTTGTTTGTTAATTGATAATATTTCAATATTTTATATTTTAATAAGTTCACATTTTTTCTTAATTGTAAAGCGGATGATTTGCAAAGAACTTTAGGTCGAAATTCGACACAGTTTGACCTTTTAATAAAGAAAATCTGTGAAGCGTTTTTGGCAAAACACACAAGCGTGGTAATAAAGGATGGGCAGAGTATCCGCCTATTTGTGTATCTGTTAGCAAATATTACGTAAGAATTTTAATTATTTTCTGTAAAAACTGGAACTGTGAATTGTTTTATAAACTGTTTTGTATGAGAAAAAATTGTTTTTGAATCTATAGATGCTTTATGATATTGCTAGGTTTGATTTCATTTTATAAATTCTTTCTTAATTTTGTTTGGTAATTAAACCACTTATGGTTTTTAAAATCATCTTTATTTACGTTTCGATCCATGACCTAGAATCGTTGTCAAAATAATTAAAATTTTCAAGTTTGACATTTATGACATAAATTGAAGGTGACTTTGATTTATTAATGTTCGATATATTTGGCTTTAGTACATTAGGCGAAAATTTTTTAAAGTTTAAAAGAATGATTGCCTTCAATTTGTGTTGCGCCCTAGGAACGACTTTTTTAGGCTTAACGTGAAATCAGCTCAATTTTAATTGTAAAATTTCATATAAATCCAATAACTTGAGGATTGAAAAACATTTTTTAACATGTTTCTATTTATACAATGGGGAGGATGGTTATTAAAGAAGTGGCTACGTTATCGTATGGCTTAACAGTCGTCTTTTATATTTATTTGCCCTCGTAATCTTTTCACAATCAATAATTACCAGTGAGTAGCTTGAACTACCAACAATGTTAAAGTTATGAAGTTTGAAGACTGACTGGCCATCAGGAGCTCCTTGCAGTATTTATAAAGCCTCTGGTCTCACTTCATCTTGTGGGAAAGTGCCGATCTTGTTGTCTGCAGTTTCTTGATACTCGTACAATGTCTTATTCTAAGTAACTTTAATCAAGACTGCTTTATTGCAGTTTATTATTCAGGACACGTACAGGAATGCGTACTTCTCGGTTTCTGATTTCCGGCTACCGGCGATTGGAAACCGGGAGAGGGAAACATTCCCAAGCACCTCACCACAGACATAAGCACACGCACACATACATGAAAACACAAACACACACACCATTATAGCACACCGGCACGACAAAACACACACACCAAAACACGCGCATACACACACGCATACGCACACGCACATTCCCACACACACACCACACACACACACATACATACACACCAGGGACTGTACATGATCCCTCTGGTTTCCGGCTGCCGACGGCCAGGACACCTACAGGAATGCGAACTTCTCGGTTTCTGATTTCCGGCTGCCGACGGTCGGAAGCTGGGAAGGAAAGCAGTCTCAAGGACATTACCACAGACAGAAACACACACACTCACGCACCCACACGCACGCACAGACACAGACACACCCACACACACACACAAGAGTATTTCCAAACGTAAATAATATAAGACTAACCAATATAACTTAAGGTAGCAACTAATTCCGTTAGATTTTAAGGCGTAACAGGTTTGCTGTAATTTTTAGGTAGCAGACTAATTGTAACGTTAAAATAAATAAATAAAAAAGTTCATTATTTCTGCACCTGCAGCATCAGGTTGCGTCTGGAATACAAACTAGTTGTGTCCTTTCTTATTTCTGATATGAACTCTGATTAACCTTTAATTATAACCTTCGTATAATACAATGCAACATGCTATTGCAAAACCATAATAATTACATTTATTCTTATATGTATTTTTAATATGGGGGATATGAAACTCGCGTTATTATTTAATATTTATAATTATTATAATACTATTTTTATTTTTTAAGATACATGCAGCGATGGAAAATCTCAGTGCGGTGAAGGTTGCACTTGTGGACCTGACTGCAAATGCTCAGAAGCACCAGGTTTTTTCTGTGAACAATGCTAAACTCTGGTTACTAATTTCTTTTTTCAGGAGACTGTTGTGGATGCCCACCAACAGTTGAACAAGATGACCAGGCAACCCAGAGCCAGTAACCGTTTATCACCTGCATATTGTACTCTATTCAACCATGGAGATTAGATTTGCTTATCTTAAAGGGATTCAAAATGCAATTTATTGTACTTTTTCTTGATTTAGAGGCTTACTTTATTATCTGTTCGCTAATGAAATTTAAACAAGTTTATTTAGGGAATTTAAAGAGAAACTTATATTTTATTGATTTAGAAGATCACATTATTATTAGCTATTAAGTCACTGGCTTTAATTTATTTATTTACTAATACATACGTAAAGTAACAACTAGATTTATAGTTTGTTTAATATCATGTTATTGCTGGCTATTTATCAATATTAGTTATCTTATATAAGGTATTAAATACAACATATCCCATGAGAAGTGTGTTTATAATAAAAAGTGGTTTCATATTTTCTGACAGGAGGTACCTTTCACCAAGGCGGCCCACAAAGGGGGTCAATGGGGGTCGCCTGACCCCCCTGAATATGTTCCTTTGGTTTTTTTTTCGTTAGAAATCGCAACACGAAGTGCATCTTCACTAGAGATTGAAGAAGATTACGATTTCACTATCGGTTATACTATTGTTTAAAAATAAAGTAAACCTAAATGTTGAGATTACACTACAGGTATGCCTATTGTCTAACTATAAATAGACCGACTTTGTATGTCATTTTAAGCAGGAAATGCGAATTAATGCGATTACCTTACAATAGTAACCCTAACCGCCTATAACAAAACTGTTATTTTCATTCTTTAATATCTAAATATCTTTACCCTGAAAGTTTCTATTCAAACGAAATATAAATAAAGGCTTTCATAATGGTTGTAGGTTCAGGTACTCTACAACTAAAACTTTGGAATGTTCTACAAATGTCTCATTGTGTTCTATTCTGAGAAAAAATATATTCTTTATCTATAACAGTAAAGTACGTCTATATCTTCAGTGACTTCAGTTTGTATTCAGTGTTTTTGGAATGCGGTGTACTTTTAATTTGTGACTTAGGAAACTTTATCTGACTGTTGAATTAGTAGAAGACGTGTATGTTGATAGATATTGATTGGTCATTTTCCTTGTAGTTATTGTTATCAGTGTTGATAAGTAGTGTAGTTACTGGTTTTTGTTTTTAAAGAAGGCCGGAGATTGCAGTTACAGTTTAGTTACGGATAGGATTGCAGTAAGTACTAATGTACCTAATGCGTGAGAATACATATTTAAAAATAATATTTATTTGCAATTGGGAGATTCTTATTTTTTTTTCTTTAAAGTCTATTTGATTAACAAATCTCTTCTTTTGAAGTATCAGAAAAGTAAAACGTGTTATTTTTTTTCAGAAATTCAGATCTAAGATCAGTAACAATACTAACAATGGATATTAGAAAATTTTTCAAACGAAATGAACTAAAAGAATCATCTAGCATAGGTTGTAGTAGTAGCGGTGCTGGTGCTAATGCTATTTTTGAGTGTAATAGTATAGTACATAATATTGTCAATGATCTAAATAAAGCTGGTAGTTCGTCACCTAATACTTTAAAATCTCTCACATGTGAATATGACACCAATCTTTCAACTGATAAGAATGAGTACATGCTCGATTTGGGCAATTTTGTTAACTCGAATGAAACACTTTCCGACGATGTTCGCTTTTCATTATTAACAAATCCTTACAAACCAAATCCTAAATATAATTTCAAGAACGATTCCGAAGAAAGAAGACGTGCTTTTAGATATGACTGGCTTGAACAATACGATTGGCTTGCGTATTCTCCAAAACTCAAAGGCGCACTTGGCAAATATTGCGTAGTTTTTCGGCCAACTGTTAAAAGAGGGGTTCTTGGTTCTTTCATTGTGAAGCCCTTCACAAAATATCATGACTTTGTCGCTTCTGCAAAAGCACATGCTACAACCGAATGGCATCGTGATTCAACTATAAAAGCTTCTAGTTTTACAAAAATTATTGAAGGAAAACATCTATCAATTACCTCTCAAATAAATTAAGCTGAGCGGGATTTGATTGAATCGAATCGCAAAAAACTTATACCAATAATATCCACCGTCATTTTTTGTGGTATGCATGATTTGCCATTACGAGGTGATAAAAAAGGTAATTTTGAGGATCTTTTACAATTCAGAATAGAAAGTGGGGATCACATTCTAAACGAGCACTTAAAGTTTTGCAAGAAGAACTCAAAATACACCTTTCACAGAACTCAAAATCAAATAATTTCAATTTGTGGAACATTAATTAGGGAAAAAATTGTGAAAGATGTGAATTTGAGTGAAGCATTTTCAATTCTGGCTGACGAAAGTGCAGATATTGCTGGGGTAGAACAGTTATCACTTGGAGTAAGATTTCTTAGTAATGACAATTCGGTCAGAGAAGAATTTTTAGGCTTTGTAGTCCTTACATCGATGAACGCAGAAGGTATAACTGCTGCAATTTTAAACGCTTGTAATGAATATGGTCTTTGTATGGATAAATTAGTTGGATTAGGGTTTGATGGTTGCTCGACGATGGCAGGTCATGAGCAGGGAGTCCAAAAACTTATTAAAAATAAATATCCAAAAGCGATATATTTTCACTGCGCGTCCCATAGATTAAATTTAGTGATAAATGATTTGAACAAGATTCCGTATATTCAAAATTCAGTAGGTACCATTAAAGAAGTAATTACTTTCTTTCGAGATAGTCCATTAAGACGTAGATATGTTTCTAATATTCCACTATTATGTAAAACACGCTGGTCCGCCAAATATAAATCAATGAGGTTGTTTGCGGAACATTTTGCAGATACTATAAACGGTCTGGAAAATTTAGCTCATAACCGTGAAATAAATGCTCAGACAAGAAATAGGGCCAGTCAACTTTTAAATTGCGTTTCTTCGTCGAAATTTATTCTTTGTCTGCATATTATGGCCAAATATTCTGGCAAATTGGAACCTGTTTGTAATGCACTACAGTCTAAAAGTATAAACTTATTTTCCGTTAAACAGCACATAGATGAACTACTCAAACTTTTTAAGACACACCGTAGTGATCCTGAACAATATTTTAAAGAGGTTTATAAAAAGTGTTGAACATGCCCATGGTTTTGGATTGAAATTACATTACCACGTATTGCACCAAACAAACTCATAGGTCTAATTATCATATGAGTAGTGTTGAAGATTACTTTCGAGTAAGCCTTTTTATTCCTTATTTGGATTCTGTTATACAGTCTATTTCCACAAGGTTTTCTGAAGATGCTACGACTTCTTTTTTACTCTCTGGATTACATCCAAATAACTTAAAAGACAACAATATAAAAAGAGCATTGTTAAATAAAAAAGAAGAAATAGCCATAAGTTACAACATTGATAACTTTTCAGAACAGTTGCAAACGTGGGTTGAACTTTGGCAAAATAGAGAGATTCAACAAGATACAGACTTTGTACATTTGCTTGATAATGAAGTTTCTTTTTTTCCGGCCATCAAAACTGCGCTGAATATTTTTTTGGCATTACCTCCAACTACTGCACCAATAGAAAGGTCATTTAGTACGCTAAAGCGGGTAAAATGGTGGCTTAGATCAAGTATGTCAGGGAATAGATTATCAGGTTTATGCATGCTTAGTGTACATAAGGACATGGTAGGTAGAGAGAAACAAGCATTTATAAATGAAGTCCTAAATAGATTTGGTCAAGACCGAAGAAGATTGATATTTTTATTCAAAAATGATGATGATTAATAAAACGCGAGAACAGTTGTAATATTCATTTAAGTTCTGTACTTTACCGTGCAACTTGTTTTTAATTTTATGCCCGGGGATTTTATTATCATATCAAAAGTCTGCCAATTAAATAAACCACACGTCATGCCCTTAGGTTCTCACAGATATTTTAAAGGATATAGTCATAACATCCTGTCATTTCAATATAATTAACGTATTATATTAGCGCCTATTTTGTATAAAGCACTGTTGGTTTTATGTATAATCAAACAAATAACTTTTCGTGAGATTCAGTTGAGTCATCATTATACACCCGTCAAATTACGTCGTAAATGGTTTTGACTTGCACGTGCAGGGTCGAAGGTTAAATTATTATGGAAGTCCTCCTACTTTTGGATAAATGGAAGGGGTTATGATGCTTCTCTTAAAAACGGATAGTTCTGATGTAGAGAGTGCTTCGGATTAAGTCATTCAGGCGGGTTGCGTTTCTAAATAACTTTCGCGAAAAGATTTACTATGAGGTGCGAAGTACAATTTCATTCAAGTTATTCTGGCGGTCAAGAATTTAAAATAGGCCGTACAGTTAGACAACTCTCGGCTATTGGTTAATTTTGAAATTGATACTTGTACAATTCCGGCGCCGTAACGAGGCAGGAAGTTCAGTATTTTTTTTTCTGGAAAGAAATCCGCATCACATAAATCAAAAGAAGGATTTGGAAGGTCAACACGTCCGCATGGTCTCGATCTAGAATTACGCATAGCTCAGTACTTAATTGGAAATATTTCACTGGAAGTACACGCGGGTGTAATGTCAGTTCAAAAATACCCTTAGTGCATCAGCAGTAGAGATAAGAGAAGTGTCAGCTGGCCACTACACGAATACACCTCAGAAACCAGGTACCGAATTCACACTTTATTTTTGTTTTGATTTTATGATTGAACTCTTTTGATTCTACTTAATCTGCCCGTTTGGTGGGTTATCAAAGTAATAAACTTGGCTGTGTAGCCAATCTAATTTTTAAGATATGAAATTACTTAGACGTCCTAAATAGTAAGAGAGCTTCTCATTTGACAGTTAGTTTCACATTTAAGAATTGTAGAATTTTCTCCAAAGTAATGATTATGTAATCGTGAACAAATTTTGGAAGTTCTTAATAGAAAGTGTTTATCAGATTTAAAGAGTGTACTAATTTTCTTTCATATATATATATATATATATATATATATATATATATATAAATATATCAGAAGCAAAAGGTAAAATCCAAACTACCGATGTAACAAAAAGTTCAATCTGACCAGCATTTAATTTTTAACAGGCTATTGGCACCAGTTTGGTGTAGTGATCGAGCTGATGGGAGGTATATAAATTATTGCTACAGTTAGGTTGCATCAGGTTGTGCAAGTATTTTTGTTTGGTTCTACATTTGATTTAGGTCATCCGAAGCGATTTTCCTAGTTTTTAGCTTCAGTTTCCAGGACATAGAGAACTAGGTGGTGCCCAAAAATTCTCTCGACTACCATTTTCTTCCAGATTAGGTCGCAGCAGCCCTCGTCAAGCCGCTATTGGACCACGACCTCCCACTGTCTAGCCGGAAACATTTCAGCTTGTCGTACACTGCAAGCCTCCTGGCCCAAAGTGTACGTAACACAGTCCTATTCAGCAGTGCCAGTTATAATAGTTTGTTGTACCCTTCTTAGTTCTTAGTCATGTTTGTTTGTGCAACAAATATTAAAGACACTATTTAAAGTGCCGGTCGGATATTTATTTACTATTAATTAATATCTGTGGTTTGTGGCCATTTGATTGACAATGTGGCTTTTCTGTTTCCGTTAAATATGGTTGTGTCGTGTCTGTATTTTTACATTTTCTTACGGGCGGCTTATTACGTGTATTGAATAAGTCCATTCAATTTTCAATTAGTGTGTGTTAATGTAAAATCCAATCTTTTCCATTTGCTACCCTGTGCATCATCAAGCCAAAAGAATTGATAGCCTGCTGCACCAGCAATTTACCAGATTGGTAAGTAACTTTACACTTTATGAAAATTCGATTAATTACAGAATGCTGCATTTATTAAGAAACTATCAATCCTACGTTTTTCTTTCAATTTCAAATACTATAGCCGAAATCTCGAAAGAATGCATTCGCGTCATAGGTTTTTGAATTAAACACCGACATACTTTTAATGTATATCGCTTTTAAATTCAGTAACCTATGGCGTGAATGCATTCTTTCCTGATTTCAACTATAATATTAAAAAACGCTGCATTATCGATGGTCCTAACTGCTTTTGAGCTACTCTAAGGAAATAAGATTTTATGCCTTACATTACTTTCCAATACGTCCGGTAACGGGGTTGCATTAACAGTGTTCATCTTTTGTGTAACATAACTAATATTTTTGAAAGTAGTCTTGACCTCCTCTACAAATTATTCTGTGGGCGGCCTTGCCTTTCACATAAACTCATTACGCAAACAAACACTTCTCATGTCTACAAGAATAATAAATGAAACAGTGTCAGACATATTGAACCATTTTTTCTTTCTTTGAAAGAACGTATTGATACGTATGAATTAAAAGATTTTGAGGTTAGCAATCGCACCCTCTCCTAAAGTTGTAAACCACTAGAGATGAAATTTCAATCCGCAATAAGAGACTTTCTTCCGAACTAATTCTGAACTCAAATTTCAGCGGAGTTTGACGTTACGCAAAAATTACTTTCTTAACCATCCTCCCGAGTCTTTACACTCGAACGAGTCCCGCGATAGGCGTTACTGTTAGAGATAGATATTATTATTAAAAATCACAAATCTCTTAACACGCATATCAGAACAGTCTTGTTTTTTTTTGTTGCTAAAACTATTGCAGACTGTTCTGATATGCGAGTTAAGTGATTTGTGTTTTTTAATATTAATATCTATATCTAACAGTAACCTACATAACGACTCGTTCGAGCGTAAAGACTCGGGAGGATGATTAGGAAAAAAATTACTGCTGACGAAACTAACAAGGGGTTCATTACGGATTGCTCTTAACCGTCACTACACTTAACAAGTGTTTATCAAGAATGCCGTTCTAAAAGTGTAGGAACTCTACGGTAATTAACGAATCTAAGCACAAATGCTTAAGTTATAATATTTTCATTATAGAACCTGTCATCATCATTAGGTCACACCCTCATTGTTTCCTATTCCAAACTAACCTACACATTTCCCTGAAATTTGCAGTCTGCATCTATCACTATCTGCATGCAAAAGTCTGATCTCGGTCTCCTCTACTTCTTTTTTCCTATCTTTGCTTGTAATATATCCCATACTATTCCCTAAAAATGCCTTAAAACATATCCTACTCTTCTATTTCTCCATTTTTTTGTTTTCCACAGATATCTTTCTTCCTCTATTATTTCTATAACCTATTTGTTATTAACCTTGTCTGTCCATGCTATCATTTTTATACATGTGAAGCACAACATTCCAGAACTCTTCTATCTCTTTCTGTCTGCTTTTCCTACTGCCCGTATTTCATAGACGTACTGTGCTGAGCTCCACACATATACTTTGAACAATTTTTCTTGTCTCTATGTTTGTTGTCTTTGAGCAAATCCGTTGCTCTTTCTTGTTAGATGTAGTTCGGTCATCTTCTATTGTTTTATAGCTATATACACAATTTCCCCGATATTCAGTGGTATGTGAAGGGGGATAAGCAGCCTGTGGCTGCCAAGTTCCCCCAGCACTGGAATATTTGTCGAATTAATAGTTTTCCAAAATATCATTTCGCACAATCGACATTAGTTAAAAATATTTCACAACCTACACCTGTAGTTGTTTATAATAATCATCAGATTTATGTGCACTTATTTTTTCGTCATTAGATTTTCCGTCTTGAAACTAGTTGGACGTGTACCTCCACTTATTTATGTTATGAGTTAGCCTACACAGTTCGCTGAAATTCCCACAACAGCCTATATACAACTCGGTTCTTTTTCTATTGTTTTCTAATTATATACCCTATTTCACCGAGATTCAGTGGTATGTTGATACTCGCCAATACATACTTCCAATTTCGGTTGGACTCCAATCCCATACATTACCAACATTAAAAACATCGCACGTACATATACAAACCAACGCGCCCTTTTTTATGGTAGATGTAAATGGAAAATTCCCAATGTTGCACTGCAACAACACTGATGCGCGTGGGGAGAGGGTAGAGGACATTATCAACGAACTACAGCTTGAAGTGATGAACTGTCCCTTTAATCCACCCACCCACAGAAACCACTGATGCGCGTGGGGAGAGGGTAGAGGACATTATCAACGAACTACAGCTTGAAGTGATGAACTGTCCCTTCAATCCACCCACCCACAGAAACCCTCGAGCAGAATCAGAGAGTAACATTGACGTCACAATAGCAAACGGACTAGCGTACCCCAACATACAAAACTGGAAGGTACATGACAACTTAACAATAAGCGATCACAACCTCATAACTTTTGACATAAACAAGAATAACATTCCATTACATGCGGAAACGGGCAAAAAAGACTAAAATATAACATAAAAAATGCCAACTGGCAAAGATTACTGGACAACTTCAATCCGCACTCTGATATCCAACGTAACGACAGAGTACACGCCCAAGCCCTAACAAGAAGAATTAAAGACTCTATGAAACAAACACTAAAAACAATAAAACAAACTGCGCCACAAAAACCGCTAAAATGGACTACAGAGGTCCAGATATTGAAAGACGAAGCTCACAAAGCAAGGAGACGCTATCAAGCCGCCCTAACACTGACAGAAAGGGTCTTCCAGCTGACCAACTATAGACAACGCAAGGCGACATACGAACAAGAACTGTACAACATGAAATGAAAATACTGGAACACTTTCGTCGAAAGACATTTGCAGACGGACGCTTGGGGGAACCGTACAAGATAGTAACAGGAAAAATTGCACCACCGACAACATACACGACTTTAGCCAAACCGGACGGAACAGAAATCCAAAGACTGGATTGAAACCGCGACATTATTATTACATACACTCCTCCCTGATGACGACCGGGAAGAGGACACAAGAACAAATAGGCAAACGACAAAGAATCACCGAACAATACGAATACGAATACACGGAAGGTTTTAAAACCACGGCAGAATATTTGCTAGAGAAATTCTCCTTATCGGATAATCTCGAAGAGGATGAGCGTTCGCACGATTTGGTACGCCGGGAAGCTATAGAGGCGCAAGGGACGGGTGCCAATAAGGCAATCCTAGGTTACAAGGTCGTAAAGGTTCTTAGGACGATGAACCTTAAGAAGGTACCATGGCATGACGGAAGCACTTCAGACGCAGCTCTGGAGGCGTGCCTGTTAGCCCTGTGGTTTTCACCGGGTTGTTTAATCATTGTTTAGAGAGAGGCATATTTCCGCGTTGCTGGAATGTTCAAAATGTATAATTTATACATAAGTCCAAAAAAGCGGATGCGTCACAGCCAGGCAGCTATTATCCAGTTAGCTTGTTACTGGTACTGGTAAAAGTTTTAGACCGTGTCATGACCACGCGCGTTGAGCATCTAGTACGAGACAGCGGCGGTTATAGTAATCGACAGTTTTGTTTCATGGAGAGTAAGTCGACTATCGACGCGTTAGAGTTCGTTCTCGGAGAAATTAAGCAGGCAAGAGATGCAAAGAAGCCCTGTGTCCTTGTTGCTTTGAATATTTCAGGAGCATTTGATGCTGCCTACTGGTCATCAATCGTTTGCAAGTTGGAACGTAGTGGTTGTCTGCAGAACTTGATGTCATTAGTCAAAAGTTATTTCTCGAGGCGTTTGGCACAGGTTGAAACTCCGGGTGAAGTTTTATCGTGTGAGGTGGAAAGTGGATGCCCGCAGAGGTCTTGCTCTGGTCCCACATTCTGGAAGTTATTGTATGAGAGCATCTTTAGGGTCAGGTTACCCACGAGATGTTCAATTGTCGGGTTTACGTATGATACACTTTTAATTAACAGATCGCGATTGTTAATGGGTATACGCACAAACCCAAACGAGGTGCTTAATAAGTTACACGAATGGTCGCAGCAGGTAAAGTTCAAATTTAACACGTCGACGTCAGAGGCGCTTTATTTCGGAACGAAAGCGGGACAGCGATTCCCTAGGCTAGAGCAAGGAGGGACGAAAATATCGTTCAAAAAAGTCATCACATACCTCGGTGTCAAGATAGACGATAAGTTAAATTGGAAAGAGCACGTGCAGTACGTTAAAAGTAAAGGCGGCGAAATATCAGATAAAATTATGGCGGCGGCGAAAATAAACTGGGACTTCAGAAGCAAATCGCTGAGGACGGTCTATGTCGGAGCAATAGAGCCGGCGATGCTATACGCTGCGTTTATATGGACGGAAGGATGTAAAGTCAAGGAGATGCGTCAATTGACGAGCGTTCAACGTATAACCGCGATCAAGGCGACGATGGCATACAGAACCACCTTCATGGAGGCGCTCCTGCTGATCAGGAGCACTCTCCCTATTGAATATGTCGTCATGAAGATTAGAGATAAGGGACTAGTAGATACAGGAAAAGGGCGCGAAATTATCGAAGATATTAATCTTTGCAATAAGGACGTTGAGAGGAAAATCGTCGTGTCAGAGTTAGGGCACCTGGCCGATGTTAAAGGAATTGAATTTGTCGAAGGTGATGGGTACGCGGTAGGGATCAGGATTTACACGGAGGGTCCGTGTTGGACAATGGACAAGCAGGCGCGGTGTTTGTTGTATATAAGGACCAGGAAGTGTTTCGGTTTCAGACCAAACTCGCGAACTGGAGCACTGTCTTCCAGTGCGAATTGGTTGCCATGCGGTAAACTATTGGTTATGTAATAAATCACATGGGTAGAAACATGTTTTAGCGGATGTTTGGAGAATAGCGCATACGGCATTCAAGATTCGAAAGGTCGCATGACGGCAACAACAGAAATGAAAGGGCGGACAAATTGTCTAAAGAAGCCGCGACGGGCGACTTCCCAATATCACACTCGTCGATACCGAGTCCTCTGTTTAAAGGAAAATTACAAGAATAGAACCCGACAGTGAAAAAGAGATGGAACAATGCTGCCACAGGCAGGTTGACACACAAATTCGTACCGAGTTTAGAAGCCAGAGATAAGTTGGAGGTGAAACTCGATCACAAAATGATGCAGCTAATAACAGGGCACGGCGCCCTGCAAATATTCTGTTTATGCGATAACGACCGCTGCGAATACGGTGAGAGCTCAGAAAGCGTAGAGCACGTGCTATTTGACTGCCCACTCGAGGTGGCAAACCGAGGGTTAGCAGATAGAAAGCTAGTTGTTGAATGACTAGCATGGCCAAAGAGTCTAGAAGAAGTCGGGAAAATCACTAGCAAGAAGGCGTTTTGGGCATCTTTTAAAGAATTTGCGGGGAGGGTTGCGAGATTAAACGGTGATAACCGCGCGTAAATCAAAGGCGGGTGCGGGGTGAGGCTTGTAAAACTTTAAAATTTGACTTAGCATGATAGATGATAAACGAGCATATATAAAAAAAAAGTCTAATATGCACAAGGAATCTCCACACCATCCTGTCTCACCTAAAACGCGCAAAATACCGGGAATAAAAAAACTTAATACTAAATACTAACAAGATAAATCAAAAACATTAATTAAATTAAATCAATAAAATAAACAAAGAAGATAAAATAGAGTGAAACCGCACGCGCGCGAGTCCACACACTCACACACACACGCACACGCACGCACACACACGCGCGCGCACACGCACACGCACGCACACACACACGCACACACGCACACACACGCACACACAAACGCACAAGCACGCACACACGCGCGCGCACACACGCACGCACACACACGCACGCACGCACGCACGCACACAGACACGCACGCACGCACACACGCACACACACACACACCAGGACTTGAAAGTAATTGTGATTGTGACCCCCCCAGGACGTTTAGTACATAGCCACCAGGACTATAGCAGTGTATATTCAACTCCTTTTAGAAGTAAGATACAAATAGATGTAAACAGATGATCAGATCTTCGGATACTGGAGAAATTTATATACGAAGTATGAATAAAATTGTGGCGTCTGCACTCGCATAAGCATTGATCTGTATTAATGAGCAGATTTTGCAATAATCTTGGGCAAGCTAGTTTCTAGTGTAATGGCGCTAGCCGACATAATGCTTATGCGAGTGCAACTGATAATTTGGGTTATGCTTTTTGCAATTTTATGCAATACTATATGCTTAATGCGTATCTAGATATTTATTTATTTTATATGTATATTTATATTTATATTTTTGGCTGTGTTTTATTGTTCTGTTGCTTGATTTGATTTCTTTGACGTTTTGCTGACTATTTTTGGTTGCAGTATCTATAGGAAGCAAGATTGTAATTAGAAGATAAGTCAATTAGGTAACGTTAGGGACGAATATAGGATGAACTTGGAATAAAATACTTAGACTAGGGAGCACGACTTTGTAAATTTATAGAGTAGGAATAAATAGCTGGATTCGCTATTAATATATTTAGCGTTTGCTTAGAAATTTGAATTCATTTTTGAAAGTTAGTTAGCTAGATTTTAATACTTTTAAGTCGAGCCTTAAAGTCGCACCGGTAAGCAGAGCTGGCAACTGCTATCCGGTATTACGGATCTACCACATTTTACTTTTTTTCTGTCGTGTTGATCGGACACACTCCAAAATCAACGCTAGGGATACCATTATTTAAACCCTATTTTTAGTATTAGTTTCAGTTAGTAGATTTTTATTTAGGATCAATTAATTTGAAGTTAGATTTAATTTGAAGAACGTTTATTGCGCGTCTAAACCTAATGTAGTACCTTCGGGTGGAGCATGGGGACGTGGTAGCAAGCATAGCGGCCCTTAATCACATTATAATGTTGTTATAAATACGGATTAATTAAAGAGCTTATTGAGGGTTGCTAATGGATGTTTGATTAATAAAGGACCACCAAATATGACTTTGGATGCAATTAATAATTCAAATGTTGTATGTAAATGATTGTGCACTTACTAATTGCTGTTTCTATGACGAACTTACTGCAGCCAAGCGAAAACTTGTTGCTACTCTAAAATGCACATGTTGACTCGACGGCTGCTACACGAACTGTCACTTGTATGATGAAGTAATGCGCGCAAAAACAAGTTACTATTACACGCACACCACTGTGGTTCCTTATTATTGAGGGATAACTTAGTTAAGGGTTTAATGACGAAACAAATGCCTTTGTTGTGGTGTAGATTGCTGCTTCGGGTGTTTCTGGTGGTGATGACTAGCTGGACGATAGGATTGGAAAGAGGTAAAGAGAGTGAGAACGAGAACAAATCACTCACATCAGCGCTATACAAGGATGTGTTCAAGCTACGGAAGGCGGTACGGTAATGTCCTCAGCTATGCTACATTCCACATAAAATGTCTAACCGGGGTCGACGCACTCCACTCGCGTCGGAGGAAATCGAACTTGTTCGTTATGTCAGCATGCTTGAAGGATAAGTCAATGACGTCAACAACCATGCGAACACAAACTAAGCGTGGTTTTCACGGCGTCAGTGGTATTGTAGTAATTTGCGGAGAATTTTCCACGCAAAGTTCTAAAAAAGTCCTTAAATCTAAATTAATAAACTAATACCTGTAAGGTTTGCAAAATAAAGCGTAACAAGCTGTCTTTTTTAGTGAATATAAACAGTATTTGACCACAGTGTTACTACGTATTTTCTTAATTTTGTTTATAATTTCCTTAAGTAAATTACAAAATTGTGTAAGTAGTATGTAATATGTGTCGTATATCATTATTTGCCTGATACAAGACAGTGGTAGTATAGATACATAATAAACAAATTCTTATTGCCATCGCTTAAGTCAATAGAAATCTATAGAAACACCTTTTAGTAATACCATCAATATAATGAAGAAAAAGTATATTACCTCTGCTTTGTTATGTATGTTTTCATTCGAATCTTTACTGTCTTCTAACAAAGTAGGTTGTACTGCGGGATCAAACACCATTTTTACCAAATGACCATTTCATATGAGTTTCCTCCTTGTCATGACTGCAAAGTAGGTTTTTAAAAAATTTTGCTATTCTGCTACTGCAGAAAATAATATAACTTGCTTATTGGTACCAGCCACTACAAAGATAGAAACTAATTTAAAAATCCTTTCTAAGTTTATGTGTGGTGGGTGATAAATATTATTCTAACCTATAAATACACTAGAAAACTATTGAATCTCATGGCAATAACAAAAGTTTTTGATGATTTGAATACTAATTTAATAGTAACAGTTTATTACTTACTATGATAAAGAAATTACAACGTATGGATCACAAATATACATCTAAATATAATAAATTATATTGTCAAACATAAAAAACACATTGAATCTATTTGGGTTAGATTCACAATTACTTAACGTTACACTAATAGTACGTATTGCTGAACGGGACCGCTAATTATCAATTTCTACAGCGCTACATTACAGCACTCCGCCATTAATCAAGCGTATAATTATTCTGCTATAAGGCAGCGCTTGAATGAACTATGTGAAGAAGAAAAAATATGTTAAGTTAGAATAGTTTCTATTTTAGATGTTGAACATAAAAAAGCAATTGAAATAAAGATAGAATTTGAATGAAAAAGTATTTTAGTGCTATTTTAGTTAAATAAAACACGTGTTGTAAGCTAAACTGTGAAATAAAAACCCAATAGCAAAAACCTATCTACTAATATACAATTGATAGCCGTTGACAAATGTCAACACTTCCTAGCGTTTTTACACATAAACGATCAGGAAATATAAAACTCGGTAGCAAAGCCTAAAAATGTCGCGCGTTTTGCCACAAAATCTGCCCAATTACTACTTCACGCCTAGGCGTGGTCATTCGAACGATAGCGCAAGAGATCTCAATGTTAACACACCTTACATGTGATTTTCCAATGCTCCACCCGAAAGTACTACATTGGTCAGGAAGCGAGTTTTTTTTACCTGTAAAATTTGGAATTTTGCCGAACCCTTGCTGTTCCAAGCAAGATACGGATCTTTAACGTGCGTGACAATACTCACCCACCTCCATTTTACCTCTCATCCGAATGTTAACATACCACGTCTATTTAACTTGTATCATTATCATCATTAAGTCTTCAGTCCTGAAACTGGTTAGACGGGTACCTCCATTGTGTCCCATTCTGAGGTAAACATTTTCCTGAAAATCCTTCTATGTCTATTTTTGCTGTCTTCGAACATAGCCGCTGCCCTTTTTTGTTAGATACAGTTCGATTCTTCTTCTGTTTTGTAAATATATATAGTGGCGGATACTTCATGCGTGCTAGGTGTGCGCCGCACACCTTAAAAAATTATGAGATTACTAAATTTGGGTTTAACGTTTAACATTTTAAGTAATGTGTATTTTCAATTGTTTAAATATAAGTATTATCAAAATTGTGTCTCAAGTTGTATTTATAAAAAACAGTGGTTCAGTGTAATTGTGGTATAGCTATAATACCCAACGCCGTGTTCGTATTACTCTACTACTCATAATATAATTCGTCAACAGGTTAGTGTGCGGTACCACGACCGCACAACGCCTTATTCTTACTGCATTAGGAGAAATGCAATTGAACTGTCTTCGGTTTGACGTCGCTCTCACTCGGAGGGTTAAAAGCTACATACCTACATTGGTTGGTATCCCTCCCTCGTGTGCTGTTTTAGTATCGCACTTCATTCTGCTAGATATTTTACTTCTGGGTTTTTCAGTTCTAACAAATTGTTACCATTACGCCGTGCAATTCTTCGTGTTTTTGACGTTTTTGTTATTGGACATATGTACTTTTTTTTATTAAGATGCGTTCTAGTTTTAATTAGTTTCTAATAGTAATTTAATTTAGTGGTAGTATAATAATAATGAACCTTTGACGGAAAGGCCCTTGTTTTTAATTTCGTTTTAGTGGTATTTCTTTGTTGGCTAATCGTATTTTATTTTGTGTAGTGTATTTAATTTATTGTCATTTGTTATTTTATAGTGAAAAATTAACACAATTTATGGTAGTGGTATATACAATATAAAGTGAGTACGTAAAATTAATTCGGCCTACGCTTTCGCTTGTGCTGCAAGATAACCGCACCTTCTTGCGTTAAGGAACTGAAAGTCCGTTTAAATATAATAGTATGTTTCTTCTAATATGGAAAACCAAAAATGTGTAATAGATGAACTTTTAATAAACAAGTTTTCGACAAGAGATTTTCAAGAAAAATTGGAAATTGTTAAGAATGGAAGACCTTGCCCTGCTTTACCTGAATTAATAACCAAACATAAAACTAAAAAGGAAGAATACACGCGGCATTTTTCTGTATCGCAATACACATCGATTCCATGGATAACAGGCTGTCCGAAATTAAACAAACTGTTCTGTTGGCCCTGTCTACTGTTTTCGAATGATAATGGCGTGTGGATCAAAAATGGGTTTTTTGATTTAAGTCACCTGTCTTCTGCACAACACAAGCACAAACGGTCTCAAGCGCATGTTGATTCCTTTGTAAAATGTAACTTGTTTGGCAAACAGCGAATTGACGTTTTGATTGATTCACAATACAAGTCAAACATAAACCAACACAACGAGCAGGTAAAAAAAATAGAGACATACTTAAAAGACTTATAGCTGCAATTTGCTTTTTATCGAAACGAGAACTTCCTTTGAGAGGCCACGATGAATCAAGTGCGTCTTTCAACAAAGGAAATTATTTAAAATTTTTGGACGCCCTTAGAGAATATGATCCCCTTCTTGATTCGCATTTAAAAAATGCAACTGTGTTTTGAGGTACTTCTCCAACTGTCCAGAATGACATTGTAATTGCACTAAGTGATGTTATATTAGATGAAATAAAAAGAGAAATTGATACAGCTACTTTTGTATCTATTATGCTTGACGAAACATCAGACGTAATGTGCAAATCTGAACTGTCAACTGTAATAAGGTACGTAAGGGATAGTATTCCTTGTGAGCGGTTTGTAGGGTTTAAAGACGTCAGCTCGGACAGAACTGCAAATGGATTATTTATCTGACATTATAAAAGAATATAATTTAAGTGCCAAATTAGTCGGACAAACATATGACGGAGCTTCTGTAATGAGTGGCCACTTAAACGGAATTCAGGCCCAAGTTAAGGAAGCATACCCCAAAGCTCTATTTACACATTGCTATGCGCATGTGTCAATCTTAGTGGTCCCCACAAGATGGAACTTTACATCCCGGTTAGTACATACGGTCAACGAATATCATAAGCAACTGGTTGAGTTTTTTGAGTGGCTAATTAATAACTCAAGCGAATGGGACGCGGATGCTATTATATAAGCAAGAGGATATTATCATTTTTGACCGATTTTGAAACAACTTTTTTCTTAGAAATCTTTACAAAATTGTTTTCCTACACAGATGTATTATATAACATTTTGCAGACAACCACAGTAGACATTCTTTATTGTAGTGCAAAAATAAGCAATATTGTTTCTCAACTAGAAAAAGACAGAGATGATGTGAATTTTGAAGCACTTTGGAAATCGGCAACATCTCGAAAAGAAGGCAACGGTTCAAAACCAAGAACTAAAAGGGGTCAAAATAATTGTGATAACTTGACTTATCGCCGACTGTACTTTGAAATTATTGACAACATTGTAGATAACATAAACACAAGGTATGGTTCGTTTTCCAAACTGGCATTTTTCATCTCCTCGTCCATCAAAAATTTGAGCACTATAAAAGAATTTTCCTGGTGAACTTGTAAATACCTTAAGATTAACTTACGGAACCACATTCGATTACGTTCTTCTTAAAAGTGAACTAAGTGTCATTTATACGAGCCCAGAATTTCAAGGTTAGCCCATTTTTGAACTTGTTCGGTTTATGGAAAATAACGATTTATTATCTGGACTTAAGGAAGTATATAAGTTGGCAGAGCTTATTTTGACAATTCCCAGTACCATAAGCTTCGTAGAACGTTCATTTTCAGCTTTAAAGCGAATTCATTCTTACTGCAAGAGTTCTCAAGGTCAGGACCGTTTGAGTGGCTTAAGTTTAATATCAATTGAGAAAGAACTGCGACATAGTTTAAAATTAAAAGACTCTTTCTATGATTTAGTGATTGAAAAAGTTTTTAACTAAAGCAAGAAGATTATAGTCAATCTATAAATAAATAAAAAATGTTATAAACAAATTCAATAAAGTTTTGTTTATTGATATGTGGAAAAAAATTAATACATAATTAATTAATTTATAATTTTATATCTGTCCCGTCATCAACGAACCATTCCGAGGTAACATGCAATAACAATAGTGCGGGTTATTCTACAGCACAGTGCCTATCTGCCAATGCTGTCTTAGTTAACAGTAACGTATGTGAGTGCACGAGAATGTACAATTTTGTTCTCGTAAATTGCCAGCAGTGCCAGTTGAAGAAGAGTGGTTAGCGACGCTAAGCGGAATGCGTATATTTTAGTTTAGTGTCCACCATCTATTTGTTTATGGTATCAATATATTTTGGCGTTGCCCAGAGCAGTACAATGAAATTCAAGGTATTTATACCATTATTAATATTCTTTTTAGTGTATGTACATGTACTGCTACATATTTTTTTTGCTAGAACTGACACTACTACTACTAGTGGCTTCAACTCGCCACACGCATGGGCGCTAGTGAAACCTTATTAACACCATGCTTCAAGTTAGGTGTCTGCAAAACTAAATCTTCCGACGTAACTAAGGGTCTATTCCTTGGGTAGAGCTATGAGCAATGGGGGGGTAAGTCGAAATCTGTGGGGGTCACACTCAAACTAAAACAAACAGGCGCCACCAAGTCCAGATTGATTTATATTAATGGCATAGCGAATTTCTAAGGGCGGACGTGGAAACCCAAAGAAAAAAAAGATCGCCTTCGCTGACACAAAAGCTTGTCTTAACAGAATAAGACGCTGTTCCTGTAAGAAAGAATAATAGTTAAGTCACCTAAAAAATGGGAACACTATTTGCGTCCCTCAAGTATACCTAAAATGCATAGAGAATATTTCCTACATACTGGAATCATAAAATTTAACTCTTGCTGTCTTTTGTTTATCAGGTCTGATCAAACCAGATCAGAATAAAAGCTTTAAATGTAGATTATTAATTTACTAGAAAGAATTTTCTTTGTTTCAGTAAATAAAATTTCATTATAATTAAATAAAATAAATATTTGATATTCTTGCAAAATTGTTGTAAGGTTTATCAACTGATCCTTACCAAATATATTACAGTTCAGTGTAACTAACAATATTAAGGTTTTTTTTATAACCCAACCAGATCTGTGTAGGTCACTTACAAATGAATATACGAAATTTTCTCATTAATTTAACAAAATTAATATTAGTTTGAAGTCAAAAGAATCACCAAGATATTCTCTAATTTTATCAAAAGTGGCAGTACTGTAATGCTAAACATCTGTAAGCCATTGTGCAATTGTTGACGGCATTGTTCAAACAAACAGGTGACGTAATAGCAGCTGTTAATTTACGTTGTAGCCACGTGTAGTCACATATTTACGGAACTAAGTGAAATCAAACCCGATACTGGGGAAAACCAGTCTAATCACAGGTAAACTGAATAACAATTTTGTATATCCAACAAACAAAATGAAATAATGTACTTTCAGAAGGAAGTACTGAGGAAATTCTTAATTCTATTACGAACCCAATACCGGCTGTCGTCTTTGGTTGCAATGGAAACAACTTCGCAGTGCGGGGCCTGCAGCTAAATATGCTTGTTTTCCATGCCTTAATACAGATGTAGGAGCGAAGCGGATTTCTCACATTGGTTCACGGCAGCATTACTTCATAGCGTACTCCTCCGTTGTCTAATTTTATTTACAAATATAATCTTTCATTGCGTAGTCCATAAGTTAAGGTTTCTAAATTGTAACTTCAAAGTGGTCGTGCGGTTTCTAATTTATCGTTGCAATTTCTGACGTATTGTTGCGCGTTACTCAGGAAGTGTTTCACCAAAATAAGGCGACCCGGAGGTCACTCGCCATTCTTTTTGAATGCATCTTCACGCTGCCTTTAACTATCGACGAGTGCGCTCGCTGCGTTCTTGCATGGTGGGAGGATCATAAGTGGGGTTCTCGAACCTCTCACGCGCGCGCCAGTGGCTGTGGAATTGCACCGAACTCCGAAACAAATAGACTACTAATCCTAGATATAGTAATACTATAAAAATTTGATTGTTACTCGAATCTTTATTTTAGTTAATAAAGGTATTTCAATATTCATTGTACGTTTAATGAATAGGTTCTTTTACTGCTAAAATAAAATTGTTACACTACCCCTTTCCTAAAAGAAAAAAAATTTTTTTTTTAGAAAAACTTCAAATATAACAAATACAAAAAAAAATTTTTTATAACAATACTAGCCTTTCCTACCTTCCTAACTAACTATGCAATTTTATAAATTTATTCAAATGGGGGGGACAAATATTTACAAATGAATGTGTTGGTAACTACGCGTACCTGACGTCCATCGGGAGACAAAATCGGGGAGTCACAATCGGTAATAATCAAAATTGGGAGGGGGTCAAATTAGAAAGTCAAACACTCCACGGGACAAAACAATTCAAATTCACAACATTTCCCGACCCGAGATTCACACCTCCAACAAGGCCAACATTTCCCACCTATAACCAAACACTTACGATTTACTTCTAATTTCAAAAAAAACTTCACTTCCAGGAGCTCATTTAGCTCTATCTACAAAAAAAGGAATGCTTCCTCATCAAGACAGCATAACTATTCAAAACATCATCACTACAAGGTGATAATCAAAAGTAAGACCCTACTAATAGGTCTATATTTAAACACCATCATCACAAAGTGATAATCAAAACAAAAGTGACCTAACCATAAGGTTACTTATCAAATGCAAATACAAAATATCATCGCTTCATCGTAAAGAGATGATCAAAACAAAGGTAACCTAACCATAAGGTTACTTATCAAATGCAAATACAAAATATCATCGCTTCATCGTAAAGAGATGATCAAAACAAAGGTAACCTAACCATAAGGTTACTTATCTAATCCAAATACAAAATATCATCGCTTCATCGCAAAGAGATGATCAAAACAAAGGTAACCTAACCATAAGGTTACTTATCAAATTCAAATACAAAACTGAGCCAGTCAGGGCTGTACTATCCTACACCCTACTGAATATCCTATCACTAAGTTCTAACAAACAACTGATCTCATTAGTGATGGAGCAAATGGTGAGACTCACCAAGCCAACTTTGACCTTATCAAATCAAAGAACTTCGAACGGTCAAAAGGAACAAGGGAAAGAATAATCTAATATTCTCTCTACCTCGATATGTAGAAATCAGGACCAACAATTAAATAGCCCACCTACTTCTACATTGTAAGGATATCTGTCAAAGACATCCTTCAAACACATATCTGAGCAACGCGCGAGCAAAATGTCCAGCGTGCACACCAAGGCACACCTCAAACCTACAAAATTTACAAAATCTCTAACCACTTGTTTCACTTCTCAAATAAAATACTCAAAATTAGTGAAACGACACTAAATCAAAAATCGGAACAAAACAAAACAAACCACTACGTCATTACTTAATATCAAAGAGATGATCGGACCGGAATTAATCGTCAGGATCATCATTTTCCTTTGGATACGACGCTTCAACTGGTTTCAAGTCCTTTACGTGCCATTTCCCTGCTCTTGTCCCATCTTCGTTCTCTAACTCATATACTAAATTGGAATGTTTTTTCCGAACTTTACTCATAACGAACTTAGGGGCTAACTTAGCGGAAAATTTATAACTAGCACTCGAGAGGACCTTATTAGCTCTCCAAACACTTTCTCCGACTCGGAATGAAATGTCTCTTCTCCTAAGATTGTAGCGTTTACTCGAACGTTGGTAAGCTACATGCAAATTTTCACGGACATTTCCAAAAATATCAAACAAAGGTTGACGATCCAAAACATAAGATGGTCTACTACTGGAGACGACATCAACATCCTCACCCGGTATAAAATTATCATTATAAGCTTTTCCACTTAAAGGTACTTGACGACCAAAACTAAAAATTTGGCGAATAGTTGGTGGACTCATGTTTTGCTGAGTTGATCGCGTATTGGATCTTTGATATCTCCATATCCCACGTATCATGTTCTTCTACGTATGAACGGATTGCTGTACCAACTGTCTTATTGATTCTTTCCACAAAATTGCATTGAGGAGCATAAACAGCATTATACCAAATCTTTTGAATTTCGTACCTTGCACACAAAGCTTTAAAAATACGTCCAATTAATTGTGGACCAATATCACAAATAACAAACTGTGGTACTCCGTAGACAAGAAATACTTTTTCCTCCAAAAACTTCTCAATCAAATGTGCCGTGGCACTACGCAAGGGTTGCAAAATCGAATACTTCGAGAACCAATCACCAACAACTAAAAGTCATTTACCTGCTTATGAGTCATCAATAAAAAAACTAATCATGACAATAGCTAACAAAAAAAATCAGTGTTCAGGTACACTCACACCCTACTACCAATCGAACTGTCGAAACAACTATAAAGCTTCACAACGCCTAAATATGCTAGAGTGACAAACTCTCTACGAGTCTCACCTAGACTAACAATACCAAAAGTTTACATCAAATCAAAAAAAGATGCAAAAAAAATTCTAGAGCGCCTAACTCACCTCGAGTCTCGTCTAGACTTATGTAAAGCCGAGCGACCAACTCTTCCTGAGTCTCGTCTGGACTGACATACTGCTGAGCGACCAACCACGACGACAAGTTCCGCCTAGACTAAATTGCGTTGCAATGCCGATCTAAACAAAATCTGCTAACAAAATCAAAAACGTGCTTATGCACAAGAGCAATTTTCAAACGACACAACGACAGCTCACTCCAATGTACCTTCAAAATAGAATCTCTAGCCTTATCATCAAATTTCGACAAAGATGTTCTTTATTGACTCAAACAAATCAAACAACAGGCTTATCAGCTTCTTTAGCTGACAGTCTTCCTAAAATTTTCCTCAAAACCGGTTTCTCACTCTCTACTCCCGTTCTTCTTTAAGCAGACAAACAATTTGGAATTTTTCCGACATGATTACTACAGCCTAATGGAATCAAACTGAAAGATCTAAATGATCTAAACCTTACAAAAATTATCAAAACAAATTCGTACTACTAGAGGTAAAAATCAAAAGATGCTTTTGGTAAAATAGAATGAAAGTTAAAAATAAATTTAACTAAGTTAATTAATTGATTGACTGTGGTTTAACGTTACAACCAATCTTTTATCAAAAGCGAACAAACAAATCTAAATGTCAAATAGACTTTAAGCAAACAAATTTCGACGCAAAATAATTTTTGAACATATAGATTTCAAAGCAAAATAAATTTTGAGCTAACAAATTT
Organism: Platerodrilus igneus; assembly: GCA_036346225.1. NCBI lineage: Eukaryota > Metazoa > Arthropoda > Insecta > Coleoptera > Lycidae > Platerodrilus > Platerodrilus igneus. Next base: position 10,420,482 of record JARFIW010001670.1, on the reverse strand, counting down.
CAAAGCAAATTAAATTTTTGAATAAACAAATTTCGAAGCAAAAATAAATTTTGAACAGACTATTTCAAAGTAAAATTATTTTTGAACAAACAAGTTTCAGAGTAAAAAATAATTTTTGAACGAACGAATCTCGAAGTAAAATTAATTTTGAATAAACAAATTTCGAGGTAAATCAAATTATGAACAAACAAATTTCGAGCTAAATTAAATTATGAACGAACGAATTTCGACGAATCACTCGTTGAATAAACAAATTTCGACGCCCCAAGCGTTGAACAAACAAATTTCGACGCCCCACGTTGGGCGCCAGTGCTACATATTTTTTTTGCTAGAACTGACACTACTACTACTAGTGGCTTCAACTCGCCACACGCATGGGCGCTAGTGAAACCTTATTAACACCATGCTTCAAGTTAGGTGTCTGCAAAACTAAATCTTCCGACGTAACTAAGGGTCTATTCCTTGGGTAGAGCTATGAGCAATGGGGGGGTAAGTCGAAATCTGTGGGGGGTCACACTCAAACTAAAACAAACAGGCGCCACCAAGTCCAGATTGATTTATATTAATGGCATAGCGAATTTCTAAGGGCGGACGTGGAAACCCAAAGAAAAAAAAGATCGCCTTCGCTGACACAAAAGCTTGTCTTAACAGAATAAGACGCTGTTCCTGTAAGAAAGAATAATAGTTAAGTCACCTAAAAAAAATGGGAACACTATTTGCGTCCCTCAAGTATACCTAAAATGCATAGAGAATATTTCCTACATACTGGAATCATAAAAATTTAACTCTTGCTGTCTTTTGTTTATCAGGTCTGATCAAACCAGATCAGAATAAAAAGCTTTAAATGTAGATTATTAATTTACTAGAAAGAATTTTCTTTGTTTCAGTAAATAAAATTTCATTATAATTAAATAAAATAAATATTTGATATTCTTGCAAAATTGTTGTAAGGTTTATCAACTGATCCTTACTCAAATATATTACAGTTCAGTGTAACTAACAATATTAAGGTTTTTTTATAACCCAACCAGATCTGTGTAGGTCACTTACAAATGAATATACGAAATTTTCTCATTAATTTAACAAAATTAATATTAGTTTGAAGTCAAAAGAATCACCAAGATATTCTCTAATTTTAACAAAAGTGGCAGTACTGTAATGCTAAACATCTGTAAGCCATTGTGCAATTGTTGACGGCATTGTTCAAACAAACAGGTGACGTAATAGCAGCTGTTAATTTACGTTGTAGCCACGTGTAGTCACATATTTACGGAACTAAGTGAAATCAAACCCGATACTGGGGAAAACCAGTCTAATCACAGGTAAACTGAATAACAATTTTGTATATCCAACAAACAAAATGAAATAATGTACTTTCAGAAGGAAGTACTGAGGAAATTCTTAATTCTATTACGAACCCAATACCGGCTGTCGTCTTTGGTTGCAATGGAAACAACTTCGCAGTGCGGGGCCTGCAGCTAAATATGCTTGTTTTCCATGCCTTAATACAGATGTAGGAGCGAAGCGGATTCTCACATTGGTTCACGGCAGCATTACTTCATAGCGTACTCCTCCGTTGTCTAATTTTATTTACAAATATAATCTTTCATTGCGTAGTCCATAAGTTAAGGTTTCTAAATTGTAACTTCAAAGTGGTCGTGCGGTTTCTAATTTATCGTTGCAATTTCTGACGTATTGTTGCGCGTTACTCAGGAAGTGTTTCACAAAAATAAGGCGACCCGGAGGTCACTCGCCATTCTTTTTGAATGCATCTTCACGCTGCCTTTAACTATCGACGAGTGCGCTCGCTGCGTTCTTGCATGGTGGGAGGATCATAAGTGGGGTTCTCGAACCTCTCACGCGCGCGCCAGTGGCTGTGGAATTGCACCGAACTCCGAAACAAATAGACTACTAATCCTAGATATAGTAATACTATAAAAATTTGATTGTTACTCGAATCTTTATTTTAGTTAATAAAGGTATTTCAATATTCATTGTACGTTTAATGAATAGGTTCTTTTACTGCTAAAATAAAATTGTTACAGTACTTGTTTTGTATATAAACTCATCAACTTGTAACGTGCATTTTTGTAGTTTAACATTTTACGCTATTTCCTAATTAACAAATACCTCTCTGTAACTACTATTTCTATATTTTATATTTATTAACGCCTTAGGCAAATGCATCGTATTATAATGAGTGGATTGCATCGTCCTTGTCCTGCCGTTCGTATAAATGTTGTTGCTTATGTGGATATACAAGTCTAGATAATAGACGATAAGAGGTTGGAAGAGAACGAATTGAATAAACAGATGGAGAGTTGAGTTTTGTTCTTTTGTTCCGATATATTAAGTGCGTTGAAAGTGCTGCTTCTTTCTGCTTTTGACAATAGTGAGAATTGATGCGGGATTGATTTTCGTATTGTTCCTGAACAAGCGCGGCACGATATTAGTTGTTTGTCTTGTGAAATAATAGTCGTAGAACTTGCTAAACTGACCGATTCTTTCTTTAGGATTAATGTGTGTGCGATCTAGTCTAGTGTCCCTTTGTTTTATCAGATTAGTGCATACTTTGGATTATTTAAATACAGTGGATACTGTAGTTTCTGCATTTTTCTAATACCAAAGAATCTAAAATAAATCATCGCTTGCGCGAATTTCGTTATTTGCGAAATATAACAGAATACCGGTTTACAAAGGTATTGGTTGAAGTTTCTCACTGTTTTTTGGAGGTTTATGAAAATAATATACATTTGATCCCAGTTGAAATTAAACTAGTGCTACAAAATATTTCGAAATTATTGTCTCAGGAAATAGAATTAACAAGAAATTTATCAATGCTACATAGTTCCGTCGCGTGATGGTGTCTGCTAACCCCAGTGAAATGGGTAGGTGTGATTAGTGTGACGTGTGATAAGTTCCATCAACACCCTCACAGTCCAGGGTGAAGTGCTTTGTTAGCGTAGGACATCGTGAATCTCACACTTCCGTTGAAAGGAAGCGTGGCTGAAGGACTTTTGTAAGTTGAACTATTTCCTACTTGTTATTACTTTAAATATCTATCCGTTGCTTTACCATATCTTTGTCGTTCTGATACCTTTTACAAAAGACTTGCATGATATTTTAAAATATAAGAAAAAAAAAAGAAAGAAAGAAAGAAAAATCACTACTACTGAATTACTCATATCAATTGTGTCTTACCTATTTATTTTCTTTTAACATTTTGTCTGATTTATGTTTAATTGGTGTGTAAGGAAACGTTTCTGCTACTCCCCAATATTACCTCACTTTGTATTAAAAATTTTTGTACTGCTTTTATCGTGATTATATTATATAGTTTATCTAAACAGTTTTATTTACATTCTACAAAGTACTGAATAACTTAGACGTTTCATTGCCGCTATGCTTATTCTTTTTTTTTCAGGTGTGCTTAACTAATTTTCTTGCAGGTATTGTCACTAACTCCTTACCGCCGCATACATTATATGTCAGTCTGCTTTCTACAACCCCCCCCCCTAATCTCCGATTGAGCCCGGTCATTTCTTTGTTGATTTTTTGGTGTTACGCACGGCTACGAGCCAACGTAGCATAACCTTGGCGCCCGAACAGGGACTGCCACGAAATACGTAACAAATTTGTTGGCGCCCAACGTGGATGCCACGGGAAAAAACGTAACAAAATTTTGGCGTCCAACGTGGGGCTCTATAAACGTGGGGCTCGATAAACGAGGGACTCGATTTTTTTTCTCTGCTCGATTTTTTTTTATCTTGTTTTTTTTTTAAATTTTTTTATGATCTTGATGTTTTTTTGGCTTATTGGTCTTGTGTTTTCTCTGATAAGCTTGTGTCCGAAAACACTGGCGCCCATTTCGTATTCCTATTCATCTTTTTGTAGCTAGCCCATCCCGTGACTTTTCCTTCTGGCTAGTTCCACTATTTGTTCACTATTTGACTATTATAGTCGCTTGCTACATCCATTCCTTGAGGTAGGCTTCAGATCTATTTTCTTTTCCTTTAGGAATTTAGACTTGGTCGCTTTTGTAGGTCTGTTAGCCATACTTTGCTTAAGTAATCGTTTCATACGAATCTGTGTTACCTCAGTTGGAAGTATTCTAGATTGTGTACTAGCTTGCCTTTGCCCTTTACTTTGTCTTGGTTCTTTCTTTGCTGCACACTTGAGGTTGACAGTTTTGCTACGAGTTTTCTTCCTCGTTTTTTTTCTTTTCTCTTGGTTTCTCCGCGGGAAACCAAAACTTTTCTTCGAGGTGGAGAACAGAAATGTCCCTTTGGGGACATCCGTCTTTTGACGTCTTTGAAAGTAGCTATAACCTTTAATCCTCATTGGGTGTTTACTTAATGCTTTCTTTACCTATTCTGTCGTTGTTGGTTACGATAGATGACTTTGTCTTCTTTTGAAAAAAAATGTTCTTTTTCTTATACTGATGTATACCTTCGAACCGGATAAAAAAGAAAAAAATTTTTTTTTTGTTTGGTTCCCTGTCTGTCGTTTTTTTTTCTTCTTTCACCCCGACGTCTTTATTTTGCTCGGGGGGAATTTGTAACGTGCATTTTTGTAGTTTAACATTTTACGCTATTTCCCAATTAACAAATACCTCTCTGTAACTACTATTTCTATATTTTATATTTATTAACGCCTTAGGCGAATGCATCGTATTATAATAAGTGGATTGCATCGTCCTTGTCTTGCCGTTCGTATAAATTTTGTTGCTTATGTGGATATACAAGTCTAGATAATAGACGATAAGAGGTTGGAAGAGAACGAATTGAATAAACATATGGAGAGTTGAGTTTTGTTCTTTTGTTCCGATATATTAAGTGCGTTGAAAGTGCTGCTTCTTTCTGCTTTTGACAATAGTGAGAATTGATGCGGGATTGATTTTCGTATTGTTCCTGAACAAGCGCGGCACGATTTTAGTTGTTTTTCTTGTGAGGTAAAAGTTGTATATTAACTGTATAAAGTGTAGTTCTGATTCATTTTGAAGGAAGTATGCTTGATAGGCGAACGTGTTTACTCGACCTGCCCGTGCGTTTTACTGAACATTGACTTAGTGATACGCGTTGTTTTACTAATTTGTGGTTTTAGTTGTTTGTCTTGTGAAATAATAGTCGTAGAACTTGCTAAACTGATCGATTCTTTCTTTAGGATTAATGTGTGTGCGATCTAGTCTAGTGTCCCTTTGTTTTATCAGATTAGTGCATACTTTGGATTATTTAAATACAGTGGGTACTGTAGTTTCTGCATTTTTCTAACACCAAAGAATCTAAAATAGATCATCGCTTGCGCGAATTTCGTTATTTGCGAAATATAACAGAATACCGGTTTACAAAGGTATTGGTTGAAGTTTCTCACTGCTTTTTGAAGGTTTATGAAAATAATATACATTTGATCCCAGTTGAAATTAAACTAGTGCTACAAAATATTTCAAAATTATTGTCTCAGGAAATAGAATTAACAAGAAATTTATCAATGCTACATAGTTCCGTCGCGTGATGGTGTCTGCTAACCCCAGTGAAATGGGTAGGTGTGATTAGTGTGACGTGTGATAAGTTCCATCAACACCCTCACAGTCCAGGGTGAAGTGCTTCGTTAGCGTAGGACATCGTGAATCTCACACTTCCGTTGCTAGGAAGCGTGGCTGAAGGACTTTTGTAAGTTGAACTATTTCCTACTTGTTATTACTTTAAATATCTATCCGTTGCTTTACCATATTTTTGTCGTTCTGATACATTTTACAAAAGACTTGCATGATATTTTAAAACATAAGAAAAAAAAAAGAAAGAAAGAAAGAAAAATCAATACTACTGAATTACTCATATCAATTGTGTCTTACCTATTTATTTTCTTTTAACATTTTGTCTGATTTATGTTTAATTGGTGTGTGAGGAAACGTTTCTGCTACTCCCCAATATTACCTCACTTTGTATTAAAAAATTTTGTACTGCTTTTATCGTGATTATATTATATAGTTTATCTAAACAGTTTTATTTACATTCTACAAAGTACTGAATAACTTAGACGTTTCATTGCGGCTATGCTTATTCTTTTTTTTTCAGGTGTGCTTAACTAATTTTCTTGCAGGTATTGTCACTAACTCCTTACCGCCGCATACATTATATGTCAGTCTGCTTTCTACAACCCCCCCCCCCCTAATCTCCGACTGAGCCCGGTCATTTCTTTGATTTTCTTTGCGTTACGCACGGCTACGAGCCAACGTAGCATAAATTTGGCGCCCAACGTGGATGCCACGAAAAAAACACGTAACAAACTGATAGTGTAATACAAAAACTGAAAGCGATTACTGTAATAGTTTCTTGGTTATTATTGCCCGTTATCCATTTGGATTTAGCGTTTCTCAATCAAAAACTAAAAAATAATTATGACTTTTTTAGGTTCTTTTAATTTAAAAACATTACTAGTGCAAAACGTGCATGTGGCAAGCATAAAACAGAATAGTACTTACATCTGCATCTTTATGTAGGTTATCGCTTATGCTGGCAAAAGCGACCAGCATACAGCACACCCGGTATATGGTACCAGAATACGCCACTGAATATATACCCTATTCCACCGATATTCATTCAGTGGTATGTGAAGGGAGTTAAGCAGCCCGTGGCTACCAAAATCCCCCAATTCAACTTGTGGAAAATCAATAATATCTATTACCTCATATAAGTTTTGAAAAACGCTCATAGTCTACTAACATTTGAAATATTTCTAAATGTTTTTAAAATTTGTCTTATTTACACTCGCCTTTAAACTATTCCACGTGAAATAATATGCGTATTTAATTCATATCGTTTGGCGTTTTTTATTGCTATTTTTGGAAACTTTTTTTTGAAATACCCAAAATTGTCGGCACCACGAATTTGTTTTAAATGAAAATTAAAAATGGGGCCATTTGCTGTATTAAAAAAATGTAGTTCCAGTGTGCTAAGTGGCACCGTTACCCATTTATCAAACGCATTTTCTATTCACTGGTTTATCATTTCCCAAATTTTGAAAAATCACTTGTTAATTCTTATATGTAATCACTTTAATATTAGAACTTACATTTTCATCTATAGTTGCGAACAGTCTATTATCATGTATGGTTTCTAGTTACATGTTTGTTTAAATATTGGTATCCCTCATAATTTTAATTCTTATTTTTATGCTTAACCTTAAATTTGAAAGTAGCTGTTAGTAGGTGTTAAATAAGAAATGTTTAAAAAGTGAGCGTTCTACCGAATAATAATTCTTTTTATGACTGATTACGTTCTAGGTTTGACGAGAAAGAATGCGTATCAGGTGTATTGCAATTAAAATCTTCCATACAGAAAGGAATCAGAACTAAGCTTTTAGAACTTTATCCTCATTTAGAAAGTCACATAGATGCTGTTTTACCTAAAAAAGATACGTTACGTATTGTTAAATGGTAACAATTTTAGTGTAATAGTCTTGAACTTTATAATTTTTTTTAGTCATGATCATATTGAAATAATTGTTAATAGCTCTGGCGAGTTATTATTTTTCCGACAACGTGAAGGTGCTTGGATGCCATCGCTAAGATTACTGCACAAGTGTAAGTAGCAACTATTCTCTAAGATATTTACTGACAGTTTTACTTAGATCCATTTTTTTTACCAATGCAACAAGTTGATAAAGGTGCAATTAGATTTGTATTGAGTGGTGCAAATATTATGTGTCCTGGCTTAACCTCGCCTGGTGCTGAAATGACCCTAGCCGATAAAGGAACGGTTGTTGTAAGATTTTCGTTAAATATTAATTTTTACCATTGTTTCATTTAGAAATTTTTGTAGGCTATAATGGCAGAAGGCAAACAACATGCTTTAGCAATTGGAATTACTACACTTTCAACTGATGACATGTAAGCATACTGTTATACTTAGTGGTTCATTTATGTGTAATTCTGTTTCAAAAGTTGGTTTAGATAGAATGCAGTTATCCTTTAGATACCTATTATCACTTGTAAGCAGGTTAATGAAGAGTCTGACAAATAAAGGTCATGAGCGTTGCTACATTATGAAGCGCACGGGTCAGACAGAAATAGAAAGGATACTTAAAGTGAGAACCTACACGAATCACAAAAACAAACAGAAAACTAGAAACATAGAAATACCAGGCTATACCAATGCGGTGCGAGGGGGGGGGGGGTTCCTAGCAAAACAAAAAATTATTAAACCAACGAAAAAAATTAATAAAGATTTATATTTTACGAGTTCACGTACGAAGTGCACATTTCGTTTAACATGTAGATTTCATTAGTAAAAAAATAAAAAATTAATGTTTATACTTTCTCATAACACCAGGGTGTTAAAGTAAAGATATTAATGGTAGAACAAATTCTAGTAATCATTTAATAAAGTACTATGGAGCACCAGCGACACACAAACAATAAAAGTAGAAAAAAAGAGGTGCTCTTGATATATGGGAAGACTATCACAACATACCTCCATGTGCCAAGATACTATCGTGTGCCCATTGCATCCACAGAGGTGAATCAGCTTAGCGTTAGGGTGCTTGCATACAGATGCAGTGACCCCACAGTTGACAGATTGTGAGCGCTGCGACAATCACTACAGCAGAAGAATACATACCAGTGCAGTTGGTTCTACATAAAAAGAATAATTGGGCCTACATAAAACATTTTGACCTCCAGCTAAGAGCTAAAAAGAGAGTCTTACTAGTATAAATAGCGCAGGAGAACTTACCGACAGGGTTGTAAGAGGCGACTAACGCGGTCCAACACACACACATACACATACTCATACATAACTACACTGGGATTCTGTTTTATTTTCTTTTGTGCTATTCTTAGGGTTTTTATGTGGTTCTTGTACTTGTTGTTTGATGTTGTTTTGGGTTTTTCTTTTTTTTTCTCGTTCCTTTCGCTCCACATTCCTCTCCTTCTTCCTGTGACTGGTCTTACTTTCTGTCGGTCTTCGTGCTGGCTTGGTTGATTTTCGATCCTCTTCCTGTGGTAGGTGCTAGGAATAGAATATTCCCACAGTACGACCTGCCTGTCGTAAGAGGCAACTAAAGCGGTCCAACACATACATACACACACATACTTCATAAACACACATTTCTGCTTGGTTCTCTTTTCTTTCGTTTGTACGTCAATGCAAGTTGCGTTTATCACTTGGTATGTACAAAAAAAAGAAACAAGTCACATACCTCTATGGGTCGGGATATATATCTTGTAAGCCCGTGGAGGTGGATCAATACAGCAGCGCAACGGTGATCGGTAACAATCCATGCTGCTATCGTAATTGTAACGGCGGTCTACATTCCAGACAAGTAGTCTTCGTCAAAGAATAGTTGAGCCATTCATAGAAAGCGATCTGACCTAACGTAGGAAAATCATTAGGCCTCTGTCCAAGAATAGTCGGGTCATTCATAAAAAACGATCTGGCCTTAACGTAGGAAAATCATTAGGCCTCCGTACTAGAACTAAAAAGGGAATCTTATTAGTGCGGATAAGCACAGAACTTACTGGTGCACCCCAGATATCCACTTCTTGTCAACAACAAATGTGCATTGCTCTTGTAGTAATAAAACGAGCAACCCAGAAAATATATCAAAAGCACAAGCCACAGAATTAAATTGAAATTGTTTTTCGTAAGAATTAAATCCAATTCCAGCATTATCTAACACACAGGTATGGTTAGAAACTCGAAACAAGCTATATCAAATAAGTACGATCCATTATTTCAACGAGTCTTTAGGTTTGAGTATTATGAGAATTAATTACACTCTATAGTAATAAGTATCAAGCCGACGGATATCTCAAACAAGGTACCGACTATTTATATTATAGAAGAACTTTCATTTTGCAGCAAATAGATTTAAATGACATTGTAGTACTTGTAGGAATGTCTAATATACACGGTGGTGTTTGAGTATTGGAAGCAGCATCTATGCAAATGAATAATTAACCAAAATGGCATAAGGTTTAGTACACCATTGGAAGGTGAATGTAGCAAATCCCCCCAGCAAAATTAAAAGGTCGGAGTAGGAAAACAAAAGCAACGAATTAGGCAGTACAGTCTTCAACCTCAAAAGACAATTGGTTTCCTGCAGAAAAACCAAAACTGTTCTGGGACATGCAATGTAAAATGAGCTTGACATTGTTGAGTACACTTTAAATACCATTTGGGAATTGGGTGTAACGATAGTGGAGACTACAATTTATGAGAGAAGTTATTAAACGTCTTTTGGACCTATGGATCTGTTGAAATAATTAGGTGAGTATTTAGTAATCGCGAAGAGATCCTGTAGCATGTCTGAAAGATTAGAACAAACCCTAAGTAAAATGAATTCAACCAGGACATTAAATAATAACCTAAAATTAAACAATATAGAACCAAATAACAAAGTAAAAACGGTTATAGCGATAATAATAAAAATTAACTTGTTTGCAATCATCGTGGCTATCGCAATGGTCTCGGTAGCTATGCAAGACTAAGTGCTCATTATCAACCTAGAACATACTTGTTATGAAACAAAAGATTGAAAACTAACTAGTGTCTGATTTACAGAATGCATAGTCTTTTATATTAGTTGAGCTAGGATACTGGTTTTTACTGAAGGACTTGGGGTGAGATAATGTGTTACATTGGTAAGCCAAAACTTCCCGATTTTAAGAACATTTCCAGGAAATCTAATTACAATTAAGATTGATAATTTTGTATAAATATAGGATGTGGAATATTGATGTAATACAATGTAGCAATTTTAAAAACTGGCAATCTCGTATAATAATATATTTCATGGATTTTTATTGTCATCAATGTTGTCCCATATTAAAACAACCTTTTCAAGGGTTGCAGTTGGATATGTGATTACCTTATCTTAGAACACTTGTTACTATATTCTAACTGTTGCTCCAGATCATAGGAGGACAGTGTAAATAATCATTCTTCTTTGGAGAGTTCCCGTATGAAAATATAGTCTAAGGAAAACTAGAAAGAAATTGGCTTAAAGTAAAAAAGGAAACTCCTATTAGGATGATACGACTAGCTCTGAAGTATTATTTCCGTGCTGAAACTTGAGATGAAACGTGGCCAATTTTGTTTTAACTAAAAAAGAGGCTGCCACGACTTTTAGAACTTTAATGATTGTAAAAGCAAAAGTTCTGCAAGACTCAGAAATCTCTCAACTACAAAATGTACCATAAACTAACGATGACTAAAAAAACGAACTCCTAGTTTTGCTCAAATTGCACCAGAAAGAGAATATCATTAAACATAACAGAGAACACTATTTGTGCTCCAAATAAAATATAGTACAGTTATAAAAATCAAAGGAAATTTTCAAGACGACAATAAAACTTTTTATTGTCAACTCACTATTTAATTTCTTCCACCACGTGCTCCATTTAAATAAGTTGTAAACACAGAAAACAAAACCTTTATGAACCACTACTTCTATGAGTATCTTTATAAAATTATTGTATTAGGGTTTATATTCTTATTCATTTTGCAGTCAACGAAATTTCACCTCCCTTCTTTGATTAAACCATTTCAAAATTAAGATCTTTCCACATCAAACAAAAAAGAAATAAGAACGACTAAAATTTAAACCAAGTCAATTAACAAAAATTAAAAATTAACGTAGTTAGCATTCGATAACATATTTACAGTTCAGTAAATAAAAATTTTCATATATGTTCGGTAAAGTTTATAGGACAAAATGATGGAGCTTTTCAACCACAAGTTTAGTTTATAAATCAAGAATAAAAAGTTTCCTGCAGAATTTTGTGAAGTATCATAATGTGTACAGGGTATCCATTTTTGGACACTTTTGCAAGGTATCTCGCCTATTTTTAAAAGATAGGGGGTTGTGGTTTTCGCGACACTGTACTCTTTTTTTGTGAAACTAAACATGCCGCCAACAAAAGATTTTGAGATACAGGGTAAAATTCAAAATTTTTACTTTTGAGATATTCCCCGTATCTCAGTTGTTCTTTTTCTTATTACAGAGGTGATAAGGTATTCTTATAGAACTTTTTTTGTAAAATCAAGTGAGGTAGTTTGTTTCTTTCCTGCGCGATCAGTCTTTTAATTATGATGCAAACCTAAGTTTTTTTAAATAGGACACCCTATATATTTTAACTAATTAAATTAAGCATTTTTTGGGCTTTTCAAAAATATATAATAGTCTATATTTATTTTGAAAAATAACTGAATAAACTACACTTTTCTCAAAATTAATGTTATTTAATAGTAAGCCATGTCACTGATGAAAGAAAATGCATATATTTGCATATTATTTATTCTGCAAATGTTTTAAAGTGATTATTAAATTATTTTTTCTTTATTAACCTAATAATGTAAATATATATTTAACAGTATAAATAGTAATTATAGGTTTTTTTTTATATAACATACATTAACAACAACAACATATAATAATACCATGGAAATTGTTCAAAATGATTACCATTTTCTCTAATACACAATTCGCTCAGTTTGCTTAATCGTTTTAGAGCATTTAACAGAATTATGGAACGTCTTTGTATATTTTGAAATTCCAGGGTAATGGCTTCACGAAGTTCATGTGGGTTGCGATGGCGCTTGACATAAACTTTGTTTTGTAAATAACCCCAGAGAAAAAAGTTTAGAACAGACAGATCGAGCGATCGCGGGGGCCATCTTATTGGCCCATTAGTGCCTATCCATTTGTTAGGAAAATCATTTTTTAAAAAGAGGCAAATTTTCAGGGAATTATGAGCAGGCGCTCCGTCTTGCTGAAAATATATAGTGTTCAAACGAGTCAGTGGAACATTATCTATGAGTTCAGTAATTACATATTTCAAAATTTCTAGGTACGGTGTTCTTTAAGACTTCCTTCATAAATTCTGTATGCTATTTGGTGACCCAAAATAAAATATGTGACGTTGAAGCCGAACCTACCCTGCTGCTCACTCTCAAATACAAGATAATGATTTTTTTGATATTAATGTCTAGTATTATGTCTGTTAAAAATATCAGCACTTGAAAAATAAGCCTCATTAGACCATATTACTGAACGAGCAAAATTTCTGTTTATTTGAATTTGTTGTAAATACCAGTTACAAAAAATTAAGTGACGTTCACCATCTCCAGGATGTAAGTGCTGAACAATTACTGTTTTATAGGGTCTGAACTTAAATTTCTTTAATATCATCTGTGCCCTACTCTCGATTACTCCGACTTCTGCCTCAATGTCCCTACCACGGTTGAAGGAGTTGCCTCTACGACGGCTAAAACATTGGTCTCATCAGTATCTTGATTTTCCTTATTGTAGGATTTTGATCTTGATCGCGTAAATGATCCACGATTGATTAAATTATTTTTGAGTATAGAAAACCTATCCAAGAAAGGTTGTCTTCTTTCTTGATATCTATAATAAGTATAAAGACGCACAATGATACAAAATACTTAGATATTAAATGAAGGAATAGTTTACCTGTTAAAATATAGTTCTGAGGCCTGATGCGCATTTTCATCGGATTGTTTGTAGCAACATAACATATCATACTTTTCATGGTTTTGATATACTCCCATTCTAGCCATTTTTTAAAAGAAAACACAAATTTTAAACTTTTTAAGTAAATCTTAAATATTATTTTGACAAGCAATCTGACATCACCATTGACAAATTATTTTCTGTTGCCATGGCCTACTATTAAATAACATATTAATTTTGAGAAAAGTAGTGTATTCGGTTATTTTTTTAAATAAATATAGACTATTATATATTTTTGCCATTTCGAGTGGACCTGCACCTTGCCGAAGTTCTAAATTACTAGAACAGGTGAAATGGCTTGCGTGTTCTAGTGAGCTAAAGAGCCAAACTACAGGTCTAACCAAAGTAGTAGGGTTGTTAGTGAGGAACCAGACTAAGACAGGTCCCCGAAAGAGGGCAGCTGCTTTTTCGGTTAGATTGGCAGAGACCATAGGTTGTCGGTATGGCAGTCTAAGACACACTACTGCGATGTGGAAGGCAACGGGAAACCACCACATTATCTCCCAAGTATACATTACATGTGATTTTCCAATGCTCCACCCGAAGGTACTACATTGGCCAGGAAGCGAGTTTTTACCTGGAAAATTTTGAATTTTGCGAATCCTTGCTGTTCCAAGCAAGGTAGGGATCTTTAACGTGCGTGACAACACTCACACACGGGACCTCCATTTTACCTCTCATCCGAACGAGGGTGTATTTTTGCGAAAAATGCTCGCCTAACATTTTTCAAGCGGACTGTGTCGGGATTCGAACCCGGGACCTAGGGCGTAGTAGTCACACACATACCACTACGCCACAGAGCCGCCTTCCCAAGTATACAGCGTACTTAAATTGTAACAAACATGATGGGGTAAAAGATTCCGGAGTTAAAATAGTCTCCCATTCGGATCTCCGGGAGGGGACTACTTCGGAGGATGCGATCGGAAAGTTAAAAATAAGAGCCTGGAACATTCTGCGAGTCGGAGCGTGGAATGTTAAAAGTATGAAGCAAGTAGGTAAGCTAGAGAACCTAAAAGTCGAAATGAATAGGTTATCACTAGGCATAGTAGGGATCAGCGGAGTTCGGTGGCCAGAGGCGGGGGATTTTTGGAGTGGAGACTTCAGGGTAATTCATACAGGAGCAGAGGAAGGATATTTGGGTGTGGGGATAGTTATGCGGAAAAAGATAGGATACTGTGTAGAAAATTACTTACAAAAGAACGAAAAAGTACTCATGGTTAGATTAGAATCTAAACCGGTAAACACAGTAATAATACAAGTATACATGCCCACCTCTAGCTACAGTGACGAAGCTGTAGAAGCCTTCTACAAAGATCGAAGACATATTAAGATACGTAAAAGGACATGAAAATTTAATAATTACGGGGGATTTTAATGCTGTGGTAGGTGAGGGTAGGGAAGGAGCGGTAGTAGGTTGATTTGGTTTAGGCACGAGAAACGACAGGGGAAATAGGCTGGTAGAATTTTGGGACAAGAACAATTTAATCATCGCAAACACATCAACATCATGCTAGAAGACGATATATGTGGAAGATGCCAGGAGAT
This sequence comes from Platerodrilus igneus, assembly GCA_036346225.1. Lineage (NCBI taxonomy): Eukaryota > Metazoa > Arthropoda > Insecta > Coleoptera > Lycidae > Platerodrilus > Platerodrilus igneus. The sequence goes on along the minus strand of JARFIW010001670.1, from coordinate 10,405,404 downwards.
ATAGGAAGATATCAAATACATTACATTCTTGTTAGACAACGGTTTAGGAATCAAGTAAAAGACTGTAGAAGCTACCCAGAAGCAGATATAGATACTGACCACAACATTGTAATATGAAGGCCGCACTTAAATTTAAGAATGTGAAAAAAAGAAACTGAAAAAGGCACTTGGACTTAGAGAAACTAAAAGATAAAGATATTCAAGAAAGATTCGAAAAAAAGTCAAATGAATTGCTCAAAGATGTCGGGAAAATATCTGATCCTAAGGAAGTAGAAACAGAATGGAATAACATTAAATCCAGCCTAGACATGGCGGTCAGAGATATTCTGGGGTATACACAAAAAGAAAATAAGAAACCATGGATAACAAAGGATATCCTGAATTTAATAGAAGAAAGACGAAAATACAAAAATAAATCATACGAAACAGGAAAACAGAGATACAAAGCCACAAAATGGGAAATTATTCGAAAATGCAGGAAAGCTAAAGAACAATGGATTGATGAAAAGTGCAAAGAGGTACAAACGAAGATGGAAATAGGAAAGACAGACGAAGCATACAAATTAATTAGAATGAATTTTAGGGATATAAAACCGTATAGCACAAGGAAACGCCATCATAGAAAACGTAGAGAATGTGGGTAGATGGCAAGAATATATAGGGAATTTATATGCAGAAGAGGAACTAACTGCATTAGAACAGGAATCAGACATTGAAAATGATGACTTGGGATATCCTATACTTAGAGATGAGTTTGAATTAGCATTATAGAGTCTGAAAAATGGTACGTCGCCGGGTACAGATAAGGTGCACGCAGAAACTCTAAAAGTCGCTGGACAAGCAGTAACAGAACGTCTTTTCCAACTTGTAAGCTAATATGTATGAGACAGGCGAGATACCCAAAGATTTCAAACGTAGCATCATAGTAACTATACCAAAAAAGAAAGGTAATAAGAGACAACTTTAATTACATTTATCAGGAAAACCAAACGCTAAAAAAAGTCAAGCTGTCTTATCCGCAAGCTATGGGATCCAATTCTAATGATACGAATACAATCAAAGATTCACTACTAAACTTAAAGGCGCAAACATATGATATTGTTAATCATGACGCTTCTTGCGCATCCGATGAAAATTGGAATGTAAATAAGGTCAAGGTTAAAGCCCGAACTTGTAAAAAAGATGAATGCGCAAGCCTGAGCGATAGTACAGCTGTTTCCCTGGCAAAAGTAAATAAAGATCCTAACCTAAAAAAGGAATCTATTACTGTACTTGAAAATAAACAACGTAAAATTATGGGTACCGTAATTAATCTCGAAAAATCTAAAAGTCCTAAAGAATATGGAACTAAATTAGTCGGCGCCTTATCTAGGAAGCCAACAAATATAAAAAAACCTTTAATTATTGGTAATAATACTGAATCTACAGTGTATGGTATGGCTAAATCATCCTTCATTTTTGTTTCAAGGGTGGATCCGAAATTTAGCAATGAAGATATTATTAAGCATCTTGCTAATGGTGGCATTCAGGTTGTTTCCTGCAATCCACTACAAACTAAATATGATGGTTACAAATCCTTTAAGCTTGGAGTTAAAATGGATGATATTGAAAAAGTGCTCTCACAGAAACTATGGGGGAATCATATTTTAGTAAAACCTTTTAGGTCTAAGAAATTAAGTTTACATAATAATAGGGAGGGTTTTTAGGACTATATGACAAACCATTATTTAATGGAGATGGAGTGTTACCCTCTACATGGTCTAATAATGATAGAGGTTATCAAGGGTATTCTAATAAATTAATAACTAATGAAACTGTGGGTAAAACCAAAAATGGGTTTAAGGGTATACCCTTAAACACATTAAATATTTTTGTTATTAATATACAATCAGTTAGAAATAAGGTAATGGTGTGGAGGCGTTTTTTGCTTCGGAAAATTTGTCTTGTAATGTTCTTTGTCTCAGTAAGATAAATCTTAATTATGATGAACTTCAATTTTTAAGAATCAATAATTTGATCCCTATTTCTAGCTATTGTAGACAGAATCATGCGTGGGGTGGTGTATCTATTTTAGTTGATATAAATACTATTTACGAAATAGTTCCAATGCCCGATATTAATGCATTATCAAGTGAATTTCATGCTGAAGTTGCAGCCATTCATATCAAGCAATTAAATCTTTTTATTATAACAACATATAGGTCACCCAATAAAGGATCGTTAAAACTCTTTTGCGAAACATTCAGCAGGGTATTTAAAATTTTAGGTAAGCTACATAAAACAGTGTTTATATTTGCGGTGATTTCAATGTTAAGTTTGGTTCATATGACAATGATTCTATCTATATAACTGATTTTTTTGCTGGTTTTGGTTTTAAATTTTTGAATACGAAACCAACTAGGTCTAATAACTGTTTAGATAATGTTTTTACCAACATACCAAATCAGGAGTGCAAGGTTATTGACACTGGTTTATCCGATCATATGGGTTTGCTTTTGACCCATACAATATTCGAAAGACCTAAAAGAACTGAGTCACTTAAGTTTTTATCAGCCTCTCACAAAAGCAGGAAAGATAAAATTCTATGGACTTCTAGAGCAGCAGAATTGGAACTTTGTAAACGATGAAACATTAAATCTAAACCTAAAATATGAATATTTTATAAACATTTTTGTTGATGCTGTTGCTACAGCTTTTCCAATTAAATCTATGAAATCTAAGGATTTTCAACATGAAATTAAATTAAAATGGTTTGATCAAAATTTAAGGGCAATGAGAAATCATTTTATGTATTTGAAATGTTTGAGTAATATTTTCCAAAGGAATACTGATATTGGTTTGCATTTAAAGAATTTCAAGTATCAGTATAGAGCAGCGCTAAAAGACACCAAGATTAGGGCGCACGATGAGTTCATTAATAAAGCAGGGAATAATAACAAACTCAAATGGAAATTATTAAATCGCAAAAGAAAAGTGAATTTTGAAAATAAGCATGAATCAGTACATGGCTTTACGTCAGACACCTTCAATGACTTTTTTATTAGTTCTGTTGATAGAATTATAGCAAATACAAATTCAAAAAGGATTACTGCTCAGAATAATACAGATCAAATTACTAAAAAGCTAAACAGTGCAACACTCAAGACTTCTACTGGTACAACTTTTAACAGTAATATAAATTTCGTTTTTAGTGAGGTATCGTGCAATCAAGTACGTGATGCAATTTCATCGTTAAAAAATAGCAGCTGCAGTGATATTTATAATCTAAATAGTGCTTTGATAAAATCTGTAGTAAATATTATCTTACTTCCGTTAACCAAACTAATTAATGAATGTATAAGGAAATCAATTTTTCCCGATAAACTTAAGAAATCAAAAGTCATACCAATATATAAAAAGGGAGACAAAAATTGTATTGAAAACTATAGACCGATATCTATAACCTCTGTATTTTCTAAAATTCCTGAGATTATTATGAAAAATCAAATTACAAATCATTTGGAAACTTGTAAATTGGTGTGTAAACAACAGTTTGGATTCCAAAAAAATGTATCTACATCTGATGCTATTGCTAACCTATTAGGTAAGGTTACTTCTGCTTTTAACGAATGCCAGTTCCTATTAGTTCATTTTTGTGATATGAGCAAGGCTTTTGACTGTGTAAACCATTCACTATTGATTAACAAATTAACGAAACTTTTCTTTGATCAGAGTAGTACTACATTTATTAAATCTTTTCTTGAGAATAGAAGTCAAAAAGTATATTTAAATGGTAAACTTTCCAAGAATCTTATTGTTGCAATGGTGTTCCTCAAGGATCCATTTTGGGACCAATCCTTTTTATTTGTTTTATTAATGAACTACCTTATCAGTTGAATAATGGAAATGTGATTTTGTATGCGGATGATACAACCTTCTATTATCAGGGTTCTGATATGCAACAACTTTTAATTGAAAGTAAATACACTCAGGATCAGGCATCTAACTGGTTTGTCAATAATAACCTTTGCTTAAATGAGAACAAGACAACCCAATTGTGTTTCACTTTAAAACAAATGACTATAATACATCAAACTCTGTGAATTTTCTTGGTGTTACTTTGGATAATCTGCTGAGCTGGGACTGTCACTGTATAAGCTTGAGCTCTAAACTTTGCAAAACTCTCTTTTTCATAAGTTCACTCAGGGACTCTCTATCTTTAAATATATTAAAATCTGTTTATTTTGCCATGTTTCATAGTCATTTAAGTTATGCAATCGAAGTTTGCGGACATTGTTCAGCTGCAAACCGTATTTTCGGATTACAAAGGCGAGTGATCAGAGTCATGGCACACTTAAGCTACAGAGCCGACTGTCGAAAACACTTTATCGATTTCAACATACTTACCTTTCCTTGTGCTTATATTTTTAGTTGTGTAGTCTGGGTTAAGAAGCATATCAATGATTTTGATGTTCATGCCAGTGTACACCATTTTGATACACGGAACAAAAATAAAATATTGGTCCCATATCACAGAATAAAGAGAAGTAGACATGGTCCCAACTATTATGGATTTAAATATTTTAATGTTTTACACAACAGTATTCAAACTTTACCATTAGATAAGTTCAAAGAAAAAATTAAACGGTTTCTAATTAGCAATGCTTTTTATACAACTCAAGAATATATTGAAAATGCAATACAATTGGTAGCTTAGAGCAAACTTAGCATCCACACTTTTATCCTTGTGATATAAATTTTTAAGTTATATGTACATGATCATTGCTGTTACACATTATTATGTCGGACCATGATGTTATACACATATGTGTTTCATCAACATCTTAAATGTAATAAATAAATAAATAATAGGTGCGGATAGATGTGAAAACTTTCGAACAATAAGTTTGACAGCACACTTGTCAAAAATATTAACTAGAATTGTGCAAAGACGAATGGAAAAATGGGCAGAAGAAATACTAGGAGAAGGCCAATTTGGGTTGAGGCGAAACAGGGGAACACAGGAGGCTATTTTAGCTCGGAGAGTGATAATGGAGAAAACAATAGAAAAGGGGGAAAGCGTGTATATAGGGCTTGTAGATCTGGAAAAAGCATTCGACAATGTAAAATAGAAAAAAATGTTTGAAATATTCAAAAAGATTGGAATGAGTTGTAGGGATAGACGAATAGTACATAGCTTATACAAAGAGTAAACAGCAGTAATAGAATTAGAGCAGGAACGTAGAGAAGTAAACATTAGGAAAGGGGTGAGACAGGGATGTGCCCTATCTCCATTGATTTTTAACTTGTACATAGAAGAGGCAATGAATACTGTCAAATGCAGGAAGACATTTGGAATTACTATGCAGGGACAAAAAATTGATATGCTTAGATTTGCAGATGATATAGCGGTATTAGCATCTAGCAAGGAAGAGTTAGAAGCTGCTCTTAATGAAATGGAATCGGTTCTAACAGAGAGATACGGTATGTAAATTAACAAAACTAAAACTAAAGTTCTAGTATGCAAAGGTGGGAAAAATAAATCACAAACAAGAATACAAGTATGTAACACGAACTTACAAGAGGTTAAGGATTTCTGCTACCTAGGAAGCCAAATAACCCAAGATGGGAAAAGCACAAAAGATATAAAACAAAGATTAGCACAAGGTCGTGCTACATTTAACAAGAAAAAGCAACTACTGTGCTCAAAGACCACAAACATAGAAACAAGGAAAAGATTGCTTAAAACATATGTATGGAGCACAGCACTGTACAGCTGTGAAGCCTGGAGAGTAGGAGAAGCGGACAAGGAAAAGGTAGAAGCCTTTGAAATGTGGTGCTACAGACGTATAATGAAGATATCATGAACAGACAAAATTAAGAACGAAGAGGTACTAAAAATGGTAGGGGAAGAAAGAAATATGTGGAAAACGGTAAAAAATAGGAGAGATAGGATGATAGGCCACATACTATGACACGAGGGAATAGTGTGGAATATATTAGAAGCAGAGATAGGAAAAAAGAGAAGAAGAGGCAGACCTAGGCTAGACTACTGCACACAGATAGTAAAAGATGTATGCTGTAGGGGTTTCAGGGAAATGTGTAGGCTAGCCCAGAATAGAAATCAATGGAGGTACGCATCCAACCAATCGCAAGATGGATAAACTAATGACGAAAAAGCAACTGTGCTTAAACATGATGATTATTATAAGTAACTACAAGAATTGGTTGGGCAATATTCTCGAATAATGTTAAGCGTGTGAAAGGATTTACTGGAAAACCATTACTTCGGCAAATGTCTAAGTGTTGGAGGATCTTAGTAGCCACAGGCTGTTTAACCCACTTCACTGAAACTCGGTGAAATAGGGCATAAAATTAGAAAATAATAGAAGAGGAACGAACTGTATACACATGCTGTGGGAGAATTTCAAGGAACTATGTAGGCTAGCTCAGAATATAATTAAGTGCAGGTACGTGTCCAACCAGCTTTTTGCGACTGAAAACCTAATGACGAAAAAATAAGCGCAGATAAATCTGATGATGAGTATAAACAACTAGTTGTGGTTCCGAAATATCTGCAACTAATGATGACTGTGTGAAAAAATATATTGGAAAATATATTAAATCGGTAAATGATTAAGTGTTGGGAACTTGGCAGCCACAGGCTTCTTACCTCCCTTCACAACCGTTCATTTACATTTCCAATGCTCCACCTGAAGGTACTACATTGGCCAGGAGGCGAGTTTTTGTTGCCTGGAAATTTAGAATTTTGCCGAACCCTTGCTGTTCCAGGCAAAGTAGGGATCTTTAACGTGCGTGACAACACTCACACACGGGACCTCCATTTAACCTCTCATCCGAACGAGGGCGTAATTTTTGTGAAAAATGCTCACTTGCCATTTTTCAAGCAGTCGGCCGTGTCGGGATTTGAACCCAGGACCTTGGGATCCGTAGTCTTACGCTTACTACATTGATCCACGGCGACGCCTCTCTTCACAACCACTGAAGGTCGGAGAAATGGGGTATATAATTGTAAAACAATAGAAGGTGACCGAACTGCATCTAACAAGAAAGAACAGCGCCTATGAGGAAAGACAACAAACATAGAACAAGAAGAAAATTGTTGAAAGCATATGTGTGGAGCACAGCTCAATATGCCTATGAAATACGGGCAGTCTGAAACGCAGACAGAATAACGGTAGCAGCCTTTTGAAATGCTGTGCTTCAGATGTATGGGGACGATAGCATGGACAGACAAAGATAATAACAAATAGGTTATAGAAATAGTAGGGGAACAAGGATATCTGGGGAAAAAGATAAGAGAAATAGAAGGGCAGAATACGTTCTAAAGCATTTTTGGGGAATAGTATGGGATATATTACAAGCAGAGATAGGAAAAGGGAGGTAGATGTAGACCTCGATCAGATAGTTATAGATGCAGACTGCAAATTCCAGGGAAATCTGTAGGTTAGTTTAGAATAGGAAACAATGATGGTACGCGTCTAACCAGTTCCAGTACTGAAGACCTAATGATGATGAAACTAAAGGATAACAAGTAATTGTTTGGAATGGAGCAAAATGTTTCAGTGTGCCCCATCGTGGTTCACTATAAGACATGTAGTGGTCCAGAGTGAGACAGCACTTTATTGAACATCAATATTACCAAAGTTTACTTCAAATTGAACATATTGTTGGATTTGTTTTTTCTTCGTAAGTAGCTGATGTCGTACTCATCATCACTGTTCACTTCACTTATTATTTTTCTGGTAAAGTATGTTATTGATTTTTTACCAGTAAACGTTACTACGACATAATCTTCTTTCATCGCATCTCTTTCAAGTTCTTCAAATCCTGTAATAGGGGCGTCCATATTTCCATCATACTCTGATGAACATTCAGAAAATTCAGTTTCGTTGTCTGATGAACTGCTATCTAATTCTACTAGTTTTTTCTTTGACTGTTCTTTTCTTTGTCTTGCATTTTTCTGCTTTTATTTTTTCCAATTCTGATTTTTCTGGGATAACCGTTGGAATAAAGTTTTTGTCGCGCTTTCGACATTGCACCTGTTTTCTAGGTGCTGTCTTTGGAAGCCCTCTAAACTCTTGTGGACTTATGCATGTTTTCTTATTGTTCGGTAGCATTTTTATAACGTCATTAGCGGACATATTTTCAGGAAATCTGGTAGTTGAACTAGATGGCATTACAGGAACATCACCACATTGTTGCTCGGTGTTCCCATTTTTGACAGAAACTAGGGGTTTGGATGTGTTGTAACTACTAAAACACGGAAGGGACTCATTGTTCAAAGGCTTGTCAGTAACGCTACTGGGGAGGAAGTCGTCAGTTATAAAAATTTTCCAATTAAAAGGAAATATTCCTGTCTTGCAGAAACCCTATGTAATATTAATTATTGTCATAGAATGCTGATATGCAGTTGCAACACATTCGGGAATGTTATATGGTGGTAAGTATTCGAGGATGGTGCATTAGCCAAGAATCAACGGCTCAATTATAGTTAACTTTGAATGAAAAATACACACCCACATCTAGGGGTTGACACTTATTGCTACAATGCGGTGGGATCGTTAGAATTGTGACACCATGTGACTTTGCTAAATCAATGCATTTAACAGAGAGACGACTTTCGTGATTGTCATATAACAAAAATGTGGGATTGTCTTTTAAAGAGTTGGTGTGCTTTATAAGGTCACACATAACTTCAACAAATAATTGGGTATTCATCCAACCTGACGGCGTTACAGATACTAAACTACCAGGAGGCACATTACGCAACATAAATGGTTTGTAGTGTGTTCGAGGAAATATGATCGCTGGTATTACTGTATTGCCTCTCGCACTTACAAAACAATGTACTGGTACTAAAGAGCTTCGCTCCCCACTTGTTATTTGGCCAACTTGTTTAACTCCTTTGCAGACAATCGCTTTTTTTTAGTTTCTGGACAGTGGTGGTTCCAGTCTCATCAAGATTCCATATTCTCGAGCCATTAGAAAAGGTTTCGTTTCTTCTTAGGATGTTCTCCAATTTATCGATAAAAGCTCCCACATTATGCCTGTTACAGGACGTTGCCCTCGAAAGGCTGCAACCTTCTGGTTGTCTAATACTTAGCTTGGGATGTCGCTTTAGAAAACCTCTCATCCGTTCTAACCCTGCTGCTTTATTTTCTGACCTGTTAACTAGGCACTTAATGTCATTTTTTGCAGCAGTTTCATATGCTAATCGACGACATCCAAACGTAATTAAGCCATAATTCATTTTTGAGCACGTCTCTAAATAATTTGATAATATATTTTCTTGGTCTAATGCCATAATTTGCCCAAACCCATAATTAGGTCTCATTTTAATATCTTCATCGTGGTTTGTCTTTTGTTTTTTTACATATCTAAAACAATATAATGTAAATAATTTAGTGCCGTAAATATATATTTTTAATTTACCTAGCAAGCGTTTGAAAATAAATATTTTTAACCAAGCAGCTTTACGAAGTGATATACTATTTTGTATTAAAAGTTGAACTGCTTCTCTTATAGATTCTTCAGAGAATAATCCAACGTTGGTTTTTCTTTTTGGATTCCTTGACATTGTCTTAAAAAAATTATTAAACGTAGTTTTTACTTTAAGTTATTTGTAAAGTGGGATACAGTGAAGTCTTGCTCTGCCCCACTTTGATATGTCTCAATGTGCCCCACTTGTACATTTTTATTTAAAATAATTTATTTTCATAAACTAAATAACAATAGCACAATATTGGTATATGTATAGATATAGCAACATCTCAACCTTACCCAAAATTGCACAATCGTAACTAAAACCACTCTCAAGAAATAGAGATCAAAAGTGCACGTATATTTTTTATTTTCATATAAAAATTGTGCATCCACTCTCTTACAGCAACAACGAGAGACTGACCTAACCCAAGAATTCGTTGAAGAATTTACCCGCCAATAACCAACATCTAATGGTGGTAGTAACGAAACGGTGTTGCCAGTTTGTGAACAAAATTCACTGTCTCACTGTGGACTACTTTTCCCTAATCTCTTCCTTATCAAAGGAGCCTTTATCTATTGTCAAGCATTTGCCCTTGACTTTAGAAAATAATTTCACTACCTATAAAGCATTTTTAAACATATCAGAATGTGTCTTAGCTACTATATATTGGCAATCAATTATTAACACACCAAAATACAATAGTGATTTAGTTCAGTCAGTGCCAAATTTATTAAAATCCTCAATGAAAACTTAACTGCGCTTTTGCAGTATAAGGATATAGATCTTTGGGAACTTACACTTTTGAATTGGTTAATACAAAGGGTAGACAATTCTACTCGCAAGGTTTTCGAAATAAAATTTGCAGATGTGGAATTTTCCACTTGGAAACTTAAGATAATTTTGAGTACCCAAGTGTTGTGCATTAGAACATAATTTGCTAACTATAGTTTCCAACACTAGCAGTACGCAAACAAACTTTTATTTACACCAAATGTTAAAAATCATCATTCAAAACAAAAATGTGCCCATTGCAAAGCAACAATACATTCAATTTATAAATGTGATTTTTTGCAATTGTCATCGGTGCGCTCTTTAATGTTGTAAAATCAGCACGTTTGTACACCAATTGTCTGTTTGTTGCATTTGTTAAACTTGTGCTGTATACATCTACATGTAGACGCTGTTAGGCTAAATGTAATTTGCTATTACATTTTTCTAATACTACTCCAAGTGCATCTACCACAGAGAGTGTTTCAAACCAAAACTCTTTCCAAGTCGTACAAACTTTCATATCTTCCACTGTAGGCTTATATAATTTGTATTCCAATCACACAGTTTTGATAGCTACAGTGGTCTTGGAGATCAAAGATAAATGGGAAAATTTTGAACTTGTGTGAACAATTTGTAAATCTGTGAATCAATCTAATTGTACGTTTAGGATTGCTCCATCAACAGGCTTCCACACGTATTAAAGGTTTAGGTCAAGTTAAAGTAGGTCCTTTGCATGGAATCATACAATGTCAAATTTGCCCAGTGGAATTGTCAGATTTTTTACATCAAATTTTTGCAAAGGTTTTACTCAACATTTGTTCAACTTACTGTTTTTCTGTGACTTCTTCTCAGTAATCATTTTCGAATTTAAAACTTGCAGATCCACAATGTTTTTGCCAGGTTCTGTCAATGTATTATTAGCGCACGTTGTTAAAGATCATTTTATTCCTGGCAATCGTGATTATTCAGCTTTATTAGACATGATTTCCATACTCGCACTTGTTCATTCATTTTTTAAATATAAGATCTTATATCGATGACACATTAAAGAAATTTTGGAATTTGGAAGAAATTATTTTGATATAAAATATTTCTTCTAACTATCGATAAGCAGAGGATTTATGTATCGACACCCATTTTTATGAACCCTCCAGGTCCCTTTTGTATTAGGTTGCCCTTTGAGTACATAAAGAACCTTCCCAAGTTTGAGGGTTCTTTGGAGTTGGTCGATCAAGTATTGCTAGTCGTTGAACGCAGTTTGTCCAATCAATCTGACATTGTTTTACAAATACGCCTTTCTATGCAAATTATTTCGTAAAACGTGTAACAAGCCATTCCATTTAAGGAGATGCTTACAGTAGTTTCCATTAATTTTTAATTCGTTATTTCTATTTTTAAAGGTATTGTAATTACCTACCCTCTTCTGAGTTACATTGAACTTTTAACGTCGTCAACGAACCTGTCTGTCTATTATAATACCTTTCACTACCAAATATCACGTATTATAAGATTTGCATGGTGACGTTTGAATAGCAACTGATCAGCTGTTCTCATTCATGCCTTCTATTGGGTTTATAAAGAGCAAACATCTTGTAATGTCACGAATCTAGAAGTTTCAAGGTAACTCTAGTTGTTGTTTCTATGTTCGGATTGGTACTAGAAAATGGGGTGGGCTTCTTACTTAAGCATCTAGAATTTTCTAGTTTATTTGCAAACTTGTAGTAGGTCAGTTTTAAAGGTGTGCAATATTCGCAGATTTATTGTGTTCTAACAGCTTTGAGCTATGATATGACTGACATTTTAGCAATGTTCAAGATTTATTGCTGTAGCTAGCCTTACTTTACTTATAATTGGACTATGTTGTTTACTTTTATGTTTTATTTTAGTATTTGATGGAAATTTAAATTCTTCTTGAACTTAATCAATGCGTTTTCGTCGAAATACTACTGTATCTTTGTTTATTAACTGAAATAAAATTAAAATATATACGTAACCTTAAATTGAGGATTTATGAATACTTTGATAAGAATGTGGATTAAAAACTCTTTTTAAGCATCATAAATACAGACGAACGTAAATACATTATAAACTTATCTAATTAAGGTTGAACACTTTGAAAAACTCCCTCCTACAGGTAGAATATAGTGAATACCATAATTCTTATCTTAAAACATTATTTTTTTATCACTATACTTCATATACTGAGCCTTTTCCCAAACACACTTTCCTCTACAAACAAATATATACATAATTTGAGCTTTTTGCTCGTGTTTATGGCATTGGATGTGTATGCGATGATGTTATATGACCCCTCAATGACTTAATCGTATCAATATATAACAAAATCATACACAAGTCTGAAATTTTTGACTTACGTTGTATAAAATAGTTTTAATTAATCTGAGTTGCATGTTAAATGGACCACTTGTGGTAATAATATTATCTATTGATGCTACTAACCATTTTTTTTAGAACTAAAATTAATAAAGGCGTAGGAGTTGAAAATATTCATTACTTAAATGATGGTTTGTGGCAAATGAAACCGGTTAAATAGAATTAATTTATTGAATTATTGTAATTATTGAATAATTATAATTTTATAATAATAAAGCGATTATTGTTGTTTTGTAATTTTGAAAACTAAGGGTATACTAACTACTATGCTCTAGCTGAGTAAACGGATCTATTTACTGATTCAATCACGCATCTGCATATATTTTTTAAGCTTGCATGAACCAAGACCCATATTGAAAAAATTCTAAAAAAAATTGTAACAATAATTAAATTTATTAAGATATTGTAGACATTATACACCGTGACCATTGGTAAGACATATACATTTTATTCGTGCCCAGCAGATGTCGGTTCATATTATATTACTATTAATGTGCGTTAATTGTTATCTACACAGGAAGTACTGAACCTATTAATTTTCTTATAGTAAATTGCTGTTGGTATTTGTAAAATACAGCCAACAATTTATTAATAAATATACGGTCAGGTCACTTTACGCGGGAATCTTCCTCCGTTTTATAATATATAACCTTTGCGAACGGAGCGGAGCGTTGGTACCACCGTCTATATGTCTGGTTTAATGGTAATATAGAGCATAAAGCCATCAATTAAGGGTAACTGAAATACCTGTACTTGGTTTTATTCACCTTGGCGTCCTGATAATGTTTATCATAATTTATTAATTGTTACATCTACATTTATTTCGTGAGCGTAATATATTAAGTGCAGTTGCATATGTTTCATTTGTTATTATTGACAGAGAATAAGGTATGTTTTGACCCATACTACAGGTTTGTTTAAAATAATTTATTTATATTGGTTAAGTTAATACGTTGGCTTGGTATCTACATTGATCGTGAGAATTTTCCTAGAATGGGTTTACGGAACCCGCTTGATTTCAATGCAGGTGACGCTCTCCTAGACTTGCGTTATCCATCGACATTATATGTCGGCGATGATTAAAATATCCCTACTGCCGAGTGTTGGGATTATAGAATTACTAGCATGTGAAGTTACTTCACGTTTGTGGTGGATGCGCTGATGTTTTGTTGCATGCTTTGTTTCCAGAATTCATTCGCGATTAAGATAGCTGAGGGGTTAGCTCGTGACAGCTCATACCCATTCATTCTAAAGTATTTTACTAAAATTTTCAATTATATGTATTCCACGTTGAAGCATTCTTACATTTCTATCTTAGCAAGAAACAAGTTTTCAGTTTTATTTTTGTTGGTCCTAAGAGTTTTAATACTACAACGAATACACATGCAGCAGATTCGCATAGAAGATGTACAATTATATAAACATATCCCAAACATATGGTTCTTAATTCAAGCCGGATCCTAGCCTATTTGGACAGCTCCATTATAAAAAAAACTACTTGCATTCCAAGAGTGTACGTATATTCAACGCTTGCAGGCACAAATTCAAGGTTCAATGCAGCTAATGAGGGTTGCATGCTTCAAATAAACAAGACGTTTAAACTTATTTACAACAAAATTTCAGTGTAACAATACTTGACGGTACATATAATATCAGGAATATCACATTGCAGTTTAGGACCTACTAATAGAAAGTCGTTAAAAGATTTACTACAAGAAGAGGGATGAAATGAGGTGTCAAAAACTGTCCTAATTTTCGTTGTGCTGCTACCTTCTTTTATTACACAATGGTGCGGCATTATGTAATTTGAAGCTGAAACGGCTAAACTCATGTGACCTAATTCAATGTACTCATTCATAAAGCAGTGATACTCTATATAGGGCGACGTCGTAGACGACCTTCTAAATTTATTAAGTGTTTGCGTGCGTACTCCCTTGTATCTGTTAGCGTAGGAATTTTGTCAATAAAGGGCAAGTGCACCGAATAGCGTTCTGTCCCATCACGAGAATGCGTATTAACGAAGAAATGTTCACATGCGACATCTTCGGAACTAGAAATATGAGAAAGATTCACCTCTTTGACTTCCCAAAAATGTCGTATAGACAAATCTAATGATTCAGAACAAAGAAACAATAATGTGGGATATACTGTTGCTGAAGGTTGCGAATTGGACTCTGACAATTTTCCACCTATAATCCAACCAAAAATGGTTGAAATAGCACCTGGTGTCTCTTGAATTATGTGAGGCGGATTCTCTAAAATATCTAAGTAGAGATCTGATCCCAACAAAAATTCTATTGAAGCGCCTTTTGCAAAATAGGAATCAGTGAGAGTGATAGTAGAGAATCGATTTTGAATATTAACATCTATATACAGGCTAGGTTGATCACCACATATTTCGTTGAGAACGATAGCGATAGTCCCCAACACAATATTTTCACTGTGAAGTGGCCTAATTGAACAATCTACAAAGCCTTTATTCTTTGTTACTGCAGCATTGGCCACTGCAATCAAACGTACATGCGCCCGCTGTCGCTGTAATACTAATTTTTGAACACAAGCTTCTGTAATTAAGCTTGTTTGAGAACCACATCGATAATGGCTCTAACAGGACGAAGTTTTCCAGAATAATCTCTTAAACCAATAATTGCTGTACATAACATCACATGTAGATTCAAATGGGCACTACTTCTTACAGCAAATGATAAAAACTGAACCTGAACAGAAGATGATTGCGTAGTTATGGCAGTAGGCACATCTTTAACAATTGCAGAAGTAGCCGGTGCAGGTTTTGAGTTTACAAAGTGCAAAAGACTATGGTGTCCCCTTTTACAATGAAAACATTTAGCGGTTGATTTGTAAGGCGCAAGTTTGTGAAACCCCAAGCAATTAAAATACAACGAATTTTTCTTTACAAACTCATAGTGTTGTTCTATAGCTTGCTCCTTACATTTGGCACAATTGAAAAGTTTATTACTTGTATTAGTACACATTCTACATGCATAATTGAGATTCTATAAACGATCTTTACTAGATTTGACAGTGGACAACAGTGTGTTGCGAGAACTACTTTATTTATTTTCAATATACGGTTTTCCTTTATTTTTACATTGATATAATATTATTATGTATAAATGCTTAGCCTAATACAATTAATCTATTTTAAGTTGTTGATTAACAATAAATTTGATTTGATTTCTGAAAGACTGTAACAATACCATTAAAGTCCAGATCCATGTTGCCACAATAATTTCCATATCTCATAAATCTTGTTAATGGGCTGTAATAGCCATAATTAGTTATATGAAAAGGAACATCAAACATATCAGTCACGCGAGTGGATCTTATTCGAGCTTTTAGTTTCACTAAAGTAAGTTTGGACAATTTATTTCTCCTGAAAGGATTTTCATCATCATTTTGTTATCGACCTTACTTAAGGTCGGTTTGACGCAGCTCTAACTTCTTTTCTATTCTTGCTAATCTAAAAAGCTCTACATACCCTTCACAACCTAAATTTCTAATAATTTGACTAATATAGTTTGGTCTAGGTCTTCCTATATCCTTCTATCTTTTTCCTATCCAGCTGGCTCTACATAGATATTAGCAACCTGATGGTTGTTAAAGAACTCTAACATGTTTACATGATTACCATTTATAAGGAAATGAAATATAACCTGGTTATCCGCTTCAAAAAGTGTTAAATTATATGTTATGGTAAGGCTTAAGCAACGAATCGCTGCCAACATGTCAGACCGCTACCTAATTGTGAGTTATGCCATGGTGACGTTTATTAAATTATGTTATGGTAAGGCTTAAGCAACGAAACGCTACCAACATGCCAGACTGCTACCCAACCGTGAGCCATGTCATGGTGACGTTTATTAAATTATATGTTATGGTAAGGCTTAAGCAACGAAACGCTACCAACATGCCAGACCGCTAACCAATTGTGAGCCATGTCCTGGTGACATTTAGTTAACTGATTTTTATTTTTCTTTTTGTATTGTATTGTATATTGTATTGTATTGTATTTTAAATAGCATAATGAGATCTGCCATAATGCGTTAATTTTCCATTGAAGAAATATTTAAGTATTCTGACATAAGTTTGACTGTATAATCACTAGATGGCATGTGTCTTTTAAAGGCTATATAGTGGAGCAGTTTATTTTGAATCCTTTCTATCATGTTAATTTTATTTTTGTAATACGGAGACTAGACGACAGATGCATATAGAAGAATAGGACGAACTAGAGAGCAATATAGTAACTTAACTGCGTTCTAGGAAACATCTTTAGTGTTACGCATTATAAAACCAAGCATCCTAAACCTCTATTTGTGACTGAACTAAGATGCTGATCAAAATAGATACCCAGATATTTTATTTTATCCACTTTCTGTATGTATGAACCATTTAGGGTATAGTTAAAATAGCATAAGTTTTTGATTTTGGTGAAGGTAATAGTAAAGCATTTATCAGCATTCAATGGTATGCCATTTATGCTACACCAATTTGAAAGTGCGCAAAGATCTTCCTGTAAATGCAGACAATCTGTTTCATCAGAGATGGGTGCATACATTTTCAAGTCATCTGCGAATAATAAAAATTTGCAATATTTGAAATTATTCCCAATGTCATTCACATATAGGATAAACAAGATTGGTGCCAAATGAGACCCATTGTGGGACCCCTGAAGTTACTTGTATTTCGTCGGAGATGTGATTTTTAATTTTTACAATTTGTATTCGATGGGTCAGATAGTCTGTAAACCATTTGGGAAACCCCATATCTGTTAATTTAATAATAAGATGGGCGTGGTTTACTCTGTCAAAAGCTTTGCTAAAGTCTATATAAATGGAGTCAACTTATGTTCCACTTTCCATAGCGGAAATTATATCATTTTGGTACAAAAAAAGATTAGTTTCAGTAGACCTACCAGATGAAAAGCTATGTTGCTGATCTATTACCACATTTTTACAGTGCCATGTGATATAGTTAGTAATTAATAATTCAAATATTTTACATAATGTACATAGTTTACTGATGGGTCGATAATCTTTAACGTTAGATTTGTCACCATTTTTAAATATAGGTGTAATGTAACTTGTCTTCCATCGATTTGGAAAAACACCAGTGGACAAAGATGTGATGAAAATAAAGCATAATGGCGGGTATATGCACGTTTTTATGGAAATATACTGGTATTCCATCAGGTACACAGCTTAAACTATCTTTCAAACCAGCTATAGCTTCAAATACGTCTTTATTAGTCAAGCATAGGAATGGTAAACTTACAAAGGTAAGTTTATTATTGATTATGGTATTGTTAAGATTATCTTTTGTGTAAACTTTTGAGAAATGTGTTGTAAATAGATTCACTATATTATTGTTTTCCGCAGTTTCACCATCTAGGTGCATAGAATTTGTAATACCATGATATTTAGTTACATAATTCCAGAAATGCTTTGTATTAGATTTAATAGAATTCTCAATTGAATTTATATATGCTGCATAACAGTATCTTTCTAATTTTTTGCATTGCGATTGTAATTCAGAAAATTTAGAATATTCATCTTCAGATCTTTCTTTTTTTCAGAAATTTTGTATTTTAGATTATAATAATACCATTTTGGAAAAGTAGATGATTTGTACACTTCTTATATTCACAAACATAGAAATAGTGTTGGATAAAATCTGGTAGAAAGAGTCTAACATTTCGTTAACATCCTTGATATTTGCAAAATCACTCCAAGAGAGAACAAAGGTATTAATTAGTGACAGTGTGTCTCATATTAATTTGGATGTTCTTCAAGCTTGTGAGCAACATGATATAAAATTTGTTGCCCTATCTACTAATGCAACCCATTTATTACAACTCTTGGCCATTGCATTTTTTCGTCCACTAAAAGTAATATGGCGAGAAATTTTAAAAGAATGGAAAATGCTGCAATATGAGGAAGATGTCTGCAAATACCTAAAAACCAATTTCCACGCTTATAAAAAAATCAATGGAGCGACAGCACAATGGTCCCAGAGATCTAATTGTTGAATTTCCTAGGATAAGAATTTATCTGTGGAATCGTCAACCAGTTCTCGACAGGCTTCCAAACCAGATTATTTTATGAAAATCTTACTGAATCTGTAAGCAAGGTTTCCTGAACCGATTAAAAGAAGAAAAACAGGCGAACAAAAGTAAGTGTTCCTCCAGGAAAAAGCATTCACAGTGACGATGTTACGTGTAATACCAGTGTAAGCATTGATATCAATTTAGACATGCAACTGCCATCCACATCAGATGCCTGTATCAATGGTACTGATAATACAAAAGAAACCAAGAAGAGTAATAAGAAAATAAGAAGGTGCAAAAGCTGCAGTGGCGATAGTAGTTCCTCAATAGTTAACATTGTACTAGCTGATAGCGACGACAGTGTAGAGAATTTTTCCTTAAGCAATGCAGAAACATAGTCATTCTGGCATACCGAACAAATAGTTCTTGTGATAAAGTTCAATATGAAAGTAAATTTTATCCCGGGCAAGTTACTGATGTAGACAAAGATGGAGCTTATGTAAAAGTAATGCAGAAAGCAGGTGTAGCAACTTTGAAATGGCCACCAGTGATTGATGAAATAAATTATAAATTTGAATATATTAAGATGAAGATAAATTTACCAAAACCTCCAAAATAGAGCTGTATGAAATGGCAGAAATAAAGAATTTGAAGATTTCATTATGTAAATAAAAAACTTACAAATTGTACCTATATCGATAAAAGTATTTTTATACAAACTAGTTTAAGCAAACATGTTTCATATTTACTATTTTTATCTACTGTATTGATGTTTTTGTGAGTAAATTCTAAATTTTAAGTAGATTGCATTTCACTTTCTTCTTTCAACATATTTTCTAAGTGTTTTAAGTCATTTGTAAGCACTTATATATTAAATAAATATAATATTTACCATTTGTATGCCTTTCATGGTGACTGGATTTCCTATATATGTATTACTATAGATAAATCCTTGTCACAAAGTAACCCCAATCTGTGGGGCAACATTGTGATGTGCAATATAATTTCTAGAAAGCACATTGGTAGAAATAACAATAATTTAATAAGAGGAAATGATAGCTGAGAGATCCAAGAACATACTCAAAAGTGACAATCACTAAAAAAATTAAATACAGTTAAGTAATTTTTAAAATGCTACAAAAATTGTTACAAAGTAGATACAGTTTACGATATACCAAAACATCTTATTTGTGAAGAACACGTGAGAGGATTTGCATAAGCTTCAAATAATTATAAGTATTGCTAATATTTATATGATGTTTAGAATGCACTATAAAGCAAGGTTATTAATATCCAAGTTGCATGGAAAAAATACGAGCATAAGACAATTTCCAAACTTATTTAAGCATTGTTAATATAAAAGTTTGAAGTTAAAATGGTTTTCTTTTTAGCATTATATTTTATAATATTCATAGCAAATAAGAAAATTGCTTAAGACGTAAAACAATATAATTATCAATAACATGGTAAAAATAACTTTGCAGTGCATGTAAACAATGTATAAAAGTGAGACGACAAACTTTTGATTGACGGTTGTATAACTTGACTATTTGCCTCATTATATGCAAACACCGAGCCGAGCCCACTACAGTTTTATGAATATGTATATATTAATAGTAAAGTGCATAATTCAAATATTTTTATAAGAAACCTAGGTATTCTATAGAATGACCAACGATGGCAGGCAATGTATGAAATCTTTTTTATTTTAAATAATTTTTTAACTTTAACTAGTTATTTCATAATATGCCTCGGAGTTATATAGAATACCTATGTAATATTAGGATTAATGTTAAACATAAATACAAAACTACACTGCACACATTTATTTTAAAAAGACAAAACATTATTTCGCATAATGGACACAGCAATATCAGACATAATAAAAGTAAACAACTCTTTCAGTCTCTGGAATGAGAATGTTTCAATTTATTTTTGGGAGGTAAACATAAGTGGCATTTGTTAGATCAAAGTGTTCTTTTCTTAACATACAAGCACTACTTCGTTCCACAATTCCTTTTGCAACAGCATTTGATAAATCCTTGACCCGTCTTGGTAGATTGCAAAGTTGCTACTGAACGCAATGATATTTCGTTATCAGGAACATCTTTAACGTCCAAAAATCCTTTCAGACAAACTGGGATCTGGAATATAGCGATTTAATGATACCTTGCTTAGTACCCAGTTGGTATATTCCATTGTCTATTTTATTCATAACAGTGGCTAGAATATTTCTAGCATTGCCACCGCCCCTATTAACTTCAGGTACTGAAATTCTAACAGTTGTACCTAAAGATACGGATAGAGCCTTTTTGTACTGCGATTAAAATTCTTTTTTTGTTTGTTGCTTTTTTTTCAACTGCAGATTTGCATTTTTCGACTACAACTTGATTACTCGCGTACAGAGGACATAAAATCTGAGTACCATGACCTTCATCATTATTTTATTTATTAGACGCACTACAAGTTAAATGAATATGCTGCTTGCATCTTTTGTAAATCTGCATTCCACTTATCTCCTCGAAACATACACAGCATAATTCTAAAGCATTTATCTTAACATTAGTTATATTATCTGCAACTGAGGGAGCTGAAGAACCATCATCATGTGACTCGGGCATTATACAGCCAATCCGTGTAAAATAGGGATTAGATAAAAAATTATTAGGAACCATATATTATTATTTTGCATGCAATTTATGTCGTTTTATCAAATTGCAATTCGAAAATTTTTATTAAATACTTTTATTCCCTTTTTTATTATGTGTAAAGTTATTCTGTTATACATTTGATCTCCTCTATGGAATTTACCTATGTTGGTAGCATTGTTTTGAAAGTAATATCTTGGTTTTTTTTGTTAACCAAAATAGGTTGAGTTAAAAGAAGAGGTTAGGTTCAAGTTTGTCTGTTAAAATGAATAACCAGGTAAGTATTTTTGTAACTTTATTCAGTGTTAAAAGTAATGGCTCAGTTGTAACATCCGTTACACTAAAATCCAGAAAAGTTATTATTATGAACTACTGATATTGCTATATACAAAAAAATTTTCAAAAATAAGGTTAAGTCACATGTGCACCTGTTTATAGCTTTATATTGTTTAAATAATAATTATTCAATTTCATGTGTACATTGAAAATGTGTAACATCCATTACGTAATGGATGTTAACAAGCAACAAATTTATAATAATTTGGTTAAATTCATCAGTTTTTTAACAAACCTTTTATTCAATTCTAGAAACGTTATATTGTGTTACATGCCAAAATTGGCATTGTAAGTTTCTAAATTTGTAAGTAAATTCGCGCCAATAATTTAAAAGACTTGTGCGTGCATTTCCGTCACTTTAGATAGTTGCGTTGGCGCTCGAGATTGCGCAGACGCAGAGTGGAAAAAGGGTGGTGATTTTCGTCACGTCGGGACTAGTCAACTAAACGTCAAACGGAGTGGTTATCTCTGTGCCGTTTATCTTGTCTTCTCTTCCAGATATGTAGGTTTTCTGCCTTGTACCTGTTTATCGTTTCTCCTACCTGTATCCTTTACCGTTCCGCTACAAAGAAGAAGAAGAAGACAAATCAATTTGACTCCGACGAGGGGGCAAAAGGACGACCCGCGCCCACAACGCTCAACCAACGCGGAGAACCTGACGCGAGAATAGCTACAATGTTGTGACGAGTTCTACATTTTATGTGAGTACCTTTATCTTTTTTCTTTGTATGTGATAGTAATTTGAAACATTAATATGACGTAACACCTTATTGTACAACATTATGCATATATTTATTATTGTTACCAACTGTCGTAGTGGCTCTTATACATTACGCATCGGGACTTTAAAAGTATACCTTAGAGTAGAAAACCGTAAAGTATAACAACTGATGTTCTTCTAATTGCTAAATATTATACAGATCGCAAGTGATAATGTAGAAAACCCATCCAAGTTCAAGAATAGGATGGTAAAATGTCGTTACTACAAGAAGAAAGATGAAAAGAAATGGAGGATGCATCTTGAAAGGGACAGACAAAGACAACACGAAGAAAGCGAAAGAAAACATGTGCACAGATGAAAAACTTAAGAAAAAAAACGTACTTAGCGTAAAAGCCTGGCATGCAAAACAAAAATTATTAAAAAATAGTAATAATACAGAATCTAACCAGAAAAAAATTTGGGTTCATATAAAAAGAAAAATACACTCCAAAAGGTTGTTTCTAAGGTGTGAAAGGTATTGCCATTCAGCCCAAACAAGAAAACAGCAGTTATTCGTCAACTAATTACAGAAAAGTTTAAAGTCAAAACTCCAATTCAAAGAAAAAAGTTTCCTGAGAACACTAGAGAAAAATTTTTGAAATGGTACGAGAGCGATGAGTTGGCAAGCCCCACGGAAACGGGACTATGTAAAAATATATGACACCCTGAAACAAAGAAAAGAATTCAGAAACAGAAGAGATATCTTGTTATGGCCATTAATGAAACAAGGGCCTTGTTTTTCGAAAGAAATAATGCATCCGTTTCTAGATCAAAGTTTTTTGAACTACGACCGAAGCATGTATTGCCTGTGGCTGATACCCCTCATAATGTCTGTGTGTGTAAAACATGCTAACTATTCTTTTTTAGTAGAAGGACTAAAGACTGCAGGATTGGATTCCTCCTTTAACCATCGGAGTTTGTTAAATTTAATGTGCTGTAACGTAGAAAGCGAAGGCTGTATGACAAATACCTGTGAAAATTGTTCAACAGATGTAAAAACCATACTCAAAGAGGATGTTGACTATTTAACTTTAGTCAAATGTAAAACATGGCAGAAGATAGATGGAAAATATCAGGTGGTAGAAAAAAGTGACACCTCTTCAAGCTATTGTGGATTAAATCAATAAGGCTTTGCCTACTTTTAAATTTCATTGTTATGTCAAAAAGGTCCAGTCAGAACACTTTAACCAAGCAAAAAACAAAATTGAAAAAGGGTCTGCTATAATACAAATTGATTACGCATAGAACTTCTCTCATACACCACAAGATGAGATACAAGTGCGCATTGGAGCTATGCACAAGTAACCCTCTTCACTGCTTATAATTGGCATGAGAAAGGTGTCAAATCTTATGTGGCCGTGAGTGACGATATGTCACATTCCAAGGAATCGAGTTGGTTTTTTCTGAAAACAATTATAAATAATTTTAAGCAATTTGAGTATGCAGAACTGAAAAATCTTTCAATTTTTTCAGACAACTGCTCAACCCACTTTAAAAGCAAATATACAATTGCAAATGTGTTTTCTTGAGACTGATTTGGATGTGTTTTGTGTCGAGTGGAGCTTCTTTGCACCGGGACATGGGAAAGGTGCAGTCGACACAATTGGAGGTCAACTCAAAAGACATCCGGGTCAAACTGAAATCAAAATCAATCATCATAAATACACCCAAACAATTTTTTGATGCCTGTCAAATATGCTGCAAGTTGGTAACAACTCTATTTGTACCACAAAAAGATATTAGAGACTGCCAAACGGTTACTCAAGCCAAGATGGGATCATGCTACAGAAATTGTTAGCATTCAAAAGTATCATGATTTCCAGAAGTTTGATGAAAAACATATTTTAGTTGCAATCACAAGCCGTTCACCTCTGTGGAAAGACAAAGTCATCCTGGATCCCAAAGATATAAAACAAAAGAAAAAGTCAACCCATTTTACAGTTTGTGATATACAGGGTGTCATGGGAAACGCCATGGAGTTTTATAGCAAAACGGTGTATTTGTTCAGTTTTTCACAGTAGATCTATGTAAGTCTGAAAGGGCTACAGTTTAAAATTATTTTGGTATATACAGGGTGCCCCAAGAAAAAGTTACATATCAAGGTTATATTTTTTCTTATGGAACAACCTATTTTTCGTTGCATTTTTGAATTGTACGTGGAAAACTAGACTTCCTTGAAGGCTCATTATACCTAAATGCAGTGCGTCTTGATTTATTTCGCTTTTTCTAAGATTCTAAGGGTTTCGTAAAAATTAAATAATTCTACAATCAATTCACCCAGACAAATTTGTTTTTAACACTTAATATTAGACCGTACACTTCACTGATCAAGTAACTTACTAAAGGCAGATTCAAAACAGGGTGTTCAGAAAATGCAGTTTCAATATTAACAGATTCAAAGTATATCGTTGTTATTTTAAATGGAACATCCTGTATTGTATCACTTAGTCTGATAGTAATTTTGATCGTCTTTCAAACGGTATTAAGGTTGCCTATACCTATCTCTTCGAACTTTGACGTAATTTGCATATTTTTGAAATTTAACATGTATTTTCATACTACACAATATTATTTTTGACAGAAAACGCCTAAATTCTAGCTCATGAGTTTGTGCAATTAGCATTCAGTTCTGCACCTTTATAAACAAAAATTAGATCTTTATTATTAAAAAATTTAAATAATGCACATACTTTACAGGGATAATTTGATTAAGAATTAAATACAGATTCCAGCAGTTAGTATCTGATAGACATATGGTTGTAAGTAATTATTATAATTAATTGAAGATGTTGCAAGAATTTTAATTAAAAAATCATTGAACATAATACAATTCATATTGGTCAAAAATCAACTGCATTAAATTGAAAAATAACTATAACAAATGTTCGATGTGATGGCCATTATCCTGTAAACAGTTTTCATTACTTTCTCCAATGATTAAAAGCATATTAATTCTGTCTTGCAACGAATATTTTTTTGACATTTTCAAAATTCTTCTCGATTCAATAATACAATAAATGTTTAAAACTAATAACTGGTGCACTTGAACAAGAAGTTCACATTCAAGCAATGTTTCATTAAGTGACAGCAGCATATTAGATCTCAGTAGTCATATTGATAACTTCTTGTAAATCACTGAAAATCTACCTTATGTAAAAATGTACCTATAAGAATTTAATTTTCGTTTATAAATGATCATTAACTGAAGATCCACTCCTCAAAATCATAATAGCTGTCATTTTTCATCAAAAATAATATTGGGTAGTGTGAAAATACATGTTAAATTTCAAACCTAGACAAAGCTATATTAGTCAAATTATTAGAGATTTAGGTTGTGAAGGGTATGTAGACCTTTTTAGACTAGCTCAGAATAGAAAAGAATTTAGAGCTGCGTCAAACCGACTTTAAGTAAGTTCGAAAACAAAACAAAAAAAAATCAGTTAACTAAATGTCACCAGGACATAACTCACAATTAGTTAGTGGTCTGGCATGTCGGTAGCATTTCGTTGCTTAAGCCTTACCATAACATATAATTTAATAAACGTCACCATGACATAACTCACAATAAGGTAGCGGTCTGGCATGTTGGTAGCGTTTCGTTGCTTAAGTCTTACCATAACATATAATTTAATAAACGTCGTCATGACATAACTCACAATTAGGTAGCGGTCTGGCATGTTGGTAGCGTTTCGTTGCTTAAGCCTTACCATAACATATAATTTAATAAACGTCACCATGACATAACTCACAATTAGGTAGCGGTCTGGCATGTTGGTAGCGTTTCGTTGCTTAAGCCTTACCATAACATATAATTTAATAAACGTCGTCATGACATAACTCACAATTAGGTAGCGGTCTGGCATGTTGGCAGCGATTCGTTGCTTAAGCCTTACCATAACATATAATTTAACACTTTTCCTTTTTGAAGCGGATAACCAGGTTATATTTTATTTCCTTATAAATGGTAATCATGTAAACATGATAGAGTTCTTTAACAACCATCAGGTTGCTAATATCTATGTAGAGCCAGGTGGATAGGAAAAAGATAGAAGGATATAGGAATACCTAGACCAAACTATATTAGTCAAATTATTAGAAATTTAGGTTGTGAAGGGTATGTAGAGCTTTTTAGATTAGCACAGAATAGAAAAGAAGTTAGAGCTGCGTCAAACCGACCTTAAGTAAGGTCGAAAACAAAATGATGATGATTGTATGTGCTAAATGCAGTCAGGGCTTCTGTAAACCATGTAGTAGTTTGTCTGAAACTTAAATGAGATGTATTGCACTGAAAAATCCCAAATTAATGTTTATGTGTAATAATTGTCATGTGAAACCGGATAACCCAGAAGTGGTTACAGTTGATTTCTTTTTAAAAGAAATGGGTAAACTTATAAAGGCTGTTGAGGCTTTACAATTAGAAGTGTACAATCTAAAGGAATCTAATACAGAGCTTGTGAAGATGGTTGAAAGAATAGTCCTAACTGATCCCTACAACAAGCATATCATAATCAAGCAAAATACAAACACTAATCCAAAATTGGTATCCAGAGCAACACGTAGAGACGAGCTTGTTGAAGTGATTCCAGAAGTGGCTGCTGTATTGGGAGCAAATATACTGTCAACGTTAGATGTGACCTCTGCCAAGAATTCTATTGAAACTGCGACAGATACATTAGTTCAACCTACAATCCACCAATCAGCTTCTGCAACATATGCCAGTAAAGCAGATCTTAAGCCATCTGCACGTAACATAACTAATGCTGATGATGAAGGTTTTATGCTGGTAAGGCCAAATAAATATAAAACAAACTTGAACAGGAAATCGATATATGGTACTGCCCTTCAATCCAACTTTTCGTCAAATCTTTCGGCAGTTGCAAAGAAAGCATAGTTTATTGGTCGGATTGAAAGTGGTACACCAGTAGAAACAGTCGCTGCACATTTAAACGAAATTTTACCTAATAGGGACTTTACATGTGAACCTTTGGCCACAAAAAGGAGTAAATTTTGACGATAAAATATACTTGAGAATCCTAACAATTGGTCGGTTGGAACCAAGGTTAGACCTTATATTTTTCGGAGACTACAGACTGCAGTCAATGTAACTTAATGATAAGGTAAAGAAACCAGCCTACTACCAAAATGTAAGCAGGCTGCGTATAAAACTAGATCTACATTATTTGAAATTATTTCGGCTGATTACGACTGTATTATTTTTAGTGAAACCTGGTTATCTAGTGGAATATCTAATAGTGAGTATTTCCTAATGACTAATATTTATCGCATGGACCGTAATTACCAAGCTTTACAGTGCCAACGTGGTGGTGGTGTATTGATCACTACAAAGTCTAATATTAGTTGTCTTAAACTATCGGCTGATCCAGTGGTAGTTCTGTATGAAGTAGTGTGGGTACGAATTATGCCAGACAATATTTCCTTAATTGTTGGAGTTGTGTATTTTCCACCCAAATCTCATAGTGACTTATATCAATCCTTTATCAATAAAGTAGATATTATGAGAAGTACTTATTTGACATCTAAATTTGTTATATGTGGAGATTTTAATATACCTGAGCTAGGATGGACAATGATAGATGGATGTTTACTTCCTGCTCGTTTCACATCAGTAGCATCTGAAATACTGGCTACAAGGATGCAGTTTGCTGAGCTTGAACAAGTTAACACCATTAACAACAATAAAGGCAGACTTTAGATTTAATTTTTACAGATTGTAATGTCACTAAGTTGTTTATATCCACTAATCAACTGGTTGTAGAAGATGCTTATCATCCACCTCTTGATCTTCAAATCAGCTTACATCAAGGTGTAACTAGACACAATGAAAAATCAAAGTTGTATCTATTCAGGAAGGCATCATATCGTGATATTGTGAGATATTTGGAACAGGTTGACTGGAGCTTTATATACGGCAATCTTGACACTAATGAAACAATAGAGAGGTTTTACACTACGATCTTTAGTGCTATTGATCTATATGTACCACTTAAATATGTAACTCAGAATAAATTTCAAAAATGGTTCTCTAAAGAGCTTATCAAACTCATTCATTAAAAGAAAATATTCCACAGTAAATTTAAAAAATCAGGGTTAAACACAGACTACATTTGTTATGTTGAAATTCGCCTAACAACTAAAAACACAATACATTCTTGTTATACTACTTTTGTTGCCAATATTGAAAGTACAATTAGTATGAATACCAAAAGTTTTTGGTCATACATTAATACATTACAGAAGAAACGTGGATTTCCACAAACTATAAAATTTGAAGGTAAAATTATTAATTCACCTCAAGCCATTGCTGATCATTTCAGTTCCTGCTATTCATCTTTTCAGAATTCTCGTAGTAGCTCTTATAATTTGAGTATTTCATCAATGAAAATATTGTGTCATCATAAGTTTTCTGGAGAAGAGATCTCTCTTGTTTCCTATATTTAAAAGTGGTGACAAGTGTGAAATTTCTAATTACAGGGGCATTGCTTTGATGTCAGTGATAGCCAAGATATTTGAAGCAATTATCGCAAACGAACTCTTCCGTACTTTCAAATATTTAATTGCTAAGCAACGTGGTTTTTATACAGGAAGATCTACTACGACGAATTTAGTGGTCTTTCAGAAATTTTTGGTAAATGCAGTTGAACCTGGTAATCAGGTAGATGTAACCTGCACCGACATGTCAAAAGCATTTGACAAGGTTGATCATGACTTATTATTGAAAAAACTATTGTCATTTGGAGTCCAAGGTGTTTATTTGAGCTGGATATCATCATATTTGACAAATAGGAAACAATACGTGTACATAAATAATCAACGTTCAAAAGCTGTACATGCATCATCTGGGGTTCCTCAGGGATCTCATCTAGGTCCGGTCTTATTTAAGCTTTTCATTAATGACATTGTTGATGAATTCAAATTAACACAATGTTTGTTGTATGCTGATGACCTCAACTCTTATGCCTGTGTAAACTCTTACTTTATGAGAAATCAGCTTGGTCTTAATGTCTCGAAATGTAAAGCTATGAACTTCTATACGTGTAAACATCCTCTTACACATACTTATTTCATAAATCGAGAACCATTAGTGTGTGACACACTTCAGCGATTTAGGTGTTTTTTTTTGATAAAGATCTGTCTTTCGTTACTCACGTGGACTATACTGTTATTAAGGCATCCAGATTATTAGGTTTTTAAAAAAGGAATACAAAGGATATAAATCATATTCCTATCTTAGAGAGATTATACAATGCATTAGTTTTAAGTATTTTAGAATACAACATTGTTTGGGTACCTATGTACAAGTGTCATATTGATATACTAGAAAGGGTTTAGGATAAATTTGTAAATTATCTGTTGTATAAACTAGATTATAGGTATGATCACTTAGACCATAGTGTACGACGTCGATTAGTGGGTATGCCCAGTTTAAATCAAAGACGCAATAACAGTATGGTTTGTTTATTATACAGTATTGCCCGAAATAAACAGTACTGAAACTAAGTTGGCGGTGTTTTTATGCGTGCGCTGTCACACTCAAGTTAGCTAGTATAGACCTGTCAAGTAAACCTCAAACAAGTAATTAGTAGGGCCTAATTGTTAAAAATGGTGTTAAGTACAGAGGAGAAAGTGTTTCTGGTAGAGCATTATTTTCGTTCATACGGAATCGGCCGACGTAATGGTGCAAGTTTGCTGTACGTGTCTGATCAATTCACACAAAGGTTTAATAAACGTTCTCCAAGTAATGCTGTAATTTTGAAGGTTATTGAAAAGTTTAGAAATACAGGTAGTGTATTGTGCCAACGAAAAGGAAACTCAGGGCGTCCCAGGACAGTTAACAACAACAATAACCATGAACGTGTTTTGAGCAAATCTTAGAAAATCCGAAAGTCAGCCAAGCAAGGACAGCGTTACAACTTGATTTAAAAGAACTTCCTTTCAAAGAATCCTGAAGGAGCTGGGTACATTTTCGTATGTGATTCAGGTACATCAACAACTACATCCTCGGGATTATCGCAGTAGAGTGGAATATTGCGCCAGAATTCTCGCGTTACAGTATGAAAATCCTGAATTTTTGAAAAATGTTTGGTTTTCAGACGAAGCACATTTTCACTTGTCAGGCTATGTGAATCGTCGCACAAATCGATTTCTGGGCTTTGCCAGACCCGATGAGGTTCAAGAGGTTCCTTTACATAGTGAAAAAGTGAGTGTCTGGTGTGCTGTTTCCGGACACGGAATCATTGGTCCGTACTTTATCGAAGAGAATGGTAGGCAAGTCACACTTAATCAACAGAGGTACAGACAAATTTTAACACGATTTATCCCTGATCTACGTCAATTCTGTCGTGCACGTAACTTGGCATTTCGAAACCAATTTTTCAGCAGGACGGGGCAACTTGCCATACTGCTGCCGCAATTCGTCAATTTCTTCAAGAACATTTTCCAAGCAAATTCATATCACGATTTACTGACTTCCCTTATCCTTCACATTCT
This sequence comes from Platerodrilus igneus, assembly GCA_036346225.1. Taxonomy (NCBI): domain Eukaryota; kingdom Metazoa; phylum Arthropoda; class Insecta; order Coleoptera; family Lycidae; genus Platerodrilus; species Platerodrilus igneus. Next base: position 10,374,433 of record JARFIW010001670.1, on the reverse strand, counting down.
CCAGACCTCACACCTCCAGACGCATACATTTGGGGCATGACTAAAAATGCCGTTTTCAAACGGGCACCACAAACCATCGATGAATTAAAGGATGCCGTTAGAGTCTTCTTCGCAGCCCTGAGACAACCCTTATTCAATAACATGACCAGAAACTTAGAACATCGTTATGAAGTCTGTCTCGAACGAGGAGGTGCACATTTAGAACATATAATAAAGTGTCAATAATATGTATTTTTTAAATATACAAAACAATTACAATTTCAGTACTGTTTATTTCGGGCAATACTGTATAAGATTATGAACAATAACATTGATTGTGAGGAACTTCTAAATTACATTGGGCTACGAGTCCCATCTAAATTTACTAGACATAAAGCTTTATTTGTTAAAGCTCCTCATAAAACTAATTATGGTTTAACGGATTGCATTAACAGGCTGTGTAAGAATTACAATACAAGTTTTCTAAATATTGATTTATTTAATGTTCAAAATTTGAATAAGTTCAAATCAATAATTAAAGAATCAATGTGGTTTCACCCATATTGAATTAATTTTTTTATAACAATTTGTATCATTTGGAGTTTCTCTGTAGATACCATAGGTTGATAAATAAATAAATAAAGAATTTAACATCTGCAAATGATTTAAAGGAGGAATGTGTAAAATACTCTACACATTAAGGTGTTGAATTTTTATGAGCACTTAGGCAGATATCTCATACTCTAATGGCACATTGGTGGTCTTATTTCGAAGTACTTGCTTGATAGAGGTGTGCATCGAGTCCACCTCCATTTGTGTGTGCCCAACTTCGAGATATTTTTGTTGTATACTTAAATTTTTCACGATCGCCACATTCCGCAATGCATTTGAAATAGTAACATTTCTATTTTGTGCGATACATCAATCACTATAAATAATGATTTTGGTATTTAGGTTGTCCTTGTCAATCTGAGGAGGAATTTTTTCTACAATTAGTTTCACAACAACAGACGAAAATTCTTCTGCAGAAACACCACCTTCAGCTTCATTCCAAAGGTAGCAGTAACCATCTTTAGTTTTGAGGTTAAAAGCACAAAAATTGTGAACGTTTAATTTTGATTTATAATACAGTGATGAAATGTTAGATTTTGGTGCAGACAGTAATGCCTGTACATCAACTGCTAAAACAATATCATGTTCACTATTTTTATCGTTGTTTTTTTCAGAACGGCTATCTTTTTTTCCTGCTATGTGAAGGTTATGGTCATTGTCATTTATAAACTCTAGTTTATGTGACATGCAAAGTGCACACTTGTCTTTTTTTTGGTGAAAAAGACCTATATTTTCCACGTCTAAGGTATTATAAAATTTTGCAACTGAAACCGCTGGAACATTATTTGTAGAACTCCAAACAGAAACATAATGATCGTATAAAGCTTTTTTCGATGCCCATTTTGGCGAAAGATATTGATTTGATGATTCTTTGCGGCAATAATGAGCCTCCATTTTTGGTAGTGATTCTAAAAAAATCTTTTAAACTTTTCACTTGATTCTCAAAAGGATTCTTCCGACGTTTTCTTCTGGACACTATTTCACTAAGATTGCAATCTCTCGCTACTGCAAAATTTTCCTTTGAATCGTTTTTCCAGAGCCATACCGCAGTCTTTCAAATATTCAATGTGTTTAAAAAGATCGTTTTACACACAAGGTACAATTTTTCATTTACTTTTAGATGGTATAACATAGTTTGCGATCCTTTTGAAGTAGTCCAATTCCTTCCGTCTCTTGGTCTAATTCTTGGCTGTATTTTAACAAAACTGTCAATACATGCTCTTTTTTCTCCTCAACTCATCAACCAGAAAGCATTAAATACCTTTTTCCTGCCATTGCGGTTATTTCTGAACATTTAATTACACTTTGCTTACCCTTTTTGTTTGCTGCTGTACATCTACAACGCAGTTTCATTTTTCTTGATTCTTTTGGCACTTTATTATTCCACTTTCCACCTTGTTTTTTTCTGCCGAAGTATTGTTTTCCCCTTTCTCTGTTAAAAGCATTCTGCATATCAGTCCATGTAGAATTATTTACTTGAGACCTCTTTCGCCTTTTTCTTTTACTGCTCCTTAATTCAATAGACGAGTTTTCTGAATCAGAATGCACTGCATATGGTACTAATCCATTCTAATTATTGGCGCTGTCGCTACCATCACTTATGCAATGATCAAAATCCGGACTTTTTGAATTACTTAAAGGTTCAACATTATGATGAGAGATTTCGAAGTTAACATTATCGAGGTCAACGAAAATATTATATTGTGAGTTTTCGTTTGCTTCACAATGAACTTGAACTGTTGAGTTTTCCTGTAAATCTTCTACTCTTATTGCATGTTCTAGTGTACTGAGTGTTTCTAGAATATTTTATTGGGTTATCTCATAATAATTATTTTGCGGTGAGCAGTCATAGCTTGTCTCATCTAAATCATCCATAAATATTATCAGCATATTAGCAATTTCGTTTAAATCAACATCTTTAGGCGTACTTTGGGCTAATAATGCTAAATCAACAATTTTCTTGGCCCTAAATTATAAAATCTACTTTACACAGATAAATTTATATGCATAATTTTATTAATTACAAATGGCTTGAGCAAAAGTTAATTAAATCACAATACGGTCCCCTAAAAATTATGAATACATATAGGTATACAGTAATTGTAGGACGTGTTAAAACGTATGTGAATACTTTCTAAGGTAAAGCAGACAACTCGATCCCACGGAACCAATTTATAAAATAACCTAACGTGTAAATAAGCTAACTCCTCGACTACAACGCAATGTAAATTTTAGACAATTCACAATCTGTTTTAAACATAAACATTGTGAAAACGATATATCTAACTTACCTTACAAATACTTCTTTTAGTTTCTGTGCAACAACTAAACTTTGTTGTATATTATTACAAGATATTCACGAACCACTGTAAAACATGAACCTTGCACTTTAAATATTCAATAGAAAACGGCCAACTAAGCTGGAGTTGGCGCTAATTCCAAATTACGTAGTCTATGGACGGAGTTGACTTGTTTTTGTGTGGTGTTTTTACACAACTTTGCAAGGGAGGTAGCTCGATTGCTCACATATGAGCATAGAAACAAGGCATTTGATGCAATAAAAATCTCATTTTAGGTTAAAAGTGGAGTTGGCTTGTTTGGGGATTAAGACGTCGTTATATCATATGCAATTCGAATTGACCTATTGGCAGAACCCAGAAATCCATAAAAATTAATTAACTATAGCATTAATCGTACGGTTTATGTCAATAAAACATAAGGAAATACTTTTGATACAGAAGTTAACATAACAGAAATGATTGAATCGTAGTACAGTAACTTATAATGCTTTCTACTAAAGATGAAAATTGTGTAGCATCCGTTACGAAACTAAATCATTTTTAAAAAAAAAATTAAGAATAATATCAATTCAAATTGGTGACACAGTTATATACATATTTCATTTAGCAGAAAGTTGTCACGTTTCTTGTAGGTATTTTAGAAGAACGGAGTTTTTGTTGATTGTTCGTAACCGCTTATATAGCAGGTTCTGAATTGTGTAACATTCATTACACACTTTAGTAATTTATTGTACTTTTATAAATTCAATTAAGATAAGCACAATGGGCACGCTCATTGAAGCAACCTGTTCCAGCCTATTTTTAATCTTAAAATGGAAATAATACAGGATATTTTGAAAAAAAATCGTTTTTAAAGGGATTAAATGTAATATCCGTTATATATGGATTGGTTGTATACAGGATATGTCTTGAGATGGTGTTATTTCTGCATTATTACCTTCATTTATTAATATTGTTGATTATTCTCTCTAAATCTTTTTCAATTTCAAGATTTTACACAACTTCATTGGATAATGTTATGCGTACTTTAACCTTACATGCAAAAAGTGCCTCGTAAGGCGTTCGCTTGATTCCAGAATGATAAAGTTGATTTTTCATAAGCTGTACAAATTTTAAACTTTCACTCCAATGTCCATTACCATCATCTTGCATCCATGTACTCAACATGTTTTCTACATCTTGGTTTGCCATTTTAACACTACTTTGGCTCTGAGAGTGTCATGGCTTGACTTGCACGATGGTCAATGATGGTCAATACTGTTTCAGGTTGTAAATAATTTTATTCGCAAATTTGTTGCCATTATCCGATTGGAGTATAGCAGAGGCGTCAATTAGTGTAAAAATATCTAATAGCACGTAAGCGACTTCTTCTGCCCATTTTGTTTTAAGTCTTCTTAATATAAGAAGTTTAGTCAAGATATCTGTGGAAAATAAAAAACAATAGGAGAAATAGGACAGGATACATTCTAAGGCATTTCTGGGGAATAGTACGGGATATAATACAAGCAGAGATAGGAAAAAAGAGGTAGAGGTAGACCGAGATCAGACTTTTGCACACAGATAGTGATAGATGCAGACTGTGCAAATTTCAGGGAAATGTGTAGGTTGGTTTAGACTAGGAAACAATGAGGGTATGCGTCCAACCAGTTCTAGGACTGAAGACCTAATGATGATGAATCAAGTGGTCTTGGTAAACCAATATAAACTTGTAGTCGCCATCTGGGTGAGACTGAAAGTCGACCAAGTTTTGGGGAATTAAACTCTGAAGAAAATATAGTCTTTAAAACAATACCTTTTTTAATACCTTTTTGTTTTTTCTGACAATATTCCCAAAGTTGAATGTATAGCTCTATATCAAACTATGTTACATTTTTATATCGATATGGCAGTTCTTTAATCATGCAGTTTCTTCTTCCGTGACTGACAGACACATGAACTTCATGCAAAACATTAAACAGATCACTATCATAAACATAGTAGAGAATGCTGTTCCCATTTTTATTAACAGGACAAATAAGTTTGCTTTTCTGATCAATATTGAGAATATCATATGTTTGAATAACCAATAATCCTACGGATTTTTTCTTGTAGTCGACTTCGCCATATTCATTTACTAACACTGTTCATCCTCGATAGAAACACGATTTTTTGCGTTTGAATATTTTTAATTCATTGTAAAATTTCGCTTTTATAAGCGTAGGCGTGATTCGGACATCCCTAACAATATAAAGATATTCTACTTACTACAGAACAACTTTGATTTCTCTATAGCTACTAATAAGCTAAGACATGAAAAACACGCTGGTGCCTCGCTAAAAGCTCCCACCCTACTACTGTAAATTTTGAATATATCCGCACCATAGATAAATAATTTCTCTATGTTCCACACTTTTATTTAATAGATTGCTGGCTATTAAATTGGCATTCTATATAATACCTAGGAAATGTATGTAATATTTATTTTACACGTTGGCTCGTGATTTTAGGTATTATATATAACACCTAGGAAATCTATACAATGCCGGATTTCATGCTTTGCCGATAACATATATATTTCAATGATTAATAGTAAAGGTGCAAATAAAAATTTGCCGCCATAAAAATATCCATAAAGTTTCCCATAATGCTGTTTGAAACCTTTGGTGTGCTGTATAAAGAGTTGCCTCTGATCCAGGCGCAGTATAAAACATCAATGTTTTTTAAACCTCGAAGGTTTCCGAATGGTATCGATCTGTATTCTGTCATGAATTGTACAGCATTCATTGTGAGCATTTGTTTTTAGTTGTTTAGTTTCTCCCTTCATAGTGTTGTAGTTGGTTCGCGTCGTTTTGTATAAAAAATACCGGTTATTATTTCGTAAATGTTTATTTAAATAGTGATTAAAAATGACATCCACTACTACGGTTAGAAAATCGTATGGTAATCGTAAATTATATACGTTTCCTGAAGATTATTCACTACGCATTGTAAAACAAAAGAATCCAATAACCAGCAGTGTACCCAAAAGAACAGAAGATGTTATGAAACTCTTAAAGTACATCGACGATAATATTGTTGGAAAGAGTAATGCATTTCTAGGACCTTTCGGCAGGCGTAAAGGTAAGTCTGAGAACTGTTTATGTGATTACTTAAAGTAAATAATGACGACGAAGCCTTTGTTTACGCTTTTTAGAAATTGATAACGATATCACTAAGCAGGAGATTTGCTGTCTCTTATATAATTTATCTATCTGTAGGGACTAACTTAAAACGAGGTCTTCGAGTACTTGTTTTCGTGTTTTAGAAATTCGCACATGTATGTATGTAAATTCTATGTAGGTCAAGGTTGCTAAATAAATTAGATTAACAAATACTGAGAAAATATGTTACTTTTACTGTTTCATTCTGTGATCTGAAATATTTCTTTGTTTAAAATAGTAAATTTAAAACTCTGAGCGCCTAATAAATTTTGACCTTATACACCTCGGGAATTTCCTTATTTTTCTTTTTGTTGTGATAAACCTGGACACTTATTTTCTGATAATGGCAAAGTATAAAAACTTTTTAAAAAGTATACCAACGTAAAAACGTTTATAAAGAAATGCCTTTCTATTTTTTCGGCGATATATTTTGAACAGGTATATGAGTAAAAATTTGGTGGTTTATGGATAGGTCTAAACTCTGAAGGTTTGTACATAGGTACCAAAAATAAACAAATAAGTACAACAGCCCGCTAACGGGGCAGATAAGAATTCACTCACACATTAGGGTATGATGTACAAATGGCGGTTACCTAAAACAAAAATACAGTATCATTAGCGATTATAGGCCCTTGTAGATCCTCAAGTGAATGTGACATTTCACCTCTTGGCTCCATAAAAAAATTAGTGAAATTTTCGTAAATTAATTGGGAAGGCGGGGTGGGGGTATATTTTGGCATTTCGACCCAATACTGGAGGGGGAGGGGTGGATTTTTAAATGGAATGATGGAATTTTTTTTATAAAATTAGAATCTAGGTAAAAACGAAGTATATGTGCAAAAATATATATTGATTTGCTTTTTCGGTTACAAGATTATTAGTTATTAGTTTCAAATACAAAAAATAATTTCAATTTACTTATCAACTCTGTTTGGTGTGCGGTGTTGTTGTTTAGTATTTACTTCTATGAAAACGCGTTATTTTTGAGAGTTTGGTCCAGACAACTTGTCACGGTTATTTTTAAGTGAACGTCCAATTTGAACGCCAGAAATTTTATGACAAAGTAAATGATCAGGTTGTCATAAATCAATGGGAGGAGGGGGAGTGCCACGGCTCGCGAGAGTCGGTGAGGGGGAGGGGAGCAGCAAGAAAAATATGGATACACGCAACAATTTACCTAGCTGAAAAATAAAATACAGTATTAGCACAAACATAAAATAAAGATAGATATTTATCAAATAGCAGAACACTAGTCCGCTCAAAGAAAATAATTATATATTATATTTAAATTGGAAATCAATAAGAAAAAGAAATTTATACAGAAGGCTAGTCTGCATAATACCTGCGGGAATTTCCCAAAGAACTTTGTGTAGAACTTTTACTTTTATTTTTTTTCGTTTCTGTAAAATAAAGAAAATAATCATAATTATACTTGGAGTTCACAACCCCAAATAAACGAGTAAGGTATAGTAATTTCACTTTAATAAATAATCTAGAATGCTCAACCAAAACAAATTGACTTTTGTAATACATCAGTAACAATTATCAAATTACCAATTATCATTATTTTCACAATGTTTCCAGAAATTAGGCATAGTAGCATTTATAATATAATAGAGTTAATATTATTGTTCAGTAATTCAAAGAACAAGTTCGATATCTGAAAATATGAAATGGCCCAAAATAAAAACATTAATCGGCCGACTGGGACGGAACTCGATAGTACTATCGTTTGTAGCGCTTACAGCACAATGAATAGTTATAACTTGTCTAACTGGGGTCAGAAGCAAAACCCCTAGCTAACATAAATTTACTACTTCATTCATAATTTTTACGAATTTAGTATTTCTTAAATTATTAAACTTCTTACAAATTCTCTCTTTTAAATAAGATACAGGTTTGGAGCTAAAGATTGTTAACTTAAGAAAGGATATCAGTACAGTAAGTATAGGAAAGTTAAAATCAGCTATAAGTAACATGAGATATAATTGATCTATAACATTGACGAATTTTATCTGTTTAACGATGTCGCCTCAAATTTTCAACTACTTTAGTAAGAGTAAATACCAAATAAGAATCTGATAACAGAACAGCAGATTGTAGTGACGTTAACATTCACAGCACGCGACGGCGTTGCTTAATTCGACAGATTATTATTTTTTAGAAATTCCGCCTGTGCTATCTACGTAGAAATGCGAAGTAGTATTGTCGCTGCATACCATTTCACTAAGAAAGTTAAGAGCTAAAAGTTCATGAATAGTAGGACTATTTTAGATATACGAATTCAGTCTGTAGACATTTAAGTGTTCAAAGTCCGAGATTTTCACTCAACAAGGTATAAATAGATATACATGTTTTTGGTGACTTGATGTGCAGAGTACAACCAATTTGAAAGAAAACGTTTTACGGATATTATTAAACCGTAGGTAGACCAAATTAATAACAGCATCAAGTTAAGTTCAAAATACTTGAGTTCAAAGTTCAACTTCTACAATACGTAAGACATAAAAATCAAACAGGTACTTATCTGAAACTACGTTCAATGTAACACATACTCACAAAATTACACTCGTACTTTTTAAGTGAAGGAGCACTTATTTCTTTCATTTTTCAAAACATTTAGTACAGAAAGATAAATATCAACGGCGTGGTATGCCAAGATAGTTCGTACCACACCTCACTTTTCGAAGGATCCCGCCAGAAGAAGAATGTTTTCACAGGTGTTTACTTTAACAACTTGCTATAGATAACCAGAAACAAATAATACCAACTCATTATAATAGGACGCATTCGCCTAAAGATGTTTCAATCTCGATCATCTAACCACACTATCGTATCGTGGAGAGTGAAAGTCGATAATCGCGTAATATAATATAAAGAGATTATTTGCCAACAAGATAATAAAGGAATAAGGAATAGAAATAATAGTTACAGAAATGTATTTACGAGTTGAGTAAAGCGTAAAATGTTGAGCTACAAAAAATGCACATTACAAATTTCCCCCTAGCAAAATAAAGACGTCGGGGTGAAAAAGAAGCGGCAGACAAGGAACCAAACAAAATCCATGACCAAAGAACCCACAAAAAAACAAAAAAATTTTTTATCCGGTTCGAAGGACCAACACCGGTATAAGAAAAAGAAAATTTTTCCAAAAGAAGACAAAGTCGTCTATCGTAACCAAGAACGACAGACCAGGCAAAGAAAGCATCAAGTAGACACCCAATGAGGATTAAAAATCATAGCTACTTTCAAAAATGTCAAAAGACGGATGTCCCCAAAGGACATTTCTGTTCTCCACCGCAAAGAAAAAGTTTTGGCTTCCCGCGGAGAAAACAAGAAGAAAGAAAAGAAACAAGGAACAAAACTCGTAGCTAACCAACTAGACGACAAAACTGTCAACCTCAAGTGTGCAACAAAGAAAGAACCAAGACAAAGCAAATGGCAAAGGCAAGCTAGTACACAATCTAGAATACCTCCAACTGAGGTAACACAGATTCGTATGAAACGACTACTCAAGCAAAGTATGGCTAACAGACCTACAAAAGCGACCAAGTCGAAATACCCAAAGGGAAAGAAAATAGATTTGAAGCCTACCTCAAGGAATGGATGTAGAAAGCGATCATAATAGTCAAATAGTGAACATATGGTAGAACTAGCCAGAGGGAAAAGTGGAAAGTTGTAAAGGAACTGTCAGGAAACGTGAAAAAAGGACGACGGTTTATATTCAAAACTGTTTATATGAAAAACTGCAGATATCCTAAATGCTCATTTTGTTACAGCTGCTGAAAATCTATTAATCGACAATGACTTACCTATGTCGAAATCCCTGGATTTTTAAAATACAGTTCTTTTGTATATCATAATAATTTTACGTTCTTCCCTACATACCATTATGAAATTATAGACGTGTCGTTGTTTAAAAATAAGTATTGCTCTGGCAAGGACAAAATTCCTGCTAAAATATTAGCATTATTACCTCTAAAATTAATTAAATATCTTGCAGACCTAATCAATAATCATTCCAAACAGGTGTATTTCCATCATGTCTAAAGCATGCAATTGTAATTCCTGTACATAAGGGAGGTCCTCACTCTAAACAATTATAGGCCGATTTCTTTATTGTCAGTGTTCTCAAAACTAATTGAATACTTAGTAAAAACACGTATTACTAGGTTTGCTAATATGTATAACATTATAACTCTTGCTCAATATGGGTTCTGTGCCAAAAAATCCAGAAACAATGCAATTCATAATTTTCTAAACAATATTTACCAAGTAACAAATAAGAAAAATACATTAGTAGCGGCAGCCTTCATCGACATTAGCAAAGCATTCGAATCGGTTAATCATGGTATACTTTTAGCCAAACTAGAATATTATGGTATCCGAGGAATTCCAAACAATTGGTTTAAGTCATTCTTACATGGAAGATCACAGTCAGTTAGAATCAATAACGGAAATAGACTATGTAATAAATTAGATATAAACCTGGGAGTACCGCAGGGTTCTGACCTTGGCCCTTTGTTGTTCTTGTTTTTCATAAATGATTTTGTCAGGTCTACGACATTTGCAAATTGTAATGTTTTTGCGGACGACATAAGTCTTAGTTGGGATGCCGCTTCCATAGCTACTTTAGAACATAATGTATTAGTGGTTTAAACTCTGCATATAATTGGTTTATCCTAAATAAACTGGTTGTTAATGACTAGAAAACGTGCTTTATGGTTTTCAAAAACCAAATTCTTACAGAGAGATTATCAAAAATTTTATCTTTGCATCCAGTTGTGTCAAATAAATTTTTAGATCTAATTATTGAAATAGGGCTTAATTGGTCGAAACACGTTACTGATATAGCTGCAAAGTTGTGCTCTGCTTGTTTCGTTAGTAAGGCTGTATCCAACGCAGTGTCAAATGAATGTGCTTTGAATGTGTATTATGCACTATTTGAATCAAGGATAAGATATGGTATCGCCTATTGGGGTAATTCAACTAGAGAAAATATAACAACAATTTTCAGATTACAAAAGAGAGCCATACGAATCGTAGCCAAAGCAGCAAGGGATTGTCATTGCAGACCTCTATTTATAAAACTAAATGTTCTAACTTATGCCTCTATTTATGAAACCCTTATACTGTTTTTTAAAAAGCAAACACACTTCAGTGCCTACAATAATTTTCACAATCATTTTACACGATCAGCTGGGGATATATATATATATATATATATATATATATATATATATATAAATATTGCTGTGTTATTCGCCCCACAGTTGGGCGTACCATAAAATTGCTGTGATACCCGATTTTAGGATTAACGAGTCCCTACGATGGGCATCATAAAATGCTATGTTTTGCCCTATGATACCTTTGATTATTTTAAGCTCATATGTTATGAAATGTTAAATTAGGCTTTTACCCCGAATAGATCTTATCGAATCAAATAAAGCAATTCTATAATACACAATATAATCATTGATAATATTTACAACTTTCAAAATTTTCCCTCTACAGAATATCTACATATACCAGATTTATGGTTTTCTAAAAGTCAGCAAAAATATCTTTTTCTTATTCAGGGACCTTCGAACGTTCCAAGATACTTATTGCCTTGTCATAAATTGTTAAGTGACCCTTTTTGTTGACTCTTACAAATTCACAATGTAACAAATATTAAATCAAAAACAGTTTTCAATAATAAAGTGTATTAAGATTGCTAACCTGGAATGGATTCTGTAGTTCCATCCTAGTCCATGATCTGCATCCCCTTTCTGTGTCCGCTTTCCTTATTAATGTGTCTGCCCCATAAATTGTTTCCAATTAAAATCGTACCAAGTCAGAATATGTCCAAATTAGAATATTTTCATTTTTAAACTATCTCCAAAGTTTGAGTATGTTCAAAGTTCGAGTCCCAAATTAAAATCGTCTTAAATATCCCAAATTAGAGCCATCTCAATCAAAATATGTCTCCAATTTAAAGTCGAAATTAAAGGTCGATGTTAAAAGCCAAAATTAAAGTCCAGATTGAAATTAAAAGCTCTGTTTCATTAATATTAGAAAAGGATTTAATTAAATCGTTTTACTTACGTCTATTTATAGATCGGCTTATTTTCGTTGCATAAATTCTCGCACATTTTAATTCTTATTTACTTTGATTTTTAATTCACTGGTTACGTAAATTCTTAACATTTTTGAACACAGTCGTAGCTCAGTTTGAATATAGACTAATTTGTCGCTTCTTCATTATCTTATATATAAGCCCTACCTCCTATTGATTTCATGGGCGTGTTTACGTTCTGGGACGATACTTTTTTACCAATTATTTAGTTCACATCTTTCAATGCATGCCTTGACTGTCACGTACGCCTCCCGCATATCGTGGTATTATTTGAGAAATACCAACTTTTGCCTTTTATTAACTCGCGTATTCGAATGTTTGTTACATTTTATCATCTCAATTAAATCGCCTGGTGCTTGTTTATTTCTACAGAATATTGGATTTTTGAACAAATGTGATTTCTTCCAGTCACGTAACGATTTTCTAATAATGAATTATTTAGAATGCGTGCACCATGATATTTTTGACGCAATTGTTACATCTTTGCAATGCCAATTTATCTAGGTTTCCCGGTGACTTAATTTTGATGCAATTTGTTGCGTTTTAAAATCTTATTTTTACTTGTAAATTACTTTTAGACCTCTTTATGTTCTCATGCATTTAATCCCATGTATTTTATATACAGGGTGCTCTCAATTAACAATATGTAGGGTGACCGATTTACTCTTATAATTTCTGAAATTGTGTGCCTTTCTTAATGTGGAATTTGTTTTTATTTATTCTACAACCCCCATGACTTAACCTACCCCTAAACTACCCTATCATCATAGCAATATATATATATATATATATATATATATATATATATATTACAGTGAATAAGATGAAATAATAACTTAGACTTTTATGCAAAGCCCAAATGATCATTTCAGATCGAGCTAGTAATTGAAAGATGGAAAATATAAGGTCTTGGACAGGACTTGAACCTGTATCCTGGTTTTGCCGGAACCATGCGTTTACCAATTACGCCACCGAGACCGATGACACAATTGGGAAATTTACAAATTTAAATCGTGTACAACAACTATACATAAACCTAACTTTCGATTACGTTTGGCATTTTTGTCAATCATATCTGACATTGTCAAGTTTTGACTTATGTCAGTTATGATCAGTTATCTTAAGGGTTATAAACCACTTCATCCTGATGAGATCCACTAAGATCGAAACTAGTAGATGAATGTTTATTCCCTTTATGAAACAAACAAATTCTTTCATTTATGGCTATGCAAATTACTAGCTTGCTTTGTATAATTAATAACTTTCTTTCGATTCTTCGTAAAGTTAGTGTTTAATTATACATCGTATATACTGTTTTATTTATTAAAATTTGCTATAATCAATTATTTTTCATTTATATATATATATATATATATATATATATATATATATATATGTAGGCCTAGACCTTCATTTACGCTTATCAAAAAGTCGTTTATATATATATATATATATATATATATATATATAGCCCCAACATTGTTTTATAAACAAACTACCTATTAACATCAAATCTTAAGAAATTTACAGAATTTAAATCTGCTCTATTGTATTTGCTGCGCAAGCAAGGTTATTATTCATTAGATGAGTTTCTAGAGGATAACTTCGAAGATTCACGATTAATTAATAAATGATCTTTTAATTTGTACACATTTTATATATGTTGTTTTAGTTCCTTTGACGATCTATTATTAGTAATCTGTTTATTATTTTATTGACAATATAAATTTTAAGATTGGTAGGGGAGAATAAGAAATCTTCTTCTTCTGACATTTATATGCACTCCGCATAGTTGTTATATTAAGATATTTAAGGTAGCAAAAGTAAATAAGTTGTTTAATGTGTTGTGGAAAAATTTTTACCATTGTATTATGGATATGAATAAACTTATTTACTTACCTTATAACGAAATATCATTGCGCTCAGTTGCATCTTTGCAATCAACCAGAACGGGTCAGGGATTTATCAAATGCTGTTGAAAAAGAATTGTGGAACAAAGTAGTGCTTGTATATTAAGAAAAGGACACTTTGTTCTAACAAATGTCACTAAAACTTACCTTGCAAAAATAAAGAAAGACATTCTCATTCCAGAGACTGAAAGAGTTTAGTTTACTTTTATTATGTCCGATATTGCTATGTATCCGTTATGCGAAATAATGTTTTGTTTTTTTAAAATAAATGTGTGCAGTGTAGTTTTGTATTTATATTTAACACTACTTCTAATATTACATAGGGATTTTATATAACTCTTAGGCATTTTATGAAATAACTAGTTAAAGTTAAAAAATTATTTAAAATAAAAAAGATTTCATACATTGCCTGCAATCGTTGGTCATTCTATAGAATACCTAGGTTTTCTATAAAAATGCCTGAATTGTACACTTTACCGTAAACGTATACATATTCACAAAATCGTAGTGGGCTCGGTGTTTGTGTATGAGGTAAATAGTCAAGTTATACAACGGGTCAATCATAGGGCTGTGATCTCACTTTTATACATTGTTTACATGCACTGCAAAGTAAGTTTTGCCCTGTTATTGCTGTGATACGCCACGTATATGCAGTGGGAAATGTGAAATTACTATCTTACCTTCCTTTTTCTTGGCTGGCTAGCTCAGCAGAAATTATGCTGTGGAATTTACGAAAATGAAATGTAACATAAAAATCTCAAAAAACATTTTTCTTTCATGCAAAAGAATCTCTTATATTCAATAAATCTAATAGTGTTTATAAGACAGTTTACAGCTTAAACTAAAGCAGAAAATTATTTCTAAAAGTTACTTAAAAATATTAAAACAATGCTTATCTAATTTTTAACAGCTACAAAATCCTCTTTTACTTTATATGTGAATAATTTACCTATATTTTATTACCTCGTCCGTGAGTGCAATTAGCCAATGACGCTGTACAGATAATTTAGTAAAGGTCAAAATGCTTCAAGCTCTGACTTCAATATTTTGTTGGAAATTATCCTCTTACAAAAATAATTTTTATTAGATTAAGAACTTATTCTAGCTTATGTTACAAAAATTTAAGTATTCTTATCAGCTACAAACAAAGAAAAATCCAAACTTTATACTTGCTATAGTTATTGTGAAATAGCGCTTATCCAAATCTCATTTCTATTATCATCAACATTGACGTTAAAAATACCAGCTTACAAAAGTGCATTTATTGTTAATTTCTTAAATGCAGCAGTAGCTCTTGCATACAAGATTATTCATATTATTGTGATAAATCTTCATTATACTTCCTCAAATAATTACGCTGGATAACTTCTATGTTACTTGTGGAACCCCAATGAAATAGATTTTTAAACGTTAGAAGAATTATTTCTTTACTCAGCGTAAAAGTTTCATGTCGTAAAGTAATTTAAAGCATGTAACTTTGATTCTTACATGTTCGATTTACTTAAGAAAGACTGTATCTTGAATGACCCGTTTTAATTCAGTTCCGGTTTGTATAGTAAAACATAATCCA
Organism: Platerodrilus igneus; assembly: GCA_036346225.1. Classification (NCBI taxonomy): domain Eukaryota; kingdom Metazoa; phylum Arthropoda; class Insecta; order Coleoptera; family Lycidae; genus Platerodrilus; species Platerodrilus igneus. The sequence goes on along the minus strand of JARFIW010001670.1, from coordinate 10,358,765 downwards.
TACCTCATGTTCCAGAGTTTTCCCGATTTACTTCGTAGCATTAGTCACCCTGAGTGATGTAATTTTTATGAGGATGTTGCTGTTTAATAATCTAATTATGTGTAAAGTTATGATTTATGTTCATCGTAAAGCGTCGTCTATCCTTTTCTAATGCATGAAGTTAAAGTTCGCGGTTTTCTTCTTTCTTATTGTTATATGTAACGCGATTAAACCGCGTTCCTATCTTATCTTTTATGGTTTTGTAATGGCGGGATTCCTTAAGCCGGAGCCTTTATTCATTGATTGAAAATAATATGCTTTTAAAACATTTCTACTAAAATGAGGGCAACCGAAAATTCTAGAATTAAAATGTTTTGTTTGAAACTCATGAGGTGTTATTTTTGAACAAGAATGAATATTTTATTTCTGGTTTTAAACAATTTATTTACACACGGAATTTATCTAGTATTTTAAAATCTATGTAACTAGTTTGCATTCTACAGGATTTTGTGCTTTATAAATATAATAAGATTATTTCTCCGCGACAAATTAAACAAGTTCTAGCGAATGTTTTATACACGAAAGTTAAATACATAATTAGTTACAGTTTGCTTTTGTTTTGTTAATGATTGTTAATGCAATTTACCTTTCAGTAATGTAGCACATTACGTTTTTAATAAATAACGTACATATTTTAAAATGAAACTCGTTTAACTAAGTATAGAATGGCAAAATTAGAAAGGAAGGTAAGTGAACACTTTCAAATTTTATAAATTGCTGTATCTGTATCACGGCACTCTTTTCGTGACGCTCACAACGCGGCGTTGTCACAGCAATAAACATTCAAGTCTATTGTAAACTTGCGCCGTATATTGAATAATTTTAAGAAAATGTTTTGTAGTTGTAAGATTTCATTAATTCTTATCAATTTAGGGAATAATTTGTAACTAAGAGCAATTTATATGAATTTTTTTGTTTAAAGATTAAAAGTCAGAGGTAAAGGTGCTCTAACTCTGAGAGGTAATTAACAGTACATAAAGTAGTGTAAATTGATACTTTAGTCAAATTCAAATATTTTATTGATTTGCTTTGCTCTACTTACTCATTTTCCTATTTTATTGGTATTTATTGTGAATTCTTGTATTTCTATAATTTTTGTAAGATTTAATATACCACTTGGGTTGGAGAGAGCTTGTGTCCTATTCACTGAATAGTCGTGGTAGTTGTTTCTTTTACTTAGGTAACAGATTCTGCAACTGTTGGGTGGAGGAGGTGACTACGAGCTCAGAAATGGAAGAAAATTGACGCTTAACGTACGAGATATTTTAGTAATACTTTTTACAGCTTTGTTATGCGAATATTGCCATTTTTTTATTGACGTTAACAAATGTTGGGGCTCGAAGCACTTCTAATATCACAGCATGTTCATCGGCACCCAATTTGTGAGACACGTCTTTATAATGTCGTCGAAAACACGTAGAAGAAGTCATAGGGGTCGTAGAATAAATGTAAATAATTTTAACGTTAAGAAAAACAAATAATTCCACCAATTATAGGAGTAAATCGACTATTATAAAAAAACGGTCAATAGCGAACACACTGTATATAAATTATATTTAATTTAATACATAAGAAAGAAGCTCATTTTCAATAATTAGATAATATTTAACTAAAATAAGAATGTGTACGTCGTATAATATATTTTAAGTTAAGTTTATAAGACCAGAATTAAATAGAAACGAGTAAAAGATAAGGTTCTAAATGCAACAAATTGCATCAATATAAACACATCGGGAAAGATAAATAACCTGGGATCCTAGCTAATTAAGAATATCCTCAAAAATGTGAACGCATGAATAAGTAAACGTATTCTAATACGTCATTATTAGAAAATGAATACGTGACTAGGAATATTATATTTACATGAAAATCCAACATATTTCAAATAACAAAACAATAAATAACAGGCGGTTCGCTATACGATAAGCCTTGAACTATAAAGGACACAAATATGAAATACGTGACAAAATTGCAATGGATATTTGGAAATTCTAAGAAGATGCTATGATATATTGAATGTCGACGTGCGAGATTGAATGTAAGTACAACAATTGAAACCAGGGGATTTGAAAAATCCCAAGGTTCTACAGAGATAGGTGGAAATTACAAACGTTTATCAATAAGCACGCGATGCGCGCCAATTAGAACGTTGGAAGGCGGAGCTTATAAATAGGATATGAAACTGGAAAATAGACGGTATATTTTCAACAAGGCATGAGTCACGTCGATTTAAAGTGAAAATTGCGTACCAGTAACAATTAGTGAAAGTAAATAATTTATAAAAATTGAAAGTGCCAATATGTGCAAAGAAGAATAGGCCATTTTACGCGTAAAACGTAAGATAAACTATTAATTGTATTTTATTTTAAATATTTAACAAATTAAGGGCTTCAAGTAAACATCCCAGTAAACGTATTTGAATAAAGATGCAAGTAAACGTATTTGAATAAAGATCCAAAAAAGGGGTCCGTCTGCATAAATACTTTAAAGGCATATTTAAATGTACGTCTGAAATTACGTCCAAATAAATTATGACGTGAAAATATAAAATAAACGTGAAAATAAGTTACTCCAGAAATCCAAGGGGAAAAATACAAGCAATTATTAATCCATCATTCTGGTAAACCAAGTGAAGCAGGTCGAGCCGTAACAATGAAGGGGTGTTAACCACAGACACTCTGAGGCAATTCCAGTGACGAGCAAGGAAAACACAGGTTAGAGATCTTAAAATTTTTATAAGTTAAAAACTGTTTCAATTTTAATTTTTGCTAAATATTATATATATATATATATATATATATATATTGCTGTGATAAGGGGTTGTTTAGGGGTCTATTGAGTAGTAAGGGTCGTGTAGCAATAGGAATTAGAAAACTGCATTTATGTAGCAGAAAAATAAGTAATTCGTTCATTATGTAAATAGCAAGCATTTAACACCCTGTATATAGACCGTAGTCAACTTTAAACGATGCCAGTAAACATATCTTTCAACAATAGAACGCGTATTCAGCAGAGAATTAATCGTACATGTAATTAAACATACGTTGAGAAGTGTTCTACAAATTTATAAAATAAATACGCAGAAGATAGATGAAACCTAATAAATCTACATGCAATTACGCTGAAACCATGAGCGCTTTGATAAGAAAACTCACTTTTAAATAAGTAAATACATAAACGAAAACAGAACTAGAATTACATCATTTATTTTTGTACAATTATTCAAAAGCATTATCTATACAAAACAACAGACGTAAGTTGAAAGTCTGGCCACGATAACAAATTATAATGTATCAAAGATCGCAAATAAACACCACGACATGGAAATCCGAAGGTATTTCATCAGAAACAGCTTAAAAATACAGGTAATATTAAAGACAAAAGCTGGTTGGTTGAAACAATCTGTAAAACTTCTTGGAAACCCAATCCAAAGGTAGTGGGGAAGGCTATTTAACACCCACCGATGATAAGACAGCTCAGTTTCCACTTGAAGCAGGTTGAATCCACATCACTTTTAACCAGAAATCTATGCGTCAAATAAATAAAGTTTATAATGTAGTAAAAGTAGTGCTGCATGAAAATTGTGTTAAGAAGATATGACAAGTTTTTGCCGTTTTTTTTTAGAAAACGTGAGTAGAAATTGGTTAATTAATTTAAATTAAATATTTATAATGTTAGGGCTTCTAATCTGCGTCGAAAAGAATTCTAATTCTGCGTCAAAGACAATTCTAATTTTTGGAACAATTCAATTCTAATCGGCTTCTGGACTATTTCTGGTTTACTTATAAAACAATTCTAATTTTAATTCTGGTATAATTATGGGACAATTCTAATACGCTGCTAATTTATGATCCGAAGTCTGGAATTTCAAGTGGTATTTAAGGGAAGAGATTCAAAGCACATGTAGAGAAATATAGAACAAAGCACAAGATGATTTTTGGAAAGCAAGGAGTAACTGTACTGAAATATAGGTTCGACAAAGCAGAGCATTGATATTCGATTGAAGACAGTAAGGGGGTGTTGATCCACATTAAATTAAAAGTATATAAATTTTGGGATAAATAATCCATATGATATTAATGGATTGAAGGGTGTATTTAAAGAATTTCAAAAATTGTTAATATTATATGAATGTTGATTGACTTCGTTTTATCAATTCAAACAGGTAATCATAAAGGGGTGAAAAAAGGAAAATTGATCATCGTAACGGTGTGCACTCTGTGTAGATTAAAAAGGGCTAGCCGTGGCATAATAATAAAGTAAAAGATAAAATTTGAGAGAAACAGAGCGGTGGCGTTAAGTAGAACGTTTATTACATCCGACAGACAACAAATGAGGGAGCTACTACAGCAATACATATATATATATATATATATATATATATATATATCAGGTGGTTAATTACACAAGGTAAGTTGATTAATACTATCGTATTACAGTGAATAAGATGAAATTTGTGAATTTCCCAATTGTCGTCATCGGTCTCGGTGGCGTAATTGGTAAACGCATGGTTCCGGCAAAACCAGGATACAGGTCCAAGTCCTGTCCAAGACCTTATATTTTCCATCTTTCAATTACTAGCGCGATTTGAAATAATCATTTGGGCTTTGCATAAAAGTCTAAGTTATTATTTCATCTTATTCATTGTAATATATATATATATATATATATATATATATATATATATATATATATATATTATATTATATATATATATATATATATATATATATATATATATTTATCTGTCAGAGTCGACAAAAAGTCATTTGAGAATTTGAAAATAGGGATAGCATCTTTGAACGTTCGAAAGGTACAATAGAATAATTACAAAGATATTTTTACTGGTTTTCAGGAAAATTAAATTTGGTGAACGTGAATAATTCATTCAGAGGCTAATTTTTGAATTGACATAAACTGTACATATTATCAATCATTATACTGTGTAATTTTGGATTGTTTTATTTAAATTATTTCAACAGAAAGAAAGAAAGGGGAATATCACATCAATTTTAATGGTACGCACAATCGTGGAGATTTCATAGCAATTTTAAAGGGCACACCAACGTAGGGGCTATTTCATAGCAATATTAATGGCACCCATCGTAAATCCTAAAAAGGGGATTTCATAGCATATATATATATATATATATATATATATATATATATATATATATTATAAGTAGTTTTTTACACAAGGTAAGTTGATAAATACTAACGTATTGCAATTAATAAGATGAAACAATAACTTAGACTTTTTAAGTAAAGCCCAAATGATCATTTCAAATTGAGCTAGTAATTGAAAGAAGGAAAATATAAGGCCTTGGACAGGATTTGAACCTGCATCTCAGTTTTGCCGGAACTGTGCGTTTACCAATTACGCTACCGAGGCCGATGGCTATAATTGGGAAATTTACAAATCTAAATCGTGTACAGTACTATATATAAACCTAACTTTCAATTACGTTTAGCATTTTTGTCAATCATATCTGAAATTGTCAATTTTTGACTTATGTCAGATTTAGACAGGAAGCAACGCTCAAAATCACGTCTATAAGCCAAGTATTAATATATAAATATTAACGTAATTGAAAGTTAGGTTTATATATAGTACTGTACACGATTTAGATTTGTACATTTCCCAATTATAGCCATCGGCCTCGGTAGTGTAATTGGTAAACGCACAGTTCCGGCAAAACTGAGATGCAGGTTCAAATCCTGTCCAAGGCCTTATATTTTCCTTCTTTCAATTACTAGCTCGATTTGAAATGATCAGTTGGGCCTTACTTAAAAAGTCTAAGTTATTATTTCATCTTATTAATTGCAATATATATATATATATATATATATATATATATATATATACAGGGTGAGTTTTTAGTGTGGCAACGGTCGATAACTCCGTTATTATAAAAGCTACGTAAACCAAATTTGGAGACATATTAGGCATGCCTAAAGTGGACATTTTAAAAATATTTGGGAGCATACAGGGTGTTTCATAATTCCAGGTCATATTAAACTTGTATTTTTTTAAATGGAACACCCCATATATTATTAAATTTTTGGAAAGCCCATAAAAAGAGCTTTAATTTGATATCAAATTGTATCTATCTATTTCTTTTAGTTTTTGAGATATTCAACTGTTTTTAGAAAAAATTACCCTGATTAGATACATTGCCACTGCACTAATACACAACTTATGTTAATTTTCAAAATGCAGAAAATTTTACTATATACCATAGCATATTTGTAAATATCACACTTTTAAAATTTCTTCACAGTATACAGGGTGTGTCAGGTTTCGCAAAATGCAATTTTTAAGATTTTTTTAAATGGCACCTTACCAATTTTATTGCTACAATGGATAGCTCATTAAGTGTCCTTTCATTTTTGTTAAGCATTCTCTATACCTAAATCCATTACTTTCTGTGATATTTTTGATTTTCTTCAAATTTTAAGAATGTTTTTAATTTACATAACCAAAAATAACTTACTATTGGAGAATATTATAAAACAATTAATACATATTGATTAACAATTAACTACACTTATCCAATAACAATTTTCACTAAAAATATAACAACCTACAATAATACGCTATCAACAGAATTCTGCCAGATCAACAATATGCATTTTATAGAAAATGTTCAAGCAGGAAATCAGGCAGGCTTTGAAAAAATAACTATTACAATCAAAATGTCACTTAGGTTTATTAATTGTAGTGTGTTGTCATTTAACAGGTATCTCTCTTGGTATATTCCTGATGCAAGTAGGAAATTTCTTGAACTTGCTCCCAATACCCAAATCATATTTATTTGTTCTTCCACTGTAAAATTCATTTTGAAAACTCCTTCAAAGATTACATTTAAAACAGAACTGATAATGTGTTAAATGATAACACACTACAATTAATAAACCTAAATGACATTTTGATTGTAATTGTTATATTTTTCAAAGCCTGCCTGATTTCCTGCTTGAACATTTTCTATAAAATGCATATTGTTGATCTGGCAGAATTCTGTTGATAGCGTATTATTGTAGGTTGTTATATTTTTAGTGAAAATTGTTATTGGATAAGTGTAGTTAATTGTTAATCAATATGTATTAATTGTTTTATAATATTCTCCAATAGTAAGTTATTTTTGGTTATGTAAATTAAAAACATTCTTAAAATTTGAAGAAAATCAAAAATATCTCAGAAAGCAATGGATTTAGGTATAGAGAATGCTTAACAAAAATAAAAGGACACTTAATGAACTATCCATTGTAGCAATAAAATTGGTAGGGTGCCATTTAAAAAAAATTTTAAAAATTGCATTTTGCGAAACCTGACACACCCTGTATACTGTGAAGAAATTTTAAAAGTGTGATATTTACAAATATGCTATGGTATATAGTAAAATTTTCTGCATCTTGAAAATTAACATAAGTTGTGTATTAGTGCAGTGGCAATGTATCTAATCAGGGTCATTTTTTCTAAAAACAGTTGAATATCTCAAAACTAAAAGGAATAGACAGATACAATTTGATATCAAATTAAAGCTCTTTTATGGGCTTTTCAAAAATGTAATAATATATAGGGTGTTCTATTTAAAAAAATATAAGTTTAATATGCCCTGGAATTATGAAACACCCTGTATGCTTCTAAATATTTTTAAAAAGTGCACTTTAGACATGCCTAATATGCCTCCAAATTTGGTTTACGTAGCTTTTATAATAACGGAGTTATCGACCGTTGCCACACTAAAACTCACCCTGTATATATATATATATATATATATATATATATATATATATTTATATATATAGGTAATAAGATGAAATAATAACTGAGGCTCTTTATGCAAAGCCTAAACGATCATTTCAAATCGAGCTAGTAATTGAAAGGTGGAAAATATAAGGTCCCGGACAGGATTGGAACCTGTATCTCGCGGTCGATGCATTTTCCAATTATGCCAACGAGACGAGTGTCGTTAGTTGGAAAATTAACAAATTGTGTACATAATTTAATTTTCCAATTGTCGTCACCCGTCTCGGTGGCGTAATTGGAAAACGCATGGACCATCATAGCCTAAGATACATGTTCGAATCCTATCCGGGGCCTAAAATATCCATCTCTCCCTCTGCTTCTTTAATGTCACATAAATGTTTTTTTAATTACCCATGAAATAAATTTCTGTGTGGATTTAATTTAATAAAAGTTTTGTAATTTCATAATCGAATATGATTTTGTGGTAAACAAGTGGTTTATCAGTTGTTGGTTTGTATAATTAGCAAGTTAGTAAAACCCTATAATGACTATATACATAATGTAGATGACTTCTCCTAGTTCCGTGTATTTGCCCTGTTAATTATCTCCGGAACAAAACAGAATTTTATATTCTGCTTTAAGTTAACCTTGAATTCTTTTGTTGTTTTGTTTCTATTGTATTTTGTATTATGCAAATTAAATTCAATTAAACTAGTTTTTTTACTGGATATTATATAACATCGAGTTTGTTTTTAGCGTTAAAATTAACACGAACATCTGTTTCATTTTTCAATTACGACTCGGTTATAAATATATTTTTCTGCATTCATAAGTGCAAAGTGATGTTTCCTTGAAACATTCGTATTTATATTCAAACTGTTATAAAATGTCGAAGTCAATAAATTCCAGTAAAGTTAATTATTCCACGTTCTCGTTGAAGGTCGATATCTACGCCAATATGTTGTTAAAATCCATAACATTTTGAATGAGGATGTCAATCTTAAACACATACAGAACCTTCACCGTTTCAACTTCAACAGTCTTCTGTAGGACGGCCCAGTAGCCACTCTGAGCGAGGAGACATTTTGTTTAAACATACAAATTTCAAAAATACTATCACTTACTTATTACAAACAATTTAGTCATTAAAATACAATTAACAAAAAAGTACCGAAGTGGATGGTGAGGCTGTAAACCAAATGAGAAGTTCTAGCTAACGTGTGGGAGTGGGTGCTTACGGGGGTGACTTTAATTGATTTACAATTTTTAACGAATAAAATAACGTAAATAATTTAAAATCAAACCTGACAAATTGAGCATCGCATTCGTTTCAATCGGAGTATAACGCCAACCTGCCGCTACTTCGGGAATTTCTATTATTACACAAGTTTTAGCACTTCTTGGATTACTGGCCTGCTGAACCCAATATCACCGAATTCACTTCCGACGTTCAGTAATCATAAAGTAGACCGCTGGCACAATCAACCTTTCAAAAAAACAAAACAAAACCTATTGCATTATTTTGTACTAATTTGTACCATTGATCAAAATTTGTAGCATGGTGTTTTAAAAAAGTATCACTGTTGGCTTATTATTAGCTAGCAGAACCACCAACAAAAAGAAAATAAAAGCGAAAACAAAAAAAATAACTTACTCAACCGAACTGCGCTATCGATTCCTATAACGCTTTCTGCGATGTTATTCATTATAAGGCAAACAACCCACCGCCGTCGTAAGGTCAGTTGGGCTTGTACGACAGGTAACTGATAGGCAAAAATATTTATTAGGTCTCCATTAATAAAATCGAAAAATTTGTCACATGCTTGTCTGAACGGAATCTACGGTTGTTGATCGATATTCTGATTCGGCACTGCAAACTAAAGAAGCATTTGCACAGGATGAGTCTGTTAGATGACTCCACCTGTCACGGCTGCCAGCAGGAGGACAAGACTTCGGTACACATGTCTAGCACTTGTCCGACTTCGAAAATCCATGCTGGATGACTTCTGACCTGGTAAGGACATAATCAGAAACACCCCATGGTCTGACTTTCTCAAATTGCCCTACAAGGTCGGGTAGATTGTAACTAATTTTTTGAAGCACTTAAGCACCAGCCCCACGTTGTGTGCCAGTGAAACGTATTTTTCGAATGGACGCCAGTGAAGCGCATTTTTCTAATCTATATCTGCCTCTAGACGTTGGGCGCTAGTGAAACGAAGTCTTCCGACATAACTAGGGGTCTATTCCTTGGGTAGAGCTATGAGAAATGGGGGGGTAAGTCGAAATCTGTTTGTATGTCAAACTCAATCTCAGACAAATAGGCGCCACCAAGTCCGGACTTATTCACGATAATGGCATGGCATATTTCTAAGGGCGGACGTGGAGACCCAAAGAAAGAAAGATCGCCTTCGATGACAAAAACCTGTCTTAATAAAGTAAGACGCTGTTCCTGTAAGAAATTATAATAGTTAGGTTAATAAAAAAAGGTGGAACACTATTTGTGTCCCGCAAATATACATAAAGAAGTATTAAAAAGATATTTTCTATATAAAGTTGGCATCAAAAATTTACTCTTAAAGATGTTAGCTTTCTGTGGTTAGATTTGATCATATTTGATCAAAATAAAAAACTTTAATCTTGAACCAATAATTTACTAAAAAGAATCTCTTTTAAAATAAAATGCAATGCAACAAAATTTAATAAATAATTGAATTACTTCGTGAATTTTAAATTAAGGTTTATCAAAATTATTCATAATCAAACATTTTACAGCATAGTGTAAACTTGTTACACAAAGATACTCTAACCCGTACAGATCTGTTCAGGCCGATTACATTAAAAATGTTACTATTCAAGTTTTCCTTTTTAAATTAAATGTACTAGTTTTAGTTTCCAAAAAAAATGATCACAAAAATATTCTTATTTACATAAGATGTGCTAAAGCTGTTCGAAGCATTTGCTTTCAAGAACGCATCTGTCAGCAATATACTACAGAAAAATAAGTGACGTCAGTAACACCTGTTATTGTAACTAACGGTTTCTTAGAACATCAAATTAGTGAATTTTTAATTTTGACACTGGAAATTCCAGCTCAGCAATAGTTGAAACTTTCACAATATTCAAGCCTTTACACATAAGAACAAATTACCGTGTTTCTAAATTGAAACACAAAAAATTACTTAAAGCTAACTACGAACCAAAAACTGCTTTTCTCGCCTAGATGAGGTACTCGTTATATCATGCGATGTTTACTGCATATAGTATGAAACCAAGCTCATCCTAGACAGCTTCTGCCACATGGAGTTGTTCCAGGTGTAGACAAAGTAGCATCTTTACGCTGTTTCACAAAGTGGTCTTCTTTAAATTGCTTAAACTTTCCATCTTCTAAGTTGCATTTTACACGTCGTAAAACAAAGTGGTTTTAACAAAAGGGATTGAATTTCCTATCTTCTAAGTTGCATTTTACACGTCGTAAAACAAAGTGGTTTTAACAAAAGGGATTAAATTTCCTATCTTCTAAGTTGCGTTGTTCATGTCGTTCGTGTAACAAAGTAGTTTTCTTAAAATCGATTAAATTTTCTAATTTCAAAGTGCATGGTTCATTGTAGCAATGTGTCTCGTCGCGCTAAACAAATTATTTCAAATTAAACAAGATAATAACTTTTATACGTTACCAACCGCTATTCAAGAATATCCTCACTCATCAAAATTGATACGCAAATTACCGGCCTGCGTTCTTTCATACATCTTGTCTCTTCTTCCACGTATGGCCGAGTGATTATCAAACTCGCTCGGGCGACTGGAGGGTGCAAGGAGGCGGTTGTCAAACCTAAACGCGCCTGCGAATGGCTGTAGAAGACACAGATATCCAACCACAAATAGAATAACAAATAAAGATGCTGCTTTAACGTATTACTTTACTTGTTAAATGTATTTTAACATTATTTTAATAAAAGTGTTTTATTATTCTCGCTCTTTGATGGAGGGATTTATTAACCAAAAAATAAAATTATTAAAAGTGTCTTATTATCCTCGCACTTTGATGAAGGGATTCATTAACTAACAATAAAATTGTTACAAGATGAGCGATGAAGAATCAATTTGGGGCAAGGAAAACTGCACAATGAGCCCATTAGGAGGTCAAAGTTGCATGTGACGTTTGCCACCTTTCCCAATTCAATCCATCCATCCATTCATCCTTCAACAAAGCTGCTGAAACCGCCTCTAATTAAATTCAAATCTATTATGCTCAAGGGTTAAGTGCCTTTTTGCACGAACAGAATCAGTTGTTATGTTATATACAAGAAACAGTATAATTTGTGTGGTTAAAAACATAAAGTTTCCGATTTTGTACCCTTTGTCTCGAAACCACCCTGAACTTTTATTAACCTAAGATTAAATTACTTCTTCTTCTAACCTAAAGCTAGGATACTTCTACAGTATTTCTAACATTATAAGGATACAAATTATGTTGTACCTAATATACAGGGTGACACAAAAAAATGGGAACTTTTTAACAATCCAATAAAACCCAGAGTGATGGGAGATACTGTGAATATCAACCTGATTTCTCTGTTTTAACTCATCTACAGTTCTTGGTCGAGTCGTGTAGACTTTACTCTTGAGATAAACCCATAAGAAAAAATCACAAACGGGCAAATCTGACGATCTAGGGAGCCAGGGAACGTTACCAAATATCTTGAGATCACACGGTTATCGAACAATTCACAGCTTCCATTGATTGCCGTGCAGTGTGTGATGTTGCTCCTTCCTGTTGAAACCTTGTTTCTTGAACGTGTGGAAAAATTCTCAATTCAGTTGTAACGAAAGATTGTAACATCTCCACGCAACGATCCGCATTAACAGTTACTGTGATCCCCTGTTCATTTTCAAAAAAATAAGGTCCGATGATTTCATGTAATGAAACTGTCACTAGCGTGTGAAGGGTGCTCATGAACTTCATTATGGTTTGTATCTGTCCAGTAACGGTAGTTCTGCTTATTCACGTAACCTGTGAGATGAAAATGGGCCTCATCTGACATCCACAATTTGCTTATAAATATATCGTAATTGTTTATGTTTGTTATTATTTGTTGATAGAATTCTAATCGCAACTGGTAATCGTTTTCCTTCAGCTGTTGCACTATCCGAAGCTTGTATGGATGAAATTTCAAATCTAAATGAAGAATTCTGCGAACACTCTCCCGGGACATGTCAACCGCAGCTGCTTGTTTACAAATTATATGTTGTGGGCTCCGTGAGGTAGACCCTGTAACAACATCAATATTTTGTGGAGTACGAGCTTCTTGATCGTCTTGTTGGTTTCTCCTTTAGGGCAGATCCATTCTCTTCAAAGTTTTTATCCAAATTTTATCGCATATTTTGATGGGACGACGAACAAGATGTCCTAAGTTGTAAAAACGTCGGAACTCTCTCTGCGCAGCTTCCAAACTATCACTGTTTTTATAAAACATTTTTTTGCCTAACGCACTCTGTTGCCCGTTCTACCGATGCATGGTTACTAAAATGGCAGTGTTTACTTGCTCAAGGTCACTGTCCCGCAGTGTTGCCACCTGATTATGGTTGCCACTACGCATTTCAAAGATTCCCGTTATTCTGTGTCACCCTTTAGAAGTAACGACTGATTCTGCTCATGTAAAAGGATACTTTACTCTTGAGACTAATAGTAGTTCAGGATAGTTTGCGACAAAAGCGCATGGGTACAACATATGAAATCTTGAAATCGTAAAGGTAATCATCTTTGGTTTAATCCTCTTGGTTTTAATCGTGTAAGATACAAAAATCAATTCATGTTTTGAGATTTCCAGTTCATGATTTAACGTTTTCTTCTTATTTGGAACAACAAAGTTACACGAGTTGATCATATTCCGAAAGTAGCGAACATCTGACGTATCATTAAATAAATTAATGTTCCAATCTCCAAGTATTATGATATCTATATAGTGTGGCAAATAGTGAAATACACAACCTCCTCCATGTCCGATAAAAGTCCAATTTTAGGAGGTTCGCAGAAAACCCCACTAGCATTTTTATGTGGGCAATTGATATTTACAAAAAGAAATATTTAGGATGCCCAGAATACATAAAGGACGATAATACAAACACCTTACATCAAAGACCATTTCGAATTTCGTCCGCGTTTTTCCGTTATACATTATTTTGTACCCTTCAAGTTTAAGAGCGCATCAGGCAAAGACGGCTTTTGTCCGACTTTAGATACAGCAAAACAGTGCGACAAGTTTGATTCAAACAGATAAATAATGTCGTCTATATAAGACAGTAGGGAGCCGGCATTAACATGACAACAGTGAAATGATTTAAAATAAATGGAAAAGAATTGACAAAGAAAAGTAGAATAAGTCGGGCAGATGATAGGGTACAGGGTAGAACTAAACTTTGAAACCTTCTTGGTGTGGTATGGCATACGCTTCGCTCCACTTCTTAAAATACTAGGTCATGGCTATCAGGATGTACTTATTCCCGGAGTCGGAATGGACCGGCAATATCGATTGCCACTTTCTCAGAGGGGCTTCCCACGTTGTATTGTCTCATTACAATTTCCCAATGGCGCATACAGCTGACGCTTGCGGGACCACTCCTTTATATCGTCCTTGCAGCCTACCCAGTAAACTCTTGCTCAGACTTTCTTCAGAGTCTTCTTAACGCCGAAATATCTACGAGGTCCTATTATGCAAATATCCTAAAACCTTCGACACTCGACAGGAACCACAACCTGAAGCATACTCACGGATCCATCTCCATTCTCCAAGGATGGCACCAAGCTCCCATTCTCTAGATTCAGGGAATCCCATTGTGCCCAGTACGACTTCAGAGTGCTACTCAACGGGTTAATGTTCTACCAGGATGGATATTCTCCCGTTCCGTTCGCAAGTGTAGAGGCTGCCATTCGTCGTTGATCATTGTAGTTCGACCAACAAAGTCACATTTTACCCGCGCGACGCGGACGACCATTTTCAAGGCAGAATATATACAGGTTGATCTTCTGTCGGTTCCGTCGACTCCCTCCATTAGTTTTGGCTTTTCATGATCTTTCATAAGTCGCTTACATCGTTTCTACCTGTGTCTGAATCCGCGGTTCTGGCATTTTCTCCGACTGCTCGTCACGCAGTACCCATCGAATCACTTCCTTCACTTTCTCTTGGCCCCGCTCCGCTTCAGAGCACCTTCGTGTGCCACTACTACAATTCGATACCTGCTTTGCCGCTTCAAATTCTAGATCATGACCTAGCACATCATCTAGGATCCTTGGCCGAGCCTTCCCTAGTGCTTGCTGAATTTCTCCGTCGTGTATCCCGCCAACAAAGGCTTGAACTGCCAGCTGTTCTAGGAAGCTATCGGGCGCTGTTGGGTAGGCTAGTCTCACCAAGCGAGCAATATCTGCTTCAAACTTCTGCAAATTTTCGTAAACCTTTTGGTAACGATTCTTCACTTGAGCGTGGTACACTTGCTGCAGATGAGAGTCGCTTCGATGTTAAGGCCCCGTAGCTTTTTTCGTCATAGTCCGATATGGTCTGCAGAATATTCAAGGTCTCACCTGGTATGGAGACAACCAACGCGGTTGACTTTTGACCATCGTTCTCGCCGTTAGCTCTCGCAGTTGCTCCAAATTGCTTGAAATATTTCTACCAAAATGACTTTCGATCAAACGTGGGTGGCTTTACCCTGAACCTTAACGTGAGTTCGCAATGCCCGACATTCCTAAATTTTGGGCGTACTGTCATATCATCAGCACTCAGGGCTTTAGTGCTTGCAGAGTGACCGGTTTATAAATAGGAATCGTTTAAAAGTCTTTAAACCGTACACCTTGATACCAATATAACGAAAACCATATTTGCAACAACAACAGCTTTTATTTTCAAACAGATTATACAAGCCCAATCAACAACTTACAGTTACAATAAAATTTCCAATATCTCTCACAACGCTTTATTTACCAACTAATCTCTGACAGTACAAGTATTATCTTCTTAACACTACGATTACGATCTTCTAAATTACAATCGAGGCACTATGATTAGTTTATATTAGTTTGTATGATCACTGCAATAACTTATATCAATACTAATTTTTATTGACAATACACCGAAATTTATATTACATCTTTCAAAGCTTTAAACTAGAACATATTGTAATTAGAGCGTAATAAGAACTTAACTTCCATTAGAACAAGTATTATAATCAAAGCTGCAAATTAGAACTAAACTTCGAAACCTGTGAACGGCTATTTATACCTATTAAATTGTAGTAGTTATTTTGTGAACATTCTAGAAGTTATGCAAATAACGTTCGCGAGATTTCCTATTGTAATCTTTTAGTTCAAACTCTTGTACCCATCAATCAAGAGATCTTGCACCGCAGAACCTATCAATCATCCTTTGTGTTTTGTCATTATTCTAGTCACATACAGGCTGATAGGCGCTACAATTCACATCTAAGCACCACTTTGATAATGATTATGTAATCACCCCTTAAAGCCTTTTTCTATTTGCTGACTATGATATTCTACGATATTTATATGAGACCCTTTTAACAATTATTGGATATGATTTGTTATTGTCCTTACGTATGGGACTAAGTCAATGAAATCCGTCAATCATGGAGTCGCGAAATTCTTTTAGTACAAGTTGTGATTGTATAAATTCTAGAACCACATTTCTAGTATTTTCACGCGGATTGCCTGCAGTGGCAACATTAAGAAGGCAACTACGAAGTGAATATGCCTTCATTTAATCAGTTTATTCTTCAACATTTTCAATTAGAGTTTTTATATTTTTAATGATTCAAACACACTTTTTTTTTTAAATTCGATGAACTGCTCATGCATATTATCAAGAGTTGAAGGTATAAGTGTGGAGGTCGTTGCTGGTGTTTTAGTAGCTGTGGTAAGCTTGATTAGTCGTAGACGAAATTTACTTTTTACAAATTTTATTCTTTTAGTATCTTTTAGTATCTAGTAAAACTCTAACTCTCAGGTATTAACAGATGACAGTGCTACGTACTACGTTAAGTTGTTCAATTTTTTTCAGTGGCTTCCAAATCCCATTGGATTTAGCGATTCGTAGCATTTTGGAAACTTAAAGCAATCACTGATTATATTGAACTTGTCTCGTCTAATAGGAATCAATTCCAAATTGACTTGTAATTTTAGGCATTTTCCTTCTTGTTGCACAAGGTGTGTCCGAAATTTTACGAGGTGAAGGTCATGTCCACCAAAGTTCTTTGGCGGGTCGTTCGCATCATACAGAGCTCCCTATAGCATCTTATGACCTTTAACAGTCAACATCCCTTCACGTGATGGAGGCCTAAATTGTGATAGTGCAAGCACTCCCCGGGCGGCTGAAAGCCCAAAGTTTGAAGGATGCACAAAAGTAAAGCTCGAAGGGAAAATAAATTAATGGATAACTATGTATATAAATAAAATACCATCAAGCATTAATACATAAATGAATAACTAACAAGGTGTAAAGGGCCTAGGATGTATATGGAACAGGATGATCACCATGGGAGTTAATACCTTGGCAAAGGATTCAGCCACGGTTGTTAACCTACGCTCCCACTTATGGCGTTCCCCGCTAGAGATCTATTGGAACAGGGGTAATTGCTGATTTTTTAATGTTTCTTTGTTAGTCGCCCTTCAGGTGTCCTACATTTGACTTTTCAATGTTCCACCCGAAGATAACATATTGATCAAGCAGCGAGTTTTTACCTGGAAATTTTGAATTTTGTGCAACGCTTGCTATTCCAAGGAAGGTATGGATCTTTAACGTGCATAACAACACTCACATACGGGCCTACTTTTTACCTTCCATCCGAACGAGGGCGTACATTTGTGAAAAATGCTCGTCTAACATTTTTCAAGTGGCCTGTGTCGGCAATCAAACCCGGAGCCGATCAGATGTCACGAACCCCTATGAGCTGTTACTAACAATACAATGACTAGACTCTTGTGCGGATATATTCTTTGCAAATGCCTGCTCATTGCCGGAGTGTCATAATACTTGGTCTTTCAAGGTGAGCAACAGCGAGAACGTTAGGCCTTCACAAAGTAAGGTTATATCTACTACCACTACCGAATCCTCTTGCAGAAGATCGGGTTCTCTTAGACTGCATTTCTCTAGACAGAAGCTCAGCTACTTGACAGTGATCCAACCATTGAACTCAGCGGCTTTGGTTAGATAATTGAAACCGTATCATATCTGCGAATTTTGTGCCAGTGCGAAGCTGGAAAGCGTTAAAGCTTTCCGAATTATCGCAGTCATTTCGACAATTACGTTCATTGGGAGGGTTTCTAGGGATCTCCCTGGCGAGTAAGAGATTCCCTCGAAAATGGATAGCCAGTACGTAGTCACAGCCTGTTCACTAACGTGAAGGGTTCGTAACCCTTTGCCTGCATTAACCCGTTTCCTGTTATAGCCCCGCGCGACCACTATGAGCCACTACGACAGTTGGCAACACATACTAACTACGTACACAATATTGCACAACAAGAGATTAGGTCATAATTTGCCAAATTGCATCAAATGCCAAATATGTCTATAGTGATACAAGATGCACCTTAAAAAGATAAAATGTACTCACTTGAAAATGAGGAACTTCACGATTTTGCGGTCATCCTTGCGCAAGGGCCATACTCATCTCCATGGATCTCGGCGTTGTTGAGCGTGGGTTGGGTTACGCCGTCGTTGAAGCCAGGTTTTACGTCTTCCCTCTTCTTCGTTCGTAGGTAGAGCGAAGGAATAAGGTAGGGAACGATAGAAGGTAGAGATACAATAGAGGAACCTACATTCCAAGAGAAAAGACAAAAATACACAGGCACACGTCATTGTTCGACGTCTCGTTGGCTAATCCCAATGTCCGGTCGTGTCGGAAACCGCGCACTTACTTCATCACTCCACGTCTGCGCATTCTCTTCCGTCGACGCAACTGTCCAAAGTGACGGAAATGAACAGGTTTATTTTTTAAAATATTGGCGCGAATTCAGTCGCATATTTAAAACTGTAAAATGCCATTTTTGGCATGTAACATTCCCGAGTAAGACTTCTAGTGTCTTGCACCATATTTCAAATGACAATTACTACAATCACAGGTACAATACAATACAATATCGCTTGTCCATACAGAGGGTACGGTATTGTTTAAATCATTTACACAATGAGCATGCGAATCACTTAAATTAGGCTTACCTTTTGTCTATTTTGATAATTAAATTTAGGTAAAGTCAGTTAATGAATCCTTGTATTACAACATACGCCACACAGGAATACTACTACGTATTATTCCTCTAACTATGTATGCGTAGATCTGAATCCTCTTCTAGAATAACTTTGCAGTGGAGTTTGTTAATATATACTACAACATATTGGAACAAACAGATACGGTAATGGAGGCAAGGATTACACAGGCAAACTTCATTGCATTAAAAAACACTAATCATAGTTCTTCCAGGTATGGTACTTACGTATAGAATGATTATGGTGTCTGGGTTTTTCATTTGTCAAAACCACCATTTTTCTTTGTTATGCATTCTGATTGATCGAAACAATGACGCATATCGTTACACATTGTGGAAAAACGTCTATACCGCAAAATGTATAATAATAAAAACTAATTCTAAAAAACCACGAAACATTTGGTCAGAACTCAAAATCGCATTTTATAATGAGTAATACCCTACTTAGTTATTAAAAAGTTCTTTACGATTCATTTTTAAATAAAATCCTTGTTTATAGCCATATGAGGCGTAACAGTAACAACCCATTGCCGTGTACTTTTTTTTTTATTCGTCGCTATGCCGAGTAAATCTGGCGAGCTTATTGAAAAAACGTTTCATAGCTGGTAGAACCAATATTTGCGCACTCAAGGTGCGCAATCTATAAAAATAAGTAATATGTTGCGTAAAAGTATGAACAGGATTGATGTTAGTGACGGGACCCTTAGACCATCGGTCTTTAATGGGCACGTACAAATGCGTTCGCCGATAGTTTATTAAGATGCACAATACGTTGTACCGAAATTTGTACAAGCCTGTGTACAGACTAGAGTATTCTGGCACTAATCTACGGAACCAGAAAAAATTTACATGTCGTGGTAATTGGTATTGACGTATGAGCGTCAGTTTCTGGACAGACTTGAGATATATTTCTCTATCCAGAACACTGTAGTTGTAAACCTTCGATGATCGATGCGACCTACCTCATGTGTTGTTCCTGACACCTAAATATTTCATCAGGTCGCCAGGCCAACTGATTCAAGACCTAACCCACCGACGTAATAGATTGATGTCGTTATAGAAAACAAAGTTGTCTTTTCTGGAAGCAATTCCATGGACACCTCATTTTTTTGTTAAGATTAAGGCTGAAACTCCTTCTCTGAGAAAATACACCATTGTCCTAACAATGCGGTTACCTTTCCTGGCAGGCTTAGCCAGTAAAAGCAAATCATTCTCATATTCCAAAGCTGCCGGTCGTTCGCCACTTTTGAGGGCTAGACCACAATCGAGGGTCTATATTGTGCAAATAGCGATTAAAGTAAGACTTGTTTTTTACGTCAATTTCCTACAAAGTTGTGTCCAAAAAACATATTATGCAAATCTTGAATGTTGCAGCCTTTTTTGAAAAAGTGTTCACAATTAGCGCCGTTTGTAGCAGTACACGCCTCCATACTCTGCCTCTACCATGCGTAAAAATCGAGGATTAGTACAAGTACAGGTGTTTCGAAATACCGTCATTCGTAAAAAAATGCGCCTGGCATGTTCAACGAAACATCTTCGATCTTTTATAAATTGTTTCGTATAAAGACAAAGCAACCGGGTCTATTAGAAGTTTCTAGCAAAAAAGGCCTATAAATGATCATAGATGATTCCGGTTCATTTACTTAACCTTTTTTTAGTCTTGACTTTGAAGTGACGTGAGTTTGCGGGCACTCATTCATACGATGGGAAGTTTAGTTTGATCTCTAGATTGCACCTCAGAATTGCCGTAAAAGGACGGCTACATCCTGTGTAAGTCGTTACAGTTTACAGCTAATTCCAGTCGCTTGTTTAGGACGTTTAGGAAGCATCTATAAACGTACATAACTAAAGTTCCTACTGCAATAGCGACGTAAAACAAAAAAAAAGAAGTTGGGAAAGATTTATATGTTTTTTCTTTTGAATGTGCGTTTATATTTATTAGAAGCAAATTACAGTATACGAGATTGAAAACATAGCACTCCCAGATTACAAAGTGGAAAATAAATTAATAAGCAATAGTAATTTAATCTGATCGCATTTGCTTCAATAAAAAACTGACGTAGAAAACTTTATTTTGTATAATTAGCTTAGCACGATAGCAGCTTGACCGTATTTAACAAACAAAAAATGCCCTCTTGTCATTTCAGAGGTTTGTCGGGCTTTTGGCAATTTCAAGGCTGCTTTTAAGTCTATTTTAATCAAACACATTCTCATGCTTGTTTTAGATGGTAAGTTTTTCATTCATTCAATCGAACTGCTAATTTAAGTGCTAATTAACACCATTTGCAATGTAAAAGCATTTTTTAATTAGCGGTAGTATTGAATAATTAATGAAAATAGACGATAATTAAAACAACATTCTTCTATACCAACAGCTGATTAATGTTGGTAGTATTTTAATAATGTTATATTTTCCTTTAAGCTATATGACCAAAAATTTATTTAAAAAGGGGAATTACTTATAATAAATAAAAATAATGAAAAACTACTTAAGGAATTTATGACATCAAATTGATGTATATACAAGTTTAATGTTTATAATTTATATTATAAAACTTTTAATTTTGTTAGTTTTACAAGTTTTTCAAAGATTTATATTATTTTTGTTATGCTAGTTTTCACATAACCTCAAGTTTTATAGCCTGTGATCAAGAGTTTAAAATAAATTCGAAAATTTAGGCCATAAAAAAGAGTTTTCAACTTAATTCAGAGACCTCAAACCTACAAATCAATTTTATTATATATACAAGGTGGGAAAAATTTCAATGTGCAGTATGGGGATCTCGGAAACTATAAGAGCTAGAAAGTTGGTTAAATGGGAAAAAACTTGTGCAATTATAAGCTCAATTTAAAAATAAAAAGAAAATAAATGTATCTCTGTCCGTTCTAAAAATATGGCGTAAAAACCAAAATTTACCAAATTCGAAAATACTTAATAACTCCTATACCATTATAGCTATAAATGTGAAACTTGGCTCGTTTACATAAGTCGTTAGTAGGAATTCAACGAAGTAATCAGAATTTTTCTAAGCCTTCTGTATTCAGAGATGAGACTGTCAACTTTTTTATTTTTTATGGACGCCATATTGGATTTTTGCAGTTTTAAATAAAGGAGAAAAAAATTACAAATTCATTGATATACCACATTGTATACTTTTCTTTTAAAATGGCCGAAATATTGTAAATTCTTTAGTTTATATGAAAATTATAGTCTTTATTTAGAATAGGAAAACAATTTAAGAATAAAGGGCTGTCATCAGTGAAAAGTAAGAATTTTCAGTTGTAGTTTTTAGCATTTTAATAAAAAACAAAACTGAAAATTTGGTTTTAGGTTTTGTGGTTTGTTATTTTTAAACAAACATTATCAATAAAATAAAATTGCAAATTTTCCACTTTTTATTGAGATCTAGTCACTACAGTTAAAAAACAATTGAAGAATGAAGTTCTGTCATTAGTGAACAGTAACTAATGAGTTATTTGTCATCATTAAATGTTTTGCTATTTTGGTAATTTATAATTTTTAATATTGTGGTGGAAGTAGAAAAGTGTTAATTGAAATTTATTTAATATTCATAGTACTATCCATAATGGTAAGATATTCTGTGGAACAGAAATTTGATATGTACAATGTTTACTTGGAATGCCATCGAAATTCTATTACATCTGAACATAGATATTCAGAACTATACCCAGAACGACCACAGCCTTCCAGAATGGCTTTTGTAAGAGTCTACGACACCTTAGAAACTCATGGATCCTTTAATAAGCAGCGAGGAAGATATAGTAAACATGCAGATATCAATGATACTAATGTATTAGCACAGTTACATCTGAACCCACAAACATCTAGTCGGAATATCTCTCGCGAATGTGGAATTAGTGATCGTGGTGTTCGTGCTATAATAAAACGTAACAAGTATCACGATTACAAATTCATTCCAGTACAAAAATTGCACCCTGGAGACGATGAACGACGACTTGCTTTTTCTCAATGGATGCAAACGAAATTAAGTTTTGACCCAAGTTTTAGCAGAAAGATATTGTGGTGTGACGAAACAAGTTTCACTAACTGTGGCATTTTTAATAGAAAAAATGTGCACTACTATGCTCAAGAAAATCCCTACTTAATTAAAGAGAGAAAACCGCAAATTAGATATTCAGTAAACGTTTGGTGTGGAATTTTAGACAAGATTTTAGGACCATACTACATTCCAAATAGATTATCGTCGACCATTTATTTAAATTTTTTACAAAATGATTTTGAAGAAATGCTCGATAATCTACCACTTCAATATTTGCAGAATTTTGAATATTATCAACAAGACGGCTGTGCTTCCCACAATGCCAGCGTGGTAACCGAGTATTTAAACGAACGCTTTCCGAATCAATGGATAGGCACGTGCGGTCCAGTAAGATGGCCACTACGGTCTCCCTGCTTCAATCCACTCGATTACTATTTATGGGGAGCCATTAAAGACTACGTGTACAGTGAAATGCCAGAAGACAGAGATGAAATGGTTGACATAATAAATAGATACATACAATCAATAGATTCAAACACAGTTTGACGTACGGTACAAGATATGGGTAGAAGAACAGAATTGTGCATTCGCACTGGAGGAAACCAATTCGAACAATTTAATTGAATGTTTTGATCAAAATTTTTGTTTGTTTTCCTATTCTAAACAGTATAATTTTCATATTAACTAAACAATTTACAATATTTCGGCCATTTTAAAAGAAAAGTATACAATGTGGTATATCAATGAATTTGTAATTTTTCCCTTTATTTAAAACTGCAAAAATCCAATATGGCGTCCATAAAAAATAAAAAAGTTGACAGTCGCATCTCTGAATACAGAAGGCTTAGAAAAATTCTGATTATTTCGTTGAATTCCTACGAATGACTTATGTAAACGAGCCAAGTTTCACATTTATAGCTATAATGGTATAGGAGTTATTAAGCATTTTCGAGTTTGGTAAATTTTGTTTTTTACGCCATATTTTTAGAACGGACGGAGATACAGTTATTTTCTTTTTAGTTTTAAATTGAGCTTATAATTGCACAAGTTTTTACCCATTTAACCAACTTTCTAGCTATTATAGTTTCCGAGATCCCCATACTGCACATTGAAATTTTTCCCACCCTGTATATATATATATATAATGCTATGATAAGGGGTTATTTAGGGGTATATTGGGGTCATAATGGTTACTCAATACATGTAAATAGCACTAGAAGTTAGAGAATCCCCATTTATTTAGCATTAAAAATAGGAAATTTGTATATTATGCAAAGAGAAAACATTTAACACCCTGTATAAGGATCGCAGTTGACTTTAATTAATGCCGAGTGGCATGTCATTCAACAATAAACACGCATTCGGTAAAACAAAAAACTCTACACGCAATCAAACTTGTCCTAAACCAAAAATGTTCATAAATTATAAATTAATACGCGTGAAACCTAGAAAATCATAATACAATTCACATTAAACAAGTAATAATGAAAGCAGATAGCATAGTGTTCTGATAAGAAACGCATTCTTCAAAATAAATACGCTTCGGAAACGCAAAAATGTAAACAGAAATATGTTAATTTACGTCACTTTGTCTATGTGATTTTCTAAATGAAGTTAATGCAGATCCCAAAAGTATTATCTTGACAAACAACGCCAAATAAGTGAAATTACGTGCCAAACCGAATTATAAATTCCTGTAACAACATCAAAACAGACGCTATAAATTAAATACAAACCAGTAATATACGAATACCTATGTGATCAACGGATCGTTTCTATAAGGCAATATCAGTGATAAACCTGTAAAAACCCATAATTATCCAAAACAACTGATGGTTGGTCATACACTTTGAACAACAGCTCAGATAAACCAATGAATTTAAATGGGGCGTAGGCTATATAATGTAGCAGGTTTGATAATCGGACAGTCTTAGTTTGAACCACGTACAAGCTACGTCACTGAAACTTAAGAATTTACGCGTCGAGTAAATATTCGAATTAAAACAATGAAAATTTTGTGAAAAGTGATGTTATAAAATATTTTGAGATAATTATAGTGAAAATATATGAGACAAAGCTTGGCCATTTGCTAGAAAACGTAAGTCGTAATTTATTAATTAATTTAGCTAAAATATTTATAACTCAGGGCTCTAAGTAAGGATACTCTAAGAATATAAATCTAAGGATAAATCTAACAATAAATCTAAGAACATTACGACGTTATGAAAAGTTAAGGCAGATCACATTCAACGGGGTAGAACTTGGAGACTAAGCAACTCTACTAAAAGCAATATTGGGGTACTGATCCACGGCACGCAGCTGAAAGACGCTCACGGAAAACTACAGGTCAGAACTATCTTGCATAAGACATTATTTACTATTTATTATATTTGAACATTAATCATAACAAGGCATTATTTTCTATTTAGTATTTTTTTACATATTTTAAACTTGAGTAATTTATGTAAGGAGTCAACAAAAAAAATTATTTTGATACGTGAAAAATTTCGTAAACAAGGAATAATCTTGAACGTTCAGAGAAAATTCCAGTAGAGTACAAACGACATTTTGCTGGCTTAAAACAAGAAAGGGAGCTTTAAAATTTTTGAGATAAATAATTTAAAATTTATTGTCAGTTGATTCGGGGGCTAATTTTATCATACTGTCAAACAGATTAAGCTGTGAAGTGTAAATAATTTTTCTTTTCTCATTATACAATATTAATCGACTTCGTTCTATCATTCAAAACAGATAAAGTTTTAGGGAAAAGGGTAAGCTATTTGATTATCGTAACGTTGTGCACTCTGTGTAAATAAAACTGGGCTAGCCGAGGCAGATTTAAAATTTCCTGAGATTAAAATACACAGCGGTGGTGATCAGAAGAAGACTATTTGAATAATTACATCGCCATGCAGCGTTATCATATCAATATATATGTATATGTATATATATATATATATATTGCTGTCTTAATGTCAATTAGGGGTAGTTAGGACCCTTAATATACGGCACGTAATTAAAACAACATGAGGGCGCCGAAAACCAGATACTTCTACGAAGAAAATAAGCATTAATAAGATTAGGCAAGAAAGTTATAGACAGCGCCCTGTATATAAACAGTGGTCACAATTAATTTAAGAAACAAATACTTTAGAAGATTTGATTAAAGAAACGATTTAGCAAGTCATAAGGCGACATGAACGGTAGTTGAAATGCAATACCCATCAATAATGTATCATCACACTAAGAAGCTCAGTTGAACAAGTGGTTTCAATAATTCGTAATAGAAAACACATGGAATTTAATATATAAATTATATTTTGTGTATGTGTCTAGAAAAGAAAAGACAACACCTAATAGCATAACAAATAAACATGGCATGGTCTTAAAAGCAAAGTTCAACAAATTTTGCTTGTACAAACAATAATTTACGTAAGCTTTAAAACCATAAATTTTATAGAAACTATATATTAACTCGAAGTGCTACGTGATAAAAGACTTGTGTAGAGATAAACAATTCATTTAAATAGAACCCGATTTGTAAACAAACCAGTTCATCATGAGTAGAGGCTTAGTCCATGACGCTTAAGTGAAAATATTCACGTGAAAAGTATTTGAAGTGATTTTATAAATAATTAATTGTACGATGGTGATAGTGAATAATTAAATTTTGGTTTCGTCGTTTAATCCTGAAAAACGTAAGTAACTAAAAGGTTGTTTAATTTTAATATCAACATTAACAAAAGACTCTAAAGAACTCTAAAAGAAATCTGAGGAAACCTGAAGAAATAATGATAAGGACTTTGATGAAATGCTAAATCACTAGCTCCAATGTGGAAGTTTTTAAGAGTATTTAACTCAAGTATTAAATGCTGTAATTAATTGGAGGAAGCTACAAATGCAGACTATATCGAAAGCAGATTTGGTTTCAATGTTGGGACGATACTAAATCAGTAAGCGGAAGTCGGTAGAGCAGTTGGTGCAGGAGCTCGTTCAAACGGGAGACAACAGGTTAGCAATCTGTATATGTTTGTTGTGAAGTTATTTATCAACAGTTGGGGATCTTTATTTATTTGAATATTTTAAAAATTTGCTTACATAAACTTGATGTGTGGGTCAACAAAAATCGTTTGGTACACGTTACAAATTACGTATACATTACATGAAGTTTAATGAACGTTCAAAGGGCTTCTCATAATAAATAATAAGGGAGATTTTTGATGACTTTTTGATTAACTTTTCAAGATGATTATTATTGAAATTATTTAATTCAATTATTAAGAAGGAAGTCATATTTAGAGAGTGCTTGAACATTTCGTAAATTGTAAATATTGAGAACATTATAACAATTGTGCTTAATGGTGTTTTGGTTTAAAAGGAAACAGGAAGTAGAGGAAGAAGGTTAAAAAATATAAAAAATTTGTTGTCGTATTTTTGCAAGCCTCGTGCGTAGTGAAAGCTGAGCTAGCCGAGGCAATTCAAAATTAAAAATCAAAATCTATTAAAGAGGAAATTTTAACATATAAATTTCATAAAAAGGGGGCACCGGGTTATTGCACCTATATCACAACAATATATATATATATATATATATATATATATATTGCAGTGGTTCTTTGGACAGTAGCCCTAAACTTCCTTTATTAGAAGGGTTCCAAAATTCGTGCCCCCAATATTGGGTGTCATAAAAATGCAGTGGTTACACTCTCAGATTAATAATAGAAAAATTGTCCATAGCAGATATCCATAAAGTTATCTTTTAGTTTATGAAAATTATCACCATAAATAACTCGAATCACTCTTAGTTTAAAATAACTAAGCACCAGCACAACAGTTTCAATAAAAAAAATATCGTTATCTGGAGTGTGTTCTTCCAGATCACCATCTTTGTAGATGACTTTCCCTCAGACTGCTCGTCCCTGGATTACTCCATCTTGCTGCTTTCCAAGTTGGACAGCAATTCCATCTCATTCTCGTTCATTTAAATCATTAACAATTTGAAGACTCCTTCCACCCGACTGCACGTCCAACATCCAAACCACACCTCTTCTTCTACTTAGTGCACCACCAGCACCCTCGTTCAAAATGTAAATAATTCTTTTACTTACAAAGCATCTTGCTATAATTATTATAATTATTTATTTCAGTTCAGCCCGGTTAACTACTTTGCACCCACTTGTGCATTAACAAAACACTTGTAAAATTTTTCGGCGGACTGCACTGTCACGCGGTATCAAAGCTAGGATGTTCTTCTGAATAATTCAAATTATAATCGAGAAGTCAGAAAAATAAGCGAAAAATAAGAAAGCAATAAGAGAGCGAATCTACCTCCGGTAGTGCTTATATATTCTTAGTTTCACTTACGTTGCCCGTATTTTCACTATACATTCTATAAAATGTTGTCAACTGCCACAACAATTCCACAAATTCAATCCGTACAAACATGCAACGAACTTTTAAAACCTAGAATTCATCCACTCCAATATTTTTTTACCACGAAAAGCTCTGTTAAACTCCAACCGTTTAAGTTTCTTTGAAATCTGTCGTCTGCTATTACCCCCAAACAAATCCAATCACGCCTCTGATGTGCGTGTCTATACTGTTATCGCAGTCGTGCTTTCATAACAACCTGTCCTATCTCTGTCTTAATTTCCTACCTAAATTGCGACGTTATTTCCACTCTTTTGACATCTTTGTCTGCCACATGTTTCCTGTCTTTCTCATTGTCCCACTATTGCCATGTTGTTTGCTGTTAATTCTCCCTTCATATACGTGCGCCTTGAAAAATCGACACTGTCCACAAACATGTTGTATCTTTGTACCGTAAGATATTGTTGATCAAAAGAATTTGTTGCAGTATGGCTAAAGTGACAGGGATAGGTGCGCAATATTGTGAAGAATACTGTTGATAAAGTGCACTTTAGTATCCAGAGTACAACCATCAAATTTATATTTAAGGTCGAAGGTTTTTGGATACTTTTTATTAAAACTTGTAAAAACGTAATGCAAGCCTGACTTCACTTGTACAAGCACAGTTGTTTAATACAACTAACAACTACAACTAACATCAAGCGGCATAAACTTATAATTAATATACTATGCTTTATGGTATCCTATGTCTTTCTAAAACTAAACAGTTGAATTCCAGTTCGCACAAAAAACAAGGTTATAACTAATTCGTGACTAACATCCGACACTGGATTTTTTAGATATGCGTGTAGAATACCGCCAAACCTGTTTTTTTATATACAACGTGACCCATTTTGAAGCACAACAACACCCCTGTCAAATTTTTATTTACAATTCGATTTGAACCGTTTCTTTTTTAAATGTATGGCGTGTGAAATCGTATTTTGGGACAAGACGATTATATTGGTGCATCAGACCAATGTCTACTACGACGGATTTTCTGGGTAAAAATTGAGAAAAAGTTTTAGGGATATTTTTATAATTTTTTTCTACACCATTCTCTTTAGCATCCCTTAAAACGGGTATACACTAAGTTTCAGTTAATAATGACTATTAGAAAAAGTTTTATTAAAAAGCAAAAAAAAGTTAATTAAACAAAAGATATAACGACAACCTAAATTTTTGGTACTTCAACCAGCCCACCATTTCTATGCATTTTTCATGACGCCTGAAAATGTTTCTTTGTACCTTCCTCAGTTGTTCTGGAGTTATTTCAGTCCAAGCATTTATAATTCGGACGAGCAGACCGTTTGAGGGCGCATTTTATACACAATATGCTTAATCGTACCCCAGAGGAAAAAGTCCAGTGGGGTTAACTCTGTAGATCGAGGTGGCCATTCTGCTAATGGGCTGTTACGGCCTATCCATAAATTTCGAAAGTGACTGTTTAGCTATTCACTCACTGTTGCGGTATTATGAAGAGGACTACCATACAATTGAAAATGGAGATTTATCGAATCTTGAAGGAAATGTTATCCAAAGCATCCCTAAAGTGATTTTTCAGATATTCCAGAAAACGCTGCCCATTTAAGGTTCTTTCACGCATAATTCCGCGCTACCCATTCACTTTTTGCGAATATTGACTCTTGCAGTTCCCATTCAGGATTGTCTACAGACCAGTGACGAAGATTTTGAGAAGAAACTACTCCGTTAGTTGTATGAGTTGCCTCATCGCTGAATAGTACACGACTTAAACACATTTCATTATTAAGATACTCTCCCTGAGCCCACACACTAAACTCCGTTCTTCTTTCAGCATCACCTTATTCCAGTATAGTCTATATATGTGCTTTTGAGTTTGTTTTGTGGTGTGTACTCTTACATGGATCTTCTCTTAATTTTTCTTGTATTCTGTCATCTGATGTAGTCTGTATTCGTTATCTTTAGACATCCACGTGTGAGTTGATCTATTTGCCGTTTGCATAGTGTGCATTTGTTTATCGTTGTGTTGGATTCTTTGATCATGTGTTTATTATAGTAATGTGTTGATTGATGGGTCTTGTATTGCTATCATAAATGCTTGTTTCGCTGAAAATATTTCTTTTGTTGTCGCTATAAAAAAAATCGAGGTTGAAGTTTTATTTAAGCGTCCGAAATTTCTTATATCATAATAACAAGCCTAGGGTAAAGTTAGGATGGAAAACGGCTTTTAGAAAAAGAAAACTCTTGAAAGATTTTTAGCTAACTGGGTTTTGACCCGCGGTCGCATGAGATTGGATCAGTGGGTTTATTAAACTTGGAAAATAAAATATGGACGCCACCTAAATTTTTTTTATAATGCAACTGACTGAATCAATTTGCAAAAAAGGAAAATTTGGAACCTCAATTATCACCAGCCTCGTTTAATACAAAGTTTGATTACCACAACTATGTTACTTATTTCTGTTCTACTTCAATGGACTGACGAAGTCCTAGGACAGCTCTGAAACATAAACACTATCAACATAGATACCATTTATATCTTATAATCCTGTATAAACACAAAATCCTTATTTTCAGTTTCAATTAATTTTTATTGTATCATTATATGAATTCATAGCGAGAGAAATCTTCTAGCTTTATTATCATTTTGGTGGAATTTAATAATTCTTCAGTAATGCCCTAAAGTCAAAAATAATTCTATATTCCTTTAAAACAGATTACGAGCGAGCATTAATATAATTTAATACAAACAAAATTCTTTTTAGCATATTTTCTATGTTTTACACAGAGGGCGTAAAAACATTAAGTTCAAAGTTTAATTACTACTAAATCTTAATATGATTTCTGATTTTATGTAACAATATTTATTTTAATAATTAATAGTCTGGGGTAGCGCTACGAAAGACTACATTTTTTTTTAGTTACTCAACATTGAACAAAATTATTACACATATTATTTCAGTTTAACCTTTACCTTTCTGGTTTTAGACTTTATTAAGTGAACATCTTGACATGTAATTTGAGGTAAACAAGATAAAGAGTATCATTAAAATTAAATATTGAACTTGATTTTATAAATAACAATCACATATGTGGACATAATACTTTTTTGTGTAAAGCCAGTAAAGTTTAAGAATAATTTATGAACCTGAAAACATCATCAATTATATAAAATTGTTCTATAAATTATAAAGATCACAAATTTAGAAAGAGGGATGGCCCTTTTTAACAAAGTACATCACTGTTACTTTACATCACTACATTCATAAGTTAGAGTCATCGTAAAACACAGCATAATCATAACAAATTAAACGGTCTTACCAAGCGATTTCAAATGACCTATTAACCTTTAAACCATGCATCTGTGAAACAAGAATTTACTGCATTCTTGGGTGCGGACAGGAAATCCAATTTTGTCCAGTGTACCAGCATCAAAATTTATATTATAATTGGCTTCCATGAAAGTAAAACTAAGTTGAACGTGAATTAAGTTGCACTGTAATAAATTTCATTATAAATTTAGATTAATTTTATATTCAAACAAACCGTTGCGAAGATGAAGTTATAACTTGCACGTGAGTTGCATCAGACAACTCTTTATGAACTAACTTTTCTTTTTCTACGTCTTTGCCAAGAAAACTTAATTTCTGGCGCCATCTTGACTGTCTAAACACAGCAAGCGACCTTTTACTTCCAACAAGAAACGAAAAGTGACTATCTGTCACGAATGGACTATCGAACAGGAATATCTTCGATATTATAATTAAGGAACTACCAGGACATAAAAATGGTTTGTAAATATGTTATCAGCCGGAACCACATAATACGTTGCAGATTGCAATTCCGAGTGAAATTGTAGTGTACCTTGAAAATTTGTTGAGTTTTAAATCCACAAGAGTACTAGAATTAACAACAGAATAAAACGTTGTTGAGTAAATACTGAAATAGCGAATTTGTAGTGGTAATGTCTACAAATAATATTGCAAGAATTTTTAAATGCTACATTGTTGAACCGTGTGTTTGATACCTGTTGGCCAATGTACGGTTGTGCGAGGTAATGTTGGGTGTTTATCGTGTCGTGTTCTTTGTTTCCAGTTTTCTTGCATTATTTGCGTTGTTATGATGTCTAAAGGATTGAATATGTTATTGTTGTAATGGAGTGACTGATATGTTTGTATGTGTAATTGTTTTGTAAAAATCGCTTATTTCTGCTATTTCCATGAAGTATTTTCTTAGATGGTCTATTTGTTAAATGCACATGTTTTTTGTGCCCATGAATACTTTTCCTCCACTTTATCAAGTATGAATTCTTCTACAGCATAGGTAATGTGATGTACTCTACATTTGTGACATTGTTATCGTGTGTGTTGAGGTGCTTCTAAGTCTATTGCTTCATTTTATTATGTTGAACGAGCACGTTAGTTAGTACTGGGATTGC
This sequence comes from Platerodrilus igneus, assembly GCA_036346225.1. NCBI lineage: Eukaryota > Metazoa > Arthropoda > Insecta > Coleoptera > Lycidae > Platerodrilus > Platerodrilus igneus. Next base: position 10,325,853 of record JARFIW010001670.1, on the reverse strand, counting down.
GTATGTATTTACTCTTATTATTTGATTTCTTACTGAGAGTTCTGCTTTAAATATTTTATTAAGTCTATTTTGGTATTTTTGTTTTAGTTCTTATCTAGTTTGCGATTGTTCCATTCCTGATTTTCTAATTATTATTGTTGTTGTTACTGTTATTGTTATTATTTTTACTATTATTCTTGGAATTCATTTTCAGTTTGAAACATATTTGATATCCGCACAAGTTTCTTTCTACATTATTACTACTGTCAGTGCAATTCTTTCTTATTTAGTGAAAAGTTGTTATCAACAATAATACGAAAGTTTTGAAGTAACTCGCTTGTAACGTAATATAGCAGAAAATGCGTATTTACGGTATTTGAATATATACAGCTCATACAAATCAATACTCTCTATCTCTAAAATCGTGAGTTCATTGTCTTTCTTATTTATACGATACTAACAGTTCATAAATGTAATAATTCCCATTGTTCAAATTTATAACAGAAGTATTTGGTAATTTTACAAAATCTAAACTGGGCGTCGTTCTACTGGAACTTGTTGATGCACGTGTTCTTATTGATTTTCCTTGTATCGCCATACTCCCTTTATATAAAATTGGTAAACAGCAATTTATGAGGTCGAACATGTATACGCGGATGTAATCTAACAAGGTTTTGTATTTCGTCAACAAATGGGTAGGACTTACATTTTCCTTATTGTTTGTAATTCGATTATAACATCAAAGCGATTTTACCCAGATTAAATTTTAGAATATCACTAATGTCCTGTATTTTGCAGTAAAGCTTATTTTAGTACCTTCGGGGCAGTGTTATACCATTAATTACGAAAAATATTGAAGTGCGATTTAAAACTTACGAGATTTATTAGTAATTGACTCTAGGGGATTTATAATCCTTATCAGTTCCACACTTTATGAAAAATAATTTATCCTGACATTTGTAGAAATTAGTAAGATGACAAACGTGGCATTTAAAAACACTGACTGTCCATTTTAAATAATATTTTAAGATTTAGCTATTTAAAGTACAGGTCCGGTGGTTTATTTTTACAATATATTTTTTCTTATTAAATTTTCGAATATTTTTTGCTATCTTCTCATTTTCAAAATATGATATTTCAATTTGTTCTTCCAAATCACAAATAATATTCAAGTATTAATTGGCATTTATATTTCCTTCCTCAAACTGGTGCATATCTTGAGTTGGGTAACTCACTGCTTCACAGTAATATAGCTATAGAACCCAATACAGACCTGCTCACTCTCAGATGCTTATTTAGCTCTTTAGTGTGCTTACAGTAGGCACCCAGATTTCGACAAGCGAATTTCCACTTCCAATTTAAGATGCCATTTTTATAGATTGACTTTCGTTGTTGGGATGTGTGGGAGAAACTTTTAATTTACTTAAAATTGTTTCAAGTGTAACAGCATGACTGGATTATGTGAAAATTCCAAGTAATATACTAAATACACCCCTCTTCGATTTGAATTTAAAAAGAGGTAAGTTAACTTTAAAAACGCTAATATTAAAGCCAACTATTAATTATAAGTATTAGTAATTGCACAAGGCAAACCAATCTTCAATGTTATATTAGTTAATAAGATGAAAAATAGCGTATACCTTTTATGCAAAGCCTAAATAATCATTTCAAATCGAGAAGTAATTCAAAGATAGAAAATATAAGGTCCCGGATAGGATTCGAATCTGTACCTTCGGTTTTCGCGACCGATACGCTAACCAATTGCGCCACCCGGACGAGTGACTACAATCGAAAAGATTTACAAATCTAAATTATGTGCGCAACCATACATTAACCTAACTTTCAATTACGTTTGGCATTTTTGAAGGCTGCCGTCGGAAACGTTGTCAAAAGGCAGTAAGAGCTGCTGTGAACATCGACGCTTCTCAGGAGTGTTAGTGTACTGGATAACGTGGTCGCTCTGGAGATAATGGCGAGATTAATCTTGGCTTCTGAAGACGTCATATGGCTTCCACCTGCCTACTCCTCGTGGCGCCGATAGTATTCCGACTTCTAGAATATGGCGAGCTCCAAACAGAGCCGTCGATGATTTCGATTTTAACATAATCTGTATTGAGCATCAATTAACAATTTTTACTCTTAATTTAATGGTATACTTATGAAATATTTGAATTTAAAATATTACATTTTAAATCTAACTAACAGGAAAAGAAATGTGGACTTGAGATATTTCAACAACACTTAGATCTAGCTGAAAGAGAACGGGTTATTTATATTGTCCTAATGGCAGCTTACTTAAGATATATTATTTTACAGATTAATTAAGCTAATCTAAAACTACTCTTTCGGTCTGCGGTGTTTCATCGGTGCGGTCTCGTCGTAGTCTATTGCTGTCCTGGTGAGGGAGTTGTTGCGAAAAGCGATTCCTTCGAAGATCTTTCTTGAAGCTGCTTTGATGAAGTTTACGATCGTTGTGATGTTGACGTCGAAGTGGATCTGATTGTTCGTCATGTACCAAGAGGAGTGCCATGCGTAGATTCTTTGATTGGGCGTTTGTAACCTCTTGATGTAGGACTTGACTGCATAGCCTTACGCGGCCGATGCGCAGCTTAGGGTCGGTCCGATGACGGTCTTGTAGAGTCTGATCTTGTTCGCGATGTCGATCTGACTTCTCCTGTTAAGTAGCGTGCTGCATTAGCTCTTGTAGTGCTGCTGGCAATGTGGGCTTCCCAATAAAGTTTTCGGTCGATGGTTACTCCCAAGTACTTGGCCTGCTTCGTTCATGAGATGGTCTCGTTGAAGATCACGACTTTCTTGTATGGTTGGAGCGTCTTCGTCTTCGTTAGGAACATGGCGTTGCTCTTGTCCAGGTCAACGCAAATCAGACACATTCGGAACCATTTTTGCAAGGCGGTGGCGGCTTCCGAAAGTCTTCTTATTACCAATCAAGGGGCTAATGACTGGTGGTCTCGGCGGTGTCGTCGGCGTAGAGAGACAAGCTGGTGTTGCTAGCCTTCGGCACGTCGCGAGTAACAGCGATTAGAGCAGCGGTGTTGGAATGTTCTTTGGTCCACAAACAACGCGATGAATCTTCCCAGTCCTTGGTGGATGTCTGACACTAACAGCTTGTAAAGAGGTACCTGATGCCACAGTCGGTCGAAGACCTGGGAAACATCAGAACTGTCAATTTGATGAGATTCGCCGTTTTATACGTTTGGGTCCCCAAAAGCTCAACGTGAATAGTTTTAACTAATAGCTTTTGAGTATTCGTTTCAAGGTGACGATATTGTAATTCAGGTAGACCCAGTTTAACAAAAAATGGCGTTGTCACCCGCACATGCTCATATTTGTAGTAACTACCCTGATGTATGGAAACATGATTAAAAAAAAAAGTATAATAGTGGGGGTGGAGTCTGCGTTGGAAATTTTTCAATTCTGATCGAAATTATTGTTTCGTTTAACGATATTATATCGCTCCTTTAATTGAATTTAAAAAAATCAGATATGCCTCAGTTTTTAAGTGTACATGTTCAAAATGTCGTTTTTGTTCGTCTGAACTAACAATAAAATGAAAGTAATTAATTTATTAAAAATATGCAAATATTGTTCAATTATTTTAGATCCAGCTCCCGCTGTAAGTTACCGAGATCAGTTCACAATAGCAGTAAGATTTTTTATTAAATAATAAAACAAAAGTGTAAAGACTAGAGAGCATTTCTTTAGTTTTATCCCAATATCAGATTCAAACAACAAGAGTTGAAATTTTTTGTTTGACAATTTTTAAAAAACGAAATTTCTAACGTAGCATTAAAGCTATTCTCTGATTGTAATGAAAAAATTTTGAAATTATGAACGATTCAAATATTGTGCACTGAAATTTGTTGTAGTAAAAGAAACTCGTAAAAATCTCAACTGTATAAATATTTACAAATATATTTTATTTATAACCAGGGAATATCAAAATAAAAAAATAATTAAAATACAAGTTTACGTTACCTGTACGATTGCTAACGATAACGGTAAAATGAGAAAGCATTATTCTTGGACTTTATCGCAGTATCATATCAACAGGTCGATGATCAGCTGTTTTATTAAATTTCTTAAAAATAAAAATAATAAAAATAACATTGAATCAGGTGATTTTGAATGGTCGTAACACTGGTCTTTAAAACAATTCTGGAAATACATTTTTACTTATTTGTGCCATGTTTGCGTTTTGTTGTAAATGGTGCAGCTAAACAATGGCTAAAAATTACACAGTTTTCACGATCATGCAAAGTTCTGAATTTTTTTATGTATTATACATACATAGACATTGATTAAGAACTAAGTTTATAACTTAACATTAAAGCCATTCTCGGATTGCGATCAAAAAGTCTGAACTTTACGAATGAAGCGAACCTGTCGAAAATACATAGAAATTTATGAGAACTTACAACTTTTTATTTTTAGTTCTATATAAACTTACATGCTATTTGTGTAGTAAAATTATAAAAAAAATCCCAGCTTGCATAAATATTTATAAATATATTTCATTCATTACGAGCAAATATTAAAATAAACAAAAATTACCATACAAGTTTACGTTACTTGGAGGATTGCTAACGATAACGGTGAAAATTGGAAAACATTGTTCTTGGGTTGTATCGCAGTATCATATTCAACAGGTCGATGATCAGCAGTTGTTTTATTAAATTTCTTCAAATCATACAACATTGGATTAGGTGACTTTAGGATAAATATGAAAGGTAGTAGCAATTGTCTTTGAAAAACGATTCTAGAAATAAATTTTTTGCTTATTTGTGCGTAGTTCGAATTTAATTGTAAATGCCCGTTACAAATTGACTATCGTCCCAAGGGCCAAACAATAAACGGCGAATATTACGCTAAACTTCTAGGCCAACTGGATAAAAATATTCGTGAAAAAAGACCTGCATTGCGTAAGAAGATCATTTTCATCAGCATAATCCACGTCCACACACAAGTGCAGTAGCAATGCAAAAATTTGAACGATCTGAAGCACGATCTGTTGCAACATCCACCTTATTCGCCTGATTTTGCTCCTTCTGACTTCCACCTATTTCCACGACTAAAAGTAGCTGTCGACAACTAATTTGGAGGTCTTGAAGAAGCGTACTTTCGTGATGGCATAATGGGTTTGGAACATCTCTGGATGAAGTGTATTCAACTTGACGAAGACTATGTTGAAAATAAACTATATTTTAAAAACAATTTTTTTCATTTTCCCCTTCGTTTCGCGAACTTTTCAAACCACCCTCGTATTTGTGCATAAGTTTTTAACTAACATTAAAGTAATTCTCTGATTGTGATGGCAAACGTCCGAATTTTACGAATGATGGGAACATGTCGAAAATACATAAAAATTTATTAAAACTTATAACTTTTATTTTTAGTTCTATATAAACTTGTATACTATCTGTTGTACTAAAAGAAATTATAAAAAAATCTCAGCTTGTATAAATATTATAAATATATTTCATTTATAACCAACAAATATTAAAATAAACAAAAATTAACATACAGGTGCGCGTTATCTGGAGGATTGCTAACGATAACGGCAAAAATTAGAAAACATTTTTTACGGTATTCCGTGCAGGTACGAAAGAAAGCAGTAAAGTCCGTAAAGAAAATTGCCTACACCGAATACTACAACAAAACAAGCAGAAGAACTCAAAATGTCGTAGAGTGGGATGGATTCTACAGGAAAAAAAATTGGAAGCCGCCGTAAACCCATTTATTATAAATCTTTAATAAATATAGTCCCAAAAGAGATATTTATAAAACAACAAAAAACGAACATTTGCGTAATCGTCCTTTCACAACGTAATGTAAACAAAGCGGCAATTTGCATATTACATAACATAAAAATATACATTTTATGGAAATATAAAATCATAGAATCTAAATAATATGTACATATATACCTACTTACTTAATGCTTCAAACCCTAAATATATACAAAAGAAAAGAAGTAGATATAATTTATACTGTTTGCTTTGTGAAGTGCACATCCTCAAGAAGTAACGTAACATTAAACTTCTGTAACATAACCCTAATTTAAATGAACCGGGTGTCCACTTACTCTAATTTAGTATTTGGCGAGCACGTTGTTGACGTTAACATTAATGTACAAGGAAAAGGTAACAGTAACAAATGCTCTAACATGAGCTTTGGTTTAACTAGTTATGAATTTGAAAATAATTTCATTGCTACTCTTGCACTGTGACCGGAACTTTGTGTCGTGCCGTCTTAAATTTACTGGATAGACATGAGTAAGAAAACTATGGTCAGCAAACGAAGTGTCTATTTTTTTACAACAGCATCAAAAAGTAAAAAAACAAACGGAAAACTGTACCTTAGACCAAGTTGTTTGCCTCCCTGGTACCACGGCGGATTGGAAAGTACGTATTACGATTTTCGTCGGATTGGATACTCGATGAAACTATTGTACTAGAATATAACACGTTGAAATAAAACAATTTAAGAAGGCATCTTAATATCGCGACTCACGGGGTTCCTTTGCGGAAAAAGGGCTCGGTGTGGAATAGGCAGTTTCAAAGTACGGTCTGTATTTATAAAGAAAGAACCACGTGGAGGGTGTTTGGGTTTTGAAAATATGATCAAATGTTAAGAATTCTGAGACAGCATCAGCTGTAAATCCCTGCTTGCAAACAAAGAGATAACGGCTATCTAGAATTGTTAACAAAGGGAGACAATCGTATTGCCTTGAACACCTGCACAGCTGCAAGAAAATAGCATATCGCTTGATAGAAGTACTTGGTAGAAACCCTTTACAAGTGTTCATTTACTAGGCAGGTGGTTAAAGCCACCTGATCGATTTGAGATAGCTACCTGTTATTCCGTTAATAAAAGTAGAGTGATGGATAATGATAGTGATAAGTCAATTTATCTGCACACCCGAAGATGTAGTTCAAGCGGCAAATGCAACCACAATGAATCTATAGCCTAAGAAATCCAACGAGCAGTATTTAAAAGAATATAACTTTTGTATGAACTGGCGTATTAAAAAATGCATATTAATAATACTGGAACTGTTTTAATAATTACAGTACCAGATACGAAAACACATGTTTAACGTGGATTTACTGTAATAGGTGAAACATTTGACAATGGACTAAATTTTATAAAGATTTATAACAAATATAAAACCCAAGCACCTATCAATGTCAAAACTGACCATTTATTTTTGCAATATAGAAATGGAAAATGCAAAACTCAGGTTGTAGGTATAAATACCTTTTCAAAAATCCTTTCACTTACATACCTGAATTTACCTAACTCAAAAAACTACACTGGACATGCATTCCGACGTTCTTCCGCGTCTCTATTGGCAGATTCTGGTTGTGATTTAAGTCAGTTAAAAAAGCACGGTGGTGGAAATTCAGTACAGTAGTAGAGGGTTACGTAGACGACTCAATGCAAAATAAAATGAATTCCGATACAAAAACTTTAGCAGGAATCAGTTCGAGTTCGAATCACAAAAATGTTCAACTGCCGGCTAACAATTCAATTCAATATTATTTCTATAAACTCATTAAATTTTGACAATTTGAATACTAATATAGCACCTTTAACGTCACCTTCACTACAATTTATTAATGCTGAGAATTGTACATTTAATATTAGTGTAAAATAAATAAAAATGAATGACGATTTTATCGAATTTATTTATCTACGGACGTAGAAAAAATTGTGTATGTAACTCTTGAGTAAAGTATTTTTTTACTCGTAGGAATTGCCGCACTCACCTTCGGCTCTTGTGGTCACATTTTCCTACTCGTGAAAAAAGTATTACTTTACTCACTTGTTGCATAAAAACTATTATTTTTATTTTTCGAGGGGAATCGTACTTCTCAATTAAATATCCATGAAGCACCTACGTAAAAATTATATCATATTTACGTGTATCAGTAAGGGGCGGTATAATAAAATTCGCACACGGATAAACCTCGGCAATGCCCCTTAAATGATCATAACTGTCGAATTCGTGAAACGTTTAATCTGGAGTCAGAGTTAATGGCGGATAATTGGAAAGGTTATATTATTTGGTATTACTTTAAGAAGTAATTTATGTATTACTGTTTTAAAATAACAACGTTGTGGTTGTATATAATTTTTTTGAGTAAGTACAGAAAATGTATTGTCGTCTTATAGTATTAGAGTGGACTTAATTATTGCATTAGAATCTTTTCATTAGTAATATCTACCTAGAAAATAATGATATTATTTTTGGACTTTTTTGGCAATTTCTGAAAATGAACTAGAACGGTCTAATCTAATGACATGTAATGAGAGCTAAACTTTTTATAAATTTCTTTGTCATATAAATAAGATGTTCCTCGTTGAAATTCGGTTTCAAGAGCAGGGATACAAGTTATCACACATTGCAAATATTTTTTACCTGCTAACCAGATAAGGATATATTTGTGAACTGATAGATTCGTTTATCATCAAATCGGTAGTTACGGATTTACGCCTAGTCAAATCTTGATTTATGATAGTTATAAAGAGACGACTTTAATCCTTATAAAGTGCTAATTTATTTTTTGAAGAGATTATCACTTTGTGTATAATGAACAGTGTTGTTTACCATGTTGCATTCTTTAGATAATATGAGTATATACTGTGGATATTAGTGTAAGGGTTATAATAACCTTTATTTATTACTACACTGTGTCTCGTAGAGCATAAATAAAATACATTTTTGTTTGTGTTTACATATATGCCTGCTCTCGCAACAAATATGGATGCTTTGAGACATTGAAGTTGATCAATAAAATTAAGCAAAAACTTTTCTTGCACATATACCAGCACAAGTTCTAAAAGTATATGAATGAAATACAAAGACATTGCTTGAGCTTAAAGCAATTGCTGCAAACCCAGGTAAAAGTTGTAGGTATAGCATTTTTTTAAATGCTAGCAGTTACCTAATAAAGTTAGGAATTGTTATTATCAATAAGCAATAGCTTGCAATTATGTAAGGTAACCTAACCTCAATCTTCAATTGTTTAAAGCAGTTAATACTGCGTTTGATGTTGTACACATGATATGGCTGCTTTTATGAATATTCGCAAATCAAAAGTATACAGTGTTAGAAAGAAATGAAGAAAAATGGCTTTACAAAATTATACCGGTTGATGTCGAAAATGTTGATGTGTGGCTACTATTTTTTTTGATACTTTATCAAATGTCAGTAAAATGAAAATTTTTCTTCAAGTTGTATCTAATACAGGTTTTCATAATTCACTAACTGGAAGATTAGGTGTTCTATCTTCACCAAAGTGCAGTTTTTAAAGTTTATACTTTTATTATGAACAAAATTTTAAATAAAGCTCACATTTAGATGAAATCCTCAAATACAACTGAAGAAGGCAAAAGAACTGTCCGAGAGACATAAATTTCCACGAGCAATTGAAATAATAGATTTCACTCACGTACAAATTCCAAAAATTCGTGCATTTTGTGACGAATATATTAATAGAAAAGGTGATCTTAGTATAAATGAACAAGAAACTTGTAATGAACAACATGTATTTACACAAATACATTCCAATAGCCAAGCTCTGTTCACAATAGTAGAATTTTTGAAATTCAAATATATAGAACATTTTAAAAAACAGTGGAGAAGAATGCTTAATACTAGGAAATTACGGTTATGATGTCACACTTTGGGTTATGATTCCTTCGAGAAATCCAGCAATGCCACTACGGCAACATTATAACAAACGAGACTGATAAATAAAATTGAGCAAAAGCTTTTCTTCCAAATATATCAGCACAAGTCTTAAAAGTTTATGAATGAAATACAAAGACATTGCTCTAGCTTAAAGCAATTGGTGTAAACCCAGGTAAAAGTTGTAGGTAACACTTTTTTAAATGTTAGCAGTTACCTAATAAGGTTAGGCATTGTTATCATCAATAAGCAATAACTTGCAATTATGTTAGGTAACCTAACCTCGATCTTCAATTGCTTAAAGCAGTTATACTGCGTTTGATGTTGTACACATGGTATGGCTGCTTTTATGAATATTCGTAAATCAAAAATGTACAGTGTTAGAAAAGAATGCAGAAAAAATGGATATAGAAAATTATACCGGTTGATGTCCAAAATGTTGAGTGTGTGGCTACTATTTTTTTGATACCTTATCAAATGTCAGTAAAATGAAAATTTTTCTTCAAGTGGTATCGAGTGATTTCTTATTGGACGGTGTTTTGGGCAACTAAAAATCCAGATTTCCTATACTAAAATTTAAGGTTCGTGCCAAATTGGAAAAAAATTAGTTCAATAATTGTTTATTGGGTTCAGCTTCATAACACTGCTAAATTTTTAAAAGACAAAGATTTTGATATCCGTGAATAAGAGGCTGATAAATGAAGATTTAACGTCAAATGTAATTCGAGGATTGGGACAACAATTACTGACCAACTATTTAATAATTAAGGCAAATGTGAATAATACAAATATGAATTAAACAACAAGTACTGCTATCAAGAACATTTAGTTTTTTGATATTGACAGAACTAAACGTAACATAAATTTTTAATTGTTTTTACACCTAGTAGGTAAATAAAAGAAGAACCGGGGACATTTTGCGAGTCCGAGCGTGGAATGTTAGAAGCTTGAAGCCAAGTAGGTAAGTTAAAGAATTTGAAAATTGAAATGGATAAGTTAGCATTAGAAATAGTATGGATTAGAAAAGTTCGGTGGCAAGACGCGGATGATTTTTATTGGGGACACTTTGGGGTAATTCATACAGGATCCGACGAAGGAAATGCGAGTGTGGGAATAATTATGGGGGAAAAGGTAGGACGTTGCGTAGAAAACTACTTACAAAAGAACAAAAGAGTACGCATGCTTAGATTAGAATCTATACCGATAAACACCGATAAACACGGTAATAATAAGTTTACATATCCACCTTTAGCTACAGTGATGAAGAGGTAGAAGCGCTCTGCAAAGGTATCGAAGACATATTAGGTTCGCAAAAAGTATGAAAATTTAATAATTACACGAGATTTTAATGCAGTAGTAGATGTTATCGTTCGTGTTGGCGGCATCTGACTTCTTAGACAAAGTCTGTGGGCTTGGCACTATTGTTTTTATATATATATATATATATATATATATATATATATATATATATTACTCATATTTAGACCAGGGTAGAAAATTAAATAATCACATCAAATAATTTTAATCACCGTATATAATGAATATTATTAGATAATACGCGTTATTAAAACCGTGAAGCATAAAAATTTATTAGTTTCATTAAACATAAGAGATTTAAATCATGTACAAGACGCTTTATATCAAAAGAAGCAGTATTAAAAAGCTCTGCGTGTAATGTAATTATTCCTAAACAAATGGAAATTACGTGCAAAATTTATCTTAATTAACTCTATTTCAAGTAACCGGTATTGAACAAAACGTACAGATAATATCTATAGAAACTTGTAAAAACCAAATGAAATGCAAATCCTAGAAGTGTTAGTTAGAAGTAGGATGTTTGAACACACCTGCGTATTTTAAAAGGCAATTTCAGTTTAATTTGTTTAGATAAACATGTCGATTCTAAGGATATTGGAAACGGTCAGATGCTTTAGCACGAAATACAAAACAGGGTTTATTTAAAAAGCTCTGAGAATTAATATTATTTTGAACACCTGCGTAGTTTAAATATCACGTACGGTGAAAATTGTGTAGATAACAAATGGTTTCAAAGAATCTTGGAGAAACCGGGGCTTAATATTCACGAGAATGTGCGATACGGGGTTAGTTAACCCAGATAGTCCACATGGACTAAAATATAATCGAGAATAAAGAATATCCATTTGCACCAATACGAACAGGTTAGAAAAGGAAAGAGAAAATGCGTCAAGCAAAGACACATATAGTGAAAGGCGTGATTTAAGCAACGTCACGAGGGTCACAATTGGTTGAAAATAGGAGGCAAATATCAGAGGTAGAAACAACAATTTCGGTACAAAATTAATTAGTTTTCTCGGACATGTTTGCGTGCCGTGTGAGAATTTCTGAGATTTAAATGGGGCGAGTGAAAATTTCGTAAAAACCGACGCGCGAGCGACGGACTGGGAACATAGAATGAGAAATTCGTAAGAATTGTTTGTTTTGGGGAACAGACCGACAGACAGGCTTTTTGCTATATATACCGGTGGTAATATGAATTTCGGCCTCTTAGACTTTTGACTATTCGATGCGTTAAAAGCTCTTACATACGCGACTTGATTCAAGATGTTAAACAGTGCATTTTAGTTTGATAAAATAATTTAAAATTTTGCTCGTATATTTTAGTGATTCAAAATAGTTTGTTATTTACGTGCTAACATGAATGTACTTCAGTGCACTTAAATACAAGGTAATAAAATTTAGTATCACTGTACCAATTAGCAAAATTTACAACGACAAATGTATACACAAAAGTAGGCAGTTTTGGCGTATATTGGTGAAAGACGCATGAATTTCTTTGCTATTTTTCGGGGTGTTAATAATTAAATGGTTCAAATACGTGTCTGGATCCACGAAACAAGGGTCAGATATACACAGATGAGTTCCGGAAAAGCCCAGAAACAACTTTAAATAAATGGTGATGGAGAAAATTTTAAAAGCGTTGAGAATTAGAAGCCGTAAATATAATCCTGTTGGAATGGTGTGATTAATTAAAGGGACGATGTACATTGAAGCTTCGAGGACAGTAACCTTCAGGTAAATTATACTATTTTGTTTGACATTTTTGTGTGTGTTGAATAACTTTATAATTGATTTACTTTAAATGGACATTAGTGAAATTGTACTAACCATAAAATTTTAATTTTAAGATGAAATTTGCTTGTTTAAGTAGAAAGGGGTATTTAGTATTGATGTTCTGAATTATGATGAAAATATGGGTATGTCTTTGAGCTCAATTAGACGAACCTGGTTAATTAACGTAAAGGGGTGGTAGATGCTCCCTTTATACTCAGATTCCGGTCTGCTTATATTGTTATATTAATTAGTAGGCATCCAACAAGGACTTTAATTCTGGATGCACGTTAAAGTGATAATAAAATTAATCTTGAAATTCTTTTTAAAACTGAATTTTATGCTGAAATTTAATTTGAAAATTTAATGTATTCTGAATATTGATGTAAATAGAGTTAACGTTGATGTTTGTGGTAGGAATGTGTTGTTTAATTTTATGAATGAGGAGGTTTATAAAATTAGGTGAACAGCTGAGGCGAAACCAAAATCAACAGACCAGGTAATTCAAGAGGTTTCACAGCATTCTTGGCGACCCAAAAGTGAGGCTCGAGTTCCAAATAAAATTTTTGTGATTTTATTCCAGGAAACTGGCGATCTGAGAGAGAGAGTTTTTGTGTGTGTATAAATTTAAGAGTATTTTAGAGCGTGTGTGAGTGATTAGAACGTATGCAGAGAAAAGAGTGGTTAAGGAGTCAAGGAGTGGAAATTGGAAGTGACGATAGTGCATTGTGTGAGAAAAATTCTAAAATGGAAGAAGCTGGAGGCAGTAGAGATCAGTCGAGGACGGAATCAGGGGATCAAGGAAACGAGATGATATTGAGAATGTTAGAGAGGATGAGTGAAGAATCCAATAGAAAATTAGAACAGCTAAGCGATGAATCTAATAGAGCTAGGGAAGAATCGAATAAGAAATTTGACCGAATGAATGAGACATTAACAGGAGTTAGGGAAACCCTAAGTGAGAAAATAGATAAGACGAATAAAGAAGTTTCGGAATTTAAAATAGTCTTACCGTAAAGATGAGGAAGTTGAAAATAGGGTTGAAAAAAATGAGAGTGATATTACAGCTCTTCGACAGGAAATGGGACATTTAAGGTTCGAAGTACGCATTTTTTGTGAAGAAGAGATTAATATAAAAATGACTGAAGTGACAGACTCATGTAGGGATCAGTTAGGCAGGGTAGAACGCGAAGTTAGTAGTATCAAATACAACATGTCAAATTTAACGGGGGAAGGTCCCAGATTTTCTACAGGTGGAGTATCATTGGACCAACACATGAAGTTTTATGGCGATAACAGGGTAAATCCACAAATTTTTATTAATAGTGTAAGAAATCTAGTGGGAAATTTATTTGACGAACAGACTAAACTGAATACGATAAAGGCTTTATTAAAGGACAATGCGGAAGCGTGGTACAATTTAGTAGGACAGGACATAGACACGTATCAGGACTTTGAAAACAAATTTTAAAGCACTACTGGAGTGACCACAGACAAGACCAGGTACGAGACGACTTAATCACAGGAAATTTAAGGGAGAATTTTCAGGAAGTAGGAGCAATATGCTATACGCAAGTATAGCATAGCAAAGCAACTGAACCCACCACTGACGGACCGACAAATTATTAAGTATTTATCACGACACTTCGAGGTAGAAATAAGACAGCACGTAGCACTACAGAACATAGTGGACAGAGAAATGTTTTTGGAATACCTGCAGAGGTACGACGACGTAAGTAGTGGACGACCTCGGGAAAACAGGGAAAGACAGATCAACACAGTTAGGTTTGACAATAGACGGGACAACTACGCTAGACGGGGGAATAGTTACGAATACCAGCGACAGAATTGGGAACAGCGACGACCATACGTTAGGAGTAATAGTTTAGGAAGGGGACCTGCACCGAGACCGGGACCTACCAGAATGAATAGGTCACCAGACATGAGCGGGACTGCTAACACAGACACGGAACGAGTGGAAACACCTAGGACATACGCTGAGGTGACGGCTAGACCAGGACCGAGTAGGGAAAACAGACCTGGACAGGATTTTTAGAACGCGACAGACCACTAGATTTCAGTGTGAATGTATATGAACATCCACGTGAATTTTTCAAAATTGAGGAGGAAGTAGAGCCAGAAACTGAGGAAAAATTATGTTTGCCAATTATTAATTTAGAAATTTTTGAGAATAATGTAGAAGTATTACTTGATACAGGGGCAGAGGCGAGTTTAATACCGGAGAACCAGCACCACAGGAGAAATAGGTGTATAATAGAGTAAAATTTAAATAGGATAAGAATAGAGATAGGTGTATATAGAAAAGTAGAAGTAAGTGTTTATAGAAAATAAAGCTAGGTATAGGATAAATATGGGAGATAATTAGGAATAGGTTTAGGATGAGAATAGAGAGTAAATGTAGGAAGAAAATAAGATAGGTTAAGTATAGATATTTCATAGAAGATTAGTGGAGAGTTAGGAATAGAGTAAGAGTAGGATAGGCATATAGGATTAGGTAGGGGGAAGTAAAGTATAGTGAAGATTAGTTAAAAGTTAGAAATAGGATAGGTATATAGGATATATATAGGATTAGATGGATAAGTAGGATGAAGTTAGGGATAATTTCAGTTTAGAGAATTAGGTGAGAGTTAGGAATAGGAAAGGGATATAGGATAGGTGTAAATATTTTTTTTTGAATTGGAGATAAGGTAGGTAAGTTAGATAGATAAGGGTAGAGAGAGATAGGCAATTTTTTTTGTAATTTTTTTTTGGGCTAAATGCTTAATATTTGCATTCAAATAAGTGGGATTATTTGTATTCAAATAGGGGGAAAATACTCATATTTAGACCAGGGTAGAAAATTAAATAATCACATCAAATAATTTTAATCACCGTGTATAATGAATATTATTAGATAATACGCGTTATTAAAACCGTGAAGCATAAAAATTTATTAGTTTCATTAAACATAAGAGATTTAAATCATGTACAAGACGCTTTATATCAAAAGAAGCAGTATTAAAAAGCTCTGCGTGTAATGTAATTATTCCTAAACAAATGGAAATTACCTGCAAAATTTATCTTAATTAACTCTATTTCAAGTAACCGGTATTGAACAAAACGTACAGATAATATCTATAGAAACTTGTAAAAACCAAATGAAATGCAAATCCTAGAAGTGTTAGTTAGAAGTAGGATGTTTGAACACACCTGCGTATTTTAAAAGGCAATTTCAGTTTAATTTGTTTAGATAAACATGTCGATTCTAAGGATATTGGAAACGGTCAGATGCTTTAGCACGAAATACAAAACAGGGTTTATTTAAAAGCTCTGAGAATTAATATTATTTTGAACACCTGCGTAGTTTAAATATCACGTACGGTGAAAATTGTGTAGATAACAAATGGTTTCAAAGAATCTTGGAGAAACCGGGGCTTAATATTCACGAGAATGTGCGATACGGGGTTAGTTAACCCAGATAGTCCACATGGACTAAAATATAATCGAGAATAAAGAATATCCATTTGCACCAATACGAACAGGTTAGAAAAGGAAAGAGAAAATGCGTCAAGCAAAGACACATATAGTGAAAGGCGTGATTTAAGCAACGTCACGAGGGTCACAATTGGTTGAAAATAGGAGGCAAATATCAGAGGTAGAAACAACAATTTCGGTACAAAATTAATTAGTTTTTTCGGACATGTTTGCGTGCCGTGTGAGAATTTCTGAGATTTAAATGGGGCGAGTGAAAATTTCGTAAAAACCGACGCGCGAGCGACGGACTGGGAACATAGAATGAGAAATTCGTAAGAATTGTTTGTTTTGGGGAACAGACCGACAGACAGGCTTTTTGCTATATATACCGGTGGTAATATGAATTTCGGCCTCTTAGACTTTTGACTATTCGATGCGTTAAAAGCTCTTACATCCGCGACTTGATTCAAGATGTTAAACAGTGCATTTTAGTTTGATAAAATAATTTAAAATTTTGCTCGTATATTTTAGCGATTCAAAATAGTTTGTTATTTACGTGCTAACATGAATGTACTTCAGTGCACTTAGATACAAGGTAATAAAATTTAGTATCACTGTACCAATTAGCAAAATTTACAACGACAAATGTATACACAAAAGTAGGCAGTTTTGGCGTATATTGGTGAAAGACGCATGAATTTCTTTGCTATTTTTCGGGGGTGTTAATAATTAAATGGTTCAAATACGTGTCTGGATCCACGAAACAAGGGTCAGATATACACAGATGAGTTCCGGAAAAGCCCAGAAACAACTTTAAATAAATGGTGATGGAGAAAATTTTAAAAGCGTTGAGAATTAGAAGCCGTAAATATAATCCTGTTGGAATGGTGTGATTAATTAAAGGGACGATGTACATTGAAGCTTCGAGGACAGTAACCTTCAGGTAAATTATACTATTTTGTTTGACATTTTGTGTGTGTTGAATAACTTTATAATTGATTTACTTTAAATGGACATTAGTGAAATTGTACTAACCATAAAATTTTAATTTTAAGATGAAATTTGCTTGTTTAAGTAGAAAGGGTATTTAGTATTGATATTCTGAATTATGATGAAAATATGGGTATGTCTTTGAGCTCAATTAGACGAACCTGGTTAATTAACGTAAAGGGTGGTAGATGCTCCTTTATACTCAGACTCCGGTCTGCTTATATTGTTATATTAATTAGTAGGCATCCAACAAGGACTTTAATTCTGGATGCACGTTAACGTGATAATAAAATTAATCTTGAAATTCTTTTAAAACTGAATTTTATGCTGAAATTTAATTTGAAAATTTAATGTATTCTGAATATTGATGTAAATAGAGTTAACGCTGATGTTTGTGGTAGGAATGTGTTGTTTAATTTTATGAATGAGGAGGTTTATAAAATTAGGTGAGCAGCTGAGGCGAAACCAAAATCAACAGACCAGGTAATTCAAGAGGTTTCACAGCAATATATATATATATATATATATATATATATATATATAGTTAAAAATGAACGATTTGTACAGTTTGAAGCAGTTCGGAAGTGTTTTCAAGTCCTCGGAAGGCTTTGTAGTTGCTTATGGAACCAAGTAAGAACCTAAATACTTATTAAATGGATATATATATATATATATATATATATTGCTGTGAAACCTCTTGAATTACCTGGTCTGTTGATTTTCTTCCGTTAATCGCCTCGGCTGCTCCTCTAGATAACTTACATCCTCAATCATAAAAAAAACAAACACATTCCTACCACAAACATCAACGTTAACTCTATTTACATCAATATTCACAATACATTAAAATTTCAAAATTAATATTCAGCATAAATTTTAATATCGGAAAATTTCAAAATTAAATTTATTATCATTTTAATGTGCATCCAGAATTAAAGTCCTTGTAGGATGCCTACTAATTACTATAACAATATATGCAGAGTACAAAGGGAGCATCTACCACCCCTTTACGTTAATTAACCAGGTTCGTCTAATTGAGCTCAAAGACATACCCTAAATTTTCATCATAATCCAGAACATCAATACTAAATACCCCTTTCTACTTAAACAAGCAAATTTCACCTTAAAATTAAAATATTATTGTTAGTACCATTTCACTACTGTAAATCAATTATAAAGTTATTCAACACACACAACAATATCAAAGTTCAAACAAAATAGTATAATTTACCTGAAGGTTACTTGCACTCGTAGCTTCAATGTACATCGTCCCTTTTGTTAATCACACCATTCCAACTGTGTTATATTTACGGCTTCTGATTCTCAACGCTTTAAAAATTTTCTCCATCACCATTTATTTAAAGTTGTTTCAGGGCTTTTCCGGAACTAATCTGTGTATATCTGACCCTTGTTTCGTGGATCCAGACACGTTTTTGAACCATTTAATTATTAATACCCCCGAAAAATAACAAAGAACTTCATACTTCTTTCACCAATATACGCCAAAACTGCCTACTTTTGTGTATTTATTTGTCATAGTAAATTTTACCAATTGGTACAGTGATACTAAACTTTATTACCTTGTATCTTCTTTTCTAAGTGCACTAACGTACATTCATTGTAGCACGTAAAGAACAAGCTGTTTTAAATCACATAATATTCGAGCAAACTGTTTAAATTATTTAATATTAAAACCGGAAAACCAAAAAGCACTGTTTAACGCGTTCAATCAAATCGAAGATCTAAGAGCTTGTTTATATTCACCTGGGTATATATAGAAGTTAGCCTGTCTGTCGGTCGAGTCCCCAACATGGACAATTCTAAAGAATTTCGCTTGCTATGTTCCCATTCCGTAGCTCGCGCGTCGGTTTTTACGAATTTTACACTCGCCAGTTGAAAATCTCAGAAATTCTCACACGGCACGCAAACATGTCCGAGAATAACTAATTAATTTTGTACAGAAATTGTTGTTTCTACCTCTGATATTTGCATCTTATTTTCAACCAATCGTGACCCTCGTGACGTTGCTCAAATCCCGCCTTTTACTATATGTGTCTTTGCTTGACGCATTTTCTCTTTCCTTTTCTAACCTGTTCGTATTGGTGCAAATTGATATTCTTTATTATCGATTATTTTCAGTCCATGTGGACTATCTGGGTTAAATAACCCCGTATCGCGCCTTCCCGTGAATATTAAGCCCCGGTTTCTCCAAGATTCTTTGAAACCATTTGTTATCTGCAAATTTTACGCCGTACGTGACATTTAAACTACGCAGGTGTTCAAACATAATATTAATTCTCAGAGCTTTATTTTCTGGTATTTTAATCTTGGATTTTCACAGGCTTTTATGCTTATTATTGATAATGGTTTAATTAACTCCAATTAAAATTGACTTCTATCCTTTCATTTTTAGCGAATACAAATTAAATATTAATTATTATGTGTACACTTTGTGTAATACCGGTTACTTAAAATAGGGTTAATTAATATAAATTTTGCACGTAATTTCCATTTGTTTCTTTATTAGGAATAATTAAATTACACGTAGAGCTTTTTAATACTGTTTCTTTTGATATAAAGCGTC
Source organism: Platerodrilus igneus (assembly GCA_036346225.1). Classification (NCBI taxonomy): domain Eukaryota; kingdom Metazoa; phylum Arthropoda; class Insecta; order Coleoptera; family Lycidae; genus Platerodrilus; species Platerodrilus igneus. Next base: position 10,306,021 of record JARFIW010001670.1, on the reverse strand, counting down.
TTGTACATGATTTAAATCTCTTATTTTTACTGAAACGAATGAATTTTTATTCTCCACGGTGTTTTAATAAAGCGTATTATCTAATAAAATTCCTTATACACGGTGATTAAAATTATTTTATGTAATTATTATTTTTTTACCTGGTCTAAATATGAGTAATATATATATATATATATATATATATATATATATATATATTACTCATATTTAGACCAGGGTAGAAAATTAATGAATTACATACAGGATACAGGTTCAAGTCTTGTCCAATACCTTATATTTTCCATCTTTCAATTACTAGCTCGATTTGAAATGATCATTTAGGCTTTGCATAAAAGTCTAAGTTATTATTTCATCTTATTCACTATAATACGATAGTATTTATCAACTTACCTTGTGTAATTAACTACCTAAAATATTTATATATATATATATATATATATATATATGTATATATACAATTTAAATAGGTTTAGAAGCCTTCGGTAGTCTTCGGAGCTCTTCGGAAGGCTTCGTGATTTACTTGTGAGACCAAGTAAGAACTTGAATAACGATAGATGGAACATACAGTTTTAAGAGGTCCAGACGTCTTTGGCGTTCTTCGGAAGGCTTCGTGGTTTACTTGTGGGAGAAAGTAAGAATGTAAAGAATTATGATGTGAATACAAGAACTATAAATTGAACATATATACATTCTAAAGGGATTCAGAAGTTTCCTGTAATTTTTGGAACTTTTCGGAAGGCTTCGGAATTTACTTGTAAGGCCAAATGAGAACTTAAATAGCTATAGATTGAACATGTATACAGTGTTAAGAGGTTCAAAAGTCTTTGGCGGTCTTCGGAACTCCGTGCTGCGTGATTTACTTGTGGGACAAAGTAAGAATGTAAAGAATTATGGTATGGACATATGTACAGTTTGGAGTAGTTCGGAAGCATTCGAGTGATCTTTGGAACTTTTCGGAAGGCGTCGTGGTGCCTTAGGCCTCGTCGAGTGCGTCGCCGTGGAACTTTACGGGAATTTGCACATGCACTCGGTGTCAATGGTGATGGTAGCCGGGCGACAGCAGCTTCCTGCCTATACGTGTTTTACTAATAATTTATGATAGCGAACTATAGCGGCGTGCTCCAGGTACGGAGGCGGACATCGTTACTGGCGGAGAATAAGCAGGCTATGGAGAGCACTGCTTGCTGAAGTATTAGCAGGCCATGTTGAGCACTGCCAGTTGATTCTTTTGGCTATGGGGAGCATTAACGAATGTCTTTTGTGGAATTTGAAATTATACTTATACACTTCCATTTTTGATGCTGGCTGTGTTGAAAAACGTTAATGATATGTTTAACCAATCGAATTGTGTGGTTCATTTTTCGTATGTAAATGCTGTTGGCCAAAGAGCCTGCAGAGTTTTGGGCTGCACAAAAAATTAGTTGGAAATTCTCGCTTTCCCTTAGTTTGTTCTGTGTTCAGCTCGTGCATTTTGATATATGTAACAAGGAACGAGAAACAAGATGCGAAATACGCTTATAGAATTTTGCAACAAATACTATTTAACCATCTCAAGCACTTTATTTTGACATCATGCTAGTAGCCGATGCACATGGAACATGCCAGGAGACACAGGGATATATGAAGTATATTACATTCTTGTTAGATAATAGTTTGGGAATCAAACAAGAACTGTGGAAACTACCCAGAACATTGACCACAAAATAGTAATCACGAAAGCTGCACTTAAATTTAAAATTTGAAGAAAAGGAACGAAAAAAGGCACTTTGATTTTGATAAACTAAAAGATAAAGATACCCACCGAAAATTTGAGAAAAAGTTAAACGAATTGCTAATGGACATCGAGAAAATTTCTGATTCTAAGGAAGTAGAAGCAGAATTAAATAACATTAAATCCAGCATAGATATGGTGACCAGATATATTTGAGGTTATAAACAAAAAGAAAATAAGAAACCATGGGTAACAAAGGATATTCTGAATTTAATAGAGGAAAGGCGAAAATATGAAAGCAGACCAGACGAATCAGGAAACATACAAAGCTATAAAATTGGAAATTATTCGTAAATGCGGTAAAGGTAAATAACAAAGGATTGGTGAAAAGTGCAAAAAGGTACAAACTAATATGGTAATAGGAAAGATAGACGAAGTAGAGACACTAATTAGAATGAATTCTAGGAATATAGAACAGTATAATAAAAAAATTAAGCTCTGGAGGGGGCATCATTATAAAAAATGTAAAAAAGTGGATAGATGGCAAGAATATACAGGGAATTTATATGCAGGGCAGGAACTAGAAGCACTATAACAGGAATCAGACATTGAACAGGATGACTTGGGCTATCCTATACATATGGAAGAGTTTGAACTAGCATTAAAAGGTCTGAAAAATAATAAGGCACCGGGGTATAGACAAGGTGCGAGCAGAAACTCTAAAAGCCGCTGGACAAGCAGTAACACAATGTCTCTTCCAACTTGTAAGCTATGCGTGTGAGACAGACAAGATACCCAAAGATAGGAGAAGATCAATTTGGGTTTATGAGAAATAGAGCAACACGGAGGTCATTTTAGGTTTAATGGTAATCATGGAGAAAACAATATAACAACGAAAAAGCGTGTATACCGGGTTTCTAGATCTGGAAAAAGCATTCGACGATGTAAACTGAGCAAAATACTTAAAAAGATAGGAACGAGTTATAGGGATAGACGGATAGTACATAGCTTATAGAAAGAGCAAACAGCTGTAATAGAATTAGAGCAGGAACGTAGAGAAGTAGAAATTAAGAAAGGGGGAAGACAGAGATGTTTGCGATTTCTAGTAATTTTTAACTTGCACATCGAAGAAGCATAAAATACTATCAAATGCAGAAAGACATTTGGAATTATTATGAAGGGACAAACGATTGATATATAACGGTATTAGCATCTAGCAAGGTACAGTTAGAAGCACCTCTCAATGAAATGGAAACAGTACTAATAGATAGATACGGTATAAAAATTAACAAAAATAAAACTAATTTAATTGAAAGAGCGGTCCTAATATCGCATAACAAACATTGACCAAAAAACATAAAAAAAGTAAAAAATATCTTGGAAAATAACGCCTACCCAAAACAATTTTATGAACCCATTATTAGAAATGAAATACATAATACATCTAATAATGCCAATAATAATAGTAAAACTAATCAGAAAGACACAATAATAGGAATTGAGTATACACTCGGGCTATTAGAAAAAATTTAAAAAATTTGGAATTTCATAGTATCCAGATAACACACAAACCTAATAATTTTACGAAAACGTCTATACCAATCTAAAACCTACAATAGAAAATAAAAATAAAACACATTCGGTTTACAAAATTAATTGTTTTGATTGTTCCGGATCATACATAGGAAACACCAAGCAGTACATTCATAAGAGAGTTTACGAACATAAATATTCAATCCAAACGAGCAACAAAAAAAGTACAGCACTCGCTGCCCATGCAATTGAAATGTCACACCAGTTTGACTTTAAAAATGTTAAAATTTTGAGTACTGAAATAAACGATAACAAAAGAAATGCATTGGAAACTATACATGTTTAACGCAACATAAATTCTATTAATTCTAAATCCGACTAAGAGCATTTCTCCAGTGTATATTATAATTTAATACGAAATTCTAATTAAGAATTGCAGCTCATTATAAATTGCCTTAATACTAAACTATTACAGAAACCTTCCTTTATATTATAGATTTGACAGTTGTCAAGTAAATATTATCGCCACAACAATAATAAGCCAAATAGTACTTATAGTAAGCACATGTGGCATTTTATAAATTAACTTTGTAATATAAAACTTTCTATTTTAATATGTATATAAGTTTTAGTAAAAATAAGTTTCAAACATGTAAATTAATTTTAAAAAATAAAAAAAAATGTATTCAATTGACAACTGGTATGTAACATATATTTTAGTATTTATTTATTGTTTATATTGTGAAGTTGTAGCTATTTGGAAAATGGTCCATCGGACCGAAACGCGTAAATAGAAAAGATTCTGCATGTAATACATGAATTTTTCAATCTGATCTAGTTTATATTGACCTACTCCCAAGAACTAAGAATATCTATATATATATATATATTGACGTGTAATAAGGGGTCACGAGAGGTCATTGAAACCCAAATTCTAAAAATAAACGGTTACGCCCTGTATATTACAAGGGCACTTTTATTCGTTGAGGTACAAGCGGAAAATAAAATTCCCGTGTATAAATAATCACTCGGTGTGATATAAGCATATTATAAATACATGGCAAGTAATAAGTTGTATCTGTAAAAATAATTAATTGTAAGATACCGTAAAACGCATTTAAATGCGAATGCAAATCCATCATTTTAAGATAAATGCAAAACCATTCGTTTATAATAAAAATGCACTTTCCGTGGATAAAAATAAGTAATTTCGTGTATTTGAAACCCCAATTCCAACTTGTGTATTAAAAGCACGTTTTGATGATAAAAGCAAATATTTCTATAAATTGCAACCCCTTTTGCAATTAAAGTTTAAATTAATTAACCTGTGGATTACAGAAATTTATTTTAAATGAAAAATTCTCTAGAATATTAGTCATACGTATTTAGAACTAGGTAAATAAACTAATTAATAAATGAAACATTTATTCCAAGAAGAAGCTGGAACACTAACCAACCTACGAAATGTAATAAAAATTGACAAGGAGTATTTATGATCTTCGCATTCACTGTTGGAGAGAAGCAATACGCCACAAATAAGTGGAACGAGATTATAAACGCCGCGATTTTAGACACTAATGAGTTTTTCTGGGAATCATTATGTACATACACATTATACTAGGTTCTAGAAAATAGATAATTTGTATATATAAGAAAGCGTTTATTAATTAAGGGATTCATTCGATTCTTAAATTGGATCGCGAAATGTTATTTTGATTTAAGTCGCGAGCTGTTGCTTTGTGAAGATGATATTTGAAGTATGCAGTAAGTATAAATATTTATGGTTCCGGGTTGGGACCGTGTCATTTTATAAACTAAGGTCGACGTTTCGCCCACTTTTGTAAAGAGCTTCATCAGGACAAAAAAAAAGAGTAATAAAATAAAAATAATAATAAAGATAAGAATGATAATATTAAGTAGACAAGTTAAAGTGTAAAGAGTAGAGTTACTCCTGAGCTAGCAGACTCACTAGCCCATTCAAAGCCAAAAGGTGTTTTGTGGCGAAGTAACTGGTGAAAGTTGCGAAAGTGGTAGTTTATATAGGGTGAGAACTTATATATAGGTCCCGTGTGTGAGTGTTGTCACGCACGTTAAAGATCCCTACCTTGCCTGGAACGGCAAGGGTTCGGCAAAATTCTAAATTTCCAGGCAACAAAAAACTCGCCTCCTGGCCAATGTAGTACCTTCGGGTGGAGCATTGGAAATGTAAATGAACGGCCTTACCACATCGGCGGCTCCGTGGCGTTGTGGTATGTGTGTGACTACTACGCCCAAGGTCCCACGGTCCGCTTGAAAAACGTTAGGCGAGAATTTTTCACAAAAATACACCCTCGTTCTGATGATAGGTAAAATGGAGGTCCCGTGTGTGAGTGTTGTCATGCACATTAAAGATCCCTACCTTGCTTGAAACAGCAAGCGTTCGGCAAAATTCCCAATTTTCCAGGTTAAAAAACTCGCTTCCTGGTCAATGTAGTACCTTCGGGTGGAGCATTGGAAAATCACATGTAGGACCTTACCACATCGCGCGGCTTCGTGGCGTAGTTAGTATGCGTGTGACTACTACGCCCAAGGTCTCGGGTTCGAATCCTGACACGGTCCGTTTGATCCTGCATCTTTTCAGTTCTTATGATCTCTATTTAAATTGATCATTTGGATCTTGCATAAAATTCTCAATTATAGTTTTACTTTATTACGTAATCCATAGATAGATACTGAAAATTAAAGTAATTTTTTGTAACCTATTGTTTTCAGTATCACCATTCCAATATATTAACTTGAGGTGATTGTTAGTACCATCCTAATTTAGATAATATTGTAATGGTTTTGAGCATATTCGCCGTTGTCTATTTCTAAATCGAACAGCATAATTGTCCTTTACAATCCATCTGGTTTCGATGGAAAGTTTTATGATATGATCTGTTTTAAAAAATGTACATTATAATTAATCTAAACATTGATAATAAATTTCTGCGGTTGTATTTCCAGTCCTTGCTTGCAATTATTATCAAAGAAAAAATGTTTAATTGCATTTGCTTTATTTTACTTTGTTCCCATGCCATGTTCATTAAATCTTCGAACTTTCCAAAATATCTGCAACTATTATAATTGTGGGTATAGATTGCTAATTCTGTATGTATGTGTTTAGATGTTACATATTCAACGTTGATCTATTTCGTAGCAAAGGTTATTGAACGTTTGTTTATTCGTTAGCTATAGCCTGTGTAATTTATTAATTATATAGAAGAAAACTTGCAGTAATTTAGACAAAGGTCATGCATATGTAAATAATTATCGTTATTACATAAAATTAAATAAATTAAATTTCAAAGAAATATTGCTTAAGATTGTTTTATTTTTTCTAGTAGTTTCAACTCTGTAGAGAACTACGTTTGTGGAATGAAACCACATTAAGCGTGTTACGTAAATTATAAAATGACTACTCGAATTTGGTGACACCCCATATTTTAAAGTATTCTCGTTTTTAGCTGCAAACTATTTTTCAGTTAATTATTTATCTGCCCCGAAGCTGACAACCTAAATTATGGATACGGGTTTTAATCATTATGAAGGTTTTGCTTATACTAATAAATTACTCCTAATTCCATCAACTTTTGCTATTAATAAGTGTTTATTTTAGTGTTAGTCGTCTATACTAGGTAATTCATTAACAATGGGCAATCTCTAAACGTGGTACTAGACAGCAAAATATTGTAGCAAAGGCTCCGAAGTGTCTAGAATCGAAAGTGACAAAACTATTAAACAAACAATAGATTGATTGACAGTTATAGGGGTTCATCTAAGGAACTAACACAAAGCGTATAAAAGTAAAGAGTAGAAAAATCACGAAAGGTTTCTAGTATTTTCTGGGCCGTTTTTGGTAGGTTATAAAACCGTAGAATACGATAGAGAAATCAGTTTCAATCGAAGTATGATTTGCAGGTATTGTAATATAAATTAGGAAATACAGCGTTGGAATTAAACGTTTGACGCGTGTGTGTGTGTGCGTGTGCGCGTGGGCGCGCGGGTGCGTGCGTGCGTGCGTCGGTGCGTGTGTGGAAAACCGTTTTCTGAAAAACTAAGGATGTTCATTTAGTACACATCTCCAAGCTAAGACATCAATTAGTAAGATAAGATAAAATAGGAAAAATCATTCAAAAAGCGTATGGTTAAAGTATATTAAAAATATGAAAGAGCGCATCCAATTTTACACAGAAAAGCTACTCTTGCTTAACGTCTATAACTCTGCTGGTGTTTGAGTTATTAGTTTTGAAACAAACCAACGTATGTATGTAGCTTGTGAAATATTTATTCTAAATCACTAAGTAGATGTGTGTCGGCATTTAAGTTTTTAGGTTTTTAGTTATTTTGCGTGTGTTAATGATAGTGTTCAGTAATAAATTTTTGTTTTTTTTTATATAAAAAATAATTGCAACAAAGTCTATCTACTTGGCAAAAAATTCCGCGGTATAATCATATTTCTAAGAGTGAAATGCATAATATCATTTGCTGTTTTGTTAGCAGCAACCGGAAGATATTTATAACCCCAAACTGTTCTTTTTAACCGCCTGTACGAGATGCTGTCTTTTCGTCTTAAAACTCACAATGTTGTTACAAAAATCATAACCGTCGATGAAAAAGAAGAAGTTTCTGAACTGAGCATTCTTCGACAACAGGAATAAGACAACTATTTTATGTGTATAATCTTGAAAAAAGAAGAACTCCGTCCACATCAATACATTCCTCTTAGGAATTTATTACTTGAAGATAAAGAATACAAACCCAAATATTCTTAGTACGATTTTTCCCCTCACGAAGCGACGTTAATTTGAAAAACAATTATTAGTGGAAAAGAAAAAACATTTTAAACACAAGTTTAAGATAAATATTTGGTGTGGTGTAATATGAGTCTCATTGATCCTTCTGAACTGCCATCAAATCTAAATGGATTTCTTTATTAAAACTTTCTTGGAAACTATTTAAACGATTTTCTCACTCTCCATAAGACAAAACATGTGGCGGAGACAGAACAGGCGGCTCAGTAGCTTGTTAGTTTGCGCGTGACTACTATACCCAAGGTTCCAGGTTAGATTTAGGACACCAACCGCTTGAAAAATGTTAGGCGAGCATTTTCAACAAAATGCGCCGTCGTTCCGATGAAAAGTATAATGTAGGTCCCATGTGTGAGTATTACCTTGCACGTTAAACTACCCTACCTTGCTTGGAATAGCAGGAGTTCGTCTAAATTCAGAATTTCCAGGTAAAAAAAACTCGCTTCCTGGCCAATGTAGTACCTTCGGATGGAGCATTGCAAAATCAAATGTAGGGGCTTAGATGAATCCCAACACATGATTCTTAGTTAGTGCGCTTATACCTAAATGAAATTTACTTTTTCAGTGGAAGTGAATTTGGCAAACCAAGGAGTTTAGATTTAAATCTTCTATACTTTACAATAACGTCGTAAATGAAGGAAATGTTTCAAAGAAAATATTAATTCTTTTAAGAAAATACTAGGAGCTGCAAATGTAATTAAAAACAACTGACCTCTTGATTAATATTCGAAGGTCTTTTAGGAAGTGTATCGTAAAATGTAAAAGTAGTTGGTAAACATTTCGAACTTTTACTTTAAAGAAATGTTTATTGTTAATGTTACTGATTCTTATAATTATTATTTATTATGATTATTATTATTATTATAATTATTGATAAACAAAATATGTTACCCCATTTAAAAACGAATGGCTCAAAAATAAACAAATTTACAGCAATGATAAATTTTCTGTGTAACATTGAACGACTGTTTTAATTTATTTCAACCATAGTTCAACAGACAATAAGGTTATGTTTCGATTGACTGCAGAAACTGACTACAACCAGCGTCCTTTATAAGTAATGCCAAAATAAGCTTAAAATTCGTACTCCCATGCCAAAATACGTAAAACTAATACTAAACAAATTTAAAAATTTAAATGCATAATTTCACACTCTTTTAAACATTGGTAAAATGCATACAATACTCAATCGTCATATTTTCTTGTCTATTATCGTCCATTTTAATGTGTTGTCTTGTATAATAAAGAAAAATTTTAGAACAAATAAATGAGTAAATATGAAATAGAACTATCAGGGCAACTCAAAACGTGCTCTATTTTACGTACTAGCAATACATAAAGGGTGGGGCACAGAAACCTCCCACGTTTCAATGATTGGCTATTGGGGAATGGGCCATTCCACAGGGTTGGGGTTGGTCTTGTTTGGAAGGTGGATGATCTAGTTTTCTGTAGTAACCATGCAGTGGACTAGAGTGCAACGTGCGTTTGTTATCGAGAGTTTTATAAAAATGGTGAATCTGTTATTGTGACACAAAGAACATTCCGCACGCGGTACAATTTGTCATCGTCTGCTAGTGTTCCCGACCGGAAAACAATTTTGTGTTGGGTGAAGAAATTTAGGGAAAGTGGATCTGCACTAAATGTGAAAAAGAAGGGTTCTGCTGTGACCGTCAGAACCCCTGAAAACATCGGTAGAGTTAGGGCGTCGATTTAACAGTCTTGAACGCGTTCTGCGCGCAAACATGCTGCTGCTCTTCAGATTTCGACGACTACAGTGAGGCGGATTTTGCATTGTGAACTCAAGATGTACCCCTACAAGATGATGATTGTGCGGGAATTGTTCCCAACGGACTAGGGGCGGCGTGTGGAATGTTGTCAGACGATCCTTCGCGAAGTGCCTCCTACTGCAATTTTGTGGAGTGCGGTGTATTAATAAACAAAATTTTTGCGACTGGTTAAATGAAAACCCTCGACAGCTTCACGAAACACCCCTACACAACCCAAAGGTAACAGTTTGGTGTGCAGTATTGTCCGTAGGCATTATTGGGCGTTACTTTTTTGAAGAAAATGGCGTTACCGCTACTGTTAATTCAAGCTGGTACTGTGACATGCTTGAGAATTGTCAGGCCTAAAATCGTAGAATTTGGTCAAAAGCATGATCCACACAGCTTCTGGTTCCAGCAGGATGGTGCTACAGCATACACTGCCCGTCGTTCACGCACTATTCTTCAGGAGATGTTCCCTGGGAAGGTGATCTCCTTGCGCGGTATGGTTGAGTGGCCCCCGCGCTCTCCAGATTTATGCCCATGCGATTATTATCTGTGGGGTTACCTCAAGGCCGAGGTTTTTAAAGTTCGTCCTAGAACCCTGGATGACCTGAATACTGCAATTGAGGAAAAAATCGTGCAGATAACCCCCGCCACACTCGAGAAAGTCATGCGAAACTTCCAAGAAAGGCTCAATATGTGTCGCACGCCAAGGCCATCATTTAAAGGATATTATTTTAAAAACATAGTTTAAAAAACTACATTATACATCCTTTCCAGGAAATAAAATTTTTTTGGAATATATCATTTAGTTTTGTGTCGTCAGCCTTTTGAAATGTGGGAGGTTTCCGTGCTCCACCCTGTATAATTATTTCAAAGTTAATACGAATAACTTAACCCTTCAAGCACATAAAGTTAATTGATTCTGTTCAATTAATAAGTTTAGTCCACATATAGGTTGTTCACGTTAATTTTGCGGTGACGGCATAAAATTTAAAAATGCTAGGTTGCCACTATGAATTTATTTTCCGTAAATATACATAATTAATGAATTCCGTGGATTCTAAACTGTATGTCTATAAGAACTCTAAACGAGAGGCGACTTTTCACTGATTACGTCCTAGATGAACACCTAAGCTTTAAATCTGCAAATGAAATTTGCATAAAGTTGAATTGACATTTATTACTGTAGATGATTTAACAGAGAATTATTTGAAAATGTGCATTAAAATTAATAGGTATGTAGCTTGTACTTTAAAATAAAATAAAAAATACTCTATTGGGATATTGTTATTACAATATGTAGTAAATTATAAAGCTTTCTGTCATATAAAATTATTAACTCATATTGAAGCTGATCTAAATAATATTAACAAGAAAACATCTTATTGGTTCTTGGGCAAGAAAAGTTGAAGATTATGAACTCTGCTGTATCGTGTGAAGTTGTCGTGAATATAGATCTGTTGTATAACCTAAGACAAACAGTTGAACAAACTTTTAGTCAATTGCAGAACTCTATGTCATAAGGCATTTAGCGCCTTACTAGATGTAACAGCAGAAAAACTCTTATAAAAGTGAAATTCATTAAATAACTTAATTATGATTCTACTCATCAAAACAAATATGTCCAAAAAGAGCTTACAAGAAAATTTTAACTTTGTAAAGGAACCTGGTATAAAATCTCAAATAATTGTTGACTAAAGTGCCAAGCTTGTTACTGAATATAGTATTTTTCAAGCAGAATAGCTCATGATCTATCATCTTTACGTTAAATGTAAGGAACATATTGCCAACAACGTTGGTGAAGCTTATCAATTGAAACTGACATTTCGATATTGCTAATGGATGGAAATGGTTGAAATTCGATAAGTATTTGCCTGAGGGATAGTATAGCATTTGAAGGTTATTGGCAGCATTTATTTTCTATATAAAGCTTTTCCGGTGGAGATAAATACTAAACTACGACAAAAGCTTTAAGGATAGTGTTTTCTATATCTACTATAGTTTTAACTCATGATTAAGTGGGTATGAACGAACAAGAAAGTAATGAGAGATTTTAATAATTGTTCACTCGATCGTTAATTTATCTAATAAAAAAAAAACTGAGCCTTTCTTTTATGGATACAGTCTTTTCTAACTCAAAATTGTTCCATTAGCAATTTTGCTTTAGTAGCTGATGTTTATAAACTTGCTAATTGGCAAAATTGTTTCGTTGGAAGAGAAATTTGTCTGATACAAAAATTCTTTGCAAGTATTGTTCATTGTACTTAAACCTTATGATTATTATAAGCAACTACAGGTGTGTGCTTTGCAATATTCTCAAGTAATGTTGATTGTGCAAAAGGATTTATTGGAAAATAGTTAATTCCGCAAATGTTTAAGTGTTGGGGGATCTTGGTAGCCACAGGCTGTTTAACCCCCTTCACATACCATTGAATATCGATGAAACAGCGTATATATTTAGAAAACAATAGAAGGGGAACCGAGTTGTATTTAGGGTATAGGAATTTCAGGGTAATGTGTAGATTTGCTCAGAATAGGAACCAATGGAGGTACTCGTCTAACCAGTTCCAGGACTGAAGACCTAATGATGATGACAAAAATCTCGTGTTTTTTACTATGGAAAATTCAAAGCAGGAATTATACAATATTTACGATGAGGTTGATTACACAATGTTACATCAGTACTTGTAGATTATTCTTTGTCAGGCTAAGATGAGTGTATTATTGTTTTATAAGTACATAATTATATATTAATTTTATTATTGCCAGTTCAGTTACCTCACGTTTATACATAATTATTCTGTTATTATTATATTAACTCTCATTACTTTCCTAAGGGCCTAAACGTTGTAATTGCCATAAAGTATGAGTCTTTATTATAAAAATAATTCTGAGATCAAAATGGAATAATATTAGAAATGCATTTTTTTTAAATTTAATAAATATAATCGAGATGTAAACATTAAGCTACGCATGTACATGTTATTGCAAACCTCTTCACAGGGTTTAAAAACTTAATACAACTAGTGATGGATTCGTACCGAACCGAATCGAACCTTGCTCATGGTTCAGTTCGGGTCGAAAACTTTTTAGTCCGGTTTGATTTGAAAAAGTATTTCGGTTCGAAAAAACGAACCCAACCGAACCGAACCGATTTGACATTTTGATATTTTAAACAACTAGTGCGTTCAACTACAACAATATAAAATAAATTTACTTTTATATTTATAATTTGCTACTTTCAAATTCACCCAAATTAATTTGCTTTTTAGCATAATTCTTATTCATACTTTTTGTCTAGGTTTGCCTTTCCACTACGTACTATCTTTAACGAAGCATAATTAAAATTAGGTTAATACTGAAAATCACCTACCAAAACTTGAAATTTGTGAATAATTGAGTAATTTTTACATATCATTTTGCCGTGCAAAAACGTTAACTCACGTTCTTTGAGATTACTTTAATTATAGTTAGTATAAAAGGTATCAAGAGAGGAAGTTGTATGCGATTTCTGTTGCAGTACAAACAAAAGTTTTTTTTCAAATGGCAAATAAAATTCCCTTTACTACAAAAATATTTTTGAAACCTCAAATGGAATCTCTAAAAAACTATTCGAACATCTAATGGAACCTCTAAATACGTATTTCGACCACTAAGTGGTTATCTTTAGTAGAAAATAGTTAGAACTATAATTAAAACTAGGTTTCATTTCAGCCTATTTGGCGAAGAAAATATCCTTATAAGTGAAATCTAGCTTGATTTTAGTTCCAACTATCTTCAGTGAAGATGACCACTTACTGGTCGAAATACATATTTAGAGGTTTCATTAGGTGTTCGAATAAGGGTTCCATTAGAGGTTTTAATGAAGGTTCCATTCAGAAATATTTTTGTGGTTAAAGGTGTTTTTTTCCGTTTGACAAAAGCTTTTTCTTTGTACTACATCAGAAATCAGATACACTAAAACTAAAGTCATTTCAAAGAATTTGTGATAAAGTTTTTAGACGGCAAATGACATTAGTAGATATCATTCAATTATTCGCACATACCAAATTTTGGAGAGAGTTGTATTACATTACGCTACAGGTCTTTAAATGATTACAATGGTAAGGAATCATATATTTGTATTTCGAAAGTTACGTTTTATTTATATTCGTAGCGCAAATTATTATAATCAAGAAATTTACGTATTTGAGAATTTAATGAAGGCAGTTTAAGAAACAAATTTATCTATGAATCTACGTTGAATGAATTCGGCTCGTTCAATTTACTGGGTAGTGTACATTTGTACCGAACTAGGTTAGTTACCCGAGTCTAAGGTGCAGACGCCGCTATTCTATTGTTGGTTGCAGTTTAAATCAATGCACTTAGATGTCGTTTATGTGATAAAATCTCTGGAATATTATTCATCGTCTCGTAATTCCTTTCGTTACTTTTTAAAGGAAGATTAGAAACATATCTTGGGGGGGGGGGCTTCCTTGTAGATACGCGTGTCACGCCCATTGTTAGCATGTTTGCCATAGGAGTTTGTTTTGCAGTATTGGTTCAAAAACTGGAACTTTGCCGTCTGGTGACTTTAGTTTACTGTCTACATCCGGACAACTTGAAAGTAAATAGATGAGTATTGAAGTTAAGCTTTTAAATTCCGCTTATAAATTTGTAACAACCCACTATAAATATCAGAATAAATGTAATAAAATTTACATACCGTACAACTTTGCAAAGAATATTTTGAGATTATGAGAATTTAACATGATTATACCTCGTAATGCTGAAATTGTATGAAAATTCCTTAAACTATATGCATTTCAAATAGATTATTATAACTTGTTTAAGAGTAGTTTGCCTGTTAGCCTACAGTACTGTTGGTGTCAAACTTCAATTTTTTTAAATAATTAATCATTATCTTGCTTCTTAAAAAAATCTTAAAATTTCTTTTTGGTTAAGTTACTATTTTTAACTAAGAAGTGAACGTTTAGTCTTTAAAGTGTATCAAGCGTCAACTACAGATGTTAACTAAAAATATTTCAAATTTATTTATTCTGCAGAAAATTTCTAACCACTTTAGTACATTTTTAGATTAGTTAAATGCTACTGGTGTATTCTTGAGTTATAAATTTTGTTGTATATAGCTACTTTTGAACGAGACTATTAATTGTATATGTATTAAATTATAATTATTATTTATTTTTAAAAATATATACAAAGAAAACAAATGATACAGAACAAAGACAACAAGTAATTCTACTTTTAAGATTTTATGAAGTTTTATGAAATGCCTTAATGCCTCATTAGAATTATTTGAGTGAAGTACAAAATTGTACAAGAAAATATAAAAATATTTAGGGTTTTGATTTATATGAGCTGTATATTTTTGCAAATTATTTTTTCTAATACAGGTGCAGATCGGAGTAATTTGTGCTCAAGTGTTTAGGTTAATCCTTAGATTCCCAACATTGAGTCGACTTACCTGCTCATGTTGTGTATCTATAGGTGCTTAGAGTTGCCAGTTATTGTTCATATTTGTATCTCTCGAGTTTTTCGTGCTTTTTATTCTTTTTTTATTTGACCGTGTCCCCACCAACCGGTCACTCGTCTGGTTCCGTTTGTTTATTTTTCTTTAGGCGTGGCGGCTCCGCCCCTACTGTCTGTTTATCCATATCCACCTCCATTTTATTGTTCCACAGGGTTGATCCCCAGCTAGCTTATCTTCTTAAAGTTTCCATTTCTCTTAGCCACCATCTCCATCCACCTTTTACACTGGGTTATTTGTTTCATTGCGATTACTCTACTTTGATTTGGTGCTTCCCCCCCGACCCTCCATTGGTGTTATAACCCTATAAGAAATTTATAGAAAAACACGGATACTTAAAGTAAAAAACTACTTTTTCTTAAAAGTAATTACCCACAAAAGTAATTTCAAATACTTTTTGTTAAATGTAGTTAAAAATTAATTTAACTATTTTTGCAAAGTAACTTTTACAACGCTGATCCACATGCACCCTGCAATATAGATTACAAGTATAGGAAAATTTGTATTTTTAGATTAACGTATTTGTTTACTTATTGCCAAATGATGTTCAAACATACACCCGACCTTGAAATAGTGCGTTAAAAAATCGGTAAATTTTATTTAGCATTTTATAGGTCAACAAATCCCAAACGTGACCTTGGGTTTTATTTTAGGATGTTTCTGTACTGATTGTTTTCAGTTTATCATCTGTATGAGCTTCATAAAAAGCTAATTTTAAAATTCAACCTTGTTATATTGATTCTATGTTTACACAATATTTTAGTTACTCTTTTAACAAGTTTTTATTCCTAATAGCAAATTTTACTGGAAATTAATGTATGTAAAGTAGATAATTCTTGCTATAATTTTGTTTTGTTTATTTAAATCTACATTTCAGTATGTTTCAACGTTTTAATTTATATACACTGATAAATATAACAGCTTTGGGTTAGAATTGTACTAACTTAAACGCAAATTTCGGTTGAAATGTAATTTCGACAAAAGTTTTTGTGGATCTACCGACACTCATTTCCGATGTGTTTCAAGGATAGTTTTGTACACACAGATTAATCCAACTAAACATTGTTATCTTAAAATATTTATACAGGCAGACTGTAAACACGTATTACTCAGAGAGTCGAGACGTGGTTTGTCAATATTTACCTCTTTAAAAATATATTCTTCAAATATTTAATATTGCAAGAAATACTAATAGAAGTGTGTTATTGTAATTTGCGACCGATTGTTAAATGCATCTGTAGTTATTTTAAAAATGTAAAGAAGAATAATTAAAATGGCGGAATTTGAAAATTGACATTTTTAAAGACTACAATGTAGATCCGAATTAAACGAAAAATCGTGGAACTAATTTTAACAAAATAGTTATTTGTACACTTGCAAAAGGCGGATGTGAGTTAGATTATAACCAGGGAGTGCTCCAATCGAACAACTTTTGCAGTGACCCTTTTTTATGCAACCACAACATTTTCATCATCATTAGGTCTTCAGTCCTGGAACTGGTTAGACGCGTACCATCATTGTTTCCTATTCTGAACTAACCTATACATTTCCCTGAAATTTGCACGGTCTGCATCTATCACTATCTGATCTAGGTCTACATCTACCTCTTTTTTTTCCTATCTCTGCTTGTAATATATCTTTTACTATTCCCCAAAAATGCCTTTGAACGTATTCCGCCCTTCTATTTCTCTTTTTCGCCAGATATCCTTGTTCCCCTACTATTTCTATAACCTATTTGTTATTATCTTTGTCTGTCCATGCTATCGTCCTGATACATCTGAAGCACAGCATTTCAAAAGGCTGCTACCGTTTTTCTGTCTGCGTTTCAGACTGCCCGTATTTCATAGGCATACTGTGCTGTGCTCCACACATATGCTTTCAACAATTTTCTTCTTGTTCTATGTTTGTTGTCTTTCCTCATAGGCGCTGTTCTTTCTTGTTAGATGCAGTTTGGTCACCTTCTATTGTTTTACAGTTATATACCCTATTTCTCCGACCTTCAGTGGTTGTGAAGGGAGGAGGGCGTCGCCGTGGATCAATGTAGTAAGCGTAAGACTACGGATCCCAAGGTCCCGGGTTCAAATCCCGACACGGCCGACTGCTTGAAAAATGACAGGTGAGCATTTTTCACAAATATTACGCCCTCGTTCGGATGAGAGGTTAAATGGAGGTCCCGTGTGTGAGTGTTGTCACGCACGTTTAAGATCCCTACGTTGCCTGGAACGGCAAGGGTTCGGTAAAATTCTAAATTTCCAGGCAACAAAAAACTCGCCTCCTGGCCAATGTAGTACCTTCGGGTGGAGCATTGGAAATGTAAATGGACGGTTGTGAAGGGAGGTAAGCAGCCTGTGGCTGCCAAGTTCCCCCAACACTTAACCATTTACCGATTTAATATATTTTCCAATATATCTTTTCGCACAGTCAACATTAGTTGCAGATATTTCGCAAGCAACAACTAGTTGTTTATACTAATCATCAGAATTATCTGCGCTTATTTTTTCGTCATTAGGTTTTTCGTCTCAAAACTGGCGTTTATTTATATTTTGAACTAGCCTACATAGTTCCCTGAAATTCTCATAGCTCGTTCCCCTTCTATTGTTTTCTAATTTTATGCTCTAAATAATCAACATGTTTAAGCACAGTTATTTTTTCGTCATTAGTTTATCCATCTTGGGATTGGTTGGATGCGTACCTCCATTGATTTCTATTCTGGGCTAGCATACACATCTCCCTGAAACCCATGCAGCCTACATCTTTTACTATCTGTGTGCAGTAGTCTAACCTAGGTCTGCCTTTTCTTCTCTTTTTTCCTATCTCTGCTTCTAATATATTCCGTACTATTTCCTCATGCCGTAGTATGTGGCCTATCATCCTATCTCTCCTATTTTTTACCGTTTTCCACATATTTCTTTCTTCCTCTGCCATTTTTAGTACCTCTTCGTTCTTAACTTTGTCTGTCCATGATATCTTCATCATACGTCTGTAGCACCACATTTCAAAGGCTTCTACCTTTTCTTATCCGCTTCTTTTACTGTCCAGGTTCACAGCCGTATAATGCTGTGCTCCACACATATGTTTTAAGCAATCCTTTTCCTTGTTTCTATGTTTGTGGTCTTTGAGCACAGTAGCTGCTTTTTCTTGTTAAATGTAGCACGACCTTGTGCTAATCTTTGTTTTATATCTTTTATGCTTTTCCCATCTTGCGTTATTTGGCTTCCTAGGTAGCAAAAATCCTTAACCTCTTGTAAGTTCGTGTTACATACTTGTATTCTTGTTTTTGATTTATTTTCCCCACCTTTGCATACTAGAACTTTAGTTTTAGTTTTGTTAATTTTCATACTCTGTTAGAACCGTTTCCATTTCATTAAGAGCAACTTCTAACTCTTCCTTGCTAGACGCTAATACCGCTATATCATCTGCAAATCTAAGCATATCAATTTTTTGTCCCTGCATAGTAATTCCAAATGTCTTCCTGCATTTGACAGTATTTATTGCCTTTTCTATGTACAAGTTAAAAATCAATGGGGATAGGGCACATCCCTGTTTCACCCCTTTCTTAATGTTTACTTCTCTATGTTCCTGCTTTAATTCTATTACTGCTGTTTGCTCTTTGTATAAGCTATGTACTATTCGTCTATCCCTATAACTCATTCCAATCTTTTTGAGTATTTCAAACATTTTTTCTAATTTATATTGTCGAATGCTTTTTCCAGATCTACAAACCCTATATACACGCTTTCCCCTATTTCTATTGTTTTCTCCATTATCACTCTCAGAGCTAAAATAGCCTCTCGTGTTCCCCTGTTTCGCCTAAACACACATTGGTCTTCGCCTAGTATTTCTTCCGCCCGTTTTTCCATTCGTCTTTGCACAATTCTAGTTGATATTTTTGACACGTGTGCTGTCAAAATTATTGTTAGAAAATTTTCACAACTATCCGCGCTTTTCTTTTTTGGTATAGTTACTATGATGCTACGTTTGAAATCTTTGGGTATCTCGCCTGTCTCGTACATATAGCTTACAAGTTGGAAGAGACGTTCTGTTACTGCTTGTCCAGCGGCTTTTAGAGTTTCTGCTTGCACCTTATCTGTACCCGGACTCTTTAATGCTAATTCAAACTCATCTTTAAGTATAGAATATCCCGTCATCATTTTCAATGTCTGATTCCTGTTCTAATGCAGTTAGTTTCTCTTCTGCATATAAATTCCCTATATACTCTTGCCATCTACCCACATTCTCTACATTTTCTATAATGACGTTTCCTCCCGCGTCCCTTATATTTTTGCTATACGGTTTTATATCCCTAAAATTCATTCTAATTAATTTATATGCTTCGTCTGTTTTTTCTATTTCCATCTTCGTTTGTACCTTTTTGCACTTTTCATCGATCCATTGTTCTTTAGCTTTCCTGCATTTTCGAATAATTTCCCATTTTATGGCTTTGTATCTCTGTTTTCCTGTTTCGTCTGATTTATTTTTGTATTTTCATCTTTTTTCTATTAAATTCGGGCTATCTTTTGTTATCCATGGTTTCTTATTTTCTTTTTGTGTATACCCCAGAATATCTCTGGCCGCCATGTCTAGGCTGGATTTAAAGTTATTCCATTCTGTTTCTACTTTCTTAGTATCAGATATTTTCCTGATATCTTTGAGCAATTCATTTGACTTTTTTTCGAATCTTTCTTGAATATCTTTATCTTTTAGGTTCTCTAAGTCCAAGTGCCTTTTTCCGTTTCTTTTTTTTTACATTCTTAAATTTAAGTGCGGCCTTCATAATTACGATGTTGTGGTCTGTATCTATATCTGCTTCTGGGTAGCTTCTACAGTCTTTTACTTGATTCCTAAACCGTTGTCTAACAAGATTGTAATCTATTTGATATCTTCTCATATCTCCTGGCATCTTCCACGTATATCGTCTTCTAGCATGATGTTGAAATAATGTGTTTGTGATGATTAAATTCTTCTTGTCGCAAAATTCTACCAGCCTATTTCCCCTGTCGTTTCTCGTGCTTAAACCAAATAAACCTACTACCGCTCCTTCCCTACCCTCACCTACCACGGCATTAAAATCCCCCGTAATTATTAAATTTTCATGTCCTTTTACGTATCTTAATATGGCTTCGATATCTTTGTAGATGGCTTCTACCTATTCGTCACTGAGCTAGAGGTGGGCATGTATACTTGTATTATTACTGTGTTTACCGGATTAGATTCTAATCTAACCATGAGTACTCTTATCGTTCTTTTGTAAGTAATTTTCTACACAGTATCCTATCTTTTTCCGCATAACTATCCCCATACTCAAATTTCCTTCCTCTGCTCCTGTATGAATTATGCTGAAGTCTCCACTCCAAAAATCCCCGCCTCTGGCCACCGAACTTCGCTGATCCCTACTATGTCTAGTGATAACTATTCATTTCGATTTTTAGGTTCTCTAGCTTACCTACTTGCTTCATACTTTTAACATTCCACGCTCCGACTCGCAGAATGTTCCCGACACTTATTTTTAACTTTCTGATCGCATCCTCCGAAGTAGTCCCCTCCCGGAGATCCGAATGGGGGACTATTTTAACTCCGGAATCTTTTACCCCAGAGAATGCATGCCATCATGTTTGTTACAATTTAAGTACGCTGTGTACTTGGGAGATAATGTGGTGGTTTCCCGTTGCCTTCCACATCGCGGTAGTGTGTCTTAGACTGTCATACCGACCCCTATGGTCTCTGCCAATCTAAGTACCGAAAGAGCCGCTGCCCTCTTTCGGGGACCTGTCTTAGTCTGGTTCCTCACTAACGACCCTAATACTTTGGTTGGACCTGTAGTTTGGCTCTTTAGCTCATTAGAACACGCAAGACATTTCACCTGTTCTAGTAATTTAGAACTTCGGCAAGGTGCAGGTCCATTCGAAATGGCACAACATTTTATAGAAATTAATTTGTACAAATTGATTTCTTCATCTCTGTTTGTTTTTAATGTTTAGTTTGATAAATGTCACTAGTACATATTTTAGCAACCATGAACAGGAATTATAATTGTTCCGTATGTTACGGGTATTTGAAGCGTGATATTATTAAATTTGGAATTGCCCAAAAGGGACAGGAAAATCGTAACAAATAAGGATGCACTGGCTTATACAGTGGTGCAGAGTGGGTCCTTATAGAAATATATAGAAGAAAATAGAACAATATTGAACAATCAATCGTTATGTTACCTTGAAAGGTTTTCAATCAGTCAAGTTTATGGGCGCCAGCTCATCTAATCTAATAAGAATCTCTTTAAACGACGAGCAGTGAGGAGGATTGTACGTACTGCACTCTCATGGTGAAATGGATTTTCTTTACACAATCCACCTGTATGTTTACATAAATAAAACAACCAATCTCAACTCATATCACCTACATCTATCTATTTTTATACTAATATTATTCTATCATTCTCGTGAATATGTACATATAACAATTTTTTATTTACATTAATACTAACGTCACTGACTTAAGGATATTCCTGTAACATAATACATACAAGAAATGGGAAAAAAGGTATAATCTTCAATTCATTATACTTTGATCCTTATCTAGAAGAATAATTTACAATACACCTTTACTTTACCATCAACTTGCAATGCCTTAATTTTTTCTTCTAATGATGTAAGACTATATATTTAGTAATACTTTATACATAAATCCTATCAGAAACATCTAATTCTACCAAAACATGACTTACAGTTTCACCTTCAAGTGACTACAAAAGTACATTGCGCCAAGAGTAATTTATCTTTTCATCGGGCATTTAATTCCAAACTGACTTTGGTGGAACCAAACCGTGTCAATAACTTTTAGTGTTGTAGGTTCTGTTGAAAGTCAGTGGTACACTACGTGAACTCCCATTTATTATTTCATAATGAAATGGGTGTTTTGACGACAAATCAAACTTTCAATGTTTACCCGCACATGTGTCTATGTTTATGGCTCGTGACTCATTAATTCCTTTCGTTGTTTCGTCAGGTGTGATTATTGTCATCTGCCACTTCTTCTAGTGTTTAAGGGGGGATTATGTCTTGTTTTACTAACACGTGAAGCAAGCGTGAACTTACGTGGTCCTATCATGCAAAAACTGAGTGATTGTGTTTTTTTTATTATAGATGTATTGAAACCTTGGTACTTTGTATATAATGCTGCAATTCTATTGTCTGAATTTAATACCGTTCATTTTGCTGCTAAGCGTCTGGTGTTTTTCTAAATTCTATTACCATTACAGTATGTTTAGGGCTTCTTTGTCTTGCAAATATTTAACATTGAATTTAATTTACTTAATTACAATTTGTAAAAGCTCTTTTATATTTGGAATAATTATGATATGAAATACACCCTATTCAAATGCTCCATCAAATATCCCCAAGTTAGCTAAAAGAGTAAATTCGGAGTTACTGCCCGAAAAGTTTGATCAACGGTATCTTATGAAATACAAGTTATTTGAAACTGGGTAAGCTAAATAAATCGTTACCAATATAAGTGAGAATGGAATGCTGAAAAATGTAAGGCGTTCGAAGCATTGGCAGTTCTACTTAAAGTTCCAGATGAAGAATTTTAATAATGAAGCTATATAGTTTTTTTGTTTTATTAATAAATTAATTAACGGGGGTTGTTTTGATTGTGGGAGTTGAGTTGCTGGTGAAATTAACATTGGATGATATTCAAGTTGAACGTAATTTGATTTCATTCGAAGTCTCATGTGCAAGTGATGTGCAAACGCATGTGCAAACGCATATGCAAGCGCATGTACAAGTGCATGTACAAACGCATGTGCATCTGCAAGTGCAAGTGCATGTGTAAGTGAGTGTCCAAGTGCACACGCAGGCGCACGTGAAATTGCACATGTAAGTGCACGTGCAGGTGCACGTACAAGTGCAGGTGCAAGTGCATGAGCAAGTATTTGATAGAGAAGTAAATTGGTTGTCGTACTATCAAGGATATGCTTCACTTTGACGGCTTGACTACCTGCAAAGTACAACAGAATTTTCTTAAATTATGCGATATGAAAACGCGCAGTTCAACCAGTTCAAAAATTGCCGAGTTTTTAAAACTACTCATTGCATAGAGTATACAGATCATTGTATCCCAATAGGTCTACGACTATTCTCCATAATTGCTGATATAGGAACAGCATGGTGGTTGGAAGTATAGTACACTAGCGAAAGGTTATATAGGTTATTCCATGTGTACTAAACTTCAAAGGCGGTTCCGTGTCTTAGTTGGTATGCGTGTGACTACTAAATCCAGGTTCTTGAAAAATGTTAGACGAATATTTTTCACAAAAATACGCTCCCGTTCGGATGAAAGGCAAAATGTAGGTCCCGTGTGTGTGTTGTCACGCACGTTAAAGGACCCTACCTTGTTTGGAATAGAGCAAGGGTTCGGCAAAATTCAAAATTTACAGGTTAAACAAGTTGAAAATGCAAGGCATTGTCGCAACGAACTTCCAAATGTAGACTTACTTTAAAACAAATTAAAGAAATTAAAATTATTATGTTGTAATAATTATAAGTATTCAGATAAAAACAAAAATTTATAAACAACAAAAGAGACATTTTAATATATTTTATTTTATTGAATAAATATTTTAAAAGCTATATATTAGTTCTCATCAATAAGATAAGAAATTTTTTTTTTATATGAATCTAATTATTTTCGGTAATCAAAATTTAAGTTTAAACAATGTCTATAATATTGGAATAATTGGCATGAAATGCCATAAATTGTTCTAATATGTGTCGCATATTGATTTTAAACTTATTTAAAATTTTAATTATCCCTGTGGATTTTCCCGGGGGCTCGGCGTCCCCGTGCCCTGATTTTAACTGACATCAAAACTTAAGCTCGGGACACCGAGCTGAATCGATTGATGTATCACACATTGATGTCCGACCATTAAAAAGGCCTCGGACACACAGACAGACAGACACACAGACAAATAGATTTCATAAACGAACGAAGTTCGTTGAAAACTCGCTTCCTGACCATGTAGTACCTTCGGGTGGAGCATTGGAGAGTCAAATGTACGGAAGGTTATATAGGAAATTCTGTGCGTACTAAAATTCGACATTCTATGAGAATTACTGACAGGGTAAATTACCCACAAGATGCAAACTTTTCAACGTCACACGACTTTACGTCAACCAGTGTCATTAGTGATTTCAAAACTATAATGGATATACCCGTTGAAAATTCTCAGAACCAACTTTTAATAAATCAAGTAACAAGCTGGAATTTGTTCAGTTCCATTCCTAATATAAATTTAAGTTACTGTTCATCATGTTAATTTAATTCAATATCAGCAATAAAATGTTAGTTTACAATAAACGTCAAATTTGACTTGAATTATTTTAAAAACTTTTTTACACTGCCATTAGTTAGTAAAATTTTTAACATCAGGACAAAAGATTTTACACTGGATTTTGTACATTCAATTTTTTTTGTATTCGTTTTCATGGAAACAAATGCAGACAGAGCAGGTAACCTTCAATGGTGATTATAAAATGATTTGTTCCCAAATGAGGTTAACATCCTTTTCCCAGTACCACTTCATTTGTTGATTTACTTTACTATAGTCCCGCGCAACTGTTATGAGCCACTACTACAGTTGGCAACACATACGCTCCACGTCCACAATATTGCGCAATAAAGGTATTACGACATACTTTGCCAAATTGTATCATGTACCAAATATGTTTACAGTGATACAAGATGCACCTTAAAAAAGGTAAAAAACACTCACCTAAAAATGTGGAACGCTTCACGATTTTGCGGTCATCCTTACGCAGGAGCCGTGCTGATTCTCATGGATCTCGTTGGGCGTTGTTTGGGCGTGGGTTTCATTAGGCCATCGGTGAAACCAGATTTGACGTCTTCCCTCTTCTTGTGTTTGTAGGCAGGACGAAGGAATAAGGTGAAGGTAGATATACGATAAGGCAAGAGATAAAGGAAAACCTACATCCTAAAAGAGAAAAGACAAGAAAAACACGACACAGGTAAACAACACTGTTCGACGTCTCGTTGGCTAATAATCATGTCCGGTCGTGTCGGAAACCGCGCACTTACCCCATCACTCCACGCCTGCGGATTCTTTTGTGCCGACGCAACTGTCCGGGATGGCGGAAATAAACAAGTTTATTTTTTAAAATATCGGCGCAAATACACTCACAATTTAATAAGTGTGCAATGACAATTTTCATATCTTCATCACGTGTTTTTTTTTTGAGTACAGTTTCCAGTTCGTAAGGATACTTCCAAATTTTTTCCTGAATAGTGATACCTTACACCATCTATAAATTTGAACATACCAATTCCATGTTAGCAGGTCGGGATTTTGGAATTTGAGAGCAGAGTCACAAATTTTAAAAGCTTCCGCTTCACGGAAGTAATTTTCTGAGCATAGGTTTTCACATATTATTTCCAACAATAAAAATATATAAATAACTAAACGAATATTTAAATATTTTTTCTTTTAGCGTTTGACAAACATCTGTAACTGAATAATTATATATAGTTGCATCTATAAAAGCACATAGCATGTGCCGGAGAGACTTGGTAAAAAGGAACCGCCGGGTAAAGCGATGACGCAATGCCGACATACGTCTTCTCTGAATCGGCGAACTGTAATTATAGAAAATGCAACTGTAGTAGAAGATAGCGGAAATCTTCGAAAAACCGAAAAGGCACCACGTAACAATTTATTATAGTCCTTTATTTGAAGAGTTCAATTAATATAGTAAAATGTGCCAGAGATTAAAAAATACTTTGCTACTGCGAACGAAAGTACTGAAAATACTTTGGAATTGTACTGACAAAAGTACAAAAAAGTGGAAAACATCTTGAGAATGGGACATTACCATTGAAGATATGCGAGGTAAAGGGTATGACATGGGGTAAATAAAGGGAAAAAAATGGGCTCCAAAATTTGCTTTGAACAAAAATCCTCAAGTTTTTTTGTGTCATGTACTGTTCATACTCTAAATATAATCATTAACGATGCAACCAAAGTGACTGCAGATACTTGTAGTTTCTTTGTAATTATTGGAGAAAAATATAATTGTTTTTTATCATCTTTCAAACTTCGGGCAATCTTTTCAAAGTTCGTAAAAAAATACATTGAAACACCCATCAGAAACGCGCTGGGAAAGTAAAATTAATGCAATCTGCTCTCTACGATATCGGTTAGGAAATATTTATGATGCAGTTTTTGAAAACTTACGTAACGAAAATTTTAATAAAGAAATTCGGCATTGAAGCGCATACGTTATGTACTAAAATAAAGGACTACATTGCACTTTTAAAATTTATCGAAAGTTTAAAACTATTTTTACAATAACACCGATCAGATTCAAATTTTAAAGAAGTTCTAAAAACGGCAAAGGAACAGAGTAAAGAGGTAGATAGAGATCAACAATTTAAAACTGGTACAGGTTCGACGACGAAAGAAGATCACAATTTGATTACGAGCATCAATACGAGTCGCCATAATCGCTACATGATAAATTGAGAGTGAATGTGTTTTGTACACATCCAGACGTTGCAATGTGTTCGTTAATAGAACGTTTTGAACAAATTAAAATATTTAATAATTTTAATTTCTTGTATAAATTACCCGAAATTAATAACAAAAATTTGCAAATATATTATGACAATTTGGAGATTCTTTTGAGGGAGGGTGGCAATGAGAACGTAAATTCAATAGAACTATATGAGGCATTATGTGCCTTCCGGGATATTTTCCGGAATGAACAAAAATCTTCTAATATTCTTAATTGTATTGTCTACTAATTGATCTTTTCCGTACTTTTCAACTGCTTTAAAAATACTAATGAAAGCTTCTAATACCGAGGCACTTTTACTAGTAACCGTATTTTTAAAACCCGCGTCTACATTCGTGTTTAGGAACTTGTTTCTCTAACAATCCCGAGGTAGATCCCGTCATTTGAATTACTTCACCTTTATGACGTTCGGCTCTTGTTGTGTGTTAATGTATTTCGAAGCTCTATAACTGCAGATGAAAAGCTTGGATGCCTCTTCTGAAATTGTTCCTCAGTTTCTATAAATTACAACGTTCATGGGATTATCTGTTTTTTCTGTTCACACGGATTGTAGGTCTAAATCTGTCTTATCGTCGAGTTCAATGTCTTTGTATTTATGTCCACAGTTACCTTGTTCTCGCACTTTTTAAAGCGGTGTGTTTATTTAAATTTGTAACGCATTTCTTTATGATTGTAAATTTACAAGTTTTTGATTATTGGGGTAATTTTTTTTCCTAATCTTCTTTGGGAATTAAACCACTAATAGTTTTTAAAATCATCTTTATTTACGTTTCGATCCATGACCTAGGATCGTTGTCAAAATAATAAAAACTTTAAGCTTGACATTTATGACATCAATTGAAGGTGAATTTGATTTATTGATGTTCGAAATATTTGGTTTGGGTAAAGCGATGACGCAATGCCAACATACGTCTTCTCTGAATCAGTGAACTGTAATTATAGAAAATGCAACTGTAGTAGAAGATAGCAGAAATCTTCAAAAGACCGAAAAGGCACCGTGAACTAGTTGTATATACGTATATGTAACAATTTATTATAGTCCTTTATTTGAAGGGTTCAGTTAATATAGTAATATGTGCCAGAGATTAAAAATACTTCGCTACTGCCAACGAAAGTACTGAAAATACTTTGAAATTGCACTGACAAAAGTACAAAAATTTGAAAAACATTTAGAGAAGACATGCGAGGTCAAGGGTATGACAATGGGATAAATAAAGGGAAAAAAGGAGCTCTAAAATTTGCTTTGAACAAAAATCCTCGGGTTTTTTCGTGTCATGTGCTGCTCGTACTCTAAATTTAATCATTAACGATGCAACCAAAGTGAATGCCGATACTTGTAGTTTCTTTGTAATAATTGGAGAAAAATATAATTTTTGTTCATCATCTTTCAAACGTCGGGCAATCTTTTTAAAGTTCGTAAAAAAATACATTGAAACACCCATCAGAAACGCGTTGGGAAAGTAAAATTAATGCAATCTGCTCTCTACGATATCGGTTAGGAAATATTTATGATGCAGTTTTTGAAAACTTACGTAACGAAAATTTTAATAAAGAAATTCGACATTGAAGCACAAACGTTATGTACTAAAATAAAGTACTACAAATTTATTTGCTCCTTCATAACTTGGTATTATTTGCTTAGCAGAATAAATCATGTGTGTAAAATGTTTCACGACAAAAATATGAACATTGCACTTGTTTTAAAATTTATCGAAAGTTTAAAACTATTTTTCCAACAATACCGTTCAGATTCAAATTTTAAAGAAGTTCTAAAAACGGCAATGGAACAGAGTGAAGAGGTAGTTATTGATCAACAATTTCAAACTGGTACGGGTTCGACGACGAAAGAAGACCACAACTTGATTACGAGCATCAATACGAGTCGCCATAATCGCTACATGATAAATTGAGAGTGAATGTGTTTTGTACACATCTAGACGTTGCAATGTGTTCGTCAATAGAACGTTTTGAACAAACTAAAACTTTTGATATTTTAATTTCTTGTTTAAATTACCAGAAATTAATAACGAAAATTTACGAATATATTATGACAATTTGGAGATTCTTTTGAAGGACGGTGGCAATGAGAACGTAAATTCAATAGAACTATATGAGGAATTTTGTGCTTTCCGGGATATTTTCTGGGATAAACAAAAACCTTCTAATATTCTTAGTTGTACTTTTTAACTGCTTTAAGAATACTAATGAAAGCTTCTAATACCGAGGCACTTTTACTAGTAACCGTAGTTTTAAAACCCGCGTCTACATGCGTATTTAGGAACTTGTTTCTCTAACAATCCCGACGTTGATACCGTCACGTGGATTACTTCACCTTTATGCCGCTCGGCTATTGTTGCGTGTTAATCTAATTCGAAGCTCTATAACTGCAGATGAAAAGCTTGGAAGCCTCTTCTGTAATTGTTCATCGGGTTTTGTAAGTTACAACGTCTCAGGGGATTAGCCTTTTTTTTCTGTTCACACGGATTGTGCGTCTAAATCTGTCTTATTGCCGAGTTCAATGTCTTTATATTTATGTCCACCGTTATCTTGTTCTCACACTTTTTAAAGAGGTGTGTTTATTTACATTTGTAACGCATTACTTTACGACTGTAAATTTACGAGTTTTTATTTATTGGGGTAATTTACTATGGTGGCGGTTTCTTTGAATACGAATATGCTTTTCTATGACGGGTTATTTGCCAAAATTTACTTGTAATTTTCTAATTTAATACGAGGAGTGTAAAGTTCCAATCTTTATTGCTGGTTGTATAAGAATGTACTAGGTGCTTTACTATTTATTTTTGTGTTTTAATTTAATATCATAATGAAATAGCCAGATTATTAATGTAAAGTTCCCACGCTTTCATACATTTTTTAAGGTATTTTCGTGATAAAAGCTCATTTAAGTCTGAAATTTCTTAAATTCTTTTCTATTAACTAATGTTGACTTAAAGTAACGCATTAGTATTACATCCTACCTTTTAGTATTACGAACGGTGAGCGTAGCTTTTCTAAGTTGAATTAATTAAGATCTGCCTAAAAACAAGTATGTCGTAAAAGAGACTTGTTAGTTTAGCGTTAATAGCTATTGAAAATGATACGTGTGCGGAATTAGACGTTAAAACCATTATTTCAATTTTGTGAATATTAAATCAAGAATTATAAAATATTAATAAAAAAAAAGTAAATAAATTTATGTAATTTATTTATTTTATGTTATTATGTACTATCTGATAACCTAAAGTTTTAAAAATATGAGAGGGGCACTCGGTAGGGTGGCGGGGAGTAAAGAAAAAAATACAAGTGTTGAGGTGGGTGGTTGGGAGTGGTGAGATAAAAAGGAGGATTCGTGATGAGATAATTTGGCGAGCAGTAAGAAGAAATCACTTCTTTTACCCCAACACTGTATATGAATGAAATTGAGGAAGATACTACACAGCAAATATACAGGCGTGGGAAACTAGTAGAGAACTGGTTAGCGCATAAAGAGTGCGCTTATGCTTTGCCCGCCGCCTATAAATGTGTAGAGGATCACTCAATATATAAATCAAAATCATAATAGTGGTCTAGGGAAGGGAGTTGTTCTCTGAACTTAAACAGAGAATCTCTCGAGAATCAAAGAGCGTAGCATGATTAGCGCTATCTGCACAGCGAAACATTATGTATTAAATAAAGCAATTTCTTTAAAAAAACTATGAGAGGGGCGCTTAAATAAAAATTGCATGTGGGTGGAATGACCCTAGCTGACCCTAGTGCCGACATTGTTTTAAGCTACAGACTAGAAGCAGTGAATCTTTTCGCTCAAATACAAATAGATTGAACATTCAAAACAGGCAATTTACGAAGGATTCCAAAACTTCTTCGATGAACAATAAGTCTAATTTTTTGTTGCAGGAGACTAGTGTTCAAGGAATGTTTCAAGCCAAATTTGTCTCACTGCGTTCCTTTATTGTGAGAATTATCAAACAAATTTGGGTCGGGTGTTTCCTTTTGTATCATAAAGATGGGTTGTTTGTTTTATGGCCAGTTCAATCGTGGGACTCTGTTTCAAATATATCGAAACACTTCAAAAACCTGTGCTCATTGGCTGCGAGTCTCTCCATGAGATTTGTTACATTGCCTAAATATGCATTCACACTTGGGTTTTTTATCAGTTTTTTTCAAAGCGATTGAGTACTTTGACCCAAATACAACGCATTAGTATAACCTCGAACTGATTCAACTTAAAAAGATAATTTTATTCTTCCCTCCTTGTTTAAAATTTCCCAATTTCATCAGCCGATAGTTCTTCCAGCTGACATCAAATGCTTTAATGAGTATGTATGAGTGCTTCTACAACAAGATGTGTTAGTTGTAACAAAAACATACCTATTCATACTTTACTGAAAAAGACGATTTTTAAATTAGTGTTAGAGATGTTCACACTTTTTCATAAATGTATATTAAATAGTACTTTTACTTTACTTTAAAGTTCGTAATTATTAATTTATATAAATTAACGTTCAACTCGAAGCTATTTCATGCCTTTGCAATATGCTAGGATCGAAGCTATTTATTTCTAAATGTTCGCTTAAATGGCACTAAAATCATGAATAAATCTGCTCATATTTTTATTTGTATTTGAGTATTAAAAGTTCGTTTTACGTATTGCTTATCAAACAATGAATTTCGTCATAAAATGTAATGTTAACCTGTCCATCTATTTCTATGCAAAGTATTTATGGACCTGGATCACTAATAATAAAGTTATTTCTTCCCAATTTCCTTAATACGGTGGTTAATAAAGTTCTTGATGTATTTGTCAAATGTTGCTGGAAAGGAGGGCGAGGTTATGAAAAGGTACTGATAGGATTCGCTCTATCACAAACGACACACTTCGTCTATATTGAAGGACCAGCGTATTAGCACTTTGATAAAGCAAAGATTAAATAGTAATTAGTTAACGAACAGTAATAATAATTACCTCCAACTTTTTATGCATGATAACCCTATCGCTCTTACTTATTTATTGAAAGCAGGCATCTTCTTTAAACCACAATTTATCCGTAAGGCAGTCAATGTTTATAATATAAACATTGAAAGTGAAATCCGCTTAACTAATTATTACCGTGGTACAACTCTGCATGATAATACTTTTAATTTGAAATTAAATATTTTGAAATAAAACCTCTTCAAATTCAGTGAAGGTGGCGGCACGACTCTTTAAATGTGTAAGACTTATTTTTCTTAAATGTTTTCCACTTATTTAAAGAGAATTAATTCCACGCTAGAGTTAATTTGGAGGCTGACCAGGAAAAAATATCTGTAAGTGATACTTTATTTTGAAAAGTTTGAACGCAAAATTCTATTGTGTCATCCTAAAGCATGGCAACTCAGAACTCAAACCTTGACAAAAGTTTTGTGCGTATATTAATATTACTCATGTCGCTTTTAAAATCAGAACAGTTCTACGAGCCCTGCTAAATTTACATTACAGAAACCATGCCTTTCCGTTTTTACACAATACTCAGGTAAACATAAGCACCGTATTATTACTTTGAAAATTTGTGGCAATTTGGAAATAAAACTGTTGCATTTTAAAATGAACGCTGTAGGGTAATATTCGTTTCATGAGACACTTGTCGTTCGTCTTCTTTTTGCTAGAAAATATAAAGGTGTTAATAATCCAAAAGGTTAATAGACTTTAGCTATTTTTGTTGGTATTGTACATTTAGGACATTCACGTCTCTCAATATCAAAATTATAAGAAAACGTATTGAATTAGGTTTCCGTCACAGATATATTTTTTGAGAAAAGCTATTACTGTAGTCCTGAATTGTAAATGTCCGTAAATAATGATACTCTTAAGGTAAATCCGATATTTCCCGAAAAATGCTGATCCATTTCCAGAGTTTAGATTATTCTGTTTTAGAAATATTAAACAAGTTTTAACCAATTGTTTTGCAAGATCAGTAAGCTCACAACCTGTCATCTATGTAATTATCTGACGTTAAAACTGTTGAAGCAATAGGAAAATTAGATGACTGTAGTTTCTCTAACTCTGAATTGAATGTAGCGTCTTACGTGTTAAGTGAATTAATTCGTATCATGCCTTTTCAGTCATTGGATAACCAGTTTCCATTTGTTGTAGTCATTAGATTTATTGTATCTAGTTTAAAAGTTAAAGAATTCCCTTTGTTTCCTGCATCGGCATGTGCGCTTTATAAATTAGTTACATCGCAGGTTTAGAATGATTTAATACGTATAAATATGTTAAGATACTCCCGGAAAATTTTTATTATTCTCGGGAAATGACTATTATCTTGCATTACCGAGATGTCGAGATTCTTTATTCCAATTGGTTCTAGGGCATCAGCAAGTTTTAATAAGCCAATCCCGAAAGTGATAAATATAGGGTTGTAACGAGTGAGGTGATTTACATAAACGAAGGTAAATCACTTCAGATCGGAGTTTGACGAAAGGTCGTTGGCCCGTTAGGAGTACTGGTGCGTGCCGTCGATGTAGTGCTCAAGATTCTTGTCCTTTTACTTTTTGTCGTACTTTGCCTTTAGGTCGCTACAACTGCTATCGGCCAGTTGTACGTCAAAAAAAATCTACAGGAAACTGGACCACACTAAAACCCTTAAGATGAACTCATCACCTCAGAACTGTATGGTGAGTGTTATAATTTCAAGATTTGCGTGTAGAAAATTGCAGTTTATGAACATTACTATTTAATTAAGCAAGGGGGTTGTAATAAGCGCAAAAAAGGGAAGGAACTAATTCCATAAGTTACTGAATTAATTTTAAATCTTTAACAGATTTAGAATAGAAAATTCTCTGCACATATTTCTCTGATAATCTGCCGTTTTTTTTTGTTTAAACTAAATGTTCCTATACATGCGTTTTATGCATTGGCCAGGAAGCAAGTTTTTTTACCTGGAAATTTTGAATTTTGCCGAACCCTTGCTGTTCCAAGCAAGGTAGGGATCTTTAACGTGCGTGACAACACTCACACACGGGACCTCCATTCTACCTCTCATCCGAACGAGAGCGTATTTTTGTGAAAAATGCTCGCCTAACATTTTTCAAGTGGACCGTGTCGGGATTCGAACCCGGGACCTTGGGCGTAGTAGTCACACGCATACCAACTACGCCACGGAGCCGCCTGGTTCTCTAAGACCACGAGAAATGCATGGACAGCGTCAGACCGCATACCTTGAACTGGACCCAAAATTGTCCAACCAAAATGGCATTAGTAGCGGCTGGTTGTAAGAATTTTCCTCGGATGATACTGCCATTAATAATAAAGGACTATATCCTCACCTAGCAGCATGTCTATTTGACCAAGTTTATTTTATGTTGGGTATGCAAAATGCAAGCCTTTAAGATGTACAAAGTTACTTACAACTTCAGGAGTAGGTAAATCACCGGAAATTGTTGATAAGATAAAGGTGGTGGTTTCTAAAGATTGCTCATTGTCTAGCCTGAAACGTATAATACAACTAGTAACACCCCGATTGGCACCTACATTCTTAAACTGAAGGAGACAGTTACCGGCTAGGGGCTGAAATGAAAATGGAAATTACCCATTCGTTGTACCATGAAAGCTCGAATGTTTATTTTTAATTGAAAGCCACCTTTGATTTATTACTAACTAGGAAGCACATTAAAATTTATGTTTGACGTAAGATTAGTTAGTCTGATAGATCCGACACAAAACTTGACCCATGAATACGGAAAATTTTAAGAATTTTTAATATAAAAAGGGTATGTATTTATCATAGGACTAATTCAGATGTGTGGCATCTAATTAGAACCACCTTCAAAATATTTTTTTTATCTTTCAAACTTTAGCTAGTTTATTTTCATAATTAGATTTTAATTCACGAGTCTTTAATCTTTGTTGATTTTCAAGACCTCTATTTTACAAATAATTACCTGCGTTTTTCTAATTTTTATTGCATTCTCTTTCTCCTTTTTCTGCAAGCTTAGCCTTGAGATAATCTCTACATTCATTTTAAGAAATTGGTGCCGGCAGTTCCACCTTTTTTTCATTTTTGGACTTTCCTTTCTTAAATGGTATTGGAATGACTAAAAGATCACTTAATTGCTGAGTATTTACATGTAAAGGATTTTGATTTACCGACACTAAGACTGGAAAGGTTTTTCTCCTCTATTGGCTTTGCAATTACAATATTATTGATTATTTGAACTTTGGTTTCCACAGGTTTTTGAGCGACTAATTCACTAGTAATAGAGCCAGCTTCTTCCGACAAGTTTACATCATAATTCTCACTCCTCAGTAAGGATTGTTGAAATAGGACAATATGCATAAATTATTATCGGACCATAATCGTCAACTCCATTCCGTTCATCCAGGTTAAATGTATATTGGCGAATTGTGACATCATTTAAAGAAATGATTGAACCTACTTCTGGAGCAGTGGTTTGAGAATGTTGTTTTTGGTGTAATGTTCGGATCAGTTACCTCAGTTTATGTTGATGGAGTACGCTGATTATAACCTACCTTTGACGGCACAAAGTCCTAATTATCTAATTCTGTTGAGGAAGTATTGTCCCGATAATCTATTTCTGGCGCAAATATCTTCATTCAACTCAGATTCATACATATTGATTTGCTCCAAAATCACCAGTGTATTTATTCCATATTTTGTCAATTTTGGTTCGATATGTTTTATCACTTTATCAGAACACCTAAAGTCATTAAAAGTTGGTTTTTCGCTGTCATGGTTTTCCAACGTCACTGTTGTATTTAGAATAGTCAACTGCAGATGGATTGAAAGGAAAAAGTGCGCATTTGCAAAATTCCTTCAGCATTGTGTCCGATTTCAGTTCATTCAGTACATTTTTAAGTAGTGGATAGAAATTAAATTTCGTTACAACACGATCCAGATTTTTTGCAAACATTGCCACTTGCGCACATGCTGTTTTCAGTTTTCTTTAAGTGGTTTTAATGCACTCACCTCTACCGGTTGTATCAAATGAGTGGTATTCCGAGGAAGTGAGTAAAGAATAATTTTATTTTTGTTGCAGTATTCGCTAAGTTCCATACTCATGTGAGACTTATGATCGTCAACTAGCAAGAATAATGTTTTCGTAATTTCTGATCTTCTATCCACTCATTGAGTTTTTTATGTATGCATAAAGAACATCTTGTTTCATTCATCCTGCGTCGGACCTTCCTAGAACCCATGTGTCAAGCATGCTTTCCATAGTGACATGTGGTGAACGTACATAAAACAATACAATAAGTAGGGATATAACTTTCCACTAGCCGTAAAGAAAATTAACACTGTTATATTATGTTTTTCATTGTCCGATGTTACTTCTTATAAAATTTTCCACCTTTGGGAGCTAACACCTTCACAACCGGGTGGGTGGGTGTGTTTGCGTGCGCGTGTGGGTGGGTGGGAGCGTGCGTGCGCACGTGCGTGTGGGGTTAATGCCCCCATCAGCTCTAAAATAGTTCTTAAATGAATGCAACATTTTCATTATCGGTCTTACATACAATATGAGTACACTACAATATAAAACATGTTTAGTAGGATATTTCGGTTTGTTTCAATCGTTTTTCCCTATCCATGAGTAAGATTGTACTTTCTGAAAAGTAAGTGAGCTGCCCTGCAGCCTAAGTTAGGCTTTTTTAATAAGTAATGTTTATAAACAATCTTC
This sequence comes from Platerodrilus igneus, assembly GCA_036346225.1. NCBI lineage: Eukaryota > Metazoa > Arthropoda > Insecta > Coleoptera > Lycidae > Platerodrilus > Platerodrilus igneus. The sequence continues at coordinate 10,269,386 of JARFIW010001670.1, read as the reverse complement.
TATTATTCATAAAAAAAGTTTATTTTTTATTGAAAATATAAAAGCCTATAGTTCACGACTTCTGAATCAAATCTTCTGAAACCTCTAATGAAATCCCCCCCATCAGTTCTGAATAGGGATGGTAAGAAGAAAGGTAACCGGACCGGCCCGAGGCCCGGCCCGAAATGAAAATTGACGGCCCGGCCCGAAATTTCGGGCTGGCCCGACTTTTATTCAGCGAATAAAAAGATATTTTTTTCTGTTGTGTTCAACAAGTAACTATCACTCTTTTGTTTAATTTAAGAGTATAATGATTTTCAATTACAATCAAGATACTTGTGAAACAAATCGTAGCATATCACTTGATTTTTGATTCTGTTACATACCTAGACGTAGCCGGAAGAAAAGTAAGTACCAGGCTAACTATTAAACGCGGAGAGTGGGGGAATTCGCCTACATACCAAAAAGAAACAAAAAACAAATCGTCCACGATGATCTATTAACAAATAAAAATAAATAACGGATTCTGTACAAACAAGCAAGAGCAATAAATTAAGCGTTACTATTTGAAAGCAAACAGTTAGGTGATATGAACAATTTAGTACATTAGATACAAAGTGCGCATCTCGTATTTACACAAAATAAAATTAATCAGTAGTAAATAAACCTGTGAGAGCTTTTGTCAGGCATTTTTAAAGTTTCACCTAATACTTTTTGTAAAATAACTAATTAGTAGGAAAGAATTAACGTGTGGCAGCTTTTGTCAGATATCATTTAAATCGTACATAATACCGTTTGTAAAATAAACTAATCAGTACAAAGGAATAAGCGGGCGTCTGTCCAATACTTTTAACACAGGTACATCACACATGTAGAGCAATAATACCGATTAGCAGCAACGAATAATTGTTCTACAATGTGACGTTTCTTGTCACATAACTACACCAAATGTTGATACGGAATATTCCATTGACACACACAAAAGAAAACGAGTTGCATACCTGTAGGTGTCCGGATACTTAGCTTGAAAACCGTCGGGGGTGAGTTAACACAGAAATGCCGCGGTATTCAGGATCCGATCACCCTGGTATCGTAACTACAGCAACGACCTACGGACAAAAGCAGTTGGTCTCAAAAAGGAAGAACCCATTTGGCCTCCAACTAAAAAAAAGCAATCCACGCAAGACACCTCCTAGTTGTCAAACAGAAAATAAACAGACGTGCATTGCTTTTGAAATACGGTGACGAATAATGTAGAAAATATGTCGACGCACAAGCTGTAGAAGTAAATTTAACAATGGTTCAAATAACACGAATTCCAACTGCAAATCCTCGCTTATCAAAGTGCGATTAAAACTGGAAATCCGGGTTTTATCAGATAGTGTGCGACCTTATTTCAACAAGTTTTTACATTGAAACAATAGAGAAAATCATTATAGGCGGTCGTAATGTAAACCAAGATAACGAGTACCTGAAACAGGATATAACTATTTATTTGTTGCATAAACTTGTCGTTTCAAAGCAACTAGTTTTAAGTTGAGGAATTTATTCGAGAGCATGTTTATTATTAATTATGTTGAAGGATTTAACAGTAGAAACAGAATTTATTCTAGGGGGTATTGAATTAATAAGGGAGAAAAATAGGGTAATTAATTTATGCTGAAAATAAACGTAACAATTCTTTAAAAAATCCTAGAAATAGGTAACAAAGGTACAAAATGTTTAGCAATTTTCAATGTTTATGAAATTGTACGCGTAACGCACCTTATAACCTTTATAATAAATTTGCGTCCGCTTTATTTTGTCGTTCCTACTTCAAAGAATTTTACTAAAATTACCTACTTGAAATTAGAGAGTTGTTGCAAACTCATTTCAAGCAGACTTTATTAAAAGAATCTTTAAATAAAGTATCCTTTTTTAAAAGTTTGCATCCAATCTAAAGGAGTGTTAGTGCAAGTGTTTTTTCCTTTACTCTTTATTCTGACATATGTTTAGTATTCTATATCTATAGGTTATGTTTTAAAAATGAATAAAGAATTAATCTCTTTTGTGATAAGGTGACCTTTAATACATGTTTAACTATATTGGAAAAAATCAAAGAAATTGTATTCACACAAAGATGAACCTTTTTTTATTATTTGAGTCTTTTATTTCCCACTGATTCGATAACATTTGTATGTGTTGTCAAAGTGTTTTCACGGAATACTTTTTGAGTTTACTTCAAGACACTGTTTTTACTTCTTTCCAAGCATATAGCATATCTGTTTTCAAAAAGATTTTACAGTTTACTTCTAGGAAAAGCATTACAAAACAGCATCCTCGTATTTAGAGCGTTGACGTTTTATATCTTTTTCATGTTATAAACTTGGACATTATATTTCTAAATTTAATTACGGAAACAACACTACAAAAAACCATTTATTTCGCTATATTTATACACAAAGCAGACAATTAAATGTAAGTTTGTACGTTAGGCATTTGACATATGTCAAAATTAAGGCACCTTAAATAAAAGCATTCCCTGCCTGTATTTAAATTAAATAAAGGTGTCCTGTATTTTAATAAAGTACAAACATTAAAGGTGTAATTGCGCATGTGTAAATGTCAAATAAGGGAAAACTTTATTAAAAAATTGGTAAAATGAACTTTGCAATAACTCTCTAGTGTTTTAGGCGGTAGACATAAATTATACACGCGATTGATAATATTGACGTTCGCCGCATGAATGAGATTTGGAGTATATACATATACATAATATAAATCGTGCAAACTTTTGAATTATGAATAAATCACCTAGTTTGATGTTCCTGGGCATCTTTAACTTGCCTAAAGTACAACATGAGGAACATTAAATAGGACTAGAAAAAATATTCGGTGTAAAAAATGAGTTATAATATCACGTCTTCTTTACACTAAACAAGACGAAAAACTGATTATTAATGGGTTCATGAAGACACTACGTGAAAATATAATTAAGAACGTTTACTTACTCAATTTGAGATAGAATTGAAGGGACGATGGAGTATCTACTCGTACGTTCTTCGGCCCGAAAAGTTCGGGCCGGCCCGAATTGTTTGGCCCGGCCCGGCCCGAAAAAAGATAGGCCCGGCCCGGGCCCGGCCCGAATAAAGTAGTCAACAGCCCGGCCCGGATTCGAGCCCAAAATCGGGCCGGGCTCGGGCCGGCCCGAGCCCGAGTCCATCCCTAGTTCTGAATCCGCGTCTGCACACATATTAGTTAACATTTACGCTTCCGTATGGTAGAACTTTACCAGGATTTAAGGAAATTGTGGCTGACCCCTGACACGACAGAATATCTTTATAACAAAATACAGTTTTTTATTATTTCAAATTAAATGAGCGGCTATATATAAACGCATCCTCCCTAATCATTTAAAGTAAATGAAAGTACCGTATTATAATACTATAACAACTTTTTAGGACAATAGCAATGAAGAACTTAATTAGTAAGAGAATATGCATAGGAAAAGTTGCCGCAAAAATGCTATGCAAGAGTAAGTACTTTCCATTGTCACTATACGTCGCTTTTCTTCTTTTCTCAGTATGTGGATTCTTTGATCTTCTCTTCGTTTCGTCGCGCATTTCTTCTTTTCTTTTCGTTTCAATGTACGGGTACCTTATTAACCACAGGTTTTAATGTTCGTATCGCAGTTCAGCCGTTCAGGATGTTCCTTGGTAATAATTTTTGATGGCCTTAGTTTCTCAATACATTGAATAAGCTCAACGTGTTCATTTTATTACAAGAAAACTATTGAACAGCATCCAAAGAGTCATTTGAAACTGTTAAAAATACAATAACGTAGTTCGCGGTTTTTTTTTCTAAACGAACTTTGAAAAGGAATTAATCGCATATTCAGGGTTTATTCAATGCACTGACGAGAGTCAAATGTAACTTGATTATGTGTACACTGATTTCGCTAAAGTATTTCACAAAGTAGATCAATCGTAGCATGTTAATAGTGAAGCTAATCTAAATTGGTGTCTACGACAATCTTCTAACACCACAATGTCCTAAATGTAATTAAGGTTAAGGTCCGTGTCATCTATTTTCTTTGAGTGCAAAAAGTTCAAACTTTTTCGTGCCAAGCATTTGCAATTTCTGGGGAAAACTTTGTTTACGTTTTCAATTTTATTTCGATCTAATATCCGATAGCCTTGTTTATTTATTAATAAAGTGATATGAAATATATAATTTGTTTTCAAGGTGTAATTATGATAAAATGAACCTTCAAGTACTTGAATTTCTGCCAAGTGTGCAAACAGTAGATCTGTTTATCGCGAAACTTATCTGTTATATTTAACGCTTGCTCTTGATATTTTTATCTACATGTAAAACAAAATTATTTTAGTGATATCCAAAACAGGAAAATTGTAAATGGGAATTTTCCAGCTATCAATCATGAAATGTTGGTGTAAATCAAGCTTTCGCATTCAAACGTACTAGTGTTTTTAAGGTGCTGTTTCGTTATCAAATTAAACATAAACAAAGGCTGTTATGAAAAAATTCTGTAAATATTTAAAATTAAATTTGTCTAAACTTTCTTTTATGGTGTAAGTAAAATTTGTAAAACAAAATTGCAAGAATTGACTATCAAATTATCTGCAAAAAATCATTTTACCTGGGTAGACAGTGGTATTGGCTATTTTTTAAGTTGCCTAATGAAACGAAGAAAGTATTTTGAAGACTACAAGTTATTACAGAAAAGGTGTATGACGCTGGCATCTCCATTTTCGAAGTTTTAATTTTGCCAGTTGTTTCAGATTGCTCTGACTTTGTACTACGTTATTTTAAAGTAATGTGCATTTCAAAGATGTTCAAATAAAACAAAAAATTTTTTGAGCCAACACCCCTTTTATCGAAACACCAACATTTCGATACCGTTATCGGTTGCTTTACTTATTCCAAACATTGTTCTAAAAGGACAAATCCGTAAATTGACTTATAAGTCCGAAAAAGAAAAAAAAATTGATAAACATCGATATTGTGATACATTGTCGAAGAGAGAAAAAAAGGGATTTCGGAAATGGCAGAAAGCAATATGGCGTTCACAAGAAATAAAATAGTTGATGTGTCTAACTCGACCAACTTGTATTCAAAAAATTTTGGTTTGCATTTTTGAATCACTAAAATCACGTTTAGCAACTTTTATTTGAAAAATTTTTTCATAAAAATTTGAATAAAATTAATAATTGACTTTTTAAAAAAATCAATTTTTTAGTTTTTCAGTTATCTACGAATTATTTGAAAATTTTTATTATTGATCAGTTACAAAAGCAGCAAAACATTGCCCATTTAACTGACCCCTACCTCTTCAGATAACGAAGTTACCTATATAATACCATCCAAAATAAGACACCCGTATGTACATGGTGATTATAAAATCACGATACATTTCGGCGATAATCCCGTTTTAATGAATCAATTATATTATGCATAGAACATATATCAAAACAGGACATACCGTTAGTACAATTCAGTGTGCCCCCTTGCACATCGGCGCACAGTTCCAAGCGTTTTTCCGTGGTCGGAAAACATTGCGCAACATAACATGTGGTGTCCCCAAGGCGGCTTTAATCCATTGTTTCAGCTGTTTGACGTTGTTATCTTGACCTGGTACACTACGCAAAATTCCAGGGTGGTCAAATCTGGAGATGGTGGAGCCCACAGATTTTGCGAGCTTCGCCCGATCCATCCGCCTGGGAAAGCGCGATTAAGTTCCGAACGATGTTTGCGAAATGGGATGGTGCCCTATCCTGTTGGAAAATGACGATATCTATATTCCCTACATGTGATTTTCCAATGCTCCACCCGAAGGTACTACATTGGATATCTATATTCCGCTCGCTTCGCAACTGTGGCTTCAGGCATTGCTCCAACCTTTCGAGGTATGCGATACAATCAATAGTCTTCTCGCCAAACTCTTTGACTTAGTTAACCCCATACACACATACACTTTGGGTGTGTTCCGTTGCCACCGCTGCAGCGCATTCGCCTGCTCGTTAGCACATATCTGACAATTGTGTCTGTTTCCATGCTCACACGTGTGGATGTCGCTTCATCACTAAATAGGATATCATATCAGCATTAGGTCTTCAGCCCTGGAACTGGTTAGACGCGTACCTTCATTGTTTCCTATTCTGAGCTAACCTACACATTTTCCTGAAATTCTCGCAGCTTACATCTTTCACTGTCTGCGTGCAATAGTCGCTTTAGGTCTACTTCTACGTCTCCTTTTTCCAATCTCTGTTTGTAATATATTCTTCTATTTCTTCTATTTTTTTTTGTTTTTTGCAGAATATCTTTCTTTCCCTACTATTTCTATAACTTCTTTGTTATTATTTCTCATGCTATCATCATTATACATCTGAAGCACCACATTGCAAAGGCTTTACCTTTTTCGTGTCTGTTTCTCCTACTGTCCTCATTTCATAGGCGTACAGTACTGTGCTTCACACATACGCTTTCAACAGTTTTTTCCTTGATTCTATGCTTTATGCTTTTCTTGTTAGATACAGCTCGGCTCGCCTTCTATTGTTTTCTAAATATATACCCTATTTCTCATACATTCAGTGGTATGTGAAGGTGGTTATGCTGACGGTTACTAAGATCCCCCAATACCTAGACATTTGCTGAATTAATAGTTTTCCAATAAATCCTTTCAGATAATCAACATTTGTTGAGAACGTTGCATAACCAACACCTGTAGTTGTTTATAATAATCATCAGGTTTAAGTACAGTTATTTTTTTTGTCATAATGTTTTTCGTCTTGAAACTGGTTGGACGCGTAGCTTTATTGATTTTTATTCTGAACTAGCGTACACATATTCCTGAAATTCCCGTAGCCTACATCTTTGACAATCTATGTGCAATATTCTAACCTAGGTGTACATCTACCTCCCTTTTTCCCTGTCTCTGCTTCTAGTATATTCCGTGGTATTCCCTCATGTCTTAATATATGACCTATCATCCTATCTCGCCTATTTTTTACTGTTTTCTACATATTTTTTCTTTCACTACCATTTCTAGAATCTCTTTGTTTTAACTTTTACTTGTCCGTGATATCTCCATCATACGTCTGTAGCACCACATTTCAAGAGGTTTCTATCTATTTCCTGCCCTCTTCTCCTACTGTCCAAGTTTCACAGCCATCTTTTCCTTGTTTCTGTGAACATAGTAATTATTTTTTCTTGTTAAACGTTTTATATCTTTTGCACTTTCCGATTTTGCCTTATTTGACTTCCTAGTTGACAGAAATCCTAATCTCTAAGTTCTCGTTTCCTATTTTTATTCTAGTTTTCTAGTAATTTAGTTTTATTTTTGTTAATTTTCATACCGTATCTCTCTGTTAGAACTGTTTCTATTTCATTAAAAGCTACTCCTAAGTTTTTCTTGCTAAATGCTAATACCGCTATATCATTTGCAAATCAAAGCATATCGATTTTTTTATCTGCATAATTATTCCAAATGTTTTCCAAATGCATCGCCTCTTCGATGTACAAGTTGAAGATTAACAAAGATATGGCACATCCATGTCTCTCCTTTTTCCTAATATTTACTTCTCTACGTTCTTGTTCTAATTCGATTATCGCTGATTGATCTTTGTATGAACTATGTACTATCTGTCTATCCCTAAAACTCATTCTAATCTTTTTGATTACTTCGAATATTTTTTTCCATTTTACAATTATCGAATGCTTTTTCCAGATCATCAAACTCTATATACGCGCTTTCTCCTTCTATCGTTTTTTCCATTATTCGCCCTCAGAGCCAAAATAGTCTCCCGTGTTCCCCTGTTTCACCTAAACCCAAATTGATCTTCTCCTAGTAATAATTCGGTCCGTTTTTCCATCCGTCTTTGTAATTCTAGTTAGTATTTTTGACAGGTGTGCTGTCACACATTTTGTTCGATAATTTTCACATCTATCCGCGACTCTCTTTTTTGGTATATTGACTATGATGTTACGTTTGAAATCTTTTGATATCTCGCCTGTTTCGTACATATAGCTTACAAGTTGGAAGATACGTTCTGTTACTACTTGTCCAGCAGCTCTTAGAGTTTCTGCTTGCACTTTATCTATATCCGTCCCGTACTATTTTCAGACCTCTCAATACCAATTTAAACTCTTCTCTAAGCATAGGATATGCTAAGATGTCTGAGTCCTGTCTAGTGCTGCTAACTCCTATCCTGCATATATATTCCCTATATATTCTTGCCATCTAACCACTTACTCTATATTTTCTATGATGTCTTCTTCCACGTCCTTTATATTTTTTGCTATACGATTTTATATTCCTAAAATTCATTTTAATTCGTTTGTATGCTTTGCCTGTCTTTCCTATTTCTATCTTAGTTTGTACCTCTTTGCATTTTTCATCAATCCATTGTTCTTTAGCTTTCCTGCATTTGCGAATAATTTCTTCCCATTTTATGTCTTCGTATCTCTGTTTTCTTGCTTCGTCTGATATGTCTATTTTCGTCTTAAATTCAGGATATCTTTTGTTACCCATTTTTTACTTTCTTTTTGGAGACATGCCAGAATATATCTGGCCGTCATATCTAAACTAGATTTAATGTTATTCCATTTTGTTTCTACTTCCTTAGTAACAGAAATTTTCCCGACGTCTTTCAGAATTTCATTTGGCTTTTTCTCAAATCTTTGGTAGATATCTTTATCACTTAGTTTCTCAAAGTCAAAGTGCCCTTTTTCGTTACAGTTTCTAAAAATTTTAAATTTAAGCGCATCCTTCATAACTATGATGTTCTGACCAGTGTTTATATCTGCTTATGGGTAGCTTAGACGGTCTTTTACTTGATTTCTAAACTGTTGTCTGCCAAGAATGTAATCTATCCTGTCTTCGGGCATCTTCCACATGTATCGTCTTCTAGCATGATGTTGAAATGAGGTGCTTGTGATGGTTAAATTGTTCTTGTCCCAGTTTATTTCCCCCGTCGTTTGTCGTGCTTAAACCAAATAAACCTACTACCGATCTTTCCATACCTTCACCTACCACTGCATTAAAATCCCCGTAATATTGAATTTTCACGTCCTTTTACGCATCTTAATATGGCATGGATATCTCTGTAGATCGCCTCTGCATCTGACTGTATTTTGTTCTTTTCTAGGTAGTTTTCTACACAATGTCTTATCTCTTATCTCATAAGTATATCCACACCCGAATTTCCTTCCTCTGATCCTGTGTGAATTACTCTAAAGTCTCCGCTCCAAAAATCCTTCGTCTCTGACCACCACTCTTCGCCAATCCCTACTACGTCAAATGCTACCTATCCATTTCAATTTTCAAATTTTTTACCTCCCTGTTTTATACTTCTGACATTCCATGTTACGGCTCGCAAAATATTCCCGGCTCTTCTTTTAAACTTTCCGATCACAACCTCCGTAGTAGTTCCCTCCCAGAGATCCAAATGGGGGACTAATTTAATTCCGAAATCTTTTACCACAGAGGATGCCATCATCTTAAATAACAATTTAAATATGCCGTGTGCTTGGGAGGTAATGTGGTGGTTTCCCGTTGCCTTGTATATCGCAGTAGCGTGTCTTAGAATGCCATACCGAACCGTATGGCTGGTAGCTCTCTAAAGACCCCATCAATTTGGCTATAGTTCGGCTCTTTACCTCACTGAAACACGCAACCCATTCTACTTAGAACTTGTTCAAGGTAGAGGTCCATTCAGTACGGACTAAAGAGGACATGCTGCATTAAATTACCATGTTCGGCAACTTCCAGGAGGTCATGACACTGATTGCTTGTCTGCATTATCTTCCGCTTCAAGCTTATGCACTACCTGGATGTGGTGTACACATTTCTTCAATGTGTAATGTAGCGTTTTCCACGCAGTACTTTGTAGAACACCGAACTCGTGACTTAGTTTCCTAGTGCGAAGGGGCTGCGTCTGGTGGTTTTTGCACGTTGCACAACCTTTAGTGGCACTGGTGGTCTCTGTGGCCGTTGTTCGTCCGCCACATTACATGTTCGCGTGAATTTATTAACCATGGTCGTGATAGCTACTCTGGTGCGAGCTGGCTTCCGAAACCTACGGCTGAAATCTGACTGCATCTATTCATACGTCAATCCACCTAGACGAGTTCACACAACGGCTGTTCGTTCTTCTGTAGTTAAAATTGCTACATTTGAATAATTATTTTCTTTTTTTTTGGGTTTGCAATGTATTTACTTGTTTAGGTTTTATTAATCATACCAAAATTATTTGCTACATCAATACATTAGTCGTCTAAAATAATAAATACCAAGTGTTGGCTTACAATTTTGAAACGTTACAGTTAAAATTTTTTAAAAAACTTACGTCCAATAAATAGTATCTAAACAAGTTAAAATATTTACAACGATTAAGTTAGGCTCGTTTTAGTTTTTGTCGGAATATAAAATATCGACGATAGTGGAATGTAGTTAACGTCGAAAACCGACTCTAAAGAATATAGAATAGAATTATGACTAACTTTATTTGAATATTTGTTAAATAAATGCCGGGGTTATAGTGAATGCATATAAGTTATTAAAATGAAGTTATAGTTAGGTTCCTTTTATGTAAAGCGTATACGATCGCTTAAATTGAGTCGGTAATTGAAAAAGAAGGAAAATAAAATTTAAAATCGCAGTCTGGATTTGAAGCTGTAACCTTCAAATTGTACCAGAAACTTTATCAATTTTGACTAATTTAGTTGGCAAAGTGGACAAATTTAAAGCGCATACGTTACTGTTATATCAACCTAACTTTCAGTACTTTGATAGCATCGAGCAAACACCAAAGCAAATTACACTTTCAGTTGAAAATGAAACTATGTAATTTACATTTCCTAAAACGATTGTACCTGGTAATTATGACTGTTTATAGATTATACTGGTGAAATTACTAACAAAATGAAAGGTCTTTACCGTAGTAAATATTTGAACAAAAATGGTTAAATTACTTATGCAGCTGTAACCCAGTTTAAATCGACGGATGCACGCAAATGTTTTCCATGCTGGATGAACCTGCACTTAAAAGCACTTTTGATGTTAGTTTACTTGTTCTAAAGAAACTTGCCGCACTGTCAAATATGCCGATTAAAGACACCACTGACCTAAATGATTCAATGCAATATGAATTTGAAACTACTCCCATTTTGTCCGCATACTTAATCGCAGCAGTATTGGCGAATATGATTATATTGAAGATCGTACATCAGATGGCGTTCTAGTGCGAGTGTATACTCTTCCTGGCAAAAAGGAGCAACACCGTTTTGCTTTGGAAGTGGCAACCAACGTGCTACCGTATTATAAAGATTACTTCATCATAGCATATCCCTTACCAAGAATGGACCTTATTGCAATTGCAGACTTGAGTGCTGACGCTATGGAAAATTGGGATTTAATTACTTATCAAAAAACGTGTCTCTTAGTTGACCCGTAAAACATACCGGTTGCATGGAAACCGTACATAGTATTGGTAGTTGGACATGAAATTGCACTTCAATGGTTTGGGAATTTAGTCACTATGGAATGGTGGACTCACTTATGACCGAATGAAGGTTATGCCAGTTTTGTAAAATTTTTGTGTGTCCATCGCTTATTTTCTCAATACAATATTTGGACACAATTTGTAAGCAAAATTTATATAAGAGCGCTTAAATTGGATTGCTTAAAAATTTTCCATAAAAGTTCTTATTGGACATCCTTCAGAAATTGATGAAATTTATACAAAGGGGCATCAGTGATTCGTATGTTACATCATCATATTGGCGATAAACACTTTAGAGAAAGGAATGCATTTGTACTTAACACGACATCAGTACAAAAATACATTTGCCGAAGACTTACGGGCTGCAATTGCAATAGAGGAAGCAAGTAAGAAACCTGTTGCTGATCTAATGACATCATGGACGAAACAAATGGGTTTTCTAGTAGTTAAAGTATCTAGAAAACCTACAAATGATGGTAAAGGAGTTGTTCTGTCAATTTCTCAAAACAAATTTTGTGCTGATGGTTCCTAACCATCAGAAAAATATTTGTGAATGGTTCCTATTTCAGTATCAACTTCTAAAAACTCCCAAAAAAGAAGTAGTGAATACGGTTCTTACGACTGAAAAAGCAGAAATTATTATACCAGATGTAGGAAGTCAATATTGGATTAAAGTCAATCCAGGAATATTGGATTTTATCACGCACAGTATACACCTGAAATGTTGGATCATTTAATAGAAGCGATTAAGAATAAATCTTTACCCCCTTTAGATCGTCTTGATTTACTTAGTGATTTATTTGCCATGGTTCAAGTTGGAGAAACAAGTACTGTTGAAGTTTTATAACTTTTACTAGCTTACGAAGATGAAACTGACTATTCAGTTTGGTCAACCATTACTGCAATATTGACAAAATTAGGTATACTTTTGGCATATGCAGAACGCGAAGAAATTTTAAAAATTTTGAAAAGAAATTATTAAGTAAAGTTTCACAACGATTGGACTGGAACCCTAGTTAAATGAAACACATTTAGACACATTATTACGAGGACTTGTTGTAGGACGACTGTCTAGGTTTGATGACGGAAATACAATTGAAGAAGCCTAAAAATGGTTTGCTAGTCCATAGGAAATGGACCTATGTTACTAGCTCATTTACGCAGTGCTTGTTATAAATCTCTACTTAGAGCGGGAAATCATGATACTTATGAATCACTAATGAAGTTGTATCGTTCTACTGATTTGCACGAAAAGAAAGATCGTATTAGTCATGCTTTTGGAGCTACCAAAGATGAAACTTTACTTCCAAAAGTGTTCGAGTTCTCAATATCGGATGAAGTTCGCTCGCAAGATACGATGTTTGTGCTAATGTCTGTTGCTATGACTCGAAAGGAAGATATTTGGCATGAGAATTTTTCAAAAAGCACTGACAAGAATTAGTAAACCGTTACAAGGGCGGTTTTTTTCTTACACGAGTTGTTAAATTGGTAGGAGAAAATTTTGCCACTGAAGAAATGGCAGGCGAAGTTGATTCATTTTTTAAAGTACATCACTTCCCTCGTACTGAACGCACTGTACAACAGGCTGTAGAAACTGTACGACTCAACGCAACATGGTTTGCTCGAGATACAGATGCTGTAAGATCATATTTAAAATCGTTCTAAATATTTATTAACAATTGGTTAATATTTACTTTTATACTTTATATTGTTTAGTACTTTTTGTTTGGGGTGTTAGAAATTTGAGTTTTTGACCTCAACAAGTTTGTAAAAATAGATTACGAAAAACATAAATATTTGATTTAAATTGGTACTCTACCTGAAGTTGGGCCAGTAAAATTGTGCGTTGACGCCGATCTGATTGTTTCAATGCATTAATACTCACTTTAGGCTCAACAAAAGTGGAAAACAATTTTGAAAAAACGAAACATTTTTTAGTATGTTGCTGAGGACGAAGTTGGTAGTACCTAATACTTTTGTACTTTTTTATCGTCAACATATTCTGTTCCATGTTAAGGTTTATGTTGGACGCTATAAAATAGAATTTGTTTTCAAATGTACACAATATGTTGTGATGTAAATCTCACGCACCTCTAAAGTAAACAATCAGCAAAAAAAATTTTAATCTGTTAGTTTAACCTTAACTTCGGTAATATCGGAGATAAACATATTACGGCACGTCATGTTTACAAGAAATCCGCATCAGTTTAGGAATTTTCTTAAAATAGTATGTACATAAAAATATTTTTGCAAAACCAATTTAAACAGATAAAGGTTAATAAATTCACCAAATGTCATACCACACATATTGCAGAAGTATATTGGCACTTTTCTGTAATCAACGTGGGTTTGTAAAACCCTGAGAAAAAATACACGATGACACACTATTAAACATTCTTCCTGAATATCAAGGACGTGTAATTGAAAATAAATTTAAAACGTACTATCGTGATTTTCCGAGCTAGATTTACACAGCTTTATAAATATGAATCATGTAATCCTATAATATGGGACGCACATTTATTAGATTATCAGTATCGCTTTTTATTGCTTATAAATGGCCAGGAAAATTACAATTACGAGTAAACACTAATTAAAGTTTAAATGTCATGGTAACTCAATAAATATAAAGGAGCCGTAAATTGAATTTCCTAGTATAAAATCATCAAATTGCTGAGTTGATTGTTTATGAAAACATAAATTTTTATTTTCTTTACTTTTTAAACAATACATCAAGCTCAACAACTTTTCATTGCAGCAATAAAGAGTAAATGAATCAGCGAAAATACCACTTTGGACAAAAGTGGCGAATAAAAATTTCAAACTAAAGAAACTAAAAAAAGAAGTTATAAGATAATCAATAAAAATATGTGTAAAGATGCCACGCCAAAATGTAGCAGAAAAGTCATTATCTAATTTCAGTTCTTTTCCTAGTCATTTCAAAATGTTTCTAATTTCAAAGCTGAACAAAATAAATTATCGACTCTTATAATTCGGTGACCCGAAGTGGGGGATTTTTGGAGTGGAGACATCAGGGTAATTCGTACAGGAGCAGATGAAGGAAATTCGGGTGTGGGGATAGTTTGAGAAAAAAAGATAGGATACTGTGTAGAAAATTACTTACAAAAGAACGAAAGAGTACTCATGGTAAGATTTGAATCTAAACCAGTAAGCACAGTAAAAATACAAATATACATGCCCACCTCTAGCTACAGTGACGAAGAGGTAGAAGCGATCTACAAAGATATCGAAGACATATTAAGATACGTATAAGGACATGAAAATTTAATAACTACGGGGGATTTTAATGCAGTGATAGGTGAGGGTAGGGAAGGAACGGTAGTCCGTTTATTTGGTTTAGGCACGAGAAACGACAGGGGAAATAGGCTGGTAGAATTTTGCGACAAGAACAATTTAATCATCACTAACACATTATTTCAACATCATGCTAGAAAACGATATACGTGGAAAATGCCAGGAGATATAGGAAGATATCAAATAGATTACATTCTTGTTAGACTATAACGTTTTGCCTTACTAAGGGGGTTATTTTCTTTACTCCTATATGACCAGCTGAAAGGCACAAGGATAGATGACGAGGATTTCCTGAATTTGTAAAGAGCCCACGGTTAGTTTCGGTGGAAAATGGCTCGTAGATGAGGAAACCTCCAAAGGCTAAGCGGCTAGTCGAGCTATTTCCTCTGGGTAGAACATGAGCTTTGGGTCGGTGTTGGACTGCGACCAAAATATAGTGAATATGGCGCCACCGAATTTTTGTATACTAAGAAGACCCAACTTGAGTCTTTTGTATAAGGCGAATGCGGAAACCTATACTCAAATACCACTATACAAAAAATATTACGAGAACCCAATCCCTAAAGTTTTCTTACCTTATGGCTCGATATTGACCTTTAAAGATGCACTGCTACACCTGTAAACAGATTAAAACAAGGATAGCACAGTTTGTGCATTCATTTCAAAAAATTATAATTCATTCCAACTAATAATCATAGTCTTGACCAAAATGAATATCTATTCCTTTAAGTTGCAGTTTAAAATTATTTACCAAACATCAACTTTAAAAATTTGATTAAATTATGATAATGAAAAATATGTACATATGTACTTGGTAATAATCAGCATCTCTCAAAAATAGAATAATGTAGTTTTTACATTATTAAAGTCTAGCAAGAATTTATTCTTGAAAATGTATAAATTTGAGTTTTTGGATTAATTAAATTTATATTACAACTTTATTTGGTCTTGGTAGTACTACGTAGACTTCACATTAAATGGTAAAATATTCCATTTATTAATTAATGAAATGCAAAATGAAACAATTTAGTTCTCTAAAATAGCTACAATTTTTGTTAATTCTGAAAGTTAACCTTTTCTATCTTTATATCGCCATCTACCATTTTTTTGTTAGTACTAATACAAAGATTAAAAGTGAAGCTTTATAGATTACTTTCACCAAAGTTTAAAAATAACTTGTTTGTCACTCACATAATGAACTAGGAAATTTCCACGTGAACAAACAAAACTTATTTGTCTGTTATACCAAAAGTTACAGCTGACATATTAAAACAACACTAATTACATACCAGATGTTAATCCATCAGAAGAATACTTGCAATGTATTAGGGCCATACCCGGAATGATAATTAATAAATTGAACTATTCTTATTTCAGCATTTACAGGTTAGAAATTTCAATACCATACAAATCCAATCAGCTGGATACTGAATATCTAACACCATTAAGGGCGTTCGCATCGAACAAATGAACCACGCCAGATTGATTTCCATATAAAGTTAAATTTCAAATCGTTGCCAATAAATTTTCCATTGATTACTAAATAAATTTTCTTAAATTATAGTACGTTTCTTAAATTATTGTAAGTTGCATAAGTTGCACGTCCCGTCTTATGCGAACTAATAACTGCCAAGCGTGGACATATAATGAGTTTAGCCGAGACAATTTCATCTTGAAATCGATTTTAATCTTTCGGTGCTTCCAACACGTGGTCTGTAACGCCATGTTCTTTTATTTAAAGAACAATTGACCTTCTCTAACAACAGTTCAGGTGGAAGTGTTCTATTGACGTATGCTGCCGTCTGACAACAGTTATGATTTTTACAATCATCAAAAGGAAGGAGCCCTTCCAGTGACGCTAACAAATGGCATTTTCTGTCACCCCTTAATTTATAATTTTATGCTCTCAATTCGAAAGCTTATATTGTATTCAACAATATGTAATATTTATCAAGTAGATTGTGTAGAGATATTATATTTAAATTGACTTTTTATGAATTAATTAAATTAGGTATTTGTGAAAATATTGCTAGAAAATAAACTTGTTACAAGACAACGGTTTAGGAATCAAGTAAAGGACTGTAGAGGCTACCCAGCAGCAGATATAGACACTAACCATAACCTCGTAATTATGAAAGCCGCACATTAAAACCAGCCTAGAAATGGCTTGGAGATATTTTGGGGTATACACAAAAAGAAAATAGGAAACCATGGATAACAAAGGATATTCTGAATTTAATAGAAGAAAGACGAAAATACAAAAATAAATCAGACGAAACAGGAATAAAGAGATACAAAGTCATAAAATGGGAAATTATTCACAAATGCAGGAAAACTAAAGAACAATGGATTGATGAAAAGTGCAAAGAGGTACAAACTAAGATGGAAGTAGTAAAGACAGATGAAGCATACAAACTAATTAGAATCAATTTTAGGGATATAAAACCGTATAACAAAAATATAAGGGACGCGGGAGGAAACGTCATTATAGAAAATGTAGAGAAAGTGAATAGATGGTAAGAATATATAGGGAATTTATATGCAGGAGAGAAACTAACTGCATTAGAACAGGAATCAGACATTGAAAATGATGACTTGGGATTTTCTATACTTAGAGATGAATTTGAATTAGCATTAAAGGGTCTGAAAAATGGTAAGGTGCCGGGTACAGATAAGGTGCAAGCAGAAACTCTAAAAACCGTTGGACAAGCAGTAACAGAACGTCTCTTCCAACTTGTAAGCTATATGTATGAGACGGGCGAGATACCCAAAGATTTCAAACGTAACATCATGGTAACTATACCAAAAAAGAAAGGCGCAGATAGATGTGAAAATTTTTGAACAATAAGTTTAACAACACACGTGTCAAAAATATTTACTAGAATTGTACAAAGACGAATGGAAAAACGGGCTGAAGAAATACTAGGAGAAGACCAATATGGGTTTAGGCGAAACAGGGGAACACGGGAGGCTATTTTAGCTCTGAGAGTGATAATGGAGAAAACAATAGAAAAAGGGGGAAAGCGTGTATATAGGGGTTTATAAATCTGGAAAAAGCATTCGACAATGTAAAATTGAAAAAATGTTCGAAATTCTCAAAAAGATTGAAATGAGTTATAGGGATAGACGAATAGTACATAGCTTATACAAAAGAGCAAACAGCAGTAATAGAATTAGAGCAGTAACGTACAGAGATGTGCCCTACCTCCATTAATTTTTAACTTGTACATTGAAGAGGCAATGAATACTGTCAATTGCAGGAAGACATTTGGAATTACTATGCAGGAACAAAAAATTGATATGCTTAGATTTGCAGATGATATAGCGGTATTAGCATGTAGCAAGGAAGAATTAGAAGCTGCTCTTAATTAAATGAAAACGGTTCTAACAGAGAGATGCGATATGAAAATTTACAAAACTAAAGTACTAGTATGCAAAGGAGGGGAAAATAAATAAAAAACAAGAATACAAATATGTAACACGAACTTACAAGAGGTTAAGGATTTCTGCTACCTAGGAAGCCAAATAACGCAAGATAGGAAAAGCACAAAAGATATAAAACAAAGATTAGCACAAAGTCGTGATACATTTAACAAGAAAAAGCAACTACTGTGTTCAAAGACAATAAACATAGACACAAGGACAAGATTGCTTAAAACATATGTGTGGAACACTGCACTGTACGGCTGTGAAGCCTGGACAGTAGGAGAAGCGTACAAGAAAAAGATAGAAGCTTTTGAAATGTGGTGCTACAGACATGTGATTACGATATCATGGACAGACAAAGTCAAGAACGAAGAGGTACTAAAAATGGTAGGGGAAGAAAGAAATATGTGGAAAACAGTAAAAAATAGGAGATATAGGATGATAGGCCACATACTACGACATGAGGGAATAATGCGGAATATATTAGAGGCAGAGATTGGAAAATAGAGAAGAAGAGGTAGACATAGGTTAGACTACTGCACACAGATAATGAAAGATGTAGGCTGTAGTTTCAGGGAAATGTGTGGGCTAGCTTAGAATAGAAATCAGTGGAGGTACCCATCCAACCAGTTCCAAAATATATAAATTAATGACGAAGAAAGTAACTGTACGTAAACATGATGAATATTATAAGCAACTATAAGTATTGGTTGGGCAATATTCTCGAATAATGTTAATTGTGTGAAAGGATTTACTGGAAAACTATTATTTCGGCAAATGTCTAAGTGTTGGAGGATCTTACCAGCCATGGGCTGATTAACCCCCTTTACTGAATCTCGGTGAAATAGGGCACAAAATTAGAAAACAATAGAAGGGGAACCGAGCTGTATACATGCTGTGTGAGAATTTCAGGGAACTGAGTACCCTAGCTCAGAATATAAATAAGTGCAGGTATGTGTCCAACCAGTTTTGAGACAGAAAACCTAATGACGAAAAAATAAGCGCAGATAAAGCTGATGATTATTATAAACTAGTGTTGGTTGTGAAATATCTGCAACTAATGTTGACTGTGCAAAAAGATATAGTGAAAAAAATATTAAATGTTTAAGTGCTGGGGGAAATTGGCAGCCACAGGCTGCTTATCTCCCTTCACAACCTTAAATGTCATTTTCCAATGCTCCACCCGAAGGTACTACATTGGCCAGGAAGCGAGTTTTTTTTACCTGGAGAATTTGGAATTTTGCCGAACCCTTGCTGTTCCAAGCAAGGTAGTGATCTTTAGCGTGCGTGACAACACACGGGACCTCCATTTTACTTCTCATCCGAACGAGGGTGTATTTTTGTGAAAAATGCTCACCTAACATTTTTCAAGCGGACCGTGTCGGGATTCGAACCCAGGATCTTGGGCGTAGTAGTCACACAAATACCACTACGCCACGGAGCCGCCCTCCCTTCACAACTACAGAATGTCGGAGAAATAGGGTGTATAATTGTAAAACAATAAAAGGAGACCGAACTGCCTAACAAGAAAGATCAGCTCGTATGATGAAAGACAACAAACATAGAACAAGAAAAAAATCGTTGAAAGCATATGTGTGGAGCACTGCACAGTATGTCTGGAAATACGGGCAGTCTGAAAAGCTGACAGAAAAACGGTAGCAGCCTTTTGAAATGCTGTGCCTTAGATGTATGAGGATGAACAGACAAAGTTAATAACAAATAGGTTATAGAAATAGAAGGGGAACAAGGATATCTGTGGAAAAAAATAGGAGGAATAGAAAGGCAGAATACGTTCTAAGGCATTTTTGAGGTAGATGTAGACCTAGATCAGATAGTGATATATGCAGACTGAGCAAATTTCAGGGAAATCTGTAGGTTAGTTCAGAATAGGAAACAATGAGGGCACACGTCTAACCAGTTCCAGGAGTGAAGACCTAATGATGAGGATGATAATTCTCTGGTTAAAAATATTTCATAAATTTTAGTTAAACCAGTGCCAGCAAAACATTGAATTTGGACTTACTAACTAATGCAATAAAAAAGAACTTTGAGAATGAAAAATAAGTAAAAATCAACTGTTAGTTGTTATAAACGTGTCGCTATAGTTTAAAAAACTATAAAAACATTGTTAGATTGCCAAAAGTAATATTTTTAATAACAAAAATCAACTTCTCACAGTTCTCTTATCTCTTTACAGTATCACTTAGAGTAAGTCAGTTAGAGATAGACGGTGTTTTTTATTTTTGTCATAACATGTGCGTATGTTTACTTATCTAAACATGCCAAGTACTTAGGAGCAAAGCTAGATTACTATATCTTTAAATAATAAAAAGATAAACAAGATTAAAAACATTTGCCCATTTTAGTCATAAAGGTTAGGGGGTTAGATGGTCCAAACACTTGGGAGAGATGGGTTAATAGGTGACAATGACAATATAAAATCATGCATAAAGTTTTTTGTACTTAAACAGATTGTAACGCTCGCGCGTTACTTGAACAAACATTAGGTCGTACTAAATAATTTACATAATTAAGTTAGTTGAATGAAAAATTTATAGAAGCTATAGAAGCTATTTCAATCGAATATTAAATTAGGACAAATAAGTAAACCAAAAGTACCTAATATATATTAAATACAACCAGCAATAACGCTCGGAACTTTACACTTTTAGTATTAAATTTAGAAAAAAACAAGTCTTTGTAAATAACCCGACATATTTGAACTCATTCACACGAGTTCAGAAACCCTCGATACTGGAAACAACCTCAATTATAAAATCATAAATTTACAGCCCTACAAGAGTAATGCATAATGATCAACCAACAGAGCAGCTTCGGTATTAAATGGAAAATGCGGGACCACATAACCGTTCACACGTACCGAAATAACTTTGACATCGATCTTAGGACAATATAAGTCGTACAATTCCTGAGAACGAAAAGGCGGGGTTTACCCATGAACCATTTTAACATATAAAGCCCCCAGATAGTAGTAAGAGGAATGAGGTCACATTTCATGAGACCATTTTCGGCAGCGCTTCTAAGTAGAATAACACGCAATCATCCCCGTGCGGGATGAGGTTGCTAAGCGGGTAATTGAATGGACAATATTAAAAGTTAGAACTGTGTTTAAACAAATGTCTAAGCGCGAATAATAGCGCGGATATAAAATAACGGAAAAACACGTGAAAGTGACCACTTGGGAGAGCTTTCATTCCGCATCACGTTGGAGAAATTAATTTGTCGTCACTATCTCCTGCACTGAAACTCGACAGAGCGCTTGCAAAGGATAAATAAGCCTAACTGTAAGTTATTGAATTGTTTTCCATTTTATAAACAACACATGCTAATATTTAATAATTAATATTGACGGTAATAAGAAGACTATTCAAAACATATTATTAAAATGGTGTTACATATGATTTTTGTTCCTAGGCTTCACGATTGAAACGTAAGAAGGGGACTACAAAACTATACGAACACTTGTAACATGCGGGCTGAGCATATGAATTACCTTATGCGGAGAGATATGAGCTAGGGTCATGGTCGACTTTGTCGACAAAAACGATTAGGCGCCACTGCGTTTATGAAAACACCTAGAAAAGGGGACGCCACAAAGGAAACGCAGAAACCTTTGGTATAAACAAAAATGTTACTTACTAAACAACCTCCTCCTCAATCGACCCTCGGCTAAAGTACATCTAAAAACATTAATTAAACCAGAAAAATAACACATAATAAAGTTAAAAGGGGAACACTTTTTGTGTCCTGATAACAAATATTTTCTTTTATAAATCATTCACACTCGGAAATAAAAATTAGATTTTTGTAAAGGAAGATATGTTTACTAAAATATTTCTTGTATAAGCAATTTCTTGTAATTTCAAAAATAAGCTCAAATATAAAAAATCAAGTTTTAAGATATACTACAACAATTAATTTATCTACATCAAAAGTTACTCCAATAAGACAGGCCTGTCCCTTGGATTACAGAAAGGCCAAGGACAAGATCAGTTGTTTACTACATGATTAAATTTGACTTTTAAACACAAAAAGGAAATTTTATAACAAGGCTTTATGAAAATTTAAAGCAATTGTAGCATTATAGGCGTTCTTAAAAATTATTCCAGTGTCGATAAACAATATATTAGCACATCTGTAACAGGTGTTAATTTTTATGAAACATGATACATAATTAATTTGGCAATAAAAAAATTTACTTAGAGCAGTTGTAAAATTTCTACTTTCAAAATTTGTTTCTCTTCTCTAGACAAAACACAAGTTCACGCGTAACAAAAAAAAACTCAGCACATACGTATTATTTTATCTTCACAGGAAACGTCTGTAAGAGTAAACGGCAAACCCAGACACAGCAGTCTGGATGGTTTTTTTACCAATAAGATTAATACAATTCAGCGTCGTCCGCCCTGTAACGACAGTCTCCGTCCAGGTATCTTCTAACAACCGGGCAACTGCAACGTGATCATCCATTCTTAGAAATGGACACGCGGCCAAGATGCTTGGTCTTCCAACACCGTTTAACCAATCCACATTTTATACAACTTGTCGTACATCCAGTTCGAACACAACCTCACGACTACTCACTTGAAGTCGCCTGGCCTCCAAATACCTATCTTTCAATCAATAATACAATTAATTCTAAATTCGCAATCAATCGCTCCATTCTGCTGTATTCCGCCATTCGTACTCCCTAACTGATTCCACTTCCTCGAGCTTGCGCTAATGATCTGTCCGAACATACAGCTCAGAAGCGTTTATTTATACACTTTCAAATAGACCAGACTTGAGAAGCAATCAAAATGAGGACCAATAACGAAACACGAACTGCTAATGACAAAATACTTGAAAAAGGAAAGCTATTGGAATGATATTAGTATTTACATCAACTGTTTAATACTTAAAACGAACTGTAAAACCAAATTAGCATAATTTTCTGTAGCGGCGGCGTAATTATATACTAAGTTTTGCTCCTAGATTTTAACATGTTACAAAGGAACATTCCAGTTGTTGGTTATGTCTTATCAGAGAAGGATGGCTAAGAAATTTCCTACGAGCGATTTACGGCTCGGCTCGCTGTACTTTTTATTGTGTGTGGGTGTCTGAAAGTACAGACACTATGTGTTTGCGAAGTCTCAAATCAAATGACGGGAGGGGCGCGGGAGTTTTGCATATCGCTAACCGCGTCTTTGAGAATTCAGTCACTATGGAGCGTTTCACAGGAGTGGAGAGTACGTGCTGTGTGCGTGAATATTACAAAAACAATAATTCTGCCCTTATAGCGCGGCGATAATTTTGCCATTTCTATCATTGCGTCACGTAAATGAAGCACCGAATACACAACTCATTAAAACATGGGTTCAAAAATTTGAAGAGTCTGAATCGATGCTATGCAAACCACGGGTGGGGGTCGACTAAGATCATCGAGAAGCGAGGAAAATGTGGAGAGCGTAAGTCAGTCTGTTCGAGCGAATCCCGCTTTCTCTGTTCGCAATAGGACAAGTGTCTTAAATGTTCCTAAAAGTTTCCTACATCGCATAATGCGTAGACTTGCGTTTTCACCCCTACAAGATAAATTTGTTCAAGAGTTAAAGCCTACAGATGGCACTGTGAGATTTAACTTCGTTAACCAAATGGTTGATTGATTTTTGTCTTTTAACAACATTTTGTTCTCGGATGAGGGACATTTCCGCCTTAACAGCCACGTTAATAAGTAAAATTGCCGTTATAGAAGTTCAATGAATTCAAGACATAAACATGAAAGACCGCTCCAGTAGAATTTTCGGATCCTGGGTTGTCTTCTTTGTCGATCTTCAACAGCTTCGTGGTATTTGTACGTAATGATCAGGTGTTCGTGGTGTTAGTTGATTGTAAGAAAGGTTTGAGTAAGTGAAAGTTATGCGTCAGTGCGGTTGTGTTTATGTCTGACCCGTTGTTTTGATGAAATAGGAGGTTTGGTGTTGAGGATTTCGTTGAAGAAACTATTGCATTCTTTGGGATGATGTGTTAATAAGTAGTTTATGCTTATGAGGGGGAAGTAAGGATCGATGTTCGGTGTGGTTAGATTATTTCGCAGTTGGAGTGTGTTGGTGTGTGAATAGATCAGGTGTTCAGCGGTTTCGGGGGTGTCATGAAGGGAGCAAGAACGCGTAAGGGATACAATGAGGGTGAAGATGTGGAGTTTAGAGAATTGTTGCACGTCTTGTTGTGGAAATGTGATGTTTGGGAATAGACAACTCTAGCTGTTGTGGAAAGGAACCATTGTTTTTGCTAGGAGTGGAATAAGGATTTATTTATGAGGAAATTAGTTTTTGTGATCGATCTAGTTTTGTATGTATCGTTCTGTCATGTAGGTGGATAGGACGTTTGACTTTAAGGTTTTGTCTTTGCAGGGCGGCTTTTAATTGAAGTTCTATCGGTAGGATTTGTAGGACAGTGTAGAGGGCAGATTTATAGGTAGTACGGTGGGTTATCGAGATGTATAAAAAGAACGGTTGTATGATCGTGTTGAGAAATTTTCGGGCCGTTGGAATATGATGGGGAGCCAAGAGTCTGAGATGTAGTGGAAAATGGGAATAATGATTTGGTTGGGGATTCGTTTTCTGGTAGTCAGATTTAGTTGGATATATCTGAGAAGAGAACTCCGGATTTGGCATAGGATAATTTTGGTCCAATCACTCTCATAATCCATCAAATACCTAGGTTTCCAAGTGTAATCCTAGGTATTTGATGGATTATGAGAGTGATTGGAGTATCTACGATACGGCTAGTTAGACTGCTATGAGGCGGTTCCGTGATGTATGTAGTTGGTATGCGTGTGACTACTATGCCCAAGGTCTCGGGTTCAAATCCCGACACGGTCCGCTTGAAAAATGTTAGGCGAGCATTTTTCAGAAAAATACGCCCTCGTTCGGATAAAAGGTAAAATGGAGGTCCCGTGTGTGTGTTGTCACGCACGTTAAAGATGCTTACCTTGCTTGCAACAGCAAATGTTCGGCAAAATTCAAAATTTCCAGCTATGAGTACCTTCGGGTGGAGCATTGGTGAAATTAAATGTAGGGTAATGGTCTTTAGAAGTAACAGTTTAGTTTTGTTGGGGGATATTGGTTGATTTCTCGGGATGCTCGGGAGTTTCCATTGATTAAGAAGGTAAGGTCATCTACCTAGGCAAAGGTGATTGTGTTAGGTATGTCGAGTTTTAGGAGGGTGTATATTGCTATGTTCAAACTAATAGGGAATGGGCGGAATCGTTGGGAACATCCTTGTGTTAAGGGTTTTGTGACTGAGAGGTAGTTTGTTTTAAGGATGGCGGTTCGTGATGTGACCAATGATTTGAAAATGTTGACGGTAAATTAGCTTGCTGGAGTTGGATTAGGATGCTCGAGCACCATAGTAGATCAAAAGCAAACCGAAAATCAATAAAAAGAGCAAGGACATATTTATGCGAGAAAGATTTGGTAGAGAAGTTAACAGAATTGATTGTCAGTGTTGGTGTCGTTATAGTAGCGTGTGGTTGTCTATGTATTTGTTAATTTTTAGCAGAATCATCAACAGTCTTATTGGATTTTAGGATTAATGTAATTATGGCGGATTTTAGAGAGTCGGGAAAGGTTCCAGTTAATAAACATTTTTAAAATAGTGCATGGATGGAGGTTCTTAGAATCGGCTAGGATTTTTGAAGAATTATATTTGTGGTCTGATCGGGGTTCAGGTGCTTTGTTGGGTTTGTGTTTTACTACGAGGGAGTGAAGGATTTCTATATCTAGGTCAGTACCTGGTTCTGTCTTGGATAGAAGTGTGAAGCGTTTGGTAATTAAACGTTGTTGATAGGTATTGCAGAGTCGAGTATGGTGAGGAGGATATTTTCTATGGAGGGGATGTAATCGGTTATTAAGGAGACAAGAATTTGTGAGGGAGGTGATTTTACCAGTTTTGTAGGCTTTCAAGGGTCTGTGTATGGATCGTGTATGTTGTTTTTGTACTTCTGTAATTTGGCTTTTTAATGTTGTTTTGTATTGGTTCCTTTTTCTGTTAAAGAGTAGTTCTTGTGTTTGTATAGAGTTCTGTGACGTCTGGTCTTTTGGAGTCTGTCTTGCCGACCTAAGTGTCCCGCAGGAGTTGTTCAGTTCCGGTGTCTACCATGCATTAGGTTTAGTTGTGGATGAGGCACCGCCTTTGATGGAGTGGATTATTTCGTCGATTATCTTGTGTAGGTTTACGTGTTCGTCTCGAGATCTAGGAACGCAGGTGTGAGATCAGTTAGGTTTTGTACGAACAGTTGCCAGTTTGCCTTGCGAGTATTGTAGGAAGTGATTTTAATCGCTGTTCGTTTTGGTCGATTGGATAGGATATTGAAGGAGATGAGGTAATGGTCACTGGTTTGTATGTAGTGAGGTACCTTCCAAAAATTGATCAAGTTGGTGTGAGTGATGAGGAGTGATGTTTTTGGATAAAGTCTTCTATGTACATTCCACGTTCGTCAGTGTGCATGTTATGCCACAGTGTGGATTTAGCGTAAATATCAGCGCAAATAATGAAGGGGCGATTTCCTATGCAGTGAATGATGTCGTCAAGTTCATGAAGATATTGGTGGATGCGTTCTTGTGTTGGAAATAGGATGAGTTTAGGAACAGCTTTCTTGAGGACCAACGGTTGTTGTTTGGGGATAAAATAAGGAGGATATGTATGTTTGTTAATATAGATTGCTGAAGTTATGTTGGGAACTGGTGGTTTGTGAAGAGGTTACGATCTTACATGATGGGGTGGGAGGGTGGCGAAAGTAAATTTGGGATTTTGTTGTTAAGGTATGGTTTTTGTTATAAAGTTATGAAATAATAGTTTTCTATCAGTAGATTGGAGCGTTCTAGGCTGGCGGAACGTGAGTGTTGCAGATTTATCTGTGTAGGTAAAACGTTTATGATGTGTTTATCGGGGAAATCATTCTTGAAGATACGGTACACTTTAAAAATCGAACAATATACAAGTAGAACAGGTTTTACACAAAAATCTTCGCATCTTTCAGTAGGATAACTCTACTACTCAGCCCTGGTAAGGACTTTGCTAAATGATTATTCAGACAATTGAATTAGTAGGCCAGATTCCTTGTTGGGTAGGAGTCCTAGAAATCAGGAGTTGTTTAAACTCAACTACAGTGCATTGAAGATCTTGGGCAAAAATAGTACAAGAGAGTCGAGTTAATCGCTTAGAAATATTATGGAATGTAAAGGGAGGTTTATAAATAAATAAGGCCATTTTGAGCACTTATTTATTATGTTTTTCGTTTTTATATTTTTAAATTTTTAATTTACTAAGAGCTACAATGCTAAATTTATACAAATAAGTTTTATCTCTTTTCATATTTAACTATTCTTATGGTTTTTCTAGACACCAGTAGTAAACGTAACCAAAAGTAACTGGATGTTAGGTGGCCATTGGAGTGGTAATTTAAACGGTTTGCCATTCTTAGCATGTGTGTTTATTTAAATAACTGCCATTGTTGCAGAGCATTATCAATGGATTTTGAATGGCGCGGAGAGGGTCATCATCACTTTGTTTTCGACCTTACTTAAGGTCGGTTTGACGCAGCTCTAACTTCTTTTCTATTCTGTGATAATTTAAAACGTTCTACACACCCTTCACAACCTAAATTTCTAATAATTTGATTAATTTAACTTGGTCTAGGTCTTCCTATACTCATCTTCTTCTTTTCTTATCTATCTGGCACTACATAGATATTAGCAACCTGATGGTTGTTAAAGAACACCAACATGTTTACATGATTCCCATTTATAAGAAAATGAAATATTACCTGGTTATCCCCTACAAACAGGAAAAGTGTTAAATTATATGTTATGGTAAGGCTTAAGCAACGAATCGCTGCCAACATGTTATACCACTAATTGTGAGTTATGTCATGGTGATATTTAGTTAACTGATATTTATTTTTTTTTTTTGTTTTCGAACTTACTTAACGTCGGTTTGACGCACCTCTAAATTCTTTTCTATTCTGAGTTAGTCTAAAAAGGTCTACATACCCTTCACAACCTAAATCTCTAATAATTTGACTAATATAGCTTTGTCTAGGCCTTCCTACTTTATTTTTATTTGGTAGTCTATAATCTAAGACCTTACTAAATAGTCCGTCATGTCTTAACTGGTGCCCTATCATTCTATCTTTCCTGACCTTTAATTGCTTCCACATACAGGGTTCCTCGCCTATCCTTTTATAAACTTCCTCATTTGTTACTCTATCAGTCCAACTAATCTTTAACATTCACCTATAACACCAAGTTTCAAAAGCTTCTATCTTTTCTTATCTACCTCTTTAATCGTCCAAATCTCACTACCGTATAATAGAACGCTGCATACGTACGACTTTAAGAAACTTTTTCTATTATCTAAACTAATACTATTAGCTATTAGTAGGTTTTTCTTTTTTAGAAACATTTTTCTAGCTTGAGCTATATATCCCTTCTGCTGTGTCCGTCCTTTGTAATTATACTACCTAAATAGCAAAATTCATTTACCTCCTCTAATTTTGGTTTAAAACTAGGCTGTAACTCACTTGTCATTATCTTTGTCTTTACTGAGTTAATTCTCATACTATAGTTACTCTGTAGTATCTCATCTAAAATATTTAAAAACTCTCCTAACTCTTTTCTAGACTCTGCTATAATGGCTATATCATCTGCAAAACGTAACATGTCTACTTTCTGTCCCTGTACACTAATACCTATCTCTTTTCTCTCTCTAGCTAAGTTTTAAACTTCCTCAATATCAACATTAAAAATCAAGGGAGATAGTATACAGCCCTGTCTAACACCATTTCTAATCTTAGCTTCTTTTTCTATTTCATCAAATCTAATTACTACGCTTTGGTTTTTATATAGACTGTAAATAATTTTTCTATTCCTGTGAGAGATTCCTATTTTTCGCAAAATCTTGAACATAACAATCCAATTAACCCTATCAAATGCCCTTTTGTAAATCTACAAACGCGAAATGAGTCTTTTTATTTTTTTGTAACCTTTTTTCGATAATTACCCTAATCATTAGTATCGGTTCTCTAGTCCCTTTACGAAAACCATATTGGTCTTCGCCTAAATAATTCTCAGACAAAGCTTCTACTCTATTTTTCATTATTATTGTTAGTATTTTGGAAGCGTGGGAAGTTAAAGTAACCGTTCTAAAATTCTCACACCTATCAGCTCCTGACTTTTTTGGGATTGGGATAATAATATTTTTTTCTAAATCTATTGGGACCTCACCTGTGTCATATATTACTTTTACTAGTTCATATAATCTGTCTAAAGTTTTCTGACTTGCATATTTTATTAATTCTGCGGGTATATCGTCTATCCCTGGCGCTTTATTAGTTTAAGATCCTTAACAGCTCTATCAAATTCCTTTCTTAATTTTGAGAACCTTATTTCTATTTATTAGAAGCTCATTATTCTCGTCTTTAATACCATTATATTTTTTCCTATCTTGCCCGAAACACTTTCTAATTGCCCCGTAAGCCCTGTCTGTCTTACCTACTTGTATTCCCTTACAATTCTTCTCCATCCATTTATTTCTAGCTTTCCTACACTCATGCACTATCTTATTTCTAACTCTATTATATTTTTGCTTACTTTCACTATCCAATTCTCTGAAAGGTTTAAGCTTTCTCTATTCTCTATTAAATCTAATATCTCCTTTATTACCCAGGGTTTTCTCGCTTCTATTTTTTTCTTACCTATAGTCTGTGTTGCTGTATCATGTACAGCCCTTTTAATTTTTTTCCATCTATTTTCTACGTTCCCTTCTATACCTATCTCTTTGATCTTAATATCTAACACTTGTTTATATTTCTCTTTTACCTCACTTTCATTAAGCTTACGTAGATTCCATCTCCCTATTTTAGCCTTTTTTCAATTTTTTGAATTTTAGCTTTCACTTCATTTTAACCAAGTTATGATCGCTATCTATGTCAGCCCCTGGATAACTACGACAGTTTTTAACTTGGTTTCTAAATCTTTGTTTAACTAAAATATAATCTATTTGGTATCTAGCCCTATCACCTGGCGCTTTTCAGGTATATCTTCCCGTAACATGTTGTTCGAATAAGGTGTTTACACTTACTAATCTATGTTCCTGGCAAAACTCAACTAATCTTTCTCCTCTATCATTTCGTCTGCCGTACCCAAATTTTCCTACCATTTTTCCCTCACTACCTTCTCCCACTGACGCATTAAAATCGCCCATAACTATTAAATTCTCATCTCCTATTACTTTTCTCACTATACTATTTATATCCTCGTATACCTTTTCTACCTCCTCATCCTCGTACTGAGTTGTTGGCATGTAAACCTGTACTAAAACAGTGTCTGTGGGTTTTGTACTCAATCTAACCATAATTATTCTATCACTAAATTGTAAGTACTCTTAACTTTACGTCCTAATCTTTTACCTAACACTATTCCTACCCCTGCCTGTCCATTAGTTGAAGAAGTTGTAATTATTCTATAATTATCTTTCCAAAAGTCATTACTATCTGGCCATCTCATCTCACTAATACCTAAAATGTCCAGCTTTCCTTTTCTCATTTCGACTAAAAAATTCGTTAACTTATCTACTCTAAGTAATGACCTTACATTCCAAGTTCTTATCACTAAATCGAACCGTTGTTTTAAATTCTTTTGATGACGAGCCCCTAGTATCCCCTTCCGGATATCCGAATGATAGGGTATTTTACCTCCGGACAAGAATTTTACTTGTGAGCTCTCCATCATATGTATTTCGTGTTTTAGGCCACGCACACCTGGGAAATATTGTGGTAGGCTCCCATATCTTTCCACAACGCAGTTTTTAAAGATTTTAGCAGAAAGCCGTATCCGTCACGGCCAACCCCCAACAAGCTTGTAAATTATTGAGGATCGCCCGAGACCAACCGACCTTCCTCCAATATCTTTTAGCCAGCAAGGCTGCTGCCCCTTGCTGCGCCTTTTAATCGCCTTTTACGATAAGCAGGCTTACTATAGTAGTATTCTTTGTCCCCTACTATAGGGAATGGGGAGCAGGCTGGAGGGGAGGGGGATTTAGGAAGGTAGAAAGTGGTATTTACGACTAGATACGTGAACATGGTGAATTTTGTATGTCTGACCAGTCTCCCCATCTCATTCAAAGGATTTTGAGCACAATTTAGTTTCACTTTTTAATGTAGCTTCCTTTAATTAAGTTTACCACCGAGATAAAATACTTGATGATGTCAAACGTCATTTTAGTATAGTATGTATTATCAATGTACTATAGTTGCATTACTTTTATTTTGGCAGAGAATAATATACCGGAAGTATTTATGTAATACCGCTTTTCGTTTAAAATAACAATTTCTGAGAATTATTTACCGTGATTTGACTTAGCTTTCATTTATTCTGTCTATGATTTATATTCCGCAATTATATTCGGATTATCTATACATTAAAGATAACCCGTAATACCACATAATTTATGTTTTTATTGTCGTGACCTTCTCCTGAAAAAAAAAGGTGTAAGGAGGTTAAAAAGACGCAACAACAAAGTCAAGGATTGTTGTGTAATTAATTAAGCAAATTTATTGCATTATCATGAATATATTGCAATGCATTATCACATAAAACTTTGGTTTCAGACTGTAAACTATGAATTACATTAACGTTTCGTTAACATGCATGACGCATTAACAACCTACAGATCATCCTTAAACATCAGTGTCTCTTAAAACCACATTTCGTTTAAGGACATTTCCTTAAAAGAAATACCTTCTAATTTCTGAGGATACTTTTAAAGTAAAATGTTTTTATTTAGTATATGAAAAAGAATTTTTAGAACTGAACACCAAAACTATCGCAATTTTTGTTGAATATACAAGTACTATAAAAACGATAAACTGCGTTGTTTATTTGGGTTCATGTCATGGGGTTAATACATAAACAAGTAGATAATCTGAATACAGAATTGGCAAATAAAACATTTTCAAGTGGTCTTGTATTAGAAGGCAATTTAAAACTACTTTTCGCAGTTTGAGACTAACCACAAAACAGCATTTAGTTTGTGTTGTAATGAATCTACCATGCGTCGCAGGTTTTATTGCAAAACATAGTCGGATCATCGAAATTTTTGGTTTATTTGCTTTGGTATTGGTCAAGATCAAACGCTGAAAAATAATCAAAAAATCTAGTGCGTAATATTTGTGTAAACAATTTAAAATTTTATTTGTTCTGTAGGTTTTCACAAATATCTCGAAAAAGACCGTTTTTACTAATTTAATTGTTATTAAATTCCTTAGAAGAAATGTCTCTGATCTTTTCGTCAGAGCGACAGATGGGTCTGTATCGTCACGAAACTGCACGTGTAACGTTAGAGTAGTAAAAATATATTTTTACCTGTTTCAGCTGTCTTCACACCTAGAAAAGGGGTGAGGACAAGGAAGTAGGTAAAAAATGTCTACGGTGACAGGCGTCGGTACAGTGTAGACTAGCAACGTGCGCTTCAGTATTTCTGTAAAGTGAATATCTTCAAGCAGTGTATCGTATTTGGAAAAAATTATCAAGTAGTCAAACTGGCGTAGTTAAATAGATGTGGACGGGAATGTGCATTGCATTAAGTGTCATACCAAAAGGCAACCAACATATCTGTCTGGGTATCGTAGCAGTGGTATGACACCTCCGAGGCTAATAAATACGTTCAAATACATTTTAAGCCTCAATCATCATTGTTTTTTATAGCTATTGTGGAAACGAATCGATGAATAGCACAAAGAAGGCGTGCAGATTAAGGCGGCAGATACATCTCTACAGACATTTTTGATTCAACAATGACTGCAACTGTCTCACGGGATGAATTTTTCTCTAACGACGGTAGTAAGAACATGCCCATACAAATGTTGAGCGAAAAACTCCACTAGGCAAATTTTATTTGCAGACAATCTTATAAAGATGCAGATACTCTCATGATTAACATTGCTATAGAACAATCGAACGATAACGACGCTATTACATTTGTTGGAGAAAGCATCTATTTATTACAATAATGGTAGCTCTCGCTCACCAGAATTCTAAGAACCCTAATGTGTAGTTTGCAAAATCAAGCAGAAGGAAAGCAACAGATATTTTATACTTGTGGCAGATTTCAATACCCCTCAATTTACAATTACAATTTAGTCTTGCATGCTTTCGGTGGTTGCGATAACACTAGCATTTTTTGAACCGAGAAAACTAAATTTGTAAAACCCCTCAACACTGATACAGATATTCAGATTTATACCACACCATTCTTCTAAGGTAATTCTCATCCGTTTGGATATTTCTACACTGGAAATCTTGACAACAATATATGACGCCAAGAGAAATCGATCAACCCATTTGGCTGAATAGGTTTGAATGTTTTGCTGAATCAATAAGAAAGAATTCCAGCCGTCTACCGTCATTGCTTGCCACTTACGATACAGTACGAGAACATCCTCTCAGGGTTTTCCATCAAATAGAATGTGCAAAGGGACACGTTTCACACAAACTGATTGGAGCTGGAAATGAACTGTGAACGACTTCATGCCTATTACGACCCTTAGAGTTGTACCGCAAGCATTGTTGAAATCATTTGTTGCAAATGTGTAAAAGATTATAGTGGCAATTCCTGCTGCGAGAAGTTAGGCTACGTAGTTCGGTGATTTCTGACTTTTGCCGTCGATGTGAATATCAAAGAAGACATAGATGAATATATCGGTATTGACATGCCACTATTTTATAGGGAAGGGCCTTTTTATGAACAATTTGAAAGTACTTCGCATTATCATACTCATTGCCACTCTTAGACATTATAAACTCGACTTTCTGACTTGCTTGACTTTCCAATAACTTGGGATATTTACTTAATGTAGTTTCGTCTCTAGTTGAAGAAATTATGCTAAAATATCGAGGATTGAACCATAGATATCTGTGGTAATAAACTCGCAAATTTATGTAGCACAAACCGATCTCGAATTGTATGAGAAATGAAAATGCTTGCCAAATGTACAACCTTTACAAAACTACAACAACCTCAATGTCTTTGAGCTTTAACAATTCTATTGACGTGATTCTTACTTTGATGGCCAAGTTTTTCATGCTCTATTTACTTTGTAGCGTTTATACCTAAGGCGCATTTACACCCTTTAATAGATTTTACAACTTAATCCTTCATTTTATATAATCTGTTTACACATTTCCAATAAGCTCGTGCGCGCTTATCTCTTAATATTCTGCATGAAATTTCTTTATAAGTTCAACATGGTCAGGATATTGTGACACCACTTACTAACCCTAGATTTCTTGATATTTTTGGATTGTACCAAACATCAAACGAATTCTTGGTTAATCACTTTCCTTTAATTTGTTTTCGAACTTTGATTTTTTCACGTCCAAGAAACATAATTGTTGTTGCATAGTCATGTTGTACTATACAAAAAATGGTAATAGCTTGAGACCTCCAATCTTTTCTTTTAGTTACAGAGATGATTTGATGCACTAGAATTAACAAGCAGCTATTAGATTTAGGGCTATTTTGATGACGATCGCCGAGAAAAGATTCTGCAATTGTTCCTCTACGTGGGTGAGCATATGTGTACTTATATTTATTCTTCTTTTATATATTTTCTCACTGTGGCAGTCAAGTACAAAACGCCCTTACTTTTGCATCCATTAGTATTAAGTTAGGCTAAGTTTTAGGATAAGTAGTAGAATAGGAACTTTTTACGCTAACACCACTGTATGAAATCAAAAACTAACAGTAATTGAGGCAACAAAATGCCAAATTGAAGTATTTATTTCCACCCGACTGTAACCTGTACCATTCCAACACGCATAAAAGAAATTAACCTTTTAGAAACCGAACACACACAACCACACAAACACGAGCGTAAACACACACACACACAACACACACACACACACACACACACACACACACACACACACACACACACACACACACAACACACGCAAAACAAATGTGCCCTTCAATAATCTGAATTTCCGGCTGCCGATGGTCCGGATCGAAGAGTACAAATTCTGCGGAATGCTTTTCCTCGAAGACTGGGATTTCCGGCTGCCGATGGTCCTGGACAGAGAGCGAGAGCACAAAGCAGAAACAACACCAACACCACCACAACTACAAACACAAAAAAGCAAACCCATACACACCAACACAACACATACAAACACAAATTGTGCCCCTCAATAATCCGGATTTCCGGCTGCCGATTGTCCGGATGAAGGGTACAAATTCTGCGGGGCGCTTTGCCTCAAGACTGGGATTTCCGGCTGCCGATGGTCCTGGTCAAGAGCGAAGGTACAACGTAGAAACAACATCAACAATAAACACAACAATTAACCAACACAATAAAACACACTCGCGCACACACATAAGCACACACAATGATAGTAATCAAGCACAGGTTACAATGGGGGGAAAACAGGTCTGTCTAAAATGTCAGATGACAGACGACTAGAATGTTAGATTTAAAAAAAAAATAATAAAATCCATAGGATTTAGGTCCTACACACTAAAATTGCATTTAGTCAGTACTTTTGGAATTACCGTGTACACCTCACTTAGATGAGATCAGATTTTCGTTGTTTCCAGCGTTGCTACAAACCGTAAACCTTTACTTAGTAAATTTTATAATTTAAGCATGCAAAGTCTTATATGAGAGTTATAACAGATTATCGCTTACAATTATGTTCTCATGCAGCGTAGTCGAAATCTCATGTCTTCGCGGTTCGGTTCTCAGCAAATTTATGACGTAGCACTTGCCGGTAGTAGCTGCTATGCCACAAAGGAATGATAAGAAGGTAGGAATAATAAACTGTCTGTTGAGTGTACCCAGTAAAGTGTATGGAAAAATTGTGACTGAGAGAATTTGCAAGAGAACGCAGAACAAGATATCGGACGTTCAATGTGATTTTATGTCTGGAAGAGGATGTGTGGATCAGATGTTCGAAATGCAACAAATTGTCGAAAAGTGTGTGCATGTCAAAAAGGAAATGTGTGCAGCATTTGTGGATTTCGGAAAGGCGTCTGACTCTGTGAACAGAAGTGAATTATGGAAGGCGCTACGTGAATACGGTGTAAGCAAGTGCTTGATAAAATCTATCAGTGCGATGTACGAAGGCAATAGAGTATGTCTGCGTGTGAATGGCTACATGGGACACTACTTTGACATTGTGGAAGGTGTCAAACAAGGCTGTGTGATGTCGCCATGGCTGTTTAATGTATTTCTGGATAAATGTATCAGGTAGGCTTGCGACAGAATGGAAGGATTGAAAATTGGTGAAACGAATGTCAGTGTGCTGTTGTATGCGGATGACGCAGTATTGTTGGCTGAATCGTCACAAGTTTTGCAACGAATGCTTGATAGCCTGTCGGAAACGTGTGAAAATATGCAATTGAAACTGAATGTAAATAAGACAAAAGTAATGATTTTTAACAGAGATGGCAGAATTGATGACTTTATATTTAGAGTGGCCAATGACAAGGTAGAGAAAGGGAATGACTTTGTGTACCTAGGTAGAAAGTTTTTGAGTAATGGAAAGCTAGATAGTGAAATAGAAAGAAAGGCAAATGCTGGAAGAAAAGTGTCTGGAAGTATATGGGTAGTGAACAGGAATGAAGGATTGCGTATAAATGCAAAACTGCTGGTCATTTACAACAGTGTGTTTGTGCCAACCGTTCTGTATGTGAGCGAAACTTTGATTTGACCGAAAAAGCATGTTAGTCGTATAAATGCTGTAGGAATGAGGTTCCTAAGAAGTGTGCGCGGATAAACACTGAGAGACAAAGTGTCAAATGAGTGGGTCAGAGCAGAGTGTGGAATGCAAGTGACCTTTAAGGAGTTGAACGAGCGAAGCACACTTAAATGGTTTGGACATGTAGAAAGAATGAACGAGGATAGACTTACCAAACGCATATATGCAAGTAAGATGACTGGTAGAGTTGCAAGGGGCAGACAGCATAAAAGATGGTTGGATGTAGTAGAGGAGGTTCTGAAAGACGGGTGAGAAGTCTGAGGAAGAAAAGAGCATGCCAAAAGCAATATATAAATGTCGCAGAGGCAAAGGAAGTGTGTAGGGACCGAGGGATGTGGAGAATGATTGTGAAAGGTGCTGGGAGTAGAATTAGTGTAGTAGTCTAGAGCTATACTCTGCATATCCTGCCAGAAAGAGGTGCTAGGTTTGGTTATCCAGAAAGGGAATACCGCGATTGGTATATGATATGATATGGTATGAACAATAAACTATGGGTACTACATCGACACTCGCAATAACACACCCCGAATACAGTTGCTTTCCCCAACTCCGATACTGGGGTTATTAATTTAAGTTCATGTAAATTACCTCCGTCGTTTCAGCACTCATTCGTCACTGTCCAGAATTGGATTATACATATTGGCTGATGTCCTACAACCAATTAAAATTGAGAACTTCGACACTTCAATAATGCGTTTTCACAGTGCATTCCCCACGAGCGAAATTTCCGTGGGTATCTTAACGTATTCATACATATGACAATCATTATAATCCTACAATGTATAAGTTTTTGAAAATCTCAACGACCCTGGGCTGCACTGAAATGCATCGCATTTGGCACTTCTTGGATCTTTATCGTATGCTGTAAAATTAGTCATTCACTCCTTCGTATTTCAGTTTCGTTTTCTGATCAGCATCTTGCTATCGTAGAGCATACCGAGTACTCTGCATTTGAATGCAACTGCTAAATCTTTACCGCCAAAGCCTGCTGCTGTTATCACAGGCGTCCTCATACTTGAGCATGAGAACTGCGATTTAGCGTTAGTCGATCTAATTTCTATTTCCTCTGAGTGGTTGAATTCTAAACTTGTCCAAATTCGTCATTAAATCCACAATGATACATGTTTTGCAATTTGAAGAATATCTCCTGTGATGGAATATATTCTCTTGTAAATACAGGCTTGATGAATGTCTTTCTTTTTTAAAACTTGATTGAACGATCTTTTAATATGGCAGACTCTCAGACAGTTATATTCATAGCAATATACGGTGTAAATCTGTTTTGTATACGTAGGGAAATTACATTCAAAATGAAACTTGGGAAAATACTGGCTTTCCTAATTGTTTTATAGAGATATGGTAAAGGGATAATTTGTTAAGAATAAAATGCTGCTTCTGTTGCTGTAGTTACATTTTAAGTCTATTAAGCCATTTTAGAGAAAATTTGGAACAACTTTTCTGTTTTTCAACATTCTTTTAACTTTAATTGAAATTTTCTTGTGGGCTAAGAGTTTAAAATTTAGTACACAAGTTGCAATGAGTGTACATTTGAATGTATTAAATTTTGATGGAGATCACTTCAAAAAATTGGTAAACGTTAATAAGCGGTCGCCCCTCCAATTTTGTAACTACATTGAACTTTGCTTAACTTTGACGATTGAATAACAATGATTAATCTAGGATGCTTTGACAATGAAATTCAAATCACCAAAAACATATCTAATCAGTTAATAATTTGAAAGAAGTGTGAAATAGTATATTACATTACTTGTGTGTAAAGTGACCCATTTCACACGGCTGGGAGAGTTGTAGCACGAGGAGTCAGCCAAGTGCGACAATCCCAGAAGTGTGAAATGGCACTTTCTACACGAGTACTGTACACGATTTTTTCGACGACCACAACTAAAGAAAAATATTAGGCAAAATATTTTAAATAAACGCACACTGTTCTCTTTCCTTTAAATACCTTACCTTGATCCAAGGTTGTGCGATCGTCTAGTGGTAATGTCGAACAAACCCTACATCGTGTTTTTGACATTGGTCATGTTGAGTGGTCTAGGCAGTTAACGTAATAATATCTCATCCGTCATATCACTCTAGAGTTGAAAATCGTTTCAACACTACAGTGATGTTTACTTTCTCACTCTAGAGTGATATTTTCTTTAGCACTCTAGAGAGATATACGCAACTTTCTAAATAAATAAGTAGTGTGCAATCTGTTGTTTTCATACGTGATGATGTTAGCGGTGTCAAAATTTTAGGATGGGTTTGGAACCCCTCCTTGGATATATTTACTTACCACGTAATTCCGTTTGAAGACGCGTGCACAAAAAGGCACAGTTCTTTCTTATATGGTACGGGTATTTGATCCAATTGGTTGGTTGACCGCGGTAGTTTTTGTCGTTAAACATTTTATACCACAACTTTGACTTCAACGTCTAAACTGGGATGATGCTCCAGATTCCGAATGGTGCTCGACGTGGAAACAATTTTGCGGGCAATTTTGTAGCTAATCGCAACTAAAAATACCTCGTAGATTATCTCAGAGTGATGGTAGTTATCGGTTACTCGGGTTTTGCGATGCTAACGAAATTATGGGGCTTGTATCTATCTGCACGCTTTTTCAAACGAGTTAGAATCTTGCCACCTATTACAAGCAAAGACCAAAGTTGCTTCTTTGAAAACCCTTACTATTACGCGTTTAGAACTTTGTGGTGCTCTTTTACTTACCAATTTAACTCATTCTCCTATTTCTAATCAGCTTCCTTACCCTCTACGAGAAATTGGCCTATTTTGCGATTCTCAAATTGTATTTACCTGGTTAAAACCCATCTTATTTATTAAAAACATTTGTGGCAAATCGAATTAATCAATTAGTGAGTATACATCGCTTTCACAGTGGAATTATATTCCCGGCGAACTCAACCCCGCTGACGTCGCCTCTAGGGGTCTCATCTCCACTCAGTTAGTTGACAATAATTTATAGTGGCATGGTCCTCCCAATTTCAGGCAGTTGCCTTTGCTGGACGATGGGAATAAAACGTCTCTTCCAGTTCCCGAAGTGCCTGACCTAAAAGCTTTGCCTACGCTGTTAGTAGCGTCTATAAGTTTTGCAACTTCATGAGTAGATTTTCATCATTGATCCGTTTGCAATCTTCTTTAGCCTATGTTAATCGGTTTGTGCATAATTGTCGCAAGCCAACTAAAAAATTAGTGGGTCCGCTTTCTTTTAATGAGCTTCTCGAATCTTTGCTGGTTTGTGTAAAACTGAGTCAAGCTCAGTTTTTTCTGTGGAAATTTCTCAAAAACAAAAGGGAAAACCTCTTTCTTTCACCTTTCGTAAGTTAACCACCTTTCTGGACACGCGAGGTTTGCTGAGGGTGGGTGGACGCCTGGATAATTCTCAGTTAACCTATGAGCAAAAACATCCCTTGTTATTACCTAAAAGGGCCATATTATCTACTTTTTGTGTGATCATTATCACCGTATATCTTTGCATTCCGGTCCCTCTATGACACAAGCTCTAATCCAACGCAAGTTTTGGATTTTTAGACTGCGGTCGTTAGTTAGCCAGCACATTCATAAATGTTTACCGTGCTTTCGGTTGACGGCCAAACCCTCTCAGCCAATTATGACCAATTTACCCTCTCCTCGGGTACAAATAACTCTAGCTTTTACTCATTCCGGGATCTATTTTGGGCGACCCTTTTTAGTAAAAACCTCTATTCGACGCAATGCACTTTCCGTTAAGGCTTATTTGTGTATTTTCGTTTGTATGTGCACTAAGGCGGTGCATTTGGAGTTTGTTTCGGAATTAACTACCGAGGCGTTCTTAGCTTCCCTTACTCGTTTTACGTCGCGGCGTAGCGTTCCTACTACTGTGTATTCGGATTGTGGTAGTAACTTGCTTGGTGCCGCTCGTGCTTTGTAGGAGGTCCATGCATTTCTCCGAAAAAATCAAACTAAAATTTTTTCGGCGGTCTATGGGAATCCTGTGTCAAATCAGCAAAGGCTGTGTTGATTCGCACATTGGGTCGTCAACCTCATACTTTCGTAGAATTAACTACTATATTTATTCGTATAGAAGCGGTTCTAAATAGTTGTTCGTTATGTTTTTATCCTTCCGATGCATTAGATTGATTGCTTCGACTATCTTTCCCCATGCCATTTTCTAATTGGAGGACCTATTTTGAGCTTACTTGAGGTCCAGTTTTTAGAGGACGACAGTTTGCGTTCCCGCTGGCAGCGTTTATGCCAACGTACTCAGTATTTTTGGCGTCGTTGGTCTCGTGACTATTTAAACACTTTTAGTCAGAGGACTAAGTGGAATCGTGAGACCGCTCTTTCATCTGTGGGAAACGTTGTATATATATATATATATATATATATATATATATATATATATAACGAGTGTGAACACTTCGCCGTTGTCTTGGCCCGTTGGTCGTATAGAAAGGCTCTTTCCTGGCAGCGATGGAGTGGTTGGCATGGCCGCGGTGAAAACTCCGAACGGTTAATTAATTCGGCCGGTCAACAAACCATTTCCTCTTTCTAAGGAATAGGTATTATTGTATGTTTTTTTTCTCCTTTGTTATTTCTCTAATTTGGTTATTTTTGGCGTTTTTTCGCTTTTCCCGAGTATCGGCGCGTAAACCATATTTCACGTCTAGGAGGAAATGCCTAGCCACGCTCCCCCACATTTAATTTTTTTCCTTTCTTTCGTTTCTCTTTAAAATTAGGTCATTTTAAGATGGGCAGTATGTACGGGTCCAAAAGGAGATGAAAATTTTTCTCTAAATCAGCTTAATAGCTTAAAATGCAACTATAGCAACAGAAGCATCACTTCGTTATTAACAAATTATCCTTGTACCATTTCTCTATAAAATAATTAGGAGAGCCAATATTTATCATAGTTTCATTTTGCATGTGATTTCATGCAAAAGAGATTTACATCATGTTCATTGATTATGAAAGCTGACTACATGCTTATTATAATGCAGATTTTTTTTAACTTTAACAAGAGTAATTATATCGGTTTCTGATTAATACTTTGCATAATTTAACTTCTTTGTCCAAATAAATGAAAGCTACAAACACATGTTGGCAGCTTAATCTGATATGCTGATTAAGGGACCTTGAACATGTGAGTTAGACATTTTGTATTATACAGAGTTTATCGTCTCGAGATAACTTGTTTACATACAGTTTTACATACAAGAGCTTACCGAGTTGGGAGCTTGCTTTTTTTAAAGACCCGATTTTTTACAACGAACTTCTTCTTAATAGATATCAGATATTTTGTTTTTAATTAAAAGATAGCGGTGGCCTGTTAGTGTAAATTGAAAGTACGTTATACCATTCAGAGAAATATTATTTTATCTAGGAATATAATTTACCCATTGTAATAAAGTCAAAGATTTTGTATGAAAGAGAGGAACTTAGTAAAAATAGAAAATAAAAGTTTTCAAACAGAATCTGATATACTTATAAGGTGTGAACTTTTAGAGCAATCAGTTGCACGTATGAATTCGTGATGGAAAAGTTTTTATTAAAGTATAAAGCGTAGTTCTTAAATTATTAGTATTCAATAATATAATCAACCTTGATTAATTGAATTGCTGATGGCGATATTGCAGTGCCTACAATCTTAATAAGTTCCGTACACTAAATGAAATCAAGTTTAAATCTTTATTAAGTACATTAAATGTTTCCTATAGTTCTTATAATGACCTCTGTGACTTACGTTTTATTGAGTAGTTGTAAACACTATTGTGTAGCTTTTGAATTGAACGTATTGTTTGTTAGCACAACGCTAAATTTAATAACAAGGAATTGAAAAATTATAAGATATGCATAAGTACTGTATTTAGAATTCAAAATATTATACTTTGTTTCTTATTTACCTTGAGTAGAAAAAACTAATTATACTGTGTGAAATTTTAGTGCTAACAACTAATTATTCATATTTATTCTTTTGGCTTGCATTGCCTATTAATAAATGATTCCATAGTGGCATGATTCAAGTTAAGTATAATAAAAACGTCTTGACTAAAATATTACTTAAAATCTAAGTACTTTTGTGAGGTGCTTATCAGCAACAATACCATTTAATAAAGCTTTTTTATGCTTATCACTTTTAATCGATTTATAAGTATTCAGAGAGGAATACGTTGGCATCGATTTTAATAGTTTGACAATTTAGGATGTGTTACAGCTAAAACTGTACTTTATTGTATTATATTTTATTAGTTGTAAAAGAAGGGGTATTTCAGTTTCATAATTGCACAAGGGCTAGGATAGACAGGGACAAACATCTTTTCCGGTAGTTATTAAGTCAAATACGATGGTAACAGCATCTCGTCGTGAAGATGACATTGCATGCAATTTAAAGTTATTAAATAGTTATCCTTAGGTTTGCTTTTTATTGATTAATACCGGTAGGATATGCTACATAGAGCTTCGAACCGGATGGACCTTTAATTGATTTTTTATTGTGGTACGTAATTAATTGGAGATTAATTACGTATAAATGCAAAGGGATGAGCACGAGATTTATTTCTACAAATTACATATGAAACACTGATATCCAAGTGTTACAATAAGCACAATTTACGTATGTTTATTATGTGCAAACGAGTTTAGTTGCGTGCGTGCGTGTGTGTGTGTGGGTAGGTGCGTGCGTGTGTGCGTGCGTGTATGTGCGTAGTAATTACAAATCGATTACGATACAAAGGTACTACTATAATCCAGTTCGAGAAAATTTGCCGCCAGACAAATCTGGGTATTTTAAAGTGGACAATCAAACAATAGATAGCAGGTTTTATCGGGACAAACGCCCTACAAAATTGTTCAGGTAAATTCAATTTAAAGCAAACAAAGAAGTTCGATACCT
This sequence comes from Platerodrilus igneus, assembly GCA_036346225.1. Classification (NCBI taxonomy): domain Eukaryota; kingdom Metazoa; phylum Arthropoda; class Insecta; order Coleoptera; family Lycidae; genus Platerodrilus; species Platerodrilus igneus. The sequence goes on along the minus strand of JARFIW010001670.1, from coordinate 10,225,452 downwards.
GTATTTAAGTATTCTTCTTAATCTTGTTTGGGTGTTATCGTAGGAGTGGGCGGCGTCTGAAAGTATGTAGACTATGTAGATACTATTATGTATGTTTAATATGTACAAGCAAAAACAAATAAAAAGTTCAAAAGTACACAGATATAAAAGTTAAATAGTTGAAATGAACAGTTTATGCAGTTTGAAGCAGTTCGGAAGTGCTCGGTAATTTTCGAAACGCTTCGGAAGGCTTCGTGGTTGCTGGTGGAACCAAGTAGGAGCTTAAATACTAAATAAACAAATATATACACAGTTTGAAGAGGTCCAGAGGTCTTCGGTAGTCTTCGGAGGGCTTCGTGTTTTACTTGTGGGACAACGTGGAATTATAAAGAATTGTGATATGTACATGAGAACTATAGCGATGTGCTCCAGGTGCGGCGGCGAACGGCCGGTCCTTGGATAGCGTTACTAGCGGAGAATGAGCAAGCTATGGGGATCACTGCTATACGTGGTTTACGGTACTGAATTATAGCGACGTGCCCTATGTACGGCGCCGGGCAGCGTTACTGGTCAAGAATAAGCAGGATATGGGGAGCACTGCTTGCTGAAGTGGTTGTCAGGCTGTGGTGAGCACTGTTAGTTGAGTTCTTAGGCTATGGAGAGCACTAAGCGTACTGATTTCTACTCTCAACTTAGTCGATCCTGGACCTCTTAAGTCCAACTTCCTTTTACAGCGTTAATCTATTTGATTTTGCTCTCTCGTTGATATCTTTTGTTTCAGATTTTACCATGTTTTGGCGGGCGGTTGATGCGGTGAGTAACTTCCCGGATCTTCCTCTTGGTTGCTCTCCAACTGTGCGATATCCAAATCCTGGGTCTAGCGGCCTGTGGTTTTCGACCAACAGGATGGCTATTCGCCACAAGCCGCTTCATCGTCAAGTAACTCGTCGAACAGGACTGACGGATGTGCATCTTCAACCATTTCGCTTGTGTTCCCATTCCTTGGCGCCCCGCATAACTGGAAAACCTCCTCGAGTTGTCACCGTTCCGCTGCTCATCATGTTTCGCCCGGAGGCGACGGTAGGTAGATGTTAATTCCGCGAGGCCTGCTGTTGAAATATTGATTTCTGCTGGATTTGCAATCGTATTTATATGCTTTCTTCTCCTATGTAGGGTATGTGGAAAAAAAAGGTTAGTGGCATGGGCATCCAATAGGTTTGCTACTTTTAGGGTAGCACAAAAAATGAGTTGGAGATTTTGATTTTCTATGCATTTGTTCTGTGTTCAGCACGTGTACTTTGATATAGGGTAACAGTGGCCACAAGTATGCCTTACAATTTCAAAGCAGATGACGCATCTTTAAATCACATTTTAAATTGAATGTAATTTAGATAACTGTAGGTGATCCCTTTTCATTCATTCCACATTCTAGAAATTTCCAGCATTAGTATTAGGGTTAATTTATATCGGAGTTTTATAAATTTGAAACCTTTTGTGTTAAAACATAAGGACATTCTTACATACGTGATGGCTGCTGAATTAACAAAGCTTATTAAAAACTCGTGTTGTACTCAAAGTTCAAATTATAAGATTTGATTCGTATCTACGAGGAATTTTTGTTCAAAGGAATTTATCTAATGAAATTATATTGCAAGTTTAATGAAGACTAGGTAAATTTGAAGGGTTAATAGAAAATTTTAACGAGGTTCGGTTAAGTATGGAATGTTTCAGGACAATCTAGTAGGTAAAACAGCAAATGAGGATCGTGCAGAATTTGAAAATTTATATTTCGGTTTGCTTTCAGTTTCTATACAACTAGTTTCCGATTTCAATAATAAAGTTAACCAAGTCACACCTAATAAAAGTAGAACAATTAATTTTAGCATCAAATCAGGAAATGCTATTAAACTACCATCTTTGTAAATTCCTATTTATGAAGCTGTGTATGAGGAGTACAGTCAATTTCATCACTCTTTTACGTCAGTTATCGATTGAAATCCAAAGTTCAGTGACTGCGGTTCAAGGAATCGCGGTAGAAACAATTCAGGCCCTGGAGGTAAGTTCCAGTAATTATAGAGTTGCATCAGATTTATTGCAGGAACGCTTTTTTTTGAATAAAAACTATTTTTACTTATTTAAAGGGTTGGTTTGATTTGTCTCCAGTTAAAACAAAGTGGTGCTAAAATTAGAAATCTATTGACTTCTTATCAATGACACTTGGGAGCGTACAAGCTCTAAATGAAAATGTTCAAGGATGGAACACCATACGGTATTTCTTCATATCTCAAAAATTATACCCAGCTGGTTATGGAAGTTTTGAAGAGATTCTAAGGATAGCGTACCAAAATTGGAAGATATTACGGAATTTTTAAAAAAGAAATGCGATTTACTTGAAAAAATTCAGAGCAATGTACCAGAAGGAAAGGATAATTACTCTTTCGCAAAATCCAAAGTGCAAAGTCATCGATTTTTAAGTGCACAAAGCGAATGTTCATTATGTTAAAGAAAAGGTCGCCCAATGTATGATTGTACCTGTTCTTTAAAATTGCCATTAAACCAAAGATGGAATGAAGTGTAAATTTTCAAATCGTGTATGAATTATTTGAAGCCTAATCATTTTAGTAAAACTTGGAAATTGCAGGAATATATAAAATGCGCTATAAAAAATACAATACTTTGCTGCATTTTGAAACTGAAACAAATCGTGTAAGCAAAAAACACGAAACAGTAATTGTAGGTGAAGTTGTTTTAAGTTCACACTCATAACACAAACCGCAGTTGTACAACGAACTGCTTTCTACTGCTAGAGTAATGGAAGAGCACATACCTGTAGGGTATTGTTTGATTATGGATCGCAGTTAAATTTCGTGACAGCTGATTTGTGTAATCAGTTAAAGCTTGATAACATAAAAAAATGATTTTCAAGTCACGGGATTAGGTTCAATAAAATTTAACATACTTCTAACTGAAGCTACCATCGAATCCAATGTCAGTGCATGTTCTTGTAAAATATCGTGTTTTATTGTGGATGAGATAGCAGGAGAAGTGCCAAATTTTTATTGGATACTTCATTGTTTGATATTTTAAAAAATTTGAAATTAGCGTATTCGAAATATGACAGACCAAATCAAGTACAATTACTTTTGGTGCGGGTATATTTTGATCGTTACTTTCCATGAGCCAAATCAGATTAGTCACTAACAAGCCGATTTTGCAAAAACAGCATGTTTGATTGGCTATTATCAGGTCAAATGTTAGAAAATAAACACAACAAAGAAAATATTGTGCAATGTAATCTCAGCTCGGATCTTCATGAAGAAGAAATATATGAAAAACCGGTTGTTTACCTTGTCGAACGTACCATAATACTGTCACATAATGATTTCAGACCTAAAAATATAAAGATAGTTAAAAAAATACTTAAAAATAACTGTTATTCTACATCATTCGTAAAACAAACCATTAAAGTAAAAGTAGATAAAATTTATAACAATGAAGGCACTAAAAAACCACAAACAAATGAAAATAGGATTGCAATGGCATATGATATACATATCACACACAAACCAAACAATTCAACAAAAAAATTTTATACCCAACTTAAACCTACAACAGACCAAAATAACAGAACACACACAATTTATAAGATTAATTGCTCTGTTTGCCCGGGGTTATACATTGGAAATTCAAAACAATACTTACATAAACGCATATATGAACATAAATATACAATAAAAACTTCTAATAAAAAGAGCACTGCCCTTGCTGCACACGCCATTGAAAAAGTTCACCAGTTTGACTTCGAAAATTTCTGTATCTTGAATACCGTAGTTAATGATAATAAAAAAAAAACCTTTTAGAAACGATACAAATCTGAAAAAACCCAAATGCCATAAATTCAAAAAATGACCAAGATGATTTTTGTAATATATACCACAACCTAATTCACCCCAAATAAATCAACGAAAACCTAGTAGAAATATTCTCATGTATCACCCTACTACATATTATAATTTATCGTATCTAGTTTAATTTCTACTCAGTGATAATTAAAATATTTAAAAGTTAAGTTGAATGACAAATGTAGTCAGATAAGTTAAAGTTATGTGTTAGTGAAGATGTAAAATAACATAGTTTTTAAAACATTTTTATAATGTTGACCTAAGGTATATATAGACTAGATTTTTATTAATAGTAGTAATTTATGTAATAATATTTTTAGAAACATATTTGAAAATGGAAAACCGAAACACGTAAATAAAAATGATAGATTGAGCAGTTTCATTTCATATATATATATATATATATATATATATATATATATATATATATATTATTCCACCCCCCCCCCTTTTCTCTTTTTTATACTTTTACTTTTTATCAACTTAAAAAATGTGCACACCTAATGCACGCCCGTACTTGCACTGTTTGGTTGGTTCTTTTGTTACTTATTTATTTGCAATGCCTCGACTCTATAAAACTCTTAATCTCAGGGTATTCAAACTACTTATAGTGGATTCCGTTATAAGTAGATGTGCTACGTCCAACCAAAGTGCTCTCTTTTGTTCTACTACTAAAATTGCTATTCTACTTTTGTATATGCCAAATTTTAAATTAGATCAAAGTTGCTATGTGCCAAATTAAATTACAACCAAAATTTGTATGACTAATTTTTGACGTATTAATATATGATTTTAAAAAACTCACCTGGTCTATACTCCGTTGATGCCTCGGTGAATCCTGGCACAAAATCCTAGTCCCCGTATGCGTCCTTACAATGATATTCTCAACTTTTCGTGCTGTTTCCAGGTATCTTCTAATTTTTAACTGTTCCCCAATATCTGAAATGATTAACCCAAATTTAGAATTTTGAAAAAAACTAGTGCTATAACTTCCCTCTGTACTAATCTCCACTTCAAATCCTTGTTTCCGCTCAATGCTTCTGCTGCCCTTTAACCCGCTCCAATATCCAACTCGTATCTTTGTTTCCGCTCAATGCTCCTGCTGCCTTTAACCCACTCCAATATCCAACTCGTATCTTTGTATAACCACTCTCGATAACCTTCTAACTTTAAACCACACTCCAATATCCACTTCAAATCTGTATAACCACTCCCGATGACCTTCTAACTTTAACCACTTTCCAAATCCAATATTTTACCGTCGCACAATCACTACTATTTACTTTATACTTTCGCTTATTTCTTTACCACTTTTCAATGAAACTCATTTTAAAACAATTACCTTTATTTTCTTTTCCAAAATATTAGCACAGTTCTGAAAACACGTCTATTACAAAATTTGTTCGAAAATAATCTCTGAAAACACGTCTTTTACAAAATCGTTTCGAAATATTCTCTAAACACGTCTTTTACAAAATTGCTTCGAAAAATAATCACTTTGTTTACTCTCTAAGGCGACCATGTTAACTCTCTACTAGCCTACTACATCTTAAAGTCCATAACAAATAACTAAGTTCGTGTCGCACATACCATAGTCCATGTCTTTTATACAGTTTCATAATCACATTAAATTCTAATATATGTCCTAAACCTTTACATTCAACCAATCACATTTTACGTTGTTATAACTAATAATTTTGAGTTTACAAATATTGTCCAAAAGTTGATTCTATAGAAAATGAACCCAAAATAAATTATACTTGACCTTGGATGCATGTTGATAGTGAACATTCATAGACGCATCCGGCTTTTGGACGGCAAATGTACTTTCAAAGGCTTTTAAAAATTCAACTCGGTATAAACCCTTGAGCATTTCACATCTTACTACGCCACTTAGTCATTTTAAAATTGCCTTTTGGCACTTAATTTCAACTACTATATTTGCATGGTATTTTAGTATACATAAAATTACGGCAAACATATATTTTTAGGTCTATGTGATCAAATATGTGGATTATTTTTGTTTGGCATATACTACCTTGTACTAACCAACCCTTATAACTCTTGGTAGCTCCCTTAGACATTTTATTGGCCCCACTGATTTTGAATGAAATTTGAAGTTGCGTCGGCTTTACTCTTTCCTGGTGTGCATAATTTCTAGTTTTATTTAAAATAAAAAACCCCTCTTACCTTTTTACACCAACCCCTTTTTTGGATTCCTACATATTTTAATTATTCAACCCCTATTTTTAATTCTCAACCTGTCTGTCTAACTATGCTACATACTAACCTACCTTATAAACTAAAACAAAACTAAACTTTCCGTCGCATGAACTATATTACACCTATTCTACTAAACCCTCTTCCTGTACAACCTTATATGGGTATAGATTTTCCAAGTGAAAACGCCCACGATATTCCCCTGTCATAGTAGCTAATTCAAATGTGTTTCCTTCCGCAAAACTACGCGTAATCTTGTACGGCCCTTCATACGGAAACAACAACTTCGCGCAAATGTTCCTGTCGCGGTTCGAAACTCTTAACCTTTTCACCACCACCATATCTCCTATTTCGAAAGTCGTCCTTTTTTTGATCCTTCTACACCTCCGCTCGATATCCCTACGCTGCATCCTTTCGATCCTACGTCTAACACTGTCCAACAACTCTGTGATGTCTTGCATCTCGACTTCTTCCCTCCATGGCCTAGCTGGTATAATCTTCCGAATCAATGTTATCGGACACGTTTTTGTCACTGAACTCGGTACACAATTCATGAAATTTTCAATCTGCGGCAGATATCTAACCCATCTATTATGGTGCTCTTGCGTTGCTAACCGTAGATATTTTATTACCTCCCGTATATATCGTTCGCATGGATTTGCTTTCGGATGCCGTATACTGCTGAATGACACCTTAATGTGCGCTCGATTTAACCCGTTCCTAAATCTTTGGTTGTTAAAATAAGTTGCGTTGTCTACCAAAATCCTTTCCATTCTCCCCACCTGGCTTCCAAATTCTTTAATTGACTGTAAAGCATGCACCGTGTTGCTTCGCCTTGCCGGAAATAATTTAACAAATTTTGAAAAAACGTCCACCATTACTAATATGTGCCGATACCCCTGTTCACTCGTAATCAGGTTGCTTAAGTAATCAACAGCTACCAATTCCAATGGTCCGCTCACGCTCACACTCATCGGTACGTTCTGCAACACCACGTTCTTGTCCTTCCCTAAGATACAAATTTTGTAACGATTGATCCTTTCTTTTACCACCGTGATGTCGTTCCGTGCATAAAACGCCTCCCTGAATACCAAAAATGTTTTTCTTATACCTATATGTCCAAAATTTAAATGAATTTCATCTATGATTTCCACAGCCGCGTCTCTGGATACCACTACTAGCTCTGCCTCACCTATCCTTTTGACTACGACCTGCCCTACGATGGTAAATCCACGGTACTCCTCCACATTTTCGCTTGTTAATCTCTCGCGGATCGTGCTCACCTCACTGTGCCTTTGCGTTTCCATTAGCTTGGCATTTGTCCACCGACCAACATCCCTGAACTCCTGCAAAGCAACTAAACAATCCCTCACGTCCTTTGGTTGAGCAATCTTTTTCAACTCGTCCAACCTTTTATTACAAATTTTCATCCCATTCTCACTGCTTTCAAACCCTAAATATGTAACTTTGTTCTTGAACAACTCGCATTTCTCCACGTTCAACTTCAAACCCCCTTCGTCCAGCCTCTGGATCACCTTTTCTATATGCTCCAAGTGTTCTTACTCAGTCCTTGAAAAGATCAACAAATCATCCACATAGTGCGAACAGAAACATTCATACTCGTTAAACAGCTTCTGCATGGCCCTTACCAGTGCTGCGGAAGAACTACTTAACCCAAACGGAACTACAGAAAACATGTAAATCTCTCCTTCAATACTAAACCCTGTAAACTTCTTACTGTCTTCATGCAACGGAATTAACCAAAATGAATTTTTTTAATCTAATTTACTGAAAAACTTCATCTCGTACACTTTGTACAACAAATTATCCAACCCCTGTGGTTGTTCATACTGCGGTTTCGTAATCGAATTCAACTTCCTCGCATCCAAACAAATCCTTATATCCCTTTTATTGGGTTTAGGAACAATAACTACCGGGTTCACATATTGAGTTTTCGCTGGTTCTATTATTCCATCTCGTAACATCTTGTTAATCTCGGCTTTAACCCTATTTCTAATAGCAAACGGAATTGGATACACCTTTGTATTAAACCCGTTGTCTTCCGTGACCTCTAACTTATGCATGTATCGCCTCGCCAATCTTGGCTCTTCATTAAATAACCCCACATATTTATCAAATAATACTTCTAGCTTCGCCTTTATCTCAATACTCACTCTTCCAATCTGTTCATCCTTAATTAATCTCACAAACATATTACATAACCGTACTTTAACCTGTCTATCATCACTTGTCCTATTCATTCCTAATCCTGACTTATCTATATTATCTCCATTCCTATATTCCTCACTAACCGTAGACACCATCCATAACTTATCTTTATCAAAAATTCGAATCGACCTATCCTTACCATCTATATTCACTCCAAAATCCTCTATAAAATCCATTCCTAATATGAAATCTATATGCAACCCTTTGTAATTAAAAATTCTGCCTCTCCTGCATTTTTTTCCCCTACAAATATCGGTACACGGATGATCCTATAAATCGTAGTTAACTTTTTATTCATAGCCGACCATAAATTAACCCCATCAATCGCTTCTATTCTTTCTTTTAAAAATTCCGCATGTTTTATCACTACCCTCTCATCTACCAGCGACAACTGTGAACCACTATCAACTAAAGCAACATATAAACACTCATTTAAACTAATATTAATGAACAAAAGGTTCTTTTTATCCAAATTATAATTATTTAACAACAAGTCCTTCAAACTATAAACCACGTCGACCTTTAATCCTACACATTCGTTCGTCCACAATTTGGCGTTTTTTTTTTTTCGGAGGGTGCCTCGTGTATCTGCACCACTTCAATTTGATCGGTGTCCTGAGTCCTTGCGCTGGTCGTTATATGGTGGACATTCGCGTCCCTGTCCGTCCGGCTATATCCGTGCTAGGTTCCTCCTCCCGTCGTCCGGCCGTCATCCGCGTTGTCGTCGTGCGGGCGCCTGCTTTGTCTATGTAAGTCGTTCTCCCGGTGTTCCCTATTGTAGTATGGTCTCCTGTTTCCGTCGTGTCCCCAGTGATTTCGGTTTCCGTGGTTAAAATAGTCTTGTCGGTAGCTGGGTCGGTGTTTGTGATGGAAATTGTCCTGTCTATGGTTGGGTCGCTGTTCGTGGTACATATGTCGTCTGTTGTCATCCCTATAACCCCGGTTTTGATCCCAATGACTAGTCCGTGTTTTTGTCTCCAGTGCCGTTGCCAAATCGAAATTCCTCATAACGCCTAAAATTTTTCGTAGTGTTTTTACATTTAGTACCACTTGTCCTGTGAGTAGTAATACCGTGTCGTCCGCGCCCAAATTCGGTGTCAAGTGCTGTGTCTGTCCCTGCAATTGTACCCGTGTAATCTTAGTCTCGTCACCTACGCGGTCTTCGTTGTCTTGTAGCTTAGTCCTGCGTTCGTCCTTTGTCCGCGACTCTGCAAATTGGTCAGTTAATTCCGTGTGTAGTTCCGCGTGTGAGGTCTTAACATCTGTCCGCGACTGTTCGGTTTTGGTTGTTAGGTCAGTTTGTAGTTCCGTGTGTGTTTTTGCAGTCTGGTCTGTTAACTCCGTTTGTTTTTCCGTGTGTGATGTCTTTACCTCTGTCCGCGACTGTTCAGTTTTGTCTGTTACGTCCGTTTGTAGTTCCGTGTGTGACTCTGTAATTGTGTCAGTCAGACCCGTTTTAGTTCCGTGCGTGTCGTCTTAAACTCTGTCTGCCATTCGTTAATTTGGTTCATTATTTCCGTGTGTGCTGTCCTAAACTCGTTTCTCAGTTCGATGTGTGAATCTTCAATTCGGTTTGTTAAAATCGTTATTTTATTTGTCAAGTGCGTATTTGCCTCTTTTGTTCAAACTGTGACGTTTCAAATTTGTTCGTTAATTCCGTCCGTGACTCTTTTGTTCTGTACGTAAAATTTTAAAATCGTTCTGCAAATTTGTTTGCACAGTTTTAAAATCGTTTTTTAGACTCATCAGGATTTGTATAATATCTAAGCTTCCAGCGGTTTCTGCCACCCTAACCTCCGGTGCCGTCGGCTGGTCCGTGTCCATGTCTAACGCCTCCGTGTCTGTCTGCCTTGTCTCCGTCTCCTGGATGTCTCCTCCCGCGTCTAGTTCTATGTCCTGTGTCCTACGTTCATCGTTTTGTGTCGTGGTTTCTGCTTCAATTCCGTATATCAGTCCCGATCTCGTAATCCGTTTCATTTCTGGGTCCGTCATCTCTGCAGCCTGTCTTTGAATTTGTATGCCTGAAAATATCTAACTACTGGCCTCACCTAATCTCAAGCTCCCGTATCCTACTACTATTTCTGTCTAATTTCCACTCAATCTAGCCTTTTTTTAGCCCCACGTTGGGCGCCACATATATTCCACCCCCTTTTTCTCTTTTTTATACTTTTACTTTTTATCAACTTAAAAAATGTGCACACCTAATGCACGCCCGTACTTGCACTGTTTGGTTGGTTCTTTTGTTACTTATTTATTTGCAATGCCTCGACTCTATAAAACTCTTAATCTCAGGGTATTCAAACTACTTATAGTGGATTCCGTTATAAGTAGATGTGCTACGTCCAACCAAAGTGCTCTCTTTTGTTCTACTACTAAAATTGCTATTCTACTTTTGTATATGCCAAATTTTAAATTAGATCAAAGTTGCTATGTGCCAAATTAAATTACAACCAAAATTTGTATGACTAATTTTGACGTATTAATATATGATTTTAAAACTCACCTGGTCTATACTCCGTTGATGCCTCGGTGAATCCTGGCACAAAATCCTAGTCCCCGTATGCGTCCTTACAATGATATTCTCAACTTTTCGTGCTGTTTCCAGGTATCTTCTAATTTTAACTGTTCCCCAATATCTGAAATGATTAACCCAAATTTAGAATTTTGAAAAACTAGTGCTATAACTTCCTCTGTACTAATCTCCACTTCAAATCCTTGTTTCCGCTCAATGCTTCTGCTGCCCTTTAACCCGCTCCAATATCCAACTCGTATCTTTGTTTCCGCTCAATGCTCCTGCTGCCTTTAACCCACTCCAATATCCAACTCGTATCTTTGTATAACCACTCTCGATAACCTTCTAACTTTAAACCACACTCCAATATCCACTTCAAATCTGTATAACCACTCCCGATGACCTTCTAACTTTAACCACTTTCCAAATCCAATATTTTACCGTCGCACAATCACTACTATTTACTTTATACTTTCGCTTATTTCTTTACCACTTTTCAATGAAACTCATTTTAAAACAATTACCTTTATTTTCTTTTCCAAAATATTAGCACAGTTCTGAAAACACGTCTATTACAAAATTTGTTCGAAAATAATCTCTGAAAACACGTCTTTTACAAAATCGTTTCGAAATATTCTCTAAACACGTCTTTTACAAAATTGCTTCGAAAAATAATCACTTTGTTTACTCTCTAAGGCGACCATGTTAACTCTCTACTAGCCTACTACATCTTAAAGTCCATAACAAATAACTAAGTTCGTGTCGCACATACCATAGTCCATGTCTTTTATACAGTTTCATAATCACATTAAATTCTAATATATGTCCTAAACCTTTACATTCAACCAATCACATTTTACGTTGTTATAACTAATAATTTTGAGTTTACAAATATTGTCCAAAAGTTGATTCTATAGAAAATGAACCCAAAATAAATTATACTTGACCTTGGATGCATGTTGATAGTGAACATTCATAGACGCATCCGGCTTTTGGACGGCAAATGTACTTTCAAAGGCTTTTAAAAATTCAACTCGGTATAAACCCTTGAGCATTTCACATCTTACTACGCCACTTAGTCATTTTAAAATTGCCTTTTGGCACTTAATTTCAACTACTATATTTGCATGGTATTTTAGTATACATAAAATTACGGCAAACATATATTTTTAGGTCTATGTGATCAAATATGTGGATTATTTTTGTTTGGCATATACTACCTTGTACTAACCAACCCTTATAACTCTTGGTAGCTCCCTTAGACATTTTAATATATATAGATATATATATATATATATATATATATATATATATATATATATAGTCAAATCAATAAAAATATTCTTGGGATATAGGTCATTTATTAAAATATAAAATTATATCAACATATTACGCGTTTCAGTCATATTGACTTTGATCACATATATATATATATATATATATATATATATATATATCGCCATACTCCCAGGTGCGCAACGATCAATCGCCACCTCTCTGTCCCTTTAAAATAATTTAAAACTAACACAATCAAATTTATGCCTCGACTAGCTCAGTGATACCACGCACAGATTGAAACGACGATATGATAACAAAGAATTTTTACTCACTCCTCTCCAACACTCAATACACCTGAATAGACAAACGAAAGCCACTAAAAGTTATATAATGAACTAAATAAAATCTTTTTGTCAAATTACAATTTACAAATCTACGCCCTTTTTTATATCATTTACCTTTTATAGAACTTTTAAATCAAAATAAAAAACATATCCTTATCGAATTAGCTCTTTACGTGCTATAAATTGAATAAATAGTTCTGACCTTATAGTTCTCCGGTTTTTTTCTTTCTGAAGATTCCTGGCCCAAACTCCCACTTGTTCTGGAACTTCTGACAATTCGGCTTAGAAATCACTCTTGATTGTTATCCAGTAACTTAAGAGTTGTTTATTCAGTAGCTTAGAGTCGCTACCAGCAACTTTGAAGTATTTACCAGCAACCTTGTAGTCGTTTAATCAGCTCTTAGAGTGTTAACCAACACTTAGAGTGTTTACCAGCAACCTTGGATTATTTACCCAGTAATTTAGATTATTTACCGGCAACCCAGAGTGTCAACCAGTAATTTAGAGTTGTTTACCAGCAACCCAGAGTGTTATTTACCAGCAACTCAGATTATTCACCAGCAACCCAGAATGTTAACCAGCACTTAGATTATTTTCTTTCAAAATAGCACAGTTGGCGCGTGGATCATAAAAATGAAAAATTCTTTATTTGCTTCGTTAGTTTTATAGAATAAAATTCCTTCTCAAATGCTCCACTCGTTCTCATTGGTTGACGGAACGCTGTCAGTTGTTCGTACGTGGAAAAGGTGTTTTAATTTTGGTTATATCTGCAACGTGTTGGATTTTGGATGATCTAAATTGCACGTACATAGGACTTTCTAGAGGGACTTGCTTAACAAATGGTATTAAAATATGGCATTTTCAGTACGTTCTAATTTGCACGTATTACCGTCGCCTCAAGTATCCATAATATATGAAATATGCTTGTTTTTAAGTGTTTGATCATTATAAACTAGTACAAATCACACGCATTTATTAGTTTCTTTACGCATATGCGTTTAGATTAAAAGAAATTTCATTTCACGGTTATTTTCCTTTAAATATTTTGAATTTGTATGTGTTTTGAGCTTAAGAATGTCCTTAAATGTTCTAAAATAATTGAATTGCTTCAACAATTATTTATTTTAATGAAATGTAATGAAGTTATTACAGAAAGAGTTTCTTTTAATTAATTGTAGCTTGTTATTGATTTTATACAGGGTGACTTGTATTTGCTTTTCTATAATGAATGAATTATGTACATTTTTGGGTTTGAATGTTTGGTTGTCGTGGTTTTTATGATATTGACATGAGGTATTCCTCCATCGGGTTTTTTAATGTGCGATAGTTTCTAAACGCCGAAATTAGTTTAGTAAAATTAGTGCAACAAGAAGTGTATGCCCAAGAAATTACAAGATTCAAACGAAAATCGTCAGCTTTAAGTTTAAGCAAACTAGTGTCGTTAAATTTTTTATAGACGCGAATAGGTTAACAGTAGGTGGAAGATTAGATTCTTCGTCGTATAGTTACGATAAAAAACATCCAATAATACGACCAAGTATGCATATACTAACTACATTAATAGAGCTTGATTACCACATCTCTTTATTGCCTTGCACAAACATTGTTGGCTCCTATGCGTAAGAAGTAAGGCCCCTTAATGGCAAAAATCAAGCCGAACGAATTGTGATATCGTGCGTTGAGTGTTTTAGAGTCAGACCCAAGGGAATAACATATTTAATTGGTTACTTACTTGCAGTAAGAGTCGCGCATATACCTATTTGACAATTGCGGAGTAGATTTTGCCGGTCCATTTGAGCTTCGAAGTCACAAAAACCAAGGCTATAAATCTTTCAAAGTATATGTGTGTTTATTCGTTTGTATGGCAACCAAAACCATACATTTAGAGGTTGTGAGAGATTTAGCCACAGATGGATTCATAGCTTAATTAAGGTGTTTTTGTGGTCGTAAAGGCAAACCTTCTCACATTTACAGTGACAATGGCACCAATTCTGTTTGTGCAAATACGGAATTGAATTGCAAATGTTTACAGTATATTTGTCGAATGAAAAATCAAAATCAATTAAATGAGGATTCGACAAGTTTAGATATTATTTGGCATTTTATTCTAGAACATTCGTCAAATTTTGGGGGAATTTAGGAGGCTGGTTTAAAGTCCACTAAATAACATTTAGTTAGAGTTTTTAGGACCCGTTTCCTTAAATGAATCGTTTTCTACCGTACTAATACAAATAGAGGCCATGCTTTTAATTCCCGTCCTTTATCCTTATTGTCTGATGATCCAACCGATTCAAATTCATTAACACCTGGTGATGTCATGATTGGTCGAAAATTAACGACGGTGCCCGATCCAAGCCTCATTCACATTAAAGAAAACCGCTTAAATTTATATCAGCATATGCAAAAAATTATTCATTTTATTAACGTCGGTGGTCGACTGAATATATTTTTTAGCTGCAGCAGCGTTATCGATGGCGTGAAACGGGATAATACTTGATCAAGGTCGGTGATGCAGTGGTGATTAAAGATTATAAGGCTTCGCCCCTTTAATGGAATATGGGAAGGTTCTTCGAAGTGTTTCCTGGCAGACAATATTGGGCGGGTTGTTTCAGTGCGAACCAGTCATGGCGTAGTAAGAGTTTCATTGGCTAAGATTTGTATTTTGCCAATCAAGGACAATTTTTAGTGAACTTATACGTATATTTTTTATCAATTATCAATATTGTTTCTTCTTGATATGTGCAATACTTAAGTTTTTGGGGTGAGACCAGTACTTTACTGTTAAAACTGCACTTTATTGTATTATCTTTTATTAGTTGTAAAAGTAGGGGTATTTGAGTTTCATAATTGTGCAAGGATAGACAGGGGACGTCTTTTCAGTTTAATCAGCAAAATACGATGGTAATAGCATCTCGTCATGGAGATGTCATTGATACAACTGAAAGTTATTAAATAGTTTGTCTTAGATTTGCTCTTTATTGCTTAAAGCCACTAGGATAATGATACAGGGTGACTGGCTTAAAAATGAGATGGGTGATTTGAAATCTTTCGTGTTTACTCTATTTGAAATTAGCAGTATCTTCTTGTAATCTGGTCGCTACATTTATTTTAGTTTGACCGACATATTTTTGAAAGCATTCTCACCTCGAACAGCTAATTTCATAAATTACCGACGTTTGCATATGTTCAGTGGGGGTGATATCATTGTAAAGTCTTCCTATTGGGTTGTATATTCAAATACGTCGTAACGGGCATTTTTACAGCTTAACCTTGTTACGCCATTTTCCCAATTCGTAATTACATTTCTGCAACTACTAGTTCTATATTGTATGCAATTTAACTCGCGGGTATTACTTTTAAAAGATGGTTTAATTGAAGATTGGTTTTCATCAATAAATACATTGCAATGAATGAATTTTAAATAGAATTATTCGTAAATTGTTTTCCAACTTAGTGAAAATTACAAACCGCTTGGAATTAATGATAAATTGCTATTCATATAAATGTTGTTCCTTATGTGGATATACGAGTCTAAATAGAAACAGATGAAGAGTTGTAGATTGTTCTTCGTTCCTGTATGTTAATTGCGTTAAAAGTATTGTTTCCTAGTTGCTTTACTAATTGTGTTGGTAGTTGAGTTTCTTTTGAAATAAGAACAGTCGGAGTTTGTTCTTTGTTCCGATACACTAAGTACGTTGAAAATACTGCTTCTTTCTGCTTTTGACAATAGTGAGAATTGATGCGGAATTTTCGTATTGTTCCTGTACGAGCACGGCACGATTTTTAGTTGTTTTCTTGCGAGACAAATGCTTTAAGGAACATTTGACGGACCTACTTTAGTGATACGCGTACTTTACTAATTTGTGGTTTTAGTTGTTTGTCTTGTGAAATAGGAGTCGTAGAACTTGCTAAACTGACCGATTCTTTCTTTAGGATTAATGTGTGTGCGATCTAGTCTAGTGTCCCTTTGTTTTATCAGATTAGTGCATACTTTGGCTTATTTAAATACAGTGGATACTGTAGTTTCTGCATTTTTCTAACACCAAAGAATCTGAAATAGATCATTGTTTGCGCGAACTTTCGTTATTCAAAAGCATTAGATTTTTCTTTGTTACCATAGGTAGCAAATAAAACACCTCACGGTACTTTTAGTTTAATGCATTACATCGTGACTTGGAGTCCCGTGATTCTAAATTTTTATTACCATTTTTTTTTCGATTTGTGTTACAAAATATTTCAAAATTATTGTCTCAGGAAATAGAATTAACAAGAAATTTATCAATGCTACATAGTTCCATCAGCATGATAATGTCTGCTGCTAACGCTAGTGAAATACGTAGGCGTGATTAGTGTAAAGTGTGAGAAATTCCATCCACACCCTCACAGTGAAGGGTGCAGTGCTTCGTTAGTGCAGGACAACGGAAATCCCACATTCAATTGCGAGGAAGCGTTGCTGAAGGACTGTTTGTAAGTTGAACTATTTCCTACTTGCTTTTACTTTTAATACCTGTCCGTTGCTTTGCCATACCTTTGGCGTTCTGATACCTTTTACCATAGACTTGCATGCTATTTTAAATAAAAGAAAAAAAAAGAAAAATCAATACGACTGGACTACTCATATTAATTGTGTTTAGCTATTTATATTTTGTTAAAATTTTATCTGCTTTATGTCTAATTGGTGTGTGAGGAAACGTTTCTGCTACTCCCCAATATTACCTCACTTTGTACTAAAAATTTTTGTATTGCTTTTACCGTTATTATATTATATAGATTATTTAAACAGTTTTTTTTACATTCTACCAAGTACTGAATAACTTAGACTATGCATTGCTGCTATGCTTTTTCTTTATTTCAGGTTTGCAGTACTAATCTTTTTTTATTGCAGGTTTGCTATTCTAATTTCTTTTATTGCAGGTACTGTTACTAACTCCTTACCGCCGCATACATCCTAGGTCGGTCTGCTTTCTACAACCCCCCCTACTTTTCGATTGAGCCCGGTCATTTCTTTGACTTTCTTTGTGTTACGTAGCATAAATTTGGCGCCCAACGTGGCTGCCACGAAAAAAAACGTAACAACGTACAAGACGCGGGTTACCATATGATTTACTTAGTTTAACATCCACTGCTTAGCGTTTCATTTTGTTCAACGATATAAATGAATACACTGGAACATCTTACATTGTATTGGATGATATAATTAAACTATCTGTAACCTGATGTTTGTGAATTTTCTACGAAGCAATAAACTGCACTGTTTGAATATGCTTTGATATTATTTGAGTTTACTTTGTATTGTACTTATGTCACATTGATTCTAATTTATTTAACTAAAATTAGTGCAAAGCATAGTTGAATAATTGTGATATGGAATATATCTATTAGTCATTTCACTGTTATTTACTTTATAATTTTAATGTTTTCTTAAAATGACATGATCCCGCTATGAAAATTTAGACATAAATATTATGTTTACCCTTTTGTGGTTTAAAATAGAATATGAACCTAAGTTCCGTTTCAGTATGTATTTAACAGAAATAAAACGATGCTTTTGTATTTTTAAGAGTATGATATTAATAGAACTAACAATTTATTGAAAAGCCATGCTTACCGAACACTACCATACCTGAAATCAGAATCCTCAGGGTGAACCAATATTAATATGTCTATGTAAGATTAATTTTTCTCTTTTTCATTCGGTTTCTATTTAACGTAATGCCGACGCGTTACAAATGATCTTTCAAACTGAAAGATAACTAGTTGATAAAAGGTAATAGCGGCCATGATTATACCGTTACTAAGAAAACTACTCATAACATGAAAATGCGAAATTTGTATTAATATTTGAGAATACGATAAAAGGACCGATCACCATGTTTGTCACCAGATTTGGGGCAGTTCCCGATGCTTCCGCGAGAAATAAGTAGCATATTCGTATTCAGCGCAAAACATCTTATAAGGTGCAATAACAAAATTGTCAACATTTCGATGGCCCAAATTCTAGAATTATGCGGAATTTCAGCTTTACGATTAGCAGCAGTTGGTGATTTATTTAATTGTGTGCTTTGGTAGTTGTCATCCATAACAATTGTAGAACGCTCTTCCAAATTCGTCAAGCACTGAAATTCAAACGAATCGCAAAAAATTCTTTTGATTCGTTTCACCACGACAGTCACCGTCTTTGGTTTTAGATGCAAAGCCAAACTCGACGTTTGCTATGAATCCATCTTTGCAACCCGCATCAAGAACAATATATCTAAAACATTAATTATGTAATTCCTTTTTGCACCTACCAAGTATACGTATCTAACTTTGCGTCCTGTATACTATTAACGTTTTCTTCTTGGCATAATTTACCAATGATGCCGTATCTACGTTTGATTTAAGTAAACAAAGTGCCTCAAGCCTTCGTTGGTGATTCCAATGTATTTTCTTAAAAACACTCTTGATTTTATAGAGATGGTGAACAATTCCATCAAGTCCCTACAAGGATCATCTTTCTTGTATAAAACAAGTGTTACGAGAAAAATGAACTTTACATTATTAATTTTGATTTGCTCTGATGGGGTTGGGACCCTGCAATAATTTAAGACTGCTATTTACAGTGGTGCGAGAGTCGATTCATTCCTATGTAAGAAATTGTAAAGAAAAATACAAAAATTTGAAATAAAAAATAATAAAATGGCTGAAATAGAATCTACTTTACAATATTCAATTCCTCTGAAAGGCTTTTACTACTGTCATAATGGGGGAGAGGAGACAAACCGTTTGTCTCAGCAGTCCCTTCCATATTATTCCTACACGAAAAACGGTTATTCCGCATAAGTCCGTCCTTTGCTTCAGTTTCGTAAATTTATCATATTATACTTTAGCTGTTTTTAAAATACCGTAAAAATACTCATTCTTTTGTCATATTAAATAAAATCGAAAAATAAAGTACATCTACCAAATTTAACTCCATCCCTGAGATGACTGTATATAGTTTTACAATGATCTAATTTTTATCGTAGTTTATAAATAAATGCAAATAAAATTCAACCTACACCTAATTAATTTCTTTTGACATGAAATAATTTCAATAAAAATACAAATATACTTTCCTTTAAAAAACGTACTAAAAAAAGATTATTTACTACTATCACTTCAAATTTTCCCGTTTCCCATTTTAAATTGCATGACATTATAAATTCCGATTTCTAGAAATACGTTTAATAACAAACATAGAAAAGGTTATTACTACTATCATTTTAAATTTTCTCGTTTTCCATATTAAATTACATGACATTATAAATTCCAATTTCTGGAAATACTTTTAATAACAAACATAGCAAAGAGTTAACCAACTTATCCTTTTATCCGTTCATTGTCCATTCAAACTAATTTAAAATCAATAGGTACATATTCTTAATATTTTAAAACGATAACATTATGCTTAAATTTAACCAACACATGTTCCATCGCTAGTCATCGTTCAACAAAATAATTACCTTCATGTTTAATTAATTTTTTATGTCTTAAATACCAACCCTTTATATTTACAATTCACACGTATATAATTAATAGGTGTAAACATAATTGAACCTATCTTATGGTTTAATTCATCTGTTAAGAGATTAAGAACATCCAGAAACTATCAGTATTTCTATTTATCGTTCTTCAAAAGACAGCTTCCTTAACCCAACACGAAGTCCCACTAGTTGTAGGGGGAACTCACAAGTTTCTTAACCCATTTACTTCGGTTGACATTAAATCCACGGTTTCGTGTATGAAGGTTACTCTGCCATTACAAGCGTAATTCAACCTTGTCGCACTTCATGTATTTATCTCGTGCGGGAAGCCTATAATCACCTTTTGGAGCTCTGTTACTTTTACGTTTAACTTATTTTCATAGCAACCTTAACACCCCCCCTCCATCCTATTGCTCGCTCGTATTTCTACATTTCAACTTTTCTAATTACCTTTTTTGGTCGACTCTAACTAATGTTATTTCTCTCACTATAAAAATTTGTTCTCACGATGTAATGTATTTTAATCTATGCTTACGTACAAGCTTATTGTCACGTTACTTTGTATGCACTTTCTATTGTGTTGCTTTAATTTGGTATTATTTTCATGTCCTTGTTGGTGGGGACGGACGATATCTGTCTATTGTAAATTATCTTTTCGTGTGAAATGCATACGCCGCGATTTGTAATGTTTAGTTATGTTTTTATCTGCGCTTTTAAAATAAGTCATCGCCCTGGATTACTACGCTTACAATGTATTTAGAAGAAATGATGTTACACCTTTCGAAGTTAAAGTTTATTCGCTGAATTAGCTTTCTAGAAACAAAATTTGAAAAATTGTGCTTAATTAAGATCCATTATTCGTGAAATCTATCATACAAGGTGCGTCCATATTTAGTGTGTCCATTCAACTGTACTAAAAATTAACTTTCACGTGTAATTTATAGCTAACGTAGCGCGCGTAATTGATTTAGAATTTTGGGAGTTCTAAAAAGAACTGTTTTACAATAAAATAATTAAATTTAAGCAAGTAATAACAAAAAAAGAGGCGAATGCCAAATGACGAATACAAGTGGCAACGCAAAAGACGTAGTAGAAAAATCACATAAAGGCGTCTACATCGCACGGAATTGCCAATTTAATGCTATATATATTTAATGAAATTATAAGACATTTCTGCGTACCATAAGTCACTAAATGTGACGTAGCCGCAGAATTTACGTGAATAGAATATATCATTTAACAAACCATACTTTTCTTCTACCAGCATCAGAATAATGTATTTTAAAAGTACACGTCTATTATGCTTCTTAAATTTATAAAATGTATAAAAATTACTGAAATAATCAACTTTAGCATCGCATATGAGTTAAATTGTAACATGAGCAGAGTGAAGTGTTGGAAATCTTATAATAATTTAAAATACCTCAAATTATGACATCGAAATATCCATACTCTAAAAGGAACTAAAAAGAACCTTACTATATTTAATTAGCTTCATGACTACTATTTTTTTTTGCTTACAGAAACTTATTTATTACCCAAATAGATCACTATTTCAATTAGCAACTCGAATAAAACTATTAATTGCTAACTGCTCGTCTGACAGTTCAGGAAAATAAACCAATTGATAAGTGATTTACTTGAATCCGGAACTCATCAGATCTATGCAGTTTTTGTTCTCTGCAAGCAGTCACAAGGTTTTGAAGTCATACAAGTATGCACATATAATTAAAACATTCACAAACAACCCAATCTGACAGCAATTATTATGGATGAGTGACTTGTATATTATCTGCACTGTGCAAAGCCGGATGGATAGTTGTACAGTAATTTTAAAAAGATAATACTATTTATTTTCGCATTCAAGAAACACTGATGATAAATCGACTTGAGGTTACAGCTCAAAGAGGATAATTTTTTATTCAATGTAGTAAAGTTTTTAAAACCCATTTATTGTCATAACTAAGCATCGATCAAGAGAAACCACAAACGTGTATTTCGGTGTAAAGGGTGAAGTTTATGAATGATTTACAGTTGAATAAACTATACGTAGAACTTAAAAATCAGTTTTCATAGCATGTATTACCATTTTTATGATATAATTTATGTATGCGACCAGAAAGGGTTTATGACAGCAAAATAAACAAACCAATAGTTACAATTTAATATAAGCCGACCTTTAACTGCGTTCCTGTACGTCATATCTTCTTGTTTTTTGTTGATGACTTTTTCTATTGTCTAATGTTCAGCGGGTGTAGTATCTTTTCACTATTGCTCAATGTTAATCGGCGAAATTAGGCGCTTTTAAAATGCACAGAACTGATGATAAAATACACAAGGATATGTACCTTTCCAAGATCCGAGTTCAGCCACATGATATCAACAAGGAGAATACAAAATTGCCTAAACGTCTTTATGAGTTTAACTTACATCATCATTGGGTCTTCAGTCCTGGAACTGGTTAGACGCGTACCATCTTTGTTTCTTATTCTGAACTAACCTACACATTTGTCCGAAATTTGCAGTCTGAATCTATCACTATCTGCGTCCAAAAATCTGATTTCGGTCTACCTCTACTTCTTTTTTCCTATCTCTGCTTGTAATATATCTCGTAACTTACAATTCGTGCGAAAAAATAAATATGCCGACCAAATCAACAAAACGAGTTATTCAAGGCAAGGAATGATAGTAACGAAAATTATTTACATATGGATTGGAGAAAAGTGTAAAGACGTACAAACTAAGATGAACACTACAAACCACTTAGAATAAACTTTAGGGATATAAAACCGTATAGCTAAAACTTCAAGGGCACTGGAGGAGACATCATTATAGAAATTGTAGAGAAAATCGATAGATGGCAAGAATGTATAGGGAATTTATATGCAGGATATGAACACTAGCACCGGAGTCAGATATTGGAAAGGATGATTAGGAATATCTTATACTTAGGAACTAGCATCAAAGAGTGTGCAAAATATTAAGGTATCGGGTATAGATACGTTGTAAGCAGAAGCTCTAAAAGCCGCTGGACAAGCAGTAACAGAGCATCCCATTCAACTTGTAAGCTATATGTATGAGACAGACGAGATCCGTTAAGATTTCAACTGTAACACCATAGTCACTATACCAACTAAGAGAGATGCGCATATATATGAAAATTTTTTAACAATAAGTTTAACATCACACGTGTCAAAAGCATTAACTGGTATTGTAGAAAGATGGATGTAAATACGGGTCGAATAAATACTAGGAGATGATCAATTTAGGTTTAGGAGAAACAGGGGAACACGTAAGGTCATTTTAATTTTAAGGGTGATAATTGAGAAAACAGTAGCGAAAGAGAAAGCGTTTGTAGGTCTGGAAAAGGCATTCGACAATTAAAAATGGGAAAAAATGTTCAAAATACTAAAAAAATAGGAATGAGTTATAGAAATAGACGGGTAGTACATTACAGGATAGTACGTAGCTTATACAAAGAGCAAATAGCGATAACAGAATTAGAGCAGCTACGTAGAGAATTAAATATTTGAAAAGGTGTGCGACAGAGATCTGCGCTATCCCCATTAATTTTAACTTGTATGTCGAAGAGACATCGAATGCTGTCAAATGCAGAAAAACATTTGGTCTTATTATGCCAGGGATAAAAGATTAATATGCTCGGATTCGTAGACAATATAGCGGTATTAGTATTTAGCAAAGAATAGCTAGAAGCAGCTCTTAATGAAATGGAAACGGTACTAACCGAGAGATACGGTATGAAAATCAACAAAAATAAAACTAAAGTACTAGTATGTAAAGGAGCGGAAAATAAGTAAAAACCAGAATATAAATAGGAAACCAGAATCTACACGAGACTAATGATTTCTGCTAAATAGAATTCCAAATAACGAAGGGAAAAGTGCAAAAGATATAAAACAAAGATTAGCACAAGTTCGTGCTGCATTTAACAAGAAAGGTAGCAAACATAGAAACAAGGAAAAGACTGTTGAAGCATCTGTGTAGAGCACAGCACTGTATGGCTGTTAAACGTGGATAGTAGAAGAGGCGGAGAGGAAAAAGATACAAGCCTTTGAAATGTGGTGCTACAGACGTATACTGAAGATATCCTGGACAGACAAAGTTAAGAACAAAGAGGTTCTAAAAATGGTGGGGAAGAAACATATATGTGGAAAACAGTAAAAATAAGGGAGATAGGATGATATGTCACATATTAAAGCATGAGGTAATAGTGCTGAATATATTAGAAACAGAAAGAAGAGAGGTTGAGGTTGACCTGTGTAAATTTCAGGGCAATGTGTAGTTTAGCTCAAAATAGAAAACAACGGAGGTATGTGTTCAACCACTTCCAAGACTGAAAACCTAATGATGATGGTAAATGATATGCATCAAATGGGAAAAGGAATATATTACATTTCATTACGTCTAGCGATAAGCACTTTGTTGATATTAATTTGAATTGTTTTTAACGTTTCGGAATCTGATGCTACCGATATGAATTGTATAGGTTCTTTTGGGCCTATACAACAATACAATAAAATTTATATTCAAATAACTTACAATATTTGAAGTATTTGGTGGTGACTGAACATGAAACTTGACACTAACTAAATCTATATTTTTGTTTTTTATTCTAGATATTTGAATCTTTAGACACATTAACGGGCGTTTTGAGCACGACAAAATTATTTAAAAAAATAACAAGAAAATTATTCTTTAATTTATTTGGTGCGGAGTATTTAGTCCGTAGTTATTAATCTAAATTTTTTATGGTACTACGGAATTTGATTGCTAGAGGTTTGAATTCTTAGTTGCATTTTGGGCGCCACAAAGCAGTAAAAGGACTTTTGAAATAATTGATATTTTAACGTGCTTTGTATTGGTTGAGCGTGTATTTGGTACCAGCCAACTTAAATTGTGTATAACTGTTTTTTATGTTAGTGATTTGAATTTTTATGCGTATTGTGAGCAAAGATTTTAAAAAGGAATTGAAAAAACTATTTTGATTAGCTTGGTGTTACGCATAAAGTTACAATCAAAGTCATTAATTTGTGTTTGTTTTGGATGTTAAAAGCTTTGAAGTTTTGTGCATCTTGGGCGAAAATTAACAAAAAGACATTTTGAAAAAATTCCTTAATTAGCACGTGGCTGAGTATGGAGACGCCAGTCAAATTAAATTGTTTTAGTTTATTTCTGATGTTAGATATAGTTAAAATTTTTGAGAGTATTGAGGTACATCACACACAGAAATAAAACTACTTTACTTCTTCACAACCTACAAACAAGTCTCCCATGCTATCTCACTCTCACAAGAAACTAAGACACTCATTATAAACAACGTAATAATACCAACCGTACGGTACGCTGCACTCCTGGTTTCAATACATCAATGTACACCACAGAAAAGCTCTCCATTCCTGAGTCAGACCCTTTCTCCCTTTCTACTCCAAGGCTAACAGAACTACCTCTACGGAAGCACTGTATGCTCTCTTTAAAATACCTCCAATTAATCTCACTATACATACTACGATCCAGCGAAAACACATTAAGACCAGACAACCTATACAACTATACGACCGCACCCTACTCCCAAGTTTTATAGGGAACACAAAATCATCTGAACTAAAGATTCTTATTCGGAGCTCGTTAGAGATTTCCTGACAGGAATTCTGGAGTGCCTCCAATAAGGGTAGACACACTTATAACATATTCTCAACACTCACAGATTTCCTAGATCACATCCCTCTATTTTCCCGGCCTACAATACAGTTCCTCACGGGACACGGAAACTTCAAAGCAAAACTTTTTCAATTTAACCTCTCAGACGCCGACCTGTGCAACAGATACCCCCATGCATCTATTATACACTTGCTCACTCACATTACGTTAATCAACACCTTAAACGCTCAATAAACGTAAATTCCAACACTCCCCTACTTTACATCAATCATCTAACTACACATTTCTCATATCCTTTCAACTCCACTTGCAAATGGATCTTGCAGAGACGAGATACAGCCCGGTAACAATAACTATCAGTGTAGTGTAACTAAGTGTTGTGCCATACAAACACAGTGCAGGTTCAGCTCTCACTCTCAACAAACCGCATCACATAAAATTTTCTAAACTCCTTTTGTCATTAGTTTAATTTAGTTTAGCTATAACTTTACATTATTTGTTATTTTGTTTATAAGTAGAAATAGTGATAGGGCTAGGTAGGAGAGGTAGTTCAGTATCTACATATGTATACCTGATTTCCGGCTGCCGATGGTCGGGGTACATATGTCGTAGGTTAACTCGATAATTCAGCTCCTGATTTTCGAGTGCCGATGGTCGGGAGGTGAAAAGGAATGATAGGATTAGTTAGGTAAAGGTTGCGAACTAGGCCTTCAGCCGGGTATTGTTAGTTCGTAACATTTAGATAGCATCTGCACTTGTTTTCCCGACTGCTAGTACTCCGAATTCTAGAAACTTGTGCTGTAGGGTCTACAACACAGCCCTTAACCTCTGGCAATTCGAGACGATATCTGTGAAGCCTCTTTTTTCTCTATATATAAGTATACGAACCATAGAATTAAAAAAATCACCTTAAACAAAAATGTTCAGTATATACAGGGTGATTCACGAGGTTTTCCCCCGACTTACGGAGGTGATTCTCGATATTACTTTGAACAAAAAATGTAAATAAAATAATGGGATGACATTCATAACTAAAGAGTGTTACAGGCGGAAAAGCTACTAAGCGTATCTTTTCCAGTCAAATTACAAAATGGGGGCGGCCTGTAAAACAAAAATTAAAGGGGGGTCACCGGCACTAGCTAGCGGAAGGTCGTGGATCATATAGAAGGTTGAAATTTTGAAAAAAGGGTTAAATTAATTTATAATATACTACAAAAATGTGGCACTTACCTTTCATAAAATATTGTGGCTTAATGACAATTGCCAAGGGCGCCAGACAAGTCGAGAATGTCCAAATGTTCGTACAAAACCTTGAGAGACTTGTCATCCCAAGGAGGACAATTGTTTCTTTTAATCAATTCCTCACTTTTTTACTACTTATATAAAAAAAAATAAGAAAAACTATTGACTTAATCAACGGCAAACAAAACTATTTAATTCACAGAGCAATAAACGTGAACCTCTTACATTCATTGATTTAGAAATTTAAGTGAATAGGTGACTATGGAATTTATGAAAATTTTGAGTACATAAGTAGTTATCAAACACTTGTATATGAAGGAAACTTATATTATAAATCGTACACTAATTTAATCCTACGGTTTATGGCCAAAACGTCCTAACAAATAAACTAACTAAAAATTCGTCATGCTACTTAACTATAAAGACTTACTTACTAATAATTGTCTATTGTTTGAGGGTTTGTTTTCCAACGTAGAGCAGTTATTAAATTTGGGAAGAGAATCTCGCTTGTTGCTTCTGTTTGTAATGTTTAAAAAAAATTGACTGGCACACGAACTCGGCAGAATTTTTGACAATATCACTTACTTGCTGCGTAACACGCCTACAAGCTTTTTAATATTTATCTTGCATCACTATAAATCCGCGAACATATGGGCATAACCCTCGCGAAACTGGAAGAGTATCACTTCTTTCCAATTTTTTCTAACGTGATACGAAGTGGAATATTCTATGTCATGCCAGGGAACGCTACCCGCGAACTACGTTTCTCTCTACTTCTTGACCACGGTCGGTCCCATTGGAAAAACTCCCTGTTATTGGCTAAAGCCTTCAAATATATAGACTAAATTCCTACCCTAATAATTACGTACGTCATTTTCTGTTATCCAATGACTGAACAGAACCTCCCACAAAACAAGATTTCAGAAACCAAATCCAACCCCTTTTTAAATGAGAATCGCGGAAGCAATTATTCTCCCACGGGTTTAAATTATCTTTTACTTTCTACAAATTATTTAGTTATTGCAATGTGGAACCTATCTATGGCGACAGCAGTGTGCCCTTAACAAAGACAGGCTAACCTACTTGAGCCGAAATGGATTTTAAATACAATGGATGTCTCCAGACTACTTAAAATTACTTGTAATATTTGAGCAAATCAAATTGGAAATAGTTTTGCGCTATTTATAATATTTTGTTTTGTCTAACCCGCTGTCAATCAACGAAGTATTAAGAAGGTTAAGCTTTTCAAACTGAAATTGGTTTTTCTTTATTTACGCTAAAAAAGTACTAATACATTTTAATTTTATCGGATTTGTCAGTCTGTACCCGACCTAACTTTTAAAAGGGTTAATTGTATTTGACTTACGAGGGTCTAGAGCTTTAAATGATGACTTGCAGCTGGAATTTACTAGCTTGAAGCTATCGGTAAATGTGGTCTTTTATTATAAAGGATCCTAAATAAAATGAGGTGATTTATTGGTGTAAATTTTTGTTTATACTTTATTCAAGTTACTGAATTTTTAATTAATTAATTTGTTTAATCGTTAACATTACAAAATAATGTTACAAGAGCTAAAGCAATTTGAAAAAGCAAAACAAAACTTTTTATTTAAGGATTTCACTAACAAAAATGGAAGAAAACAAACAATTGTTTCATTTTGTAACATTTTCTTACATGTAAGTGGCTTTAAATGGATTTGAAGCAAGTGTTTAAAATTTCCTCCCTGCATTTGAAGGCAAACATTCGCACGGGAATGAACCGCGCGCGTAGCATTTCGTAACTTCACAGGATCATTCCTTATTGACGTCGCGGCATCGAGAATGCGTTGAATCAACTCTTCTCGTGTTTGCACCCTAACTTGGTACACAAGGTTTTTCATCCAGCCCCAGATGCAGGGGTGTTAAATCGTGTTCTGGCAGGCCAGTTGATAGACCTCCCGCGACCTATCCATCGATGTGGGAATTGCTGATTCATATGAGTTGTTACCATGTGGTGGAAGTGTACAGGCGCCCCGTCATGTTAGACGTACATTTGGCGTCTTGTATTCAGAGGAACATCTTCGAGAAGCTGCGGTAACTCTTCTTGTAAAAAGTTAACGTACATCGCACTATTTAAATTTCCTGGGAGAATCAACGGTCCCAGTAACTGGTCACATACAACACCACACCAGACATTGACACTGAATCTGTGTTGAAAATTACTTTCTACCGTGACATGGGGATTTTCGTTTGCTCAGACATGCATGTTATGCACGTGGTTGATTCCATCTCTAGTAAAGTGTGCCTCTTCACTGAACATTATTAAACAATAGAGCTGCTGATTTTCATTTAACCAGTTACAAAACTGCAAACCGTTGGCAAGATCATTTGGTTCTAAATGCTGCGCTTGTTGCACATGAAAAGGATACAGTCCGTTCTCAGGAAGAATTCCCCATCTTGTACTCGTACCTGGACTGCGCTCTACTAAATTAAGATTGTTTTCCTCTTCTTGCACGTGACGATTTCTTTCGGAGTGAATACGAACACTGGGAAGAGTACCAGTTTGTAGCAATATTGGATATGTTCCACTAAATGTTTTGGAACTCAGAATCCTACGATTAGGATACCGACGGCGATATTCAGCAACAGTAGCTTTCGCATTACCATCACAGAAACCTAAAATGAACACCATCTCTCCATACTCCTGAGATGAAAACTTATATGGCATTACAATGTACACAGGAGATAATAACAGTAAACAGTGACTGCAGTATCAACAACGTGTCTGTTGTTATGGGAACGTACCACTCACTCGTTTCGCATGTCTACTACTAAACTGTTTGATCGTGTGCCCTGAGCAAACACTAGCGCTCCATAAACCATGGCATGTTTCGAAAATCTGATGTAACTCTTTAATTATGAATGTCATCCCATTATTTTATTTACATTTTTTGTTCAAAATAATATCAGGAATCATCTCCATAAGCCGCGGGAAAAGCTCGTGAATCACCCTGTATAAGTATGGGCCCTTGGCTTAGGTATTATATAAAAAAATAAACGCTTTGTCCGTCTTTCTGTCTGTATATCATATCTAGTAGCAACAAAATACACTCGGAAGATTGTATTCTATATGGCATAGCCAACCTTATGATTCATCGCCGCTAATACAACTCATTTTGTGGAAGAATTTCATTGGTTGATGATCGCTCTTTTAGAACAGTATACAACAGTAATTTGGTAATAATAACTTGTTAATTTACTTAAATAGTTTATTGGGCATTAGACATTTTGCAGCTGAATCTGAAACTACATCCATATAATGCGTGCCACATAATGTATGACTTTTTTACCACTTTCATTAAAATTGAAACCTTTTAATATTATATTCATTTTATATAATCCCTAAAGTCCATCCACCTCTTACGTCAATAGTCATTAAAATTTCAGTATTAATTAACCGTACAGTAATCATAGTGTAATTTGTTGTGCGTGCTGTCATATGTATGTAATAGAACTTACCATTAATCAATATGGCAGTGTATAATTATCCTGTAGGTCACCAAACTATTTCAATGCCAAGGATATTTTGAAGTGATCTAATTTAAGTAATTGATTAGGTTCCAAGAAATAGATGACAAATTTTTACACAACTACTAATTTTAAGGTAATTTAGGTTTATAGAGGTGGGACTCACTCCACACTCTAATACTCTTTCTTGCATTATTTATTGTGTGTATTACTATTTTAAATCATAATTCAGTTACATCATTTTTAAAGCAATTAGATTGAAAAGTTATATCATATTTACTTAAACGGGTGATATTGAACAGGATAAATTGGACGAGTCTACAAAGTATTACTTTTAAGGTACTTCTGCAGGGTGCCAGTATTAGAACTTCTAATGTCTATGTCGTGAAACCAAAATCGCTATTAAAATTTGCTCAAAACTGTTTCTCGAGAACGCCGAGGAAAGTCGTGTGTGTAAAAAGAATAGCTTCCGTTTAAACCCCTTAACCTCTTAAGTTTCCCCTGTGTGAAACTTTCAAAAGTGTTCATTATGGAGTTAAAAAATAAATTTTGTTTTATTAGTTTCAAATTAATTAAAAAGAAACTGTTTTCGTCTAATCTTAATTTAGTTACCATGTCTAATCTTTTTTTGTTTATTCATTGCTATTGACATTTATATAAACCATAGGAATAATAAAAATAAAAATAAAAAAGCAAAAAATATTGGCACGCGTAATAAATTAATAATGCCAACATATAAAAATAGAAGAAACAATTATAATTAGGTTTCAGTCCTGGAACTGATTAGTCGCGTACCCTCATTGTTTACTATTCTGAACTAACCTAAACATTTCCCTGGAATTTGCACAGTCTACATCTACCACTATCTGATCTAGGTCTACATCTACCTCCTTTTTCCTACCTCTGCTTGTAATATATTCCATACTATTCCTCAAAAATGCCTTAGAACTTATTCTGCCCTTCTATTTCTTCTATATTTTTCCACATATATCTTTATTCACCTGCTATTTCTATAACCTATTTGTTGTTAACTTTGTCTGTCCATGCTGTCATCCTCATACACCTGAAGCACAACGTTCCAAATGGCTGCTACCGTTTTTGTGTCTGCTTTCCCTACTGCCCGTATTTCATAGGCATATTGTGCTGTGCTCCACACATAGGCTTTCAACAATTTTCCTCTTGTTTCTATGTTTGTTGTCTTTGATCATAGGCGCTGTTCTTTCTTGTTAGATGCAGTTCGGTCCCATTCTATTGTTTTACAATTATATACCCTATTTGTCCGACATTCAGTGGTTGTGAAGGTGAGTAAGCAGCCTGTGGCTGCCAGTTCCCCTGGCACTTGAACATTTGCCGATTTAATATTTTTTCCAATATATCGTTCGCAGAGTCAACATTACTTGCAGATATTTTACAACCACCACCTGTAGCTGTTTATAATAATAATCAGATTTATCTGCGCTTATTTTTTATTTTTTTATTCTTTATTCTTTTTTTATTCTTAAGTCAATAATGGTTTATATCCTGACATTTTTGAATATTCACTGTCGAAGAACAACACTGGTTGTAATAGATCATCAGTACATTGTGGTTGAGTTTTAAATACTACTGATTTCAGTGATTCCATAAGCGGGGGTTCCAGCCCGACCTCGGTAGAGAGAAGACGTGAGCAACATTAGAAAGAATTTCTTTATTATCACCGCGCTAATCCCAAACTCTAGCGACTAAGTGTACATCACGGGCTCCGGCACTTGGTGTACACTTTTAATCATCGCTCTTCGTAGAGCGAACTATTAATGAATTAATAAACAGCAAATAAAAGAATTAATCCCGCACCGGAAACAATGGCTGAGTTAACATCGAAAAGTTTTATCTAGAAAGGCAAGAAGACAGCTTCAGTTATCATCACGGATGACACATCCGACATGGACATCGAGAATTCTCAATCCCGCAGACGCCGTAACAGCCAATCGGATTCGGAGGCAGATAATAAGAAGCTAAAGAAGTCCAACAGTCCTGATCCCGAATCACCGTTCATGAAACTAACCTACCCGGATACGGGAACTACGACCACGAGCACGAGCTACGCTGATGCCGCTGCCTCCACCTATATGATGAGGATATAAACGTCTGACACAGAAAAACAATCATTACCTACACCAAAGCACTCCGACTAACGCATCCCGCCTATATTCATAGAAAAGTTTCTTAATTTCTTATAACATGCCAAAGAACTGAACAACAGCCCTAAAAAGAACAGCGACATCAGAGCTTCCAGACAAGGAACGCGTATTCTAGCCGCCGACAGCAACGAGGTCAGAACCTTACAAGCATACCTCAAGGACAACAATATTGAGTTCCACACATACACGATCAAGTTTGAAAGAGAATTGAAAATCGTCATCAAGGGTCTTTCTCCCAACACTACAAAAGAAGACGTCCACGCTGAACTGACCAACATGAGATTCCCGATTATTACGTCACCAAATTACAAAGCAAAGAACATCAATACAGCAATACCTTTCTTGTAGCACTGGAAAACAACTCGACATCCAAACGAATATATGAACTAACAAATCTCCTATACTGCAATCGAATCAAGGTCGTCGCTTTTGAAAGCAGGGTAGAGCTCGTTCAATATTTTGCATGTCAACGGTTTGGACACTCCAATATAAACTGCTGGTTCAACCACGATGAGTAAACAACACCTTGCAGCAGACTGCCGTAAAACAAGAGAAATACTACCGGTATGCACTAACTGCAGCGACCCACAACCTGCACATTAAAGAAAGTGCCCGCTCTAGCAGGAACAACTAAGAATAATAAGAAGTACAACGACGACGTAGTGCACCAGCCCCTCCTGATGAGGATCAAGAAGGCTTCACTAAAACTAAAAACGGAGGACATTAAACTATTCTAGTGGTTGTATCTGCTACTCCACAGACCATCGCCCACGCCAACGACACCTTTACAGAAGATGATAATCAAAATAGCTTCGAAAACTAAACACAAAGAAACCAGTCACAACAGGAAACCAAGAAGGCGACATAGAAACAAGAAAAATATTATTAAACTGGATTCGATACCAATCAATATAAGCAGCAACGAACACCAATCCACCACAACTTCAAACATCAACATAATACTTCAACAATTACAAAACAAATCATTGATTTCACATCTAAAACCACAAGAATTTTCAACAAAATTCTACAGTGGGCTCAAAAATTAATAACATCATACATGTCAGGAAGTTACGAACCCGCCTCGATCTGGACGACGCTGTGCGAGATTTTGCAATCGTGTACTGGACAATAAACCGCCTTAAAAATTTAGTACTCCTATCCTGGATTGCGAACGGAAACAAAATCACTGAGCTAAGATATTTTCTACAAGAACACAACGTAGACGTTGCAATGATCAAAGAAACCAAGATACAGCCCCATAAACCAATCAACATGGAAAACTGCTGAGTCTACAGAAAAGATCGAAATCCACGACCAGGACATCCAACCAGCGGTGGAGTAGCAGTCCTAATACGCAAACAACTGATTCACGAAAAACTCAAACCAAAACCGATTAGTATGGAAGCTGCAGGTGTCAGATTTAAAGCTAATGGCAAATACTTCCAAGCAATAGCAGTCTATCGAAGTCCAAATCACACATGCATACGCCCGGAGGAAATAGACGACGTACTATATGACAACACACCAACAATCATCGCTGGAGACCTTAACGAAAAGCACCCGGCGTGGGGATCAAGAACACCTAACAAGAATGGCCGCATCTTTTACGTGAACTTGCTCAACAAGGATTTTGAGGAATAGGCCGATCCTGGGACACTTCTCACTCCTCTCTCACTCACTCTACCCGTTCCACATCCTCCCGATCCACATTCTTCCCGATCCACATTCCTCACTCACACTCACTCGCTCCTCCCGATCCACATTCCTCCCGATCCATATTCCTCACTCCTCACTCACTCCACCTGATCCACATTCCTCTCGATCCACATTCCTCACTCCACACTCACTCACTCCTCTCGATCCACATTCCTCCCGAACCACATTCCTGCCGATTCACACCCCCGATCCACATTCCTCTCTATCCACATCCTCCCGATCCACATTCCTCCCGATCCACATTCCTCACTCCTCACTCACTCCACCCGATCTACATTACTCCCGATCTACACTCCTCACTCACTCTCTCATCCCGATCCACATTCCTCCAGATCCACCCGATTCATATCTAACCTAGGTTAGAGTTTTCTTCGACTAACCACTTTAGCCTGATCTAGAATTTTCTGGACAATCTAACCCTGTTTGAATTTTCAAAATCGGACTATCCCTTACAAAGTTACATCCTGTTAAAGCCTCGTACCTTTAAATTTTTTGTTTATATAATTTTAACTCGATCTTTAAATCCTTTTTGGTCACCCGAGATATACGTTTTAATCCGGAATTCCTTGACTACCCCTACCTTAACACAAACCCTCAGCCCAAATTTTTAGCTAATGTATTTATGGAAATGTTATAACGTGGTCTAAAATTTATCGCAATATGCAAAAACCATTCAGTTATTTTAAGAATAACGCCAAAACTTTGAAAACCACTTAAAACATTTTTTAATTCTTTTCTGTAGGATAATTTTAAGAAACCTAATGAATTTTTAAAATAAAATCAACTCTAAAAAGCTCTATAGTCAACCAATTACTTGCATGTTTTTCTCAATACCTTAAAAATTGATTTAGGTTTTTGTAAATCAATTTAAACCTTTTGAAGGGAAACTTAATAAAACACTTTAAATTTTTACTAAGGGAATACCAAACTTGTTGTCTACAGGATAGTTACTAATAAAGGAATTTAATTAATAAATAACTGTACGTCATCTTTTGGAAATGGCAGGCTCGAATATTTTCTAAATGAATCACCAAGCGAAAGTATATGCTTAGTATTATTAAATTATTTATTAGTTTCTCATTTTACGAGCGTGGTTAATTATTGCCTACTCATTAGTTTGAACAATTTGTTAAACGCACTTATAAACCTATTAATGTCGTTCACTAACCTAGGAATAATTATCCATACAACGTCAGTCGATTTCTTTGAAACTAAAATTTCGTTTTTCCTAATACAAGTAATGTTTAATTGTATTTACCGGAATTAAAAATAGCCGCCAGCCTTACTACTCGTTTGAAAAAATTCCCGTACAACATTCCATAGATACTATTAACCGCGTAATCGCTCCAGGCAACAATTCCAAAATGAAGTTGTATAATGAGGAACAGTTTTTGAGAATCACGGTTATTTGTAATTTAGAACTCGCTTAAATTAGAATTAAAGACTTTTCAACCTACATAATGTGCATTTAAAACTTGTTTTTTAAATTGAATTTATTATCAAGGAATAACTTTAAACTCTGTAAGAGTTCCACTTATATACTAAAATAAATTATACTAAACTTATCCTATTACTAAAATATTAGCAAATTTAGGATTTTCTCTGGTTTTGGGTCGTTTTATTTGTAGAATATGGTTCTCGACCTCTTATGAACTCCTTATCACATTATATATATATATATATATATATACTATTCAGTTTTTCTTTTATGGGTTATAGGTCCTGAATAGTATTAAACCAGAGGTCGTTAATTCTAACTATTATATATATATATATATATATATATATATATATATATATATAAAACTTCGAAATAGTCAGATTTTTAGATTTGCTGACACACATATACCATATATCGGCAACGCTCATCTTAGGTCTTTAATTCACCGTTCTTGACCCTCTCAAACCAACTTCTTGTGTAAAGTTACCGTAAATTTGTACTATTTTGTGCTTGTCCTTGTTGTTTCCACACTCTTGCTTGTTCTGTCATTGTCATTCAGCCATCAACAATTTTTTTCGGTATTTTCTTTATTTTTGCTTGCAGTCGAGCGGCATCACAGCTCTGGATGGTGGAAGGTGTTAGGTGCCAGAGTTTTGAAAGATTGATACCTTGTTCGTTTATTGGTCTTATCTGATAACGTTGTTTCCTACGAACCATTACACTGCCACTGTGCATAGTGCTAGGGTTTGAATAATTGACTTATACGAGGTGGCTTAACAGGATCGTGAGGCATATCTCAGTTTCGGCTTTGTGTATACCGATATATTTGTTATTGTGTTTAATGGAAATTTGTCTCTTGGTAATAGAATTACATGCAGATAGCTTTATGCTGTACTATTTTTTTGGATGACGTTGGTGGGACGCTCTTTTTTAAATTAAACTATTCACCTATTCCCAAGCCAAAGTATTTAGTTTGGTTTCGATTAGAATGGCTGATGTCGGTCAACAGCTCACCACGTGCAAGTACACACCTCAATACGCATACGCGCAGACGTACATACAAATGGACACATCCTCTTTGCACACGCGCGCCCAAGCATATATTCATGCATGCATGCACACGCATTTTTACCTGCACATGTACACTCTAGCGCACGACCACATACGCACGTGCGCACTTATCCATTGACGAACGAAGAACAGTATTAGTAGCTTCGGCCAATCAACACATTTCAATCGGGCATATTGATTTGTTACAATTTTTTATTTTTGGTTTTGTTAGAAATTGCTGACAAAAAGAAATTTTGAAGAAACAATGGCCGTAAAGTTTGCACCACCCACTTCAATTTGTTTGAAACATTTTTAAAGTTTGAAATTTTAATTTTTGCTCGCATAATGTCATTTAAGCGCCAATGAATCGCAAAATGAATTTTGAAAAACTTAAGGTTTCAATTAATTGTGTGTTAGATATGAAGTCGGTACGATCACCTTAATTCGTATATAACTTTTTTATTATTGACAACACACACTTTATATATAGGGCGCAAATTGGGCGCAAGAAAATGCAACCGGTTTAAAAATTATTGGTGCCAACTTTATGAGCATTAGTTTGAATCTGGTGTATCTATTTTGATGGAGTGGCCATCAGCAACAACAAAGTTATATAAACGCCTGTGTTAAATAGAGCGTGTGCCTGTCGTGCCTTTGTTCTGGTTTTCAAGCCACCACGGGAACATCACTATACTACTATAGTTTGAAGTAGTCCGCGGTCACGAATTCTTAATTTATCAGTCGGTCCTATCCGTGAGAACCTCATAAACATCTCTGGCCACGGATTCTTGAATCCGTCAACAAGAAAATGTTTAAGGAATACGTCTTTCATGGAATAAGTGGAACAAGGAGGAGTCCTACACAGCTAAGCGTTTTACTCCTTTATGCAAAAAAATGCTAATGTTTATTGGAATTTTTGGAATCATAGGTATAAATTCCCTGCCTGAAGAAAAGAGAAGAATATTAAACTTTTACATTCGCATTGTTTCTGTCGTCACTTTTAGAATTTCTCCTTCCAACAAAAATTTCTGCTCCATAATATACATGATTCACGAATGTGTACCAGTTGTTATTTTAAAGCTGTAGATTTAGATATAAATAAGTGAAGGATAATGTATACAATAACTTAATGAAATTGCAGACACCCAGGATATACGTATGTACATTGATTTTTTATTCTATAATTACATTGGACCTACGCCAATCTGTAAAAGATCGGAACTTTTTGGAACGATTTCAATACAAATCTTCCGTATTATTTAAACGTACGCGCATATTTATTAATTTTGAAAAATACCCGACTTTGATAAGTTGTTTCGCCGATTAGAGGTTAACTAGCCATGCATCCTTTAACAATGTTATCGACTAAAATGGCACTGTATACATATAAGTGAAACAAATTATATGGAAATATTAGCATATTTAAGTAGTATTGTTCTTTGTAGAATTTGAGAAATATATAGCTCATGGAGTAGTTAAAAAATAACAAAAAGCCCGAAGGGGATTTCTCGCTGGTTGGTGGCTTTATTAGTTCACAATCAGAACTATATATTTAAATTAATAAACCACTAAAACGTTTGTCGCGTGCCTTAGATCATTTGTTTTCTGTATAAAATTGAATATAAAAAGTACTTTAACAGTCCATTCTCATATGTTTAGAACTTGCTATCTTAATACTTTACCTATTATTAAAAGGAATCAAAACTAGCATTCTGTTTGACACCTTAAAAAATCTCCTGAGTACCATTTTGAAAACCTGAATCCATCAATCCATTTAACGATCCCACATATAATTCTAAATTATATTATTCGTCGACAGTAGTACGAGAATTGAATAATTGAGAAACCTCGTCAATTTTCTTACAGCAACACTTATTCATTTTCAGCCAGAAGCAATAAAATAAATTTGTTGCATTAAGTTGAAGTAGAAAAATCAGTTAGCGGGGATCTTATAAAAATGAATTGGCAACAAAA
This sequence comes from Platerodrilus igneus, assembly GCA_036346225.1. Classification (NCBI taxonomy): domain Eukaryota; kingdom Metazoa; phylum Arthropoda; class Insecta; order Coleoptera; family Lycidae; genus Platerodrilus; species Platerodrilus igneus. The sequence goes on along the minus strand of JARFIW010001670.1, from coordinate 10,186,691 downwards.
GATTAGATATATCAAAGTTTAATTACATCAGTCTTGACAAATCAGGACTATTATAATTAAAAAGTTTTGTTTTAGAAAAAATATGGGCAGTTTTCAAATTTATATTTTTCTTCAGTAGAGTAAAAGCATTTCTTTAAATCTATACACTCACACTCTTTATCACAAGTTAGTTTTAAGGGTGTTTATTCAACGTCCATATTTATTATTTAGTTGTTTTTTAAATTTATTTTAGTATTTACTGAATTTGTTTAGAAAGTTACCCGCAAATATTTATTTTGTTATTTATTTAATTTATTATAGAATTATTTTGCTTATTTATTTATTGAAGATTTGATGGTAGGTTTGCGTGTATAATAAATGGGAACCGCATTCCATTGAGAAATATGGTGTCGTATGCACATACACTGATACTGATGTTTTTTTATAGTATTATCACTAATAAGCGTTCCATTATCAAGTCAAGTAAATAAATGGTACCTAGTTTTGGATAGGGTACTCGAAATTGGAGATCATATATATATATATATATATATATATATATATATATATATATATATATATATTGCTGTGACACTGTCTCCACGTTGGTCGCCACTAAGAGAGTGATATGATAAGGCTTCGCGTATTATATTATACAGTTATATTATACAGTATTAAATATTTTCTCTCATACAAAAGCATTTAGAACTTTCACAACATTGTTTCTTACAAACATAAAATAATTTCTAAGAAGTACTTGATAAAGAAATATTGTTTCTTACTTTATTTTAAATTTACAGAATTTAACTTATTCTTTTGAGGATCGTTTATCTGGTTATAAATTATTTACACGCTGGTAGGATTTGTTTTGGCCAGAAAAATCCTTGACATATAATGGATTAAAAGGTCAGAGTACTTCGAACTCTGAACACAAACACTTGGTAACAAAAATCCCTCACACAAAAAAAAATTATTAGGACTATCTTAAACTAGATCCAAATACTCTGATATCAATTAAAAATAAATCTAAAAGTGATACTTGCAAAATCCACAAAAACACTTCTCTTAATTAAAAATCTTCTTATTTTAAATTTATCTCCAAATCAGCTTGCAAGATTTTCCATATAAAAAAATCTCATTTTAAACAGCAATTACCAAAGTACATTTTTGGTTAAATCTACCCTTCGATTATTTTATTAAAATAGTTTTATATTAAGGAATCTTGCTCTTTATCGTAATTAATAAATTCCATTTTTCTTTATAAGTTACGTTTAAAACATCCCTTCTTTATTCATTACAACCTCGCAATTTGGTTAAATTACAGTATGTTTATTACATAATCAAATACTATAGCAACAGCTTGCGGCATTTAAGCTACAAATAAAACTATTACTAATTTCGGATATCTAAAATTAAGCAAAAATCGTATTTCAGATCACGAAGCACAATATTTTTAATAATAAAATTTTATTGCGGAGGAAAGGATACGTAAAATACGAAACCGAAGCAAAAAGTAGTATGTTGAAAATATAAAACAAACCATAAGAAAAAATACTAAAATAGTCTACTTATGACATCGAAGTTATTAGCCTAACCTAGGGCAGTACAGAAGTGTACGTTAAAGATAAAAAAAAACTCCCTACTAAAAGATTATATTGGTAATTAGAAGTAAATGAGCTCGAGCAAAAGTTGAAATTCCGTCCCGTGTGATTGGTGGTGGTTACACATTGGGCGCGTCCCTAGGTGGCGGATAGAGGAGGCCTAGGGTCACCGTTCGAGCAATCGGCGCTGCTATTGGGCTTTGTGGAAGAATAATGAATCTACGCCAGTGCGGACTAAACCCTGCACGATGATGGTTAGGCTAATCACACACCGCGGACCAAAGCACCAGAAACCTTACTGCTGTTTGGACAGGCAGCAGTCTTGCATATGGTAATGCCACCTTGTGTTTGTGCTGTACGCCATAGGACGCGTCCTTAGATACCCCTCCAGATATAGTACAGCTTCTACGGAACTACCATAGCATCAACACCAACAGTAGCCCTAATCCGGGGTGAAGGACCAGCCAGAGGAGTGGCAACAAGAGTGCCTATAGAAGAAGCGTATCAATGGGTTTGAACAAATAGGGAGTAGGAAGGCTGGCCTGGAGGCGCAGACTGTTGCCGTTGAAGAACCTTTACCTCCACAGTAACTACTTCCACCTCAAGACCTCGGAGGCCAAGACGGCGGTAAGTAAGAAGAGGGGGTATGCGTGTGACTACTATACCGAAGGTCCTGGGCTCAAATCCCGACACGGTCCGTCTGAAAAATGTTAGGCAAGCATTTTTCACAAAAATACACCCTCGTTCGGATGAGAGGTAAAATGGAGGTCCCGTGTGTGAGTGTTGTCACGCACGTTAAAGATTCCTACCTTGCTTGGAACAGCAAGGGTTCGGCAAAATTCCAAATCTTCCAAGTAAGAAAACTCGCTTCCTGGCCAATGTAGTACCTTCAAGTGGAGCATTGGAAAAATCAAATGTAGGGTAAGTAAGAAAAGAACTAGGTCGGACGATACCTCTTCGTAGGCTAGATCGCGGAAGAGTAATTGCGACAGTAACCACTCAGGCTGTCGGGGATGGCTATGGGGAGTCAGCCGCAAGGCGTCCCCACGTAGCAGCGATTGACGGGAACACACCTTGAGCCAAAATCGCCAAGACTTAAGCTGAGGTCTTGCTATCAGCTATTGAGAAGGCGCTGGACGACCATGTTCGTCCTTTGCACAAAAAACACCTAACCAACCAACATGGACTGATACGGTCATAATCAACAGCACACCATGGTCTGATACCCACAAGTTCACCTGTAAAGTCGGGTGGCTGAGTGAAGGAAGACCATGGTAGTGTAAGGAAGGTTGTCATAATGGGCCCTCCCTATGACCTAAGTGCGCGTGGCATTGACCACCCTTCCAAATATAATAGAGAAATAGATAGATAGTTAAAATTTTGATTGAAAAACATATAGGTGCTATTATTGCAATGGAAAGAGGTTCGCTGACCACCATGGTTACTTTTATAAACGCTGGTGAAGTATGTGTGTCCATCATAATAGGCTTTCCCCAAGAAACTTATGAAAGATGAATTATTATATGGAGTTCAATTTGGAACCATTTCAATCTGTAAGCAATCTGGAAGAGTATCACTGAACATATTTACACACATTTATGTAATCGTGTAGAACCAACTGCTTAATATACCGTCAGACTTATTTACGATCCAAGCAGGAGAAATGTGTAAGTTATTAGAACTGGTACGTGCAAAATTTGTAATAATCATTTATTTCCCAAGCTCGGTTTCCACAAAATGCACACGCTGGATTTAAAAGCAGAATAAATTGTAAGAAAAGCCTAGTGCTACTCATAACATAATCCTCAAATCAAATTACTAAACTTACAGGTTCTGGGCATCATGAAAGTCCTTCCATAAACATATATTTTTCGACATATTTTATTCTGCTTGTAAACCAGCGGTTGCATTTTGTGAGAAATATGTGGAGGAAATCAAATATAATTACAACTTTCGTACGTTCCAATAACTTCTAATTTTGTCCTGCTTGTATCGTAAATAATTCTGACTGTATCTTAAGCAGTTGGTTTCGCACAATTAAAGAAATGTGTGTGAATTTGTTCTGTTGTATTCATCCAGATTGGTTACAGGTCGAAATGGTTTAAAATGGAGTCCCATATAATAATTCATTTTTCATAAGTTTCGTGGGGAGAACTCGTTAGCATGGACACACATACTGTTTTACTGGCGTATATATAGTAACCATGGTGGTCGATGAACCTCTTTCGATTGCAATAATAGCGCCCATCTGTTTTTTCGTTTTAGAATAATGATTCGTGAATTTATTATTAGATAGATGTCCACGTTATACACTCTGACAGGAGTATAATTATTTTTTTCCGGATATATTGAAAAATATCAATACTGTCTTGTGTGAATACTAGCTCTGTCCCGAGATTTTCAAATTGACAATTTAAGATAATAATGCAAAATTCCTTCGAACCATTTGTTCTTGCAAATCCCTTTCGCAGTAGAAAATCAAAGATTCAAACTTTTTTTAATGCAAGATTTAAGTGGTACGTGTAATGTCTTTGCCAAACGGCGAGAGCTCTTTGTCCATTTTCAATCAGAATTTCAACTTTTGGTCGAGCTGATTTTTTTCTAATTTCCAATACAATCTTTTGTCTGAAGTTTTTGATCTTTAACGAATTCTTCTGTATTGCGCTAGATTAGGTTAATAACTTCGATGTCGTAGGTAGGCCATTTTTGTATTTTTTTCTTATGTTTTGTTTTATATTATCAGCATACTATTTTTTGCTTCCGTTTCGTACTTTAGGTATCCTTTTTCTTAAAATAAAATTTTATAATTTAAAAATTTATGTTACGTGATCTGAAATACGAAGATTGCTTAATTTTGGATATCCGAAATTATGTGTCATTCAGTATCCTAAATTAGAAATATTTCTATTTTTAGCTTAAATTACATTTATATTGATATCACGGATGTTAAGTGCCGTTAGCTAATTGCTCTATAAACATACAATTAATACATCCTCTACTCGGTAGGTAAAATACTTTCACGCTATAAGAACAGGAATAAATATTAAAAACACCTCATAAACATGCTAGATACTAAAACACTAATTATTGCACTGCATAGAATAATTTGATTGTCTATCTATTGGTCGAGCAATATAGATTGTGTGATACCATTGATGTACAACCAAATGTCCGCTGTACTTACGGTATTGCCCTTACAAATCCGGAAGTTATAAAAATTAAATCTGTCCAAAGTTAGACTACTTTTCTCAACCATTTAGCGGTCGTATTCCATTTGCTATTTCACACTTTTTTTGTATACATCCCTTTACTCTGAATGAATTTCTCTAATATTTACCAAAATTTTTTATAGCTTGCTATTTCTTCAATATCCTCTAAATTTTATTTTTTCAATTTTTAGTTTTCTATGACATTTCTACAGAACATTGACACAATATGTGAATTGCACTTATTTTTCCTTCACTGAATTCACTGACTCGCAGTGATCCGAATCTTCGGGTGGTATGATTTAAAAACGATGTTGTCCATAATAACCTTTACTATTTTATCATTTAGCTCTAAGTCTGGCTTATTTTTTCCTGCTATGTTTGATACAAAGCTGTTGCACACCCCGTTGTTATCTTGTTCCACAATCGTCCTACTGACGTATTGAACTTGTGGACTTATAACAAGCAATTGCGCTTCTGTGACATATATCGTTCACCATACCGCCCTACCAGACTAAATTGTTCATATGATTACTACTATGATTGTGAAATAGGCTTTTTAAAAATGTAGCTGAATTTTTATTCGAAGCACAGCGTTGTGGTCTCTATCAGAAAGCAGAATGACAAAGTTTAATGAGTTATCTATCTTCGTCGTGTAGACGTTTTTCTAAACATCCCCTAATACATAATGGTTCACTGGAAACGAAAAAAAACACAATACTGTGTTAATTTTAAGTTACAAATACTTTTTATTGATATAGAAATAAAACCCTTACCATACAATCATAAAATGTTTTTGTGCGAAAAATTACATCGTCAAATGGCCATTTTCAAGAACAAGGTTTTGAAACCTTTTGTAAAAATTTACACTTAACTTTTCCCAGTGCTTTTCTTCGTTGATTTCTTGGATTTGGCGTGTTAAGTGTACACGGATTTTTCTCGTATAATGTGCATTGAGATGAAAATCACACCTAGAAATACCAGGTGAGTGAGCAACCCAGGAGACTTCATCAAAGCCAGAACAGAGAACAACGCACGAACTACAATCATTGAAGCTCTGACTGTATGGGCAGTAAACCAGTCTTCCCGAACCATGCAAATGTCCTGTAGATTCCTCGCCTTTAAAGTTCTGGTTTAAGAATTGTGTTGACCATGTTTACGTATCGAACGGAGTTAATGGTTACAGTGCTTCCATTTCTTCGAAGAAAATGAACCTATAATGCCATACTTTCCTGCGGTACGCCAAAGAATTATTTATGGGGCGTGTAACAGTCTCTGATGCAACCTACAAGAATGTTCTATTACCTGGCATCGACAGTTCTATGTGTTCACAGCCCCAATTTAAAAAAATGAACGTTATCGTTTCTACACATCTTCATCTTTTTGGAAAATATTCAATATCCAAATCTTGCACAATCATTAATTTATAGGTGTGAAATCCAAATCTTTTCTTTGTGTAAGTTATGTTCGACAGTGTTCTTATCTAAGCTCCGTTCAGAAGTGTCCTCTAGCAGGGCGGTCGTATTTCTCACTTTATCCACATTATAACGAGTGCGTGTCATTATAGATGGATCAGGTGGTTTTATATTCGCTACCAATCCTTTCAACCCAAATATGATATTATGACTGGCGAGTATACCTATTACGTTCCGTGTTTGTTTTCGAACCGATTCTGCATTCCTTAGAATGAACTGCAATGTCCCCTAACTTGTTTATTGTCATTTATTTATTTTGCCCACTTTGTATGATTCTACTCAGCTATTTATTATAGATGACAGCTCCTTTTAATTCATGTAGATATAACACGTAGATATGGTTTTCTGTTCATCTGGTTAATATTTTAAATTCCTAATAGCTTGTAAAGTTATGTCTAGATTGGTAACAGGATTCTACATACATTACTATCGTAATTGTTGATACTCCGTACTTTGTACTAGGCGATTTTCTCTTTGTAACTCACTCTACTACATACTTTTAACTTTCAATTCGTGATATCAAGTCCGATGTGTATAACTAATGGGAAAATTTGGTTTACAAAATAATTTATAAATCACGTTTAATTGTTATTCCACTCATATATGCAATGGCTTTGTGTTTTGTCCTGCAAATGTTTCACAAAGTAATACACGTGCATGCTACCTAATTTACATCCTGCGTGTATTGGTACGTATCCAGTGTGTGTCCAGCGACTAAATAGGAACTTTATTTTTAGCTTTTTTTTTCTTGGCTTAGATGTCTATCCGCATTCCATGTGGTTAGTTTATACCTATCTGTTTTGGTGAATTTTATGCCTACTGCTTTCGTACGTTCCGTTGCCCTAATGAGGTGTTCCGTAGAATGTTGTGCTGCCTATCTGGCTAGGATGGGGTAAGTGGACCTATATCACATGCTACTTGACTAGTTGTAGTTGAGAGCAATGTAGTACCGGTTATAAGCGAACCACCTGTTACTGCACCATGGTTGGCGTTTCTAGTAGTAATATTTTAATCGATTATATCGCACTTTAATTCAAAATAAGCTCCATTTATGCATAATTTTGTTTTGAAACTCGCAAATTTATTCTAAATGGATATAGAATTTTTATCTCAACTTACGTCTCATATGCCTACTATATGTGCTGTCCCCTGCAGATTCTTTTGCTTATTCAGAGTGTTGGTAGTACGGGACTACCCTCTACAAGACATGGTTCAAATTATAATACATATTAATTAACGGTTTTACTACAAACTAACCAGTTTATTGTTTGGTGCTCTTGTACAAATTAACTTTACCAGTGATTATTATTTATACTAGGAACTAGTTAATACAAACGGTTCCCTGTGTTTTGTCTCTTTGTCCTATTGTTTCTCGACATTCAAACAACTAACAAGATTGCATTAATAATTGTTACATTTAGAGATAATATTCCTGCATTACTCTCATTTTGTTAAACATCTTTTGGTGCAGGAAAATTGAAATGCATTGTAGTTCTAAGATTGTTTTTTCCTTTTATTTGCGAGCTCATATCATTTATTTTTAGTGTTGAAGGATTTATTATTATTTATAGTGGCTTGTTACCGCCATGTTTACCGTTTAAGTTGGTTAAATAAATTACGTTACTGTTACTGTTATGTTACTGTGTTCTTATTTTATTTTATGCATTATTAGACAGACAAGAGCTGTCCCTAACTGTTGACTAACCTATATGCTTTTTATTTCAGCAGATAGAGTCGAGATGTTAACTATCCTTATGCCCACCCCAATCTTCGGCTGAACTAGCATGCCTTTGGCCTTTCTCTTGTATAAGATGTGCATCTAGAACTTCTGTCTGTTGGATTCAAACTTAATATTCAAGATTGCTTAATCTGAAGTTTATAGTATATTACGTTACTAGTGTAGAAATTGACCCATTTTACACGAGTGGGAGAGTTGTCGCACGAGGCGTCAGTCGAGTGCGACAATCCCACGAGTGTGAAATGGCACACGAGTACTGTACACGATTTTTCCGACGACCACAACTAATGAAAAAAAAATTAGGAAAGATATTTTAAAGAAACGTACACTGTTGCTCTTTCTCTTAAACACCTTGCCCTGATGCAAGGTCGTGCGATCGTTTAGTGGTTATGTCGAACAAACTCTACATCGTGTTTTTGGCATTGGGCATGTTGAGTCGTCTAGGTAATGTTTACTTTCGTAATCTATAGTGATATTAACTTTCGCACTCTAGAGTGATATACGTCACTTTCTAGATAAATAAGTAGTGTGCAATCTGTTGTTTTCAATACATGGTCGTCGGAAAACAATATTTTGTACTATACAGCTAAAAAATCATATTTGTTGGGCTGCTTTTATTATTTGGTATGGAGCATGAGAAAGTTACTGTCATCCTCTATTAAACATGCACCTAATGCGTATTAGATTCTCAGTTTTCATCACATAGACAGTACTTAATCCCGTACCATAACTAATTTTTGCTGCTACTTTGTAACGTTTTCCAATTTATATTCTTTCCTAGTGCTAAGATGTTTATGTTCCGAATCGACAGATTTATTCTAACTACTGTGTATCATAATTCTCCTGACCTAATTTTAGTGAAATATACAGCAGGCCAATGCATTCGTTGAGTTATTTTTGTTCGGGCGTTAGTTATATTTCTTCTATTCTCTGCTTCATAATAATTAATTCTGGTTTAGCATGGAATAGATCAAGGTTAGTTGTTACACTGTGAATCATATAATGCAATGGTGGCAATAGTTTATATTACAAAATTTTAACTACTACAAACACTTGTTGTGGTGTAAATTGTCACAAGAACTGCGCATCAGAGAAATAAAAATAGAATCGTTTATGCTTCACCGATTCTATTTTAATAACTTGTATGAATTTAGCTGGAATTGTACAAGGAGACTTTGAATATGATTCTTTATTAAAGGAAAATTACAAAATATATTATTTTTGTGATATTGTCACACTTCCCTCTATTTTATGAACTCTTGCAAGACGACAAATTTGGACTATTCAATAGTTTTGCACTTACATCATATTTTAAATCAGTTTTCCATTACATGGCCGGATGTAAAATGTGGACGGTTGCACTTTTGATGAATTATTCCCACGTTGTAGAAGTAAAACAGGGTTTCAATCTTTTACATCAAAGGCCGAGAGTAGCAAGAGGAATTAATTGTATGAGGTTTCGATAGAAAAACTCTTTGTGTAAATGGCATCTGCCATGTCCTGCAGCCTTAAGGTTCTATACCGAATGAATCTCCTTTGCATTTTCCGGAGTCTTTGAAATATCGGGATGCTTACTTTCTTATACTGTGGGTAAAGTATACAGTCAGGTCTCGCCTCAAATGCTGTTTTCTAGAAAAGCTTCTTATTGAAATCAGTTCATCGGGTAAATCTGAATTTGAACTGTCTTTGTTTCAGTTGTTAAGGATCCTTCAACTTAACTAGTTCAAAGTTTTCTCCACGCTTTATGAATAATGTTGTTAACTCTACCTATATTTATTCGTGCTTTACTTCCATAATATGTATGAAAACCCAAAGATACTTACAAGTACGTCTTTCGATTTGTTAAAAAATCTCAAAAATAACTGATATTTCTGGCTACTTTGCATGGGTCATATCTTCCACGTACTCCGATCATTTCGGAAACTGTTGCATCAGTAACGCACGTAGGTTCTTGAAATATCCATCATCATGAATAGGTTCTGAATAGGTTTTGTCATGAATTTAATGCACGTGGTCCACGTATGATCAGAATAGAAGTAACTCCTCTTACTCTTTAATTCTCCCTGAGATTTTGGGTAATTTCAGCATCTTAAGAAACATGTTATGTGCAGTTCCTGCATTGAAATATTTCCATTCTTACCTAATTAAATTCTCTTATTACCCACTTTATTCACAGTCATTTGAATATTTATTAACATATTCGACTGACTTTTTAATTTAAACGGTTGCTATTTAATTACTTCAAATTACTTCAAATTATTCTATTTTGATATAGCGTTAAAGACGTGGTGTTCTGTTATCAACAACGTTCGCTTTCCTAAATATTATATAGAGTTTATTTATGTACGTGTTTCAACACGGTTATTTTCAATCATGAATTCTGATCCATTAAAAAGGTCTGGATCGTCTATCTCTACACCTTACTTAATATAAATTGTTAATTGGTATATGTTACGTTTCTATAATTTCAGTGCGGAAAGTCAGGCAACTCATCCTACGCGTCTTCATAATTTTTACAATGTTGGTCGTATATATATATATATATATATATATATATATATATATATATATATATATAATATTTATAATATATAAATATTTTAGGTAGTTAATTACACAAGGTAAGTTGATAAAGACTATCGTATTACAGTTAATAAGATGAAATAATAACAGACTTTTATACAAAGCCCAAATGATCGTTCCAAATGGAGCTAGTAATTGAAAAATGGAAAAATAAGGTCCCGAACAGGATTTGAAATATGTTAGGATTTCGCGACCTAGCTTTTTCCAATTGCACCACCGAGACGGATAATGACAATTGGAAAATTATACAAATCTAAATCATGTACACAATCATATGTCAACTTAACTTTCAATTACGTTTGGCATGAAAACATCAGTTTGACCTCTGAGCAGTACAATTATTGATCAAAATTGTATAGGAAAGCATAGATGTTGGTGAGATTTTGAGTCTGTTTTAAAGTTCAGACTATTGTGATCTTTTTTATATATGGTACTATTCTAAGAACAATCTATTGTCATTGTTATTTTCTTTCTCCAATATTTTACTATCTTTCCATTTTGGTACATATTGGTAACCCTGTATGTGTGATGCCAAAGCACACCATTTTTTTCCGAACTTGGCGTCACTTCTATTGAGTGCGTTGGGCTCCCAGCCACTGGTTGGTCTGCCTCGTGTAAGTCTTGTTACATGAGCAATTCCCAAAAAGGCGATTGACTTCTTATCATTAGAACCAAAATTTAATCTATCAGCTTAGGTAAATTATTAGCCAATGTTGAAGGAATTATAGATTCATATCCTTCTGGTAACAAACAGAAGAATATGATTAGGGCTAAAATAACAAATATTATTACCAGCTACTTACAAACCCTAACAACAAAAAAAAACAGTTACTCTCATGTCACCAATTACGAGAACCTGAAAAAAATTTAAAAAGATCATCAGGTTTGTTTCGTCACTGTTATAAGAAAAAAAGAGATTACACAAAGAAATCGTTGCAATTACTGGATGACATAATTGTATACAAAAAATTACGTAGAGATCCAATTCTTAGTATATAAAAAAAGGTTAATGATCACTTAAAACTCCTAAAAAAATAAAAATCACCTGACGAAAATTGAAAAGATCTCAGTTTCAACAATTCAGACCCATGGAAATATTATGGGTTGTCAATAATTCATAAACCCAGTATATGATTATGTCCAGTAATCACATTAAATTATCATTACACATATTTAACATTTTATCTTATTCTCTTCCTCTAGAAGGTTACAACATTAAAGACACTTTTACTTTCGTTGAAAAATACAGAAATTTTTATTTACCGGATGATCATATACTAATACCATTGGATGTTACATCTCCTTTTACTAATATACTGCTAAAATTAGTTCTAAATATTAATAACCGAAAAATGGGATATAATTAGAGGATCCCACTGCAAATTCTCAAAAACTTCTTTCATTACAACAATAACTTTAATATTCAAAACGCATTTTCAACGAACTTCGTTCGTTTATGAAATCTATTTGTCTGTGTGTCTGTCTGTCTGTGTGTCCGAGGCCTTTTTAATGGTCGGACATCAATGTGTGATACATCAATCGATTCAGCTCGGTGTCCAGAGCTTAAGTTTTGATGTCAGTTAAAATCGGGCCACGGGGACGCCGAGCCCCCGGGAAAATCCACAGGGATAATTAAAATTTTAAATAAGTTTAAAATCAATATGCGACACATATTAGAACAATTTATGGCATTTCATGCCAATTATTCCAATATTATAGACATTGTTTAAACTTAAATTTTGATTACCGAAAATAATTAGATTCATATAAAAAAAATAAAATCCTTATCTTATTGATGAGAACTAATATATAGCTTTTAAAATATTTATTCAGTAAAATAAAATATATTAAAATGTCTCTTTTGTTGTTTATAAATTTTTGTTTTTATCTGAATACTTATAATTATTACAACATAATAATTTTAATTTCTTTAATTTGTTTTAAAGTAAGTCTACATTTGGAAGTTCGTTGCGACAATGCCTTGCATTTTCAACTTGTTTGTCTTTGAAGATCAAAATTACTTACAAATTTCATGCTAATGGACTCTTTTTAGAATCGTACCACATACAAAAAATCACAATAGTCTGAACCTTAAAACAGACATTCAAAATCTCACCGCTATATATACTCTCCTATACAATTTGTATCAATAATTACACTGCTCAGGGATCACACAGACATTTTTATTCCGCACTTCTTGCATTCATTCTATCTTCACCCACCCTCTTTCAGTCGTTCAGGCTACAACCATTTATCTGTTAAATGTATTTTCGTCTTCAGGCACTATGTAAGACTTATTGGGCAATATTGTGTACCAAACTCATCTTCGTTGCCCTTATGGTTATTAATTACTATATACAGTTTCGACAACATGTAAATTGGATAAATTTTATTATAAGTATAACGATAGTGTGGTTTAGATTCAGACCATTGGTTAAAAAATGCAAGTAGCTTTCTCAGTTAAGTATACACTTAAAAAAAAACGAGAACCAATAACGTAATTGTCAATTATACCTCCCCAAACGTTCAAACTCCAAATATTTAGGTTAGAATTTTCTGCAGCGTAATAGTGCATATTGTGCCTATTTACAACTATTGCTCTTAAAGATGACTTCATCAGTAAACAAAACTTTTGAAAGGATATCGGATATTTCGTCCAATTTTTTGCAGCATTATGATGCAATACCGTACCTGATTATCAAAGTCATTGCTATATATTTCTTGGTGAAGTTCCATATGATATGGTTGATAGGTATGGTTTTGTAAAATTCTGTTGATCAACGTCTTACTGCTATTTCTACTGCAGTTTCACAAGTGTTCGTATACGGATTTTCCTGAACAGCTAGCAGAATATCTAATACCTTATGTTCTGCAATAATTTTGCGAAATGTTTGATGCGGAAAATAATCTACGTTCCCAGATTCATTGAAGTCATTAAGTAACTTTCGAAACGCATCCACTCTTGGAAATCGCAAATCAGGATGTTGGCGATGGTGGATGGCTAATCAACAGTTTCCATGCACTTCTCCTAACGTGTATACCATTTTAATTAGAGCAGAACATTTTGTAGAAAAATGTACTAGAGTATTTTTACTTGTTATGTGCTTTTAGTATGACGTTTATATGCAATACACACAATCATATAAATAGCAATTATTTCACATGTTGGCACCAATTAACAGAACACTATAATTTATGGGTGTTTCGTTTCACAGCCTACTATTTGTTTTAATAAATCTGTTGGCTCGTGATTTATGATTTGTAATACCCTCCGCAAAAAATCAAAAACCCCACGGTTAAATAAAATTTGCAAGGGAGCACATTTGTAGAGAATTAAATTTGCGGTTAGGTAGGTTAATCAAATGTCTGTGTATAAATTTAAGATTTTAACGTTGTTAATGATATTTGTTTGGTTTTATAAATATTTAGTAGGCCACCGTTTTGAAAAACAATTGACATCTTTAATTATTCTAATGGTAGTAGTCATCGGGCCGATGATAAATTCAAAATGTCATGCTTCGACTTCGATTCTTGCTACTCACTGAATTTTTCAAAATGGGTGTGTAATATTACAAAATAATAGCTAGTAGCAAAACAGTTCACCATAGGTGCCGTATTGTGTTAACAAACTCATGCTTATTTTTGATACTGAATTCAAGTTGGTTAGAAAATACCGGGTGTCCCCCATTTAAAAATACACAAGTTTGGTAGAGCACTTGTTCATGAGATACCCTATACAATTTCAAATATTTTCCTGTTATAGAGATCATCTGTGTCTATAACTTTTGTCACTATTTTTTTTGTAACTTTACTAATAACGCAGCTATCGAAGAATCTTGGAAGTCTGGAACACCCTATATATATATAATTGTTCGTATAGATAACGACCAAGGATTTCATTATAATAAATGCAATAACAGGTTTATTGGTCCAATTTTTTAAATCAAACTCTTTTGTTTCTTCGCCAAGCTTTCAATTTATTTTTTAAATCTTCATCAGGGTCCTATATAAGAGAAGTTACGAACATCAACTATACTAAGAAATTACAAATACTTACAAAACATGAGTACTAAATAGTTTAAAAATAAATAAATATACATTTAACAAATTTAGGGATTAGCTGACACATTTATAATACAACACTATAATTCCTACATTTAAAATTTTTAACAAACATTTAACGGCCATCATTAAAGTAAAACAAGGTATGTTAGACACATTTGTCACAGAATAAATTATCACGTACCAGTTCAACATGAACCAGGCCTACTGTAAAATTGGGAAATAATAATTTAAATTATAAATTCAATAGATCCGACACGCTCTTTAAACAATTAATGAAAACCAACAAAAGAAAAACTATAAAGAATAATATACTACCCAGTCACTCGCGTTGATCAAATCGAATTATTGTTACTGTTGTTGAGGACTCTAAAATTTAACAAATACGAATATATAGAGTTTAAATTATTCGTATCAGACTTAAAATTAGGAACATCTTTATATGTATTAATGTGAGCCATTTCTAGGAAAAGTCTGCTTTTGTACCTGACTTCTTTGTCTAAAATAGTTACTCCTCCAAATTTAGGTATGTGACCGGTTTGTTTGGTATGGAGCGCTAAAGCACAGGAATTTTTAAAAATGTTAGAGTCACTTTTATGCTGAACAATTCTACTCCGCAGCCATTGTGAGGTGTGGCCTATGTAGATTTGGTTACAATCTCCACATGGAATGGAGTATACTACATTAGAATTGTTCAGCATTGGAGTTCTGTCTCTTAATTTAGAGAAAAGTGTTCCTACCGTAAATGGATTATACCGAGTTATAGTGATAGACCGATCCGCTAATATATTAACTATTTTATTAGTTAGGTTTTTGACTAGAGGAAGTTTTTTGAAGATTGTGCTTTGTGTTTGGATAGTCACGTTTTTTGTTATGTTATTGGAATGAAAAATTAGTTTATTTATTAGTGGTTTTGGGTACCCATAATCAAATAATTTACACCTTTTTCCCTAATACTTTTCCTGCTTTGAATGATAAATCGAAGTCGATTAATATTTGTATAATGAGAAAGAAAAAAATCATATACACTTCACAGCTTAATATGTTTTACTGTATGGCAAAAATGAGCCCCTGAATCAAATAACAATAAAATTTAAATTGTTTATCTCCAAAAATTAAAGCTCCCTTTCCTTATTTTAAAGCCAGCAAAATGACGTTGTACTCTACTGGAAATTTGTCTGAACGTTCAAGATTTTTCCCCTTTTTACTAAATTATTCACGTATAACAATAAATTTTTGATGACTCTTTACATAAAATATTTAGGTATAAAATATTATCAATGTTCAAAATAATAATGAGAAAATAATGCCTTATGCTAGATAGTTCTTACCTGTAGTTTTTTTTGTGCGTCTTTCTGCTGCGTGCTGTGGATCAGTACCCCAATATCACATTCAGTTGAGTTGCTCCATTCACTTTAAAACAATCCTCTGTTTTGTGCGCTTTTGCTAATATTCTCGTTCGGACTGCCCCCCGTTATCATCAATTTATTTTAGTCTCCTAGCTTTACCCCGATTAATCAATAATATAGTATTTTCGTAATGTCTCTTGAATTTTCGTAATGTCACTTAGAGTTTTGTAATCTCACTTAGAGTCGCTTCGTAATCTCATTTAGAGTTTCGTGATCTCACTTAGAGTCGTTTCGTAATCTCATTTAGAGTCGTTTCGTAATCTACCTTAGAGCCCTAAATTATAAATATTAAACCTTAATTAATTAATTAATTTCTACTCACGTTTTCCAGCAAACAACGAAACGGGTCTCAGATGATTTTCATTATTATTTATTTAAAATATTTTATAGCACCACTTTTCACAAAAATTTCATTATTTATTTTGAATATTTACTCGTCGCGTAGATTCTTGAGTATGAGTGATGTGGCTTGTGCTCGGTTCAAACTAAGACTGTCTGCTTATCAAGTTCGCGTGTTATATAGTCTGCGCCGCGTCTAAAAATTCATTGGTTATCTGTGCTGCTGTTCAAAGTTTACGACCAACCATCGGTTATTTTGGATATTTTGGGCTTTTACAGGTATATTTCTGATAATAACTTGTCGGGACGATTTCTTGATCACGTAGGTACCAGTGGATTTCTAGTTTGTATTTATTTTAGACCGTCTGTTTCGATGTTGTGACAGGAATTTATAATTCACCTTGGCACGTAATTTCACTTATGGCTTTTGTTTGTTTAGATAATACTTTGGGATTTGTATTAACTCCATGCAGAAAATTACGCAGACTAAGTGACGTAAATTAACATATTTCTGTTTACATTTTGCGTTTCCGAAACGTAATTATTTCGGAGGATGCGTTTCTTATCAGGACACTATGCTATTTGCTTTCACTATCGCATGTTTAATGTGAATTGTATCATGATTTTCTAGCTTTTTACTGCATTTAACGCGTATCGATTTACAATTTATGAATACTTTTGGTTTAAGACAAGTTTGATTGCGTGTAGAGTTATTTCTTTTGCTGAATGTGTGTTTATTGTTGAATGATATGCTTCCCGACATTGATTAAAGTCAATTGCGATCCTTATACAGGGTGTTTAATGTTTGTTCTCTGCATAATTTGCAAATTACGTATTTTTCATGCTAAATAAATGTGGTTTTCTAACTCCTAGTACTATTTACATGTGTTGTGTAACCATTATGACTCAATATACTCCTAAATACCCCCCTTATCATAGCAATATATATATATATATATATATTACTATAATTATGGGGTAGTTTAGGGGTAGGTTAAGTCACAGGAGTCGTAGAATAAATAAAAGCAACTTCCAGTTAACAAAAGCACATAATTCCAGATATTATAAGAGTAAATAGGTCACAATACATATTGTTAGTTGAGAGCACACTGTATATAAAAATACATGAGATTAAATGCATAAGAATATAGAAATATTCAAGAGTAAGTACAAGTTAAGATAAGATTTGAAAACGCAACAAAATGCATCAAAATTAAATCAACTGGAAACCTATATGAATTGGCTTTATAAATATTTATCAAGTGCGTTAAATATATCATCGTATACGCAGTCTAAATTATGCATTATTTGAAAATCGTACGTGACATAAAGAATTACATTTGTTCAAAAATCCAATATTAACTAAGAAATAAACAAGCACCTGATTATTTCGGTTTAGATTAGAATAAGTAATAAACACTGACTACGTGATTTAATGAACGAAAAGTCTTGGGATTTCTCAATTTAATACCATGAAATGAATACGTGACAAGTCAAGTATTCATCCGAATATTTGAACAATTGGTGAAATTCCCGGAATACACAAAGATAAAGGCAAAAGGTGTCGTCCCAACACGTGAATAAACGAATGGAAAACAAGAGAGGTACGGCTTTAAATACGATAAGAATTGAGCGACGAGTTTAGTATACATTTTAAACTGGGTTACGACGATATTCTGAAGTGCTAAATTATTTACGTAACCAGTGAGACGAAAGTAAATTAAAATTATTTTGAAAAGTGTACGAATTGTGCAAGTGAGCCGGTCTATTGTAGACGGCTCCTGTTAATTATCTTCTGTTAATTACTCTGGTTAATTACTTCTGGTTGATTACTTCTTGGTAAATACTGACATGGTAAATGTTCTATTGCTGCCTTGTTATTTACAGACATGGAAAATCTTTTATTTACTGATATTCAAATTGAATCTTAAATTGGATTAGCTTATTACTGGCATCTTAATACTGGCTCTAACACTGAAATTTAAATGGGATCTTAATAACGATTTGGATAGTATTTTGCTTTTGATGTCGACCTCCAAATTCGACTTTAAATATTCAGACTGGGCACGAAAACTCTTGGGGGATGCAGAGGAACTACAGAACCATTTCAGGTTAGCGATATTGATATAAATTATTACTGAAAACTGTTTTAATTCAATATTTTTCGTATTTGTAAGAGTCGGCAAAACAGTAGTTTCATTGATCAATTTATGAAAAAGGTAATAGGCATCTTGAAACGTTACAAAGGTGTCTAAATATAAGCAAAAAGGCTAGTTTTGCTGGCTTAGATTTCATAATTCTGGTATATGTAAATATTTTGAAGAAGGGGAAGATTTTAAAAGTTGTAAATATTTAATCATTTTATAATGTATTGTAGAATTGTTTTTTTTTAATATAATCAGCTAGTTGAGGCAAAGAAAATCCATAACTTAACATTTCACATCATAGGTGCTTGATTGGTTAAAGGGGCAAATAAAAATATCATAGCATTTTATGGCATGCCAAGTCGTGGGGCTAACTATAAATAGAAATAACACAGCATTTTATGTACACCAAATCGTAGGGGCTGAAGGAGTATCACAGCATTTTATGACGGCCGTCGTAGGGGCTTGTTGATCCTAATAAGGATAACACAGCATTTTATGACATGCCCAATCATGGGGCCTAATATAATAAGAGGAACACGACAATATATATATATATATATATATATATATATATAAAATACTCATATTTAGACCAGGGTAGAAAATTAAATAATCAAATCAAATAATTTTAATTACCGTGTATAAGGAATTTCATTAAATAATACGCTTTATTAAAACCTTGAAGCATAAATAAACTCGGTCGTTTCAGTAAAAATAAGAAATTTAAATTATCTATAAGACGCTTTACATCAAAAGAAGCAGTATTGAAAAGCGCAGTGGATAATTTAATTATTCCTAAACAAATGGAAATTACGTGCAAAGTTTATATTAATTAACCCTAGTTTAAGTAACCGGTAGTAAAACAAAGTGTACATATAATAATTAATATTTAAGGTGTATTCGCTAAAAATGAAAAGGATGGAAATCAATTTTAATTGGAGTTAATTAAACCGTTAATAACATATAATAAGCATAAAAGGCTTGTGAAAACCCAATAATAGTCAAATCGTAGGAAGGTTATTTAAAATGTTACGTTTGAACACCCTGCGTGTTTTTAAAAGGCAATTTCAAGTTAATTTGTTTGGATAAACATGTTGATTCTAAGGATATTGGAAACGATCAGATGCTTTAGCAGGAAATACAGAACACCTGCGTATTTTTAAAAAGCTCATTCTGCGTAAATTTGGCAAATAATTAATGTTTCAAAGAATCTTGGAGAAACCGGGACTTAGTATTTACGAGAATGTGCGATACGGGTTTATTAAACCCAGATAACAGTCCGCGTGGACTAAAATATAATCGATAATAAAGAATATAAATTTGCACCAATACGAACAGGTTAGAAAAGGAAAAGAAAATGCGTCAAGCAAAGACACATATTGTAAAGGGCGGGATTTAAGCAACGTCAAGGGGCTGCGATTGGTTAAAAATAGGATGCATATATCAGAGGTAGAACAACAATTTCTGTATAAAAGTAATTAGTTTTTCTCGGACAACTTTGCGGACCGTGTTGAAATTTTCTGAGATCTCAATGGGTGAGTACTAAATTCATAAAAATCGACGTGCAGGCTACAGACTGGGAACGTAGAATGAGGAATTCATTGGAATTACCCGTTTTAGGGAACAAAGCGACGTGTCGGCTATTCGCTATATATACAGGCGGGAATATGTGTTTCTCTCTTAGACTCTTAGACTTTCGACGATTCGATGCGTTAAAAGCTCGTGCATCCGCGACTTGATATTAAACAGTGCATTTTAGTTTGATTAAATAATTTAAAGTGTGCTAGTATATTTTAGTGACTCAAAATAATTGGTTATTTTACGTGCTAACATGAATGTACTTCAGTGCACTTAGATACAAGGTAATAAAAGTTTATTATCACGGTACCAATTAGTAAAATTTACAACGACAAATGTATACCCAAAAGTAGGCAGTTTTGGCGTATATTGGTAATATTGGTAAAAGGAAGTATGAATTTCTTTGCTATTTTGCGGGGTGTTAATGACTAAATGGTTCGTAAATGTGTCTGCATCCACTGAACCAGAGGCAGATATACACAGATGAGTTCCGGAAAAGCCTAGAAACAACTTTAAATTAATGGTGATGGAGAACATTTTAAAGCGTTGACAACTTGAAGCTGTAAATAGAATCCGGTTGGAATGGTGTGATTTACAAAAGGGACGATTACACTGAAGCTACGAGGACAATAACCTTCAGGTAAATTGTACTATTTTGTTTGACATTTTTTGTGTGTATTGAATGACTTTATAATTGATTTACTTTAAATGGACATTAGTGGAATTTTTCTAACCATAAAAATTTAATTTTAAGATGAAATTTGCTTGTTTAAGTAAAAAGGGGTATTTTGTTTTGATGTTCGGGAATAGGATGAAACTTTGGGTAGGTCTTTGAGCTCAATTAGACAAACCTGGTTAATTAACGTAAAGGGGTGGTAGATGCTCCCTTTATACTCAGACTCCGGTCTGCTTATATTGTTATATTAATTAGTAGGCATCCAACAAGGACTTTAATTTTGGATGCACAGCAAAATGATAATAAAATTAATCCGGAAATTCTTTTTAAAACTGAATTTTATGTTCAAATTTAATTTGAAAATTTAATGTATTCTGAATATTGATGTAAATAGAGTTAACGTTGATGTTTGTGGTAGGAATGTGTTGTTTAATTTTTATGATTGAGAATGGAAGTTATCTAGAAGAGCAGCCGAGGCGATTAACAGAAGGAATCAACGGACCAGGTGATTTATAAGGTTTCACAGCATTCTTGACGCCAAAACTGTGGGGCTCGAATGTTTTTTTTTAAAGGGCCAGTACCTGAAAAGATGAGAGGTTACACAGCAATATATATCCTTTTTAAATTAATTTGTAATGGATTTTAAAATCTTTAATCGATCAGTGCCAACGTCTACCGTCAGCCTGACGTTAGTCTATCAGTTGTCCCAAAGGATCCGCCCTCTTAAAATTTACTTGTCCACGGCTTTCAATACTCTTTAATCTCAGGGTTCTTTTTGAAGCTACAAGTTCCACACGTCCTTACTGCGTCGAGGGTTCGGTACCATAATAAAGACCCAATAAACAAATTAATTACATTGTGCTACGGTATCAATACCTATGTGAAATTAATAAATTGATCTACTCCTGAATGAATAACTTTGACAAATACCCGTTCTCAATTATAATGTGAATTTTTAAAGTCTCCATATTCAACTCTGTGAACTTGGCGTGATCATTACAAATACAACATAGGTACAACAAGTCTACAAATACTTTACTTACCAAAAATCCCTCTCGCTGTGTCCACCTTTACAAATACTCACATGCAAACAGCCACGTGAATCCGTACCAGGTCGTCCTCTCGTGATTCCTTCTATATGCCACGGTGTGAATTTCTGGTCTCCAAATCCTCGCCGCTATCTCCACTGATCTTCTTAACCTTTACCTGTATTACTGCTTCCAATATCACTTCACTAAACTATAATGAAACGCATTTTCATTTTTAAAAACCTTTTCTATTCATATACAAATAATTATGGTTGGTACTGGGTTAAACTGCCTTTTACCGTAGTAATTCACAAATCTGCAGTACACCCTGCTTTATTCTTCTTATTCTGTATATCATTCGCTAGGTTTTACTATTAAAATACACAATTACTAATATACCACTTAAATTTCAACCCCTGATCTAAATACGTCTTTACTTTTTCGAAGCAGGAATTGGAATCCTCGTTTTCAAATTTATCAATAACTACAGTTTCCTAGGGAAACTAGCCTTTGGTCTCCTTAATCTATATATTTTTCTTTAATTCCTCAAATAACTAAGCTTTAAATAACCCGGTATCAATGTATACTATTGCTATATACAGAACTTTACTGTCGCATGCATGTTTGCCTAATCTACAAAGTATATTTTAATTTTTCAAACTATTTACAAATGAAATCTCTAACTATATGCACAACTACTAAATTCAACTTCAAATATAAATTTTCTTATCTATAACCATGATTGAAATATCCCCCAGTGACTCATGTACAAGCTCCACATGTTATATCTACTACAATATATAAAGAACTAATAATTATACAATGTTGTTTTTAATTTTACCTGTGTTAGTCATCATATCGTAAATAAAGATTATAACCTTAATTGTTGACTGATTACTTTAAGCAATTGACTTCTTTAATATATTCCTTAGAAGAATAGACAATAAATAAATTATGTTGTAGCTACTAAAAACTTAATTTATTCTGCTCAGATGGAAGCTTTTACGGTTGCCTGTTATAATTAAGCAGACTATGTTCATGGTTTGGTTGGTGATGTTCACACTAATTTGCGAGCAGAGTGTTTATTGAACGAAATAATTTAATCAAATGAGTATTTTATACGTGTTACAATATTATATTTGGCTAATTTAATAATAAGTTCACGTAAAAGCGGTTGGAAAGCTTTTTGGTTCTAGATTATCTTAAATGAATAGTATAGTTACAAAACATGGTCACCTAGACAGAAGCAGTACAATCAATTCTTCTTGCGTTAGTCTTCTAGAAAGGTTATAAAAGCACAAATATTTACAAAACAGCGGCGTGCAATAATTGAAATATGTATTCCCAGACAAAATTTTGTCAATATTATAGATTCCATAAATTAACATTTCATTTTTTTTATTGCGAACAAGTTTTTATACGTTATGGTTTATTTAACGGAAAACCGATGTGAAAGTGTACAGTTCTGTTCTGTCTGCAAATAAATTATAATCCGCATTGTGCAATTATATTTAAATGATGTAGTTTGCCGTGCCGTTGCCTATTACCTATTCATAACACGTTTTCAACGATTATTATGTAAACGTATGCGAAGTTTACTTAAAGATATAATAGAAACAAATGCTTGTTGACGATTTTTATGTTTCATTTGTATACTAAACACAGGAATTTAAATAAAATTTTTGTAAACTTTTAAGTTCTAGAAAAAATTGTATTGTATGTTATTGCAATATGCATGGCTAGCTTGTTTCAGACGTGTAACCAGCCTATGGCTATAAACTAGTCTAAATAATAGTTTGAAAAATGAATTTTGAAAGGTTTTAGCATACGATTTTATTTTTATGAGACCAAGGTTAAAAGCTATTAATTAAAAATTATATACTTAAATACATATTTACAATTTTGTTGCATTGACAAGTAAAATAAAATTCTAATAAAAGAAATATCCATTGTAAACGGACCTGCACCTTGAAGAAGTTCCAAAATACTAGAACGGATAGAATGGCTTGCGTGTTTCAGTGAGCTAAATAGCCGAACTATAGGTTTAACCAAATTAGTGGGGTCGTTAGTGACGAACCAGACTAAGACAGGTCCCCGAAAGAGGCAGCGGTTCTTTCGGTACTTAGATTGGCTGAGATCATAAGGGTCGATTGGGCAATCTAAGACACACTACCGCGATGTGGAAGGCAACGGAAAACCCCCACATTACCTCCCAAATACACAGTGTACATAAATTATTATTAAATGGCATCCTCTGAAGAAAAAAATCCGGAAGTAAAATAGTTCCCCATTCGAATCTCCAGGAGGGGACTACTTCGGGGAATGTGATCCGAAAGTTTAAAAAAAGAACCATGAACATTCTGCCAGTCGGATCGTGGAAGGTCAGAAGTATGAAGTAAGTTGGAGAACCTGAAAATTGAAATGGATAGGTTAGCACTAGACATAGTAGGGATCAGCGAAGTTCGCAGGCCAGAGGCGGGGGATTTTTGAAGTGGAGACTTCAGGGTCATTCATACAGGATCAGAAAAAGGAAATTCAGGTGTGGGGATACTTATGTAAAAAAAGATAGGACGACGTGTAGAAAACTACTTCCAAAAGAACGAAAGAGTACTTATGGTTAGATTAGAATCTAAACCGGTAAATACAGTAATAATACAAGTATACATGTCCACCTCTAGATACAGTGAGGAAGAAGTAGACGCGATCTACAAAAATATCGAAGACATACTATGATACGTGAAAGGACATGAAAATTTAACAATTACAGGGGATTTTAATTCAGTGGTAGGTGAGGGGAGGGAGGAGCGGTAGTAGGTTTATTTGGTTTAGGCACGAGAAATGACAGGGGAAATAGGCTGGTAGAATTTTGCGACAAGAACAATTTAACCATCACAAACACATTATTTCAACATCATGCTAGAAGACGATACAAGTGGAAGATGTCAGGGGATATAGGAAGATATCTAATAGATTACATTCTTATTAGAAGCTATGTAGGAGCAGATATAGACACTGATCACAACATCGTAATTATGAAGGCCGCTTTTAAATTTAAAAATTTGAAAGAAAGAAACGGAAAGAGGTACTTTGACTTCGAGAAACTAAAAGATAAAGATATTCAAGAAAAATTTGAAGAAAAGTCAAATGAATATCGACAAAATTTCTGATACTAAGGAAGTAGAAACAGAATGGAATAACATTAAATCCAGCTTAGACACGGCGGCCAGAGATATTCTGGGGTATATACAAAAAGAAAATAAGAAACCATGGATAATAAAGGATATCCTGAATCTAATAGAAGAAAGACGAAACTACAAAAATAAATCAGATGAAACAGGAAAACGGAGATACAAAGCCATAAAATCGGTAATTATTCGCAAATGCAGGAATGCTAAAGAACAATGGATTGATGAAAAGTGCAAAGAGGTACAAACTAAGATGGAAATAGGAAAGACATTCGAAGCATACAAAGTAATTAGAATAAATTTTAGGGATATAAAACCATATAGCATAAATATAAGGGACGCGGGAGGAAACGTCATTATAGAAAATGTAGAGAAAGTGGTTTGATGGCATGAATGTATAGGTAATTTATATGCAGGAGAGGAACTAGCAGCATTAGAACAGGAATCAGACATTGAAAATGATGACTTGGGATATCCTGTACTTCGAGATGAGTTTGAATTAGCATTAAAGGGTATGAAAAATGGTAGGCGCCGGGTACAGATAATGTGCAAGCAGAAACTCTAAAAGCCGCTGGACAAGCAGTAACATAACATTTCTTCCCACTTGTACGCTATATGTATAAGACAGGCGAGATACCCAAAGATTTCATACGTAACATCGTAGTCACTATATCAAATAATAGATGTGCGGATACATGTAAAAATTCTCGAACAACAAGTTTGGCAGCACACGTGTTGAAAATATTAACTAAAATTGTACAAAGGAAAATGGAAAGTGCGCTAAAGAAATATTAGGAGAAGATTAATTTGGGGTTAGGCGAAACAGGGTAACACATGAGATCATTTTAGCTTTAAGGGTGATAATAGAGAAAACAAAAGAAATAGGGTTTGTAGATTTAGAAAAAGAATTCGATAATTTAAAATGGAAAAAAAATTTCGAAATACTCAAATAGATTTGACTGAGTTATAGAGATAGACGAATAATGCATAGCTTATACAAAGAACAAACAACTGTAATAGAATTAGAGCAGGTACGTAGAGAAGTAGATATTAAGAAAGGTGTGAGACAGAGATGTGTGTTATCCCCGCTATTTTTTAACTTGTATATCGAAGAGGCAATGAATACTGTCAAACGCAAAAAGACATTTGGAATTATTAGGAAGGAGCATCCGATTGATATGTTTAGATTTGCGTATGATGATATATCGGCATTAACTTCTAACAAGGTAGAGGTAGAAGCTGCTCTTAATGAAATGGAAACAGTTCTAACAGAGAGATACGGTATGAAAATTAACAAAAATAAAAAGCACTAGTATGTAATGGAGGTGAAAATAAATAAAAAACCAGAATAGAAATAGGAAACGAGAACTTGCAAGAATTAAAGATTTTTGCTACCCAGGAAGCCAAAAACGTTAGATGGGAAAAGTACAAAATATATATAAAAACAATGTCAGTACCAAGCCGTGCTACATTTAACATGAAAAAGCAGCTGCTATATTCGAAGACAACAAACAGAAACAATTTTCGAAAACATATGTGTGGAGTACAGCATTGTACGGCTGTGAAAGTGGACAGTAGGAGAAAGGGACAGAAAAATGTGGTACTACAGACGTATGAGGAAGATATCATGAACAGACAAAATTAAAAACAAAGAAGTACTAGACATGGTAGGGGAAGAAAGAAATATGTGAAAAACAGTAAAAAATAGTGCCAGATAAATTAGAAGCAGAGAAATTTAAAAAGAGAGGTAGATGTAGACCTAAATTAGGCTATTGACACAGATAGTGAAAGATGTTGGCTGTGGGAATTTCAGGAAAATGTGTAGGTTAGCTCATAATAGAAAACAATGGATCGACGCGTCTAACCAATTCCGGGAGATGACTTGATGATGATGAACATTGAAAACAAAAAGTAAGCCATAAACAATTTCTACTAGATTTGGATATTTAAATACTGTTTTTTGCAAATTCTTTTTTACCATTTGTTGTTTCCAAAATGCGGCCTCAAATTAAAATTCGCATCATTAAAAACAAAAAATTATAAAAGTGTAATATAATAGTTAGCACTAACAACTTTTGTAACAAATGATTTGTAAGGGTTAATAAATTTTAGGATATTAAATTTAATTACAATTTTTATTGTTGTTAATCTTCGTTGGGAATTAAACCACTCATAGTTTTTAAAATCATATTTATTTACGTTTCGATCCATGACGTAGGATCGTTGTCAAAATAATAAAAACTTCAATTTATGTAATAATGTCAAACTTGAAGTTTTTATTATTTTGACAAGGATCCTAGGTCATGGATCGAAACGTAAATAAATATGATTTTAAAAACTATGAGTGGTTTATTTCCCAACGAAGATTAACAAAGATGTTATATAAACCACAACAAACATACAGGGAGTATTTACAATTTTTATTGTTTTCAGATAAGTCTATTCGAATATTTAAATCACTCCAATCTAAACCGCTTCACAAACTGTGGTACCAAAAATACAAAAAGTTTTATACCTCACAAATTTATACTTAAATCTTTGGACGATAGTGACTTTGGAATGTTTCAAATTCGAATTAGGTATTTTGTAACAGTAGTGCGTTATTTAACGAAACATTCCGTGGTAGAAAAGAATTTATCAGATTTAGTTAGTTAAACGAGCTCTTAGCACGAAAACAACCTGTAAAATTTAGACGTTTTGGTAATTTACATTTAGAACGGTTATTGTAGTATTAAATTAGGATAGAAAATAAATAGTAGAGCATCTATTACATTATATACAAATAAAGATTTGTAACATTACACCGCTTTGTATTAAATTCGGAAAAATTACAGATAGACGCTCGGGAAATAAGCGGCATAATAAAGTAACTTGTACAAATTAACGGGAGCTCAAGAAACCGCAACCATGTGAGATACACCCCAATAACCATATAACATAAATTACAGCCATACAAAATCTGTTTGGAACGAAAACAAATGACGCAGTTTCGGCATCAAATGTAAAGACGTAGAAATAAAATAACCGTTTACATGGATAGAACGACATTGATCTCAAAAATCGAGCAGTTTAGACGTACTACCTCGCAAGAACGACAGATCGTGCAATAAACCCTGGGGGTATTAAAGCTTATAAAATCCCCGGATAATAATGAGAGGGTATCAGTTCGGATCAGATTATTAGAAACCTGCGAACAACCTATTAAAACTCGATCGCGGTGCAGGACGACGGTTACAAGACAGGTAGTTAAGTTACGGGACGGATTCAAATATAGAAGCTGTCAGGGATTAGATAAGCTCTCGGATACTGATTAAACGCGGACATTACATACGGTCTTGTGGAAAAAGTGACCAGTAGTTGGGAGCTATTGTTCACCACAACAGGTTGTAATTTTACCTGTAAGAAGTCCTGCCTGTTGATGTGGATACAGTTTTGAAAGAATGAAATAAAAAGCTCTAAGGTAATTGAATTTATAGAAAAATTGGCAAGTTACAAGTTACTCTGATTAAATTTCGACGAAGTAATATTATTGATAATTTTAGGTTTTGTAGTTAAACGTGAATTTAGCCAAATTAGGGTAGATCGTGGTTCTGGTTTTATTTTTTGTTGTTTATTGTTTTGAAAAGTATGTTGTGCAATGTAGGTTAGATGACACCAAGTGAAGTTTTTTCTTTATGTTCAATTATTAGGAGGTAAGAAAGTGTAATTGAGGCTCCATCAACCTCTAACTACAGTGGTAACCGATAAACGGTTTCCCGGAACACCCACCTTCCGGGTAGGCTTTATTTGGGATTTTTTTCAGGTGGGCTGGCACTCATAGGTTTTATTAGAAAAAGGTATTTTAAAGACCTTTCATAGTAAGTGTAAAAAATATTAGTAAAAGTGTTAGGATTTGTATACCCCTAAACGTAGTCTATTTTTATAGAACCTACCGCGCGTCGGTGCACTATTTTCCTGCCACGTTATTTCAGCACGTATCACTTTCTAAACTTTTATCAAGATTACATTGCTTTTAGCAAATTTATTCTGCAAGTCCTTAAATGATTTAGTTTATGATTTTTGTTATTAGTTACAGAGTTATCAGCAAGAATATTACGAGTTCGCAATTTTGAGTCTTTATGCTTTTTGTTTTTGGTTTACGAGCATAACCCTTTTGTTTAACTTTAGTTATTCAGCTAGTAATTTTACAATAACGAAACTTCAACAATCGATCGCTGTTTCACCCTTTTAACTGGTAAGGAATAAGGTAGTTACAGACATTGGGTAAAGGATAATGCGTGGTATTATAAATAAATTTGGCAATACTGTTGGTCTTGTATTAAAATAGTTATATTTAAGCAGTCTCTGAAAACGTTTCGGTTCATGGTGGGAGGCTTTGTGTCTAAAAGAAAAGGAGATAACTAACTTGGATTGGGTGAAAAAACAGCACCCGCATTTATTATTGCTTTTTATTTTTAGAAGTGCATTAATTTTCCCAGTATATTCAAATAAAACAGTTTTCAAATGCGTGATATAATAACGTATGTGGTATTTCAAGTACGATGTTTGCCACTTGTACAAAATTAGAATACTAGCAGGAAAATTACTTTATTATAATGATATGTGAATAATGTTTAAATGTTTTCTTTATGAACTTGCGTAACGCTTGTTATAGATGTAATTGGCAACTAGAGTGTGCATTTACATGCCGACAATTAATGTTAAAGCTGAGGTCGTAATGATAAACGGAAGCTTATAAATCAAACTCATTATATGAATATTTTTTTATAGTGAAAAGGCTAGAGATTACTTTTTATTAAATTGCTCTAGAACTGTTATAGCATTTTAACAACTTTAAATTAGCATTTAAACTTCCTAGTTCCTTCTTGTTTATCTGACCTAAAATTCCAGAAAGAGGCGGATTTATAAACCTGTCTAAAACAACTATTACTGGCAAACATTATGCTAGTATTATTAATGTTGCTATTTATGGTCAATCCTGGTCAAGTTCAATAGGTTTTTGTTATACCAGCCGAGTAATTGAAAACTGTTCGACATAAATAGTTTGGAACCGTTTGTTTTGCGAATGTGAACTATATTTAATTCGATAAAATAACGATGTTCATATTTTGTTTAATTCTTTTTGCTTAACCAGTATATGAAGTATAGTAATTATATCACTAAGAATAACACCGCATTCCAAATCTTTAAATGTGAGGTATCTAGGGGCCGTCTCAAACGTTCACTGGTGGATGTTAGGTGAAACCGGTTAAATCTTAAATAGTCCAGTCATAACTGCACCGATTATGACGAAGTCTTGAAAAATTTCAATATCTTCTATTGCAATTTTTTGCGAATCAACTGCTTTCGGGATTCTTTTTTAAACTTTTGTCTCAATGAATAAAGAATTTCAATCAGAATATTCTACTAGTTATCTTGTATTTCCATAAATACTTTAAACATGTACAATGGTAATGGAGTATTGAATACTTGGTGATTGTATCTCTCATTTCTTTACAAGCAATAATACGTATCGATGTGCAGCTACTTTAAACAATTTCATAAACCTACAGTTTTTAACAAATGCCGTTGACCGCTTTTTAGATTTAGTGCCGAGTGGTGATTTCCTCGTGGCAAAATATTCTTATCATCCTGCTCTTAACCTTGAACTTTGTGTAACTGTTTATAATCCGGAATAATTTCTAATCAGTTGTAATACAAAGCCTTTCAACTTAAAAAAGACTATTTACCCATTGCTATACCAACGGCAATCTCAACAGATCGATCTTTGTTGACTACTATTGATGACGTAAATACTGCTTGCGTCGTCTTTTATAATATGCTTCAAAGTATGTTTTTGAAAGCAGCACCTAGAATCGCCGATAACGTAATTACTTTACAAGGCATGAATACGTACAATAAGTTTCAGTCACAGTACTGATACCAATTATACGAGGTTTGTTTATAAAATGCCCTAAATGGTCTAATAAGAGCACAAAAACAGAATGCGCATTGGAAATACCTTTATTAGCCTTCGAAGTAGTCACCACAAGACACAGCACGCTTTTGACAACGTTCGTATAGCTTCTGGAAGCTGTCGGATGTGTTTTTTTGGAACCGTTTTCAGAATAGCTTATAACCTTTTACTACTATTAAAGGGGTTTATTTGTTAGGTTTTTGCTCCTATGTGACCTTCTGAAAGGCACAAGGATGTTTGACGAGGATTTCCCAGAAAGTGTAAAGAGCCCACGGCAAGTTTCGGTGGAAAATGGCTCGTAGATGAGGAAACCTCAAAAGGCTAAGCGGCTAGTCGAGCTATTTGCTCTGGGTAGAACATGAGCTGTGGGTCGGGGTTGGACTGCGACCAGAAATGTAAAGAATATGGCGCCACCGAATTTTTGTATATGAAGAAGACCTTACTTAAGTCCCTTGTATAAGGCGAATGCGGAAACCTTTACTCAATTACCGCTATACAACATATTACTGAAACACAATCCCCAAAGTTTTCTTACCTTATGGCTCGATATTGACCCTTATAGATGCACTGCTACACCTGTAAACAGATTAAAACAAAGATAGCACTGTTTGTGCCTTAATATTCAAAATTAATAATTAATTCGAATCAACCCTCATTCATTCCCATTAATAATCATAGTCTTGACCAAATAAAAATATATTGCTTCAAGTGCACGTAAATTATCTACAAGACATCTTCTTTAAATAAGTTTGATTAAATTAAATTATTGGAAGATATGTACATATGTACTTGATAGTATCAGTATTTCTCACAAATAAAATATAATAATTTTATAATAGCAAGGTCTAGCAAAATTTATCTTCAAATGATTGAGTATGAGTTCTTTTTTAATGTTTAACTTTATAATACAACTTCTGTTGGTTTGAGTAGCACTACTTTAACCTCACATTTTATGGCAAAATATTCCATTTAAATAATTAGTGCAATGTAAAATGTAAAAATTTAATTCTCTAAGATTAGAATAATTTATGTTTCAAATCATCACTTCAATTTTCATTAAATATAGAATTTAACCTCTTCTATGTTCATAATAACATCTACTGTATATTGTTAGCACTAATAAAAAGATTTAATGTAAAACTTTATAGGTTCCTGTTGCATAATTTAAAAATAACTTGTCTGTCATTCACCTAATGAACTTGAACATTACCACGTGATCAAACAAAAAATTATTTGTCTGCTATACCCAATGCTACAGCTGACGTATAAGAAAGCAAATTACATACCAGATGTTAATCCGATGGAAAAATACTTGCTAGGTATAAGGACCATACCCGGAATTATAATTGATAATGTATAATCCTCTTGTTTTAGCAACTAAGAATATAGGAATTTCCAATTCCATACAACCAAATTAGCTGCATACTGAAAATTCAACATAACATCACGGCGTCCACATTAAATAATTGAAGCACGTCAATTCGACTTTCGTACAAGGTTAAATTTCACATCGTTAATACTAAATTTTCATTTCTTGCCCAAATAAATTATTTATATTTCTTAAATTTCAAAAGCTAAGATGTACAAATTATCCTAGATTGCATGTTAACCAAAGGCCATTCAAACAATTTAACGTCTCGTCAATTGCGAGCTAATTCCAGCGAGTGTGGACATAAAAAATGCGCGTCGCCGAGACGATATCATTTAAAGAAAACAATTTTTAATTTTTCTGTGCTTCCAACACATGGACTGCAACGTCATGTTTCTTGATTTCAAGGAACAATTGACCTCTTCTAACGACAGCTCAGTTGGAAGTGATAAGATGACGTGTGTTGCCGCCTCACACAAGCTTGGTATTACTATCATCTAACGGAGGAACTTTATGATGACACTAACAAAAGGCATCTTTTGTGACCGCGTAATTTAAAATTTTACACTTTCAAATCGAAAGCTAATATTGTTTTCGACAATATATAATATTTATTTCGTAGATTGTGTAGCATTATTATACTTAAGTTGGTTATTAATAAATTAAATCAGCTAGATATCTGTGAAAATATTGTCAGAAAATAAAATTGTTACAAGCTGTCACAATGTTCTAAATTTCCTTGACATCCGCAAACCATGCTTCCTTCAAACTCCTTTAAGAGGATGGAACAAAAAGAGAGTTAGCAGAAGCTGGGGATCTGGAAAGTAGGACGGGTGTTACAGAACAGCTACGTCACGCTGAACCAAAAATTGGGACGGCTCCGTAGCGTAGTTGGTATGCGTGTGACTACTGTGTTCAAAGTCCCCGGTGTCGAATCCCCACACGATCCGCTTGTAAGATATTAGGCGAACATTCTTCATAAAAATACGCCCTGAATCGGATGAGAGGTAAAATGTAGGTCCCGTGTATGAGTGTTATCACGCACGTTAAAGATCCCTATCTTACTTGGAGCACCAAGGGTTCGACAAAATTTAAAATTTTCAGGTAAAAAACACTCACTTCCTGGGCAATGCAGTACCTTCGGGTGGAGCATTGAAAAATCAAATGTAATGAGCTATAAATAGACGTTCAAGGATGCTCGTATGCGATGTTGCATTATTGTAAAGTAACATCCAATTTCAGGTCTGGGTCATCTGTGGCCTAACGAGTTGGATTGGCTGCAACAAACGTTTGAGAACCTCCAGGTAAAATATGCTACACTTCGTTTACAGTTTTACCTGGTCGGTAATGCAGTTAACAAAATGTTACACTTAGATTCTGGTACATTGAAATGGCGATAGATGGCTCTTCAAAGCCGGTAATACAATTACCAAAGTTCATAAGATACACATGACGTCACTGATAATTTATATTGCGCCATAATTAAGAGAAGGTACATAAAATTTAAACAATAAAAATTAGATAATCTACTCACGTGAAGGATCCGCTAACCGGCAGGAAATCACGCCACGGTAACCTCGGCATCGGTGCTGGTAGAGTTGGACATCCAAATTATCTCGGGGTCATGGTCCAGGGTCATCTTCGTTCCTATATGCAGTGGAAGACGGGAATAGGGAATTAAGGAAAGATACTCAAGATAAGGAAATCTACATAATAAGATAACACGACACCCGGCACGACTGTTCACTTCAAAGTTTGGCGTAAAAAGCCACGTTTCCGCGCGAGAACCGCGGAACTCCCTACTCTTTGTAGCATTGCTATACCCCTATAGGGATAATTCACACTTCCAATTGCACTATTGTGACGTGCCGGAAGCCCCGCCCAGTTCATTTAAAAATGTTCGCGCGTCTTGCGTATTTAAAATTATGGCGGGAAAACTTCCGTACATTAAAAACTGAACTAAAACAATGTTTAAGTGCAAATTCAGTTTGCACGTAACAATCGCGACAAAGCCACAAAAGAAAAACTTAAAAAGAAAAGTCTGTTAGCACAGTAACAGCTTAAAATCTAAGTCCTTACTACCCTACATAAACCCTAACTTAAAACCTACAAAATGTTTATATAAGGCGCCACCTGGGATTTTCGATCGATAACACGTCTACCGAAGTACCAGGAAACGGAATAGGTAGCCCGATAGTCTTTGACTACACTACTTACCGACAGCACAAATTTGTCGGGGAGCATGAAACACTGCTTAAACTAACACGGGTGCGACAAGTCGCCTAACCTATCTAAACCTATCTAAACTTATCTAACTAAAGCTAACATATAGTTCTTATATGCAAACACACATGAGTGTCGCATCAAACTATTCTTCTTTTTTTTGGCAAGAAGTGCCCAAATTTAAAAAAGTTCATGAGAGCGTCACTTGCACTCTAGCAAATTTTGTTTCTGGTACTTTGGTTTCCTCCGATGCACATTTAACTTGTCCATGACACAGTTGTGAATCCACAAATTTACCAAAAGTACCGCCTACTAAATCCTTATATGCTAACCTGACAAATTACATTTCTAAATTGGGTTAGCTTTTCATAATTTTCAGAAAGATAATTCCCACGTCTGGTCATATATACCACACGTTAGGACGATAAAAAGATAAGATAAGATCTCAAATTGATGTTAAAGATAATAGATAAGGTAAAGATATTAAGCTTAAGTTGTTATCCTCAAAGGTAATGAATAAGATAACGGTATTAAGCTTTAGTTATTATTTGAGATACTCGATAAGATAACACGATATTAAGTTAAAGTGATTATAAGAGATAGTAGGTAACATGAATTTAAACAGAAGTTATTGCTCAAGATAACCGGTAAGATAACGCGACATAACTCGAAGTCATTCCTAACGGTAGTCGGTAAGATAACGATAAATTAAACCAAAATTATTACTAACAGTAATTGGTAAGATAACGATACTAAACTAAGGTTATTACCAAAGGTAATCAATAAGATAACGATATTAAACCTAAAGGTATTATCGAAGATAATAAAGAAGACAAAGATATTGGCCTAGTTATTACCCAAGACAATGATAACAACAAGAGTGGCTCCAGTAGAGTCGTTTAAATGGGATTGACCCGTGCCCTCCAAAAGAGAAACCTGTGAGGCAGGTCCGTTCGTAAGAACAGCACGGGGACCGGCAAGACCTTTGGGTGCATTCCTGCACCCAGTGTTGATCGATATCGGTGAAACTATTCACCCGATATCCATACGGTATAAAGATATACACATTCACTCACACATTCACACACTCATACATACCTTCACTGCCAGAGCCTATGCACTAACAGCGGCACCGCATGACCCCACGAAAGATTCGCAGAGACATGGTCCAGGTGTCTGTGAAAACCTCCGCACAACCACACGGTGACTAACAGAAAAGAAAAGGTAGTAGAGATAGGAAAGGTAAAAAGAAGGAGGTTGGTTTTTTGAAGTGCATAAGAGGCACCTCTAGGTAGAAGAAAGAAGAGGAAGGGCTCGCATTGAGCAAAAGCGACAGAGGGAAAGGTGGATAGCAAAGCGCTACTCAACCAGCAAGTGTGGTCAGTAGCTCGGAATGAGGAACATCATTCTTATGAGGCAGACAGGTGTTCGGGACAAGAACAGGTCCACCGAGAGAAGAATAAGGCATAGCGGAGATAGCGGGTTAAGAAAAGTATAGTTTTTGGACAAGCGTCCGAGAGAAAGTAGAGAATTGTCCCTATAAAACACAGCGCAGTCTGAAGGACCACCTGCGATATTAATCCGACAAGATAAGATATACACATTTTTAAAATTCACTAGACTCCTAAGAGAACTAGTACGATAATTTTCCTAACGAGTGCTTCGACTACGATAAGAAAATCAGACAAAGATAGACACGACAACTTAAAAGTATCTTCACAGATACAAACACACAAAATCAAACTGTTTTAAGGTAGTTTTTTAAATCGGTAGCACCCTAAACACACAAAAATGTCCAATTAAAAGCAGTTAGATACAGATACACTGTCCCCATATGCTAAAACAACCGAGAATTTAATAAGATAACAATAAGAAGCAATAGCACCTCACCACAAAGTTCAATAAAAAACAACGAAAAAAAATGTTTATACGTTATGTTGATTTAGTAGAAAAATAAATAAAGATATAGTGTAATGATGTAGTATAATGTGGGCGACTGCAGTAATTCAGAAGAAAAACACATGGAATAGACAATCCTAGCCTTTGCAACTGCGAATATGAACTATTTCTTTCAATGGCATAGACTGCGCGTGTCCTATGTGAGCCCAAAGAAGAAAGCATTCACTCAACATCAGCCAAAACCAGTCATAAAAATTCAATGGGTTATTTCAACCAAAGTTACGACAATTACCTTTCAATTAAACCATATAAGAGAAATACTAAAGACCGAACAATATGTAGTAGGAAAATTTCAAGGGTTAATTAAATGAAACGACAGAGCTATATTGGGGGGTGTAGAGGATGAAGTGATATATGAGTAACGGTATGGTCGAGGAAAGTCAACGAAAAGAAAAAGATAGCTAAATTAAGGTAAGTAAAGTTAAACGTGTAAGAAATTATATACTATATGAGAGAAGGAATAAGTAATTAAAGATACTAATTGATGACGAGAACAAAAAATATTAGGTAGATGGTGAGGAGAATGGGACATGAAAAACTTAATTAGCATTTGGGTCAGCAGAGAATGGCTTAAGGTCTTTAATATGCCACCTGCCTTGGCGTTTTCCTTCAGTATCCTGAAGTTCATAGATAAGAGGACTAATAACACGTGTGACTTTACACAGAATGAATTTAGGGGCCAATTTTGAAGAAAATTTCTTAGATGCATCCGATAAGACATAGTTCTTTTTCCAAACTTGTTCGCCTAAGGCAAAGGAAATATTTCGCTTACGCAAGTTATAATGGTCCTTGCTCTTTCGTAAGCTTTTAACAAATTTTTCTAACGTCGTTAAAGATAGAAGGTAATGACTGTTGGTCTTTGTCCCAGCGTACTTTATCGTCAAATTCAATTACGTTAGTATCGTCAGGCACTAAACCATAGTAACTCCCATCGATTGGGGTATATCTTCCAAAAACAAGAAAAGACGGAGTGAATTGGGTTGCTTCGTGTTTAGATGTACATAAAGCTTGAGCAATTTCATAGATATGTTCATCCCATGTAGTATGGTCTGAATCAATATAAGACGAGATAGCGGTAATTAACACTCGATTTACTCTCTCGGTAGGGTTTACTTGGGGTGATATTTTGCGTTAAACCAAATTTTTGTACTTTGTAACTTTTAACGAAATTCTGAAAATCTTTAGAGATAAATTGTGCACCATTGTCACAAAGAATAATCTGGGGACACCAAAGATAAGAAAGACATTCTGTTCTAGGAATTTAATTATTGCAGCGGAGGTAGCTTTACGTAAGGGTTGCACCATAACAAATTTAGAAAACCAATCGGTAACAACCAAAAGATATTGATTACCTCTTTTCGATCGAGGAGAGGTCCTAATAAGTCAAGCGATATTAATTGAAAGGGATAAGATACACGCTTAAAGTTACCCATTAAACCAGGGCGAGCATCTTGCGAACTTTTATGGGAACCACAAATTTTGCAGCTTTTAATGTAGCGACAAACAGATTGCTTAAGTGTGGGCCAGTAATACAATTCAGATATTTTCGCGAGTTTTGTAACACCAAGGTGTGCAGCTAAGGGATCGTCGTGACATAATTTGAGCACCTCACTGCGATTTGCAGTGGGCACAACGAGTTTCCATTCAGGTATATTCGATATTTTATGTGGGGACGAGGATACAAATTTATACAGTCTATTATTAGTTACTCGAAAGGTAGGAAATTTGTCGGGATTATCGGAAACTTTTTATCATATTGAGGTACCAGGTATCCAGAATTAAATTTGGAAGGTTAAGAGAAAAAACATCTCGAGATAACGCATCAGGTACGATATTTAATTTGCCAGGCCTATGCCTAACATCGAAAGTAAATTGAGATATACGCAAGTTCCATCTTGCCAAACGACCTGCGGGTTGTTTCAAGTTATTAAGCCAAGTGAGTGCTGCACAATCAGTGATTACGGTAAAGTGTGTACCTTCGACATATCCTCTAAATTTCTCGATGCCAAAGATAACACCCAATAGTTCTCGTTCGGTAGCAGAGTATTTTTGTTCGGCAGAAGTTAAGGCACGGCTCGCATAAGCGATTGGATGTTCTAAACCATTGTTTACCTGGAACAACATTGCACCTAACCCGGTAAGTGAGGCATCGGTTTGTATATAAAACTTATCATCGAAATTTGGAGAGATTAAGATAGGTGCTGAAGTGATTAGTGTTTTAATTTGTTCGAAAGCTTGTTGGGATTCTAAATTCCACTCGATAGTTTGGGATTTCTTTTATTTTTAATTAAAGCGGTAATGGGTGCAGATATAGTTGAAAGGTTAGGTAAAAAATGCGATAATAGCTAATCATTCCTATCAAACGTTTGATTTCGGTAACAGTTTTGGTGTTTTAAATTTAGTAATGGCATCAACTTTAGCAGGATCGGCTCGTAAGCCTGTCCCATCGACAATAAAACCAAGAAATGTAAGGGATGAACGACAAAATTGAGACTTTTCCCAGTTTATCTTAAAACCTGCTGCATTTAAACGTTCAGCAACTTCATCTAATGTGGCGATATGTTCATCGAAAGAACTTGAGATAACTAAGATATCATCTAAAAATACAAAGGCACGTTCTTGATGTAAGATAGGACCTAACGTTTGATCCATAGTACGTTGTAAAGTTTGTGGAGCGTTACAGAGACCAAATGGCAAAAAATTATATTCGAAAAGACCTCGGCCTGGGACACAAAAAGCAGTTTTTTGACGAGAAGATAAGTCAAGAGGTATCTGATAAAAAGCTTGTCTAAGGTCGATAGATGAGATAAATTTTGCATTACGAAGCCTGCTCAAAATTGAATCAGTTCTAGGTAAAGGATAAGCGTCTGGAACAGTAACAGAATTTAGCTTCCTGCCATCAAAACAGACACGCCATTCGTCATTCTTTTTCCGAACTAGCAATACGGAGAGGTCCACGGTGAATTTGAAGGAGAGATAACACCAGATACTAACATTTTGTCTATTTCCGCATGTAAATGCTTTTGTAAGGCAGGCGATAAGGGATATTGACGTTGCTTAAAGGGAAGGGCATCACCTGTAGAGATAACGTGTGTTGCCGTTGTAACACAACCAAGTTCAGAGGTATTAAGTTTGCGAAATTTGTCGATTGTAGCGTTAAGAGTTACATCTTGGGAATCAGTAAGAGATTTTGTTAGATATTCCTGTAGATGCACAGGAGTTCGTTTTAATAGAGGTTTGCCATGAAAAATCCTGAAAGTAAAGTGACAGATTAAAAGTTTACAGAAATCAACGCCTAGCAGAAAAGGATACGCTAATGCAGGGACAATCAAAATAAAACATCACGTTCAAGAGACTCTACACGAATTTTTAACTTAAGGAACCGGTTACATGTATTTGATTATCGTCAGCTAAATTTATGGAAGTTTTTCAGGAATAATTTGAATTTTGATATTTTGTTGAGATAATTGATGTAAACCTTCGTTATTTATAAGAGAACATGAAGAACCTGTATCCAGTAAAGCAATTACATTTAAGGAACCAATTGAGATAGATAAGTGTGGACGGTTATCGAAGGGTTTTTAACAAGTTGTGAAACAGCGGTAGTCTTTTATGATAAAAGGAATTGACGGTTTGTAACCACTTAGACCACTCGGCTGGAGTAGTGTAGCATAATTCCTCTAATAAAGGTAAGGTATTTTGTACATTAATAGTAGCGGTATTATTATTAGATAAATTTAATGACGGTACAACGTTAGAAGTGGTTTTATAATTTAAATTTATTGGCGTCTGTGTCCGTTGGATGATTGGTGTTGAGGGCGATTTTGGTTTCTTGAGATATTCACACCCTGATTTGAAATATCTCGACGGGAGTTTCCCGATACGTTAGGATTACAGT
Source organism: Platerodrilus igneus (assembly GCA_036346225.1). NCBI lineage: Eukaryota > Metazoa > Arthropoda > Insecta > Coleoptera > Lycidae > Platerodrilus > Platerodrilus igneus. The sequence goes on along the minus strand of JARFIW010001670.1, from coordinate 10,146,280 downwards.
TGGTGCAGTTAGATTTGTAGATATTTGAGCGACCACAGCCATAACAAAAATATTTTTAGGGTAAGTGCAGACAGTATAGCTATGTCCACTTCGCTTGCAGTTCCAACAGGTAAGTGCGTTGTTAGTGACGGTAGAAGGAACGTTAAGGGTAGATACTTTACGGGAAGCTCGAACTTGGCAAGCTAGATCAGGTTCGAGAAGACCAGATAATTTCTCGGTGGTGGTCGATATTTGTCAATCCTTGACCTCACTTCTTGGAGAGAGCGACATAGGTCTTTAAAATGAGCTAGCGAAGATATGGGCTGTAAAGCCAAACGTTCTGAGAAATGGGGTTTAAATTTCTAAGTAATTGATCGATAATTTCGGATTCGGAAGGTTTTTGTCGAGTCTGCTATATAAAGCTTCTAATGAGGTAATAAAAGACACAACATTTTCGTCGGGACCTTGAGTTCGGTTACGAATTTCGTTCCAAAGATCGTTAATGTAGCCATAAGGTAGGAAATCTCGTTTTAAACAGGCAACTAACTCATTCCAGGTAGAAATTTGGTGTCGTATGTTTCTGTACCATATTAATGCTGAGCCTGCGAACAAATCACCAGCTGAGATAAATAGATCTTGGTCGGTACACCGCGGGAAATTTTAAAATCGTTAATCCGGTCAAGAAAGGATGATAAAGAAACCTTCGAATCAAACCCTTCAAAGATGAGACCCCATTTGTATACAGGTATAGGTTTTCCTAATGGTTTAGGTTCGGCAAGCGCAAGATTTGAAAAAGGTGACGATATATCTACGTCTGCGTTAGGATTAAGTCTTTCTAAAAGAATTCCTTCAAGCAATAACACCTCGGACAACAAACTTTGTTTAGCTTGAGTCGCTTGGTCATCGTTATATAAAGATAATGATTCGATACGGTGTTTGACGTGGGTTATTCTTGAAGTCAATCTCCCTAATTCGATATTAGTGGCCGCAGGATCTGTTTTGTTTATTATACCCGATATATCATCTAAAGTTAATTTAATTTCTGATACGTTGAGTGGCCAATCGCCAACAGGGTTCTTTAAGATAGCAACGCCTTTGGTTTCCTGTGACAAAACAGCCCTAAGTTGAGATCGCCTATCATTCTGATTGCTCGCAGCTATGATACTTCTACATTCCAGCTCGTAGATTAATTCCAGCGATTTTAAATGTGATACGTTCATTATGAATACAATATTCAAGACACGATATAAAAATATGCGATTTTGACGCAGGTTAGAAGGTAAAAACACGTTACAGTTACTTTAAGGTAATACGATACGATATTTAGAGGTAAGAACTTGTTAGAACGTCACCGATAACACCAAAGAAACACATTTAAGGTATATGGAAACGAAATCAATGTTCAGTTAAATACATATTTTATAGATAATGACAGACAAGCCTTCCAAAATGGAAAATGGGCGCAGAGGATATGTTATTTAACCTATAAGGCAACAACGTATAGTCAAACACTTCTTAAAAAGGTATACTAGCAATTTATTTCACTCAAGTGTTTTTTAAACACAAAATTTTCATGTAAAAGATAAACCATAATGCAATTTTAGAATGTAACATAAAGAACAATGTATTTAAGTTTCAAAAAACGGCCTTTCAAAGTTAAGGAAAGCAACTAAAGATATTTTAATAGGTAATTCTATAATACTGTATTTAAAGACATAAGGTAAGGTAAATACTTACATGAATAAAAGTAAAGTTCTTTAAGTGAAGAAGCTATTAATGCATTGTATCCTTATAAAGGAAATTATTCTAACCTAAAAACAAAGAAGAAGCCCCTGAAGTTCATAGCCTGAACAGGTTGAAGGCGCCATCTGCTACACTTCGTTTACAGTTTTACCTGGTCGGTAATGCAGTTAACAAAATGTTACACTTAGATTCTGGTACATTGAAATGGCGATAGATGGCTCTTCAAAGCCGGTAATACAATTACCAAAGTTCATAAGATACACATGACGTCACTGATAATTTATATTGCGCCATAATTAAGAGAAGGTACATAAAATTTAAACAATAAAAATTAGATAATCTACTCACGTGAAGGATCCGCTAACCGGCAGGAAATCACGCCACGGTAACCTCGGCATCGCTGCTGGTAGAGTTGGACATCCAAATTATCTCGGGGTCATGGTCCAGGGTCATCTTCGTTCCTATATGCAGTGGAAGACGGGAATAGGGAATTAAGGAAAGATACTCAAGATAAGGAAATCTACATAATAAGATAACACGACACCCGACACGACTGTTCACTTCAAAGTTTGGCGTAAAAAAGCCACGTTTCCGCGCGAGAACCGCGGAACTCCCTACTCTTTTGTAGCATTGCTATACCCCTATAGGGATAATTCACACTTCCAATTGCACTATTGTGACGTGCCGGAAGCCCCGCCCAGTTCATTTAAAAATGTTCGCGCGTCTTGCGTATTTAAAATTATGGCGGGAAAACTTCCGTACATTAAAAAACTGAACTAAAACAATGTTTAAGTGCAAATTCAGTTTGCACGTAACAAATACGGCATTCGCTGATTGGCCAGCAGGGACGAATTCTTTATGGATGATTCCCTCTTTGTCGAAAAATATTATTCAGCACGGCTGTTTGTTTGTCGCGGAAAAATTTAACCGCCATTCTATTGAAAAGACAATCAATAGAATGGCGGTTAAATTTTCCCGCGACAAACAAAAAGCCGCGTGCAAAAATCCAAGGTGAAAACCATGCTGAATAATATTTTTCGACAAAGAGGGAATCATCCATAAAGAATTCGTCCCTGCTGGCAAAACGGCGAATGCTGTATTTTATCTGGAATCGTCCTTGAAACACCAAGACTCGTATCTTGTGACAATGAAACCCCGGTCACACATGTCGATGAAATCGCCACTGGTTTTAAAACGTCATTCTTTTTGGTCGTCTGTTAGGATGTACGGTACAAATCATGACCAAATTTTGCGTTTACTCAAATCGTCATGGACGATGGCTCCCACTGTGTCTTTGCTAATATCCACTTCTACTATTAATCGCAGAGTCAATCTTCAATCTTTTACTATCAACATGTTTTATGTTTTCCCGTGTCCTGATTGTACATGGTCGACCCGAACGCGGTTCATTCTTCAGAGATTCCTTGTCAACGCATAAATGTGCAAACCAATCATACACACATTTTCTACTCACAGCATCTTACCCATACAGTTACACTAACATTTCATTGGTTTTCGTCGCCGTTTTGCCCAATTTGAAGCAGAACTATGTGGTGTCGTTGCTCCATGGCTTTTCGACGCCCAGTGCTTGGAACAATGTTGAAGTGAATGCAGTAGTACTGCTTTAGATCGCATACGTCCCGACAGAGGACAGATTCAAACATGTCTATGCCTATGAGCATGTGAGATATCTATTCGCGTGAAGTTAGCCCCAACTTTTGAAAAAAATAACTTTCTATAGCTCATTCGTTTGCACATTGTTTGCACATGTATGAACATCCGGTATTTTTGTTTGCACACTTTTCGTTTAAAAATTATTCAAGAAACAATTTAGGGGGGGCTAACTTCACACTGCCCCCCCCCGACTTTCAAGAAATTTATTTTAAACCGGCGGAATTAATACATCATCGTTTACACATGTATGCACATCCACTATTTTTGTTTGCACACCTTTCGTTTAAAAGTTATTAAAGAAACAATTGTGGCGGGCCAACTACGCACTAGCCCCCGACATTCAGCAAATTCATTTTAAACCGATGAAATTGATAGATCTTCGTTTGCACATGTATGCACATTTATTATTTTCGTTTGCACACTTCCAGTTTAAAAGTAATTCAACATTCAGCTTCATAATCCTTGCTATACGATAGCTACTGTTGAAACGTGAAAACATTGTTACAATAAACCCAATTGATACCTTTTCGTTTGCACATTACGAAACACATCAACTTTTTGTTTGCACACCACTGTAAGTCCAAAAAAAATTTAATTTAATCGGGGCTAAGTTCACACATGTCAAATATCGCATTTTTGTGCAATTTTAACATCTGATGACGCAAATCAAAGTATCTTCGTTTGCACATCATGAATCAAGTCGCTTTTTTGTTTGCACACCTTTAGTTCAAAACTTATTTAACATTTACTTTCGTAGTACTCGCTATACGATAGCCATTGTCCAAAATGTGCAAAAATGGATTACAGTGAGCCTACTTGATAGCTTTTCGTTTGCACATTATGAAACACATCAACTTTTTGTTTGCACACCACTGTAAATAAAAACAAAATTTTAATTTAATCAGGGGGGGCTAACTTCACACATGTCAAATATCGCAATTTTTTGCAATTCTAACATGTGATGACGGAAATCAAAGTATCTTCGTTTGCACATCGTGAATCAGGTTGCTTTTTCGTTTGCACACCCTTAGTTTAAAACTTATTTAACATTTACTTTCGTAGTACTCGCTATACGATAGCTATTGTTTAAAATGTGCAAAAACGGATTACAGTGAGCTTAATTGATAGCTTTTTGTTTGCACATTTAAATTTAAATTAAAATTTTTTTGACTTACAGTGGTGTGCAAATAAAAAGTTGATGTGTTCCATAATGTGCAAACGAAAAGGTATCAATTAGTCTCATTGTAATCCATTTTTGCACATTTTGAACAGTAGCTCTCATCTAGCGGGCACTGCGAAAGTAAATGTTAAATTAGTTTTGAACTAAAGGTGTGCAAACGAAAAAGTGACTTGATTCATGATGTGCAAACGGAGATACTTTGATTTTCGTCATCACATGTTAGAATTGCACAAAAATACGATATTTGACATGTGTGAAGTTACCCCCCCCCCTGATTAAATTAAAAAAATTTTTTGACTTACAGTGGTGTGCAAACAAAAAGTTGATGTGTTTCATAATGTGCAAACGAAAGGTATCAATTAGGCTCACGGTAATCCATTTTTGCAAAATTTGAACAATAGCTCTTGTATAGCGGGTACTACGAAAGTAAATGTTAAATAAGTTTTGAACTAAAGGTGTGCAAACAAAAAAGCGACCTGATTCATGATGTGCAAACGTAGATACTTTGATTTTCGTCATCACATGTTAGAATTGCACAAAAATGCGATATTTGACATGTGTGAAGTTACCCCCCCCCCCTGATTAAATTTAAATTTTTTTTTTACTTACAGTGGTGTGCATACAAAAAGTTGATGTGTTTCATAATGTGCAAACGAAAGGTATCAATTAGGCTCACGGTAATCCATTTTTGCAAAATTTGAACAATAGCTCTTGTATAGCGGGTACTACGAAAGTAAATGTTAAATAAGTTTTGAACTAAAGGTGTGCAAACAAAAAAGCGACCTGATTCATGATGTGCAAACGAAGATACTTTGATTTCCGTCATCACATGTTAGAATTGCACAAAAATGCGATATTTGACATGTGTGAACTTAGCCTCCCCGATTAAATTAAATTTTTTTTTGACTTACAGTGGTGTGCAAACAAAAAGTTGATGTGTTTCGTAATGTGCAAACGAAAAGGTATCAATTGGGTTCATTGTAACAATGTTTTCACGTTTTCAACAGTAGTTATCGTATAGCAAGGACTATGAAGCTGAATGTTAAATTACTTTTAAACTGGAAGTGTGCAAACGAAAATAATAGATGTGCATACATGTGCAAACGAAGATCTATCAATTTTGTCGGTTTTAAATGAATTTGCTGAATGTCGGGGTGCTAGTGTGAAGTTGGCCCGCCACAATTGTTTCTTTAATTAATAACTTTTAAACGAAAGGTGTGCAAACATAAATAGTGGATGTGCATACATGTGCAAACGATGATGTATTAATTCCGCCAGTTTAAAATAAATTTCTTGAAAGTCGGGGGGCCGTTGTGAAGTTAGCCCCCCCCCTAAATTGTTTCTTGAATAATTTTTAAACGAAAAGTGTGCAAACAAAAATACCGGATGTGCATACATATGCAAACAATGTGCAAACGAATGAGCTATAGAAAGTTATTTTTTTCAAAAGTTGGGGGCTAACTTCACACGGGTATGTGAGATACCTTGATTTCAAGCATTGAATAGCGATATATTAGACTATTCATCCAATTTAGTATATGATTGTATACAATAGCTATAAGAGATTTCTAGCTGAAACTAATAATTAAAAATTCAAACGTTTATGATTGTTTATTCAGCATTTAAGATTTCTCGTATATCTTACCTTATGAGATATAAAGAAAAGAACCTCTTTGTCTCATGCCATCGTGGAAGCTTTCGCTAATTACTTTCATTGTGTTTGCATTTTATCAAATCAAAATCACTACAGTCCTCAGTAACATCGGAAAATATTTTTTGATAGATATTGTTGTTACCTATATTTTTATAAAGAAATGTTGAGTTCTGTAAAAGATAAATTTATAAGTAGTCTAGATGGTATCCCTAGTTTTATCTTAAAAAAAATTGATGTGGGACGTGTATCGGCAACTCAAAAGATCGAGCTAATATAAGATATAGGAAATATATTTATTCTAAACTAGCAAAATAAAGATTAATTCTATGAAATATAATTCAAACAACTACTAGATGGCCAAGGTAAAAAAAGCCTGATATTTATTTAAAAGTAGTAAATTCAGAATATTATAAATAAAAACATACTAAACATTCAATATTTCACAGAAAGTGTTTACCAGGAATTTTAAGTTCCTCAAAAATAAAAATTGCAGGCAGACAGATTGGGTAATCTGGGAGGTCATAAACTTGCGAAAACTGTACGTTCTTGTCCGTAAATTCTATGAACGTGTGATATTAAAATTGTGAAGTATGCGCCGTGGCACCATGTTGCTGGAAAAACGCATACTCTCGTTCTTCCTTCGTCAGCTGCGCTACGAATGGTTGGAACAATTCCGTTACATATACTTCAGAGGTCACGGTGTTCTTAAAAAAAATGGGGCCTACAATCCGTTGGACTGAAACTGCACTTCAAACGCCTATTTTTGCATCATGCGGAGGCTCCTCAAAGCGTTCCTTGGGATTGTTCGTTGACCAACAACGTGTGTTTTGAGAGTTCACGTGCCCGCTAAGGTGGGACCACGCTTCATCTGTGAAAACGTAAAGATTTGAATCCAAATAACCATCAGCGACATGACTGTAACCGTTCGCAATAAAGTTGTTGTTTTGCATTGTCCGTCGGTTTTGATGTTTGCATCACTTTACTTTGTACGCTGTAACGGGCATTTTTAATAGCTTAACATTTTACGTTTTTTTTAACCAATTAGTAAATACTTTCGAATAGTTTTCAGAGTTGTATGCAATTTAACTCGCGTGTATTAATTTTAAAAGTAGATTAATTAAAGATAGATAATTTGAAGGTTGATTTTCATTAATAAATAAATTGCAACGAAGTTTTAAATTGGATTATTCGTAAATTGCTTTCCGGCTTATCGAAAATGATAAACAACTGTAATTAGTTATTAGATATGATGGGTGCATTCACGTATTGGATGTGCCTTATGTTATTAGCGAAGGAGATAGTATTCGACCAGAGTTCATGGTAACAACTAGTTTAAATAAACAGATTAGAGTGCGGAGTTGTAGTTTTGTGCTTGGTTCATATGCATTAATTACGTTGAAAATACTGTTCCTTTTTTGCTTTTGACAATAGTGAGAATTAATGCGGGACTGTTTCTCTTTGCCTTCATGAACAAGCACGACGCGATTTTAGTTGTTTTCCTGCGAAGTGAAAGTTGTATATTGACTGTAAAAAAAGGAGTGTAGTTCTGATTGCTTTGAAGGAAGGATGCTATATAGACGAACGTGTTTTACTCAACCACACGTGCTGTTACCGATTGTTTTCTTAGTTGAGTTTCTTTATGAAATAACGGGTGTGTACGGAACATTTGACGGACGGTTTTAGTGATACACGTACTTTACTAATTTGTGGTTTTAGTTGTTTGTCTTGTGAAATAATAGTCGTAGAATTTGCTAAACTGACCGATTCTTTCTTTAGGATTAATGTGTGTGCGATCTAGTCTAGTGTCCCTTTGTTTTATCAGATTAGTGCATACTTTGGATTATTTAAATACAGTGATACTGTAGTTTCTGAATTTTTGTAACAACAAAGAATCTAAAATAGATCATTGCTTGCGCAAATTTTGTTATTTGCGAAATATAACAGATTACCGGTTTACAAAGGTATTGGTTGAGGTTTCTCACTGCTTTTTGGAGGTTTTTGAAAATAATATACATTTAATCCCAGTTGAAATTAAACTAGTGCTACAGAATATTTCGAACTTATTGTCTTAGGAAATAGAATTACCAAGAAATTTATCAAGGCTACCTAGTTCCGACGCGTGATAATGTCTGCTGCTAACACCAGTGATTAGTGATTAGTGCAAAGTGTAAGAAATTCCATCAACACCCTCACAGGCAAGGGTGAAGTGCTTCGTTAGTGCAGGACATCGTGAATCCCACACTTCAATTGTAAGGAAGCGTTACTGAAGGACCTTTTGTAAGTTGAACTATTTCTTACTTGTTATTACTTTAAATATCTATCCCTTGCTTTGTCATATCTTTGTCGTTCTGATACCTTTTACAATAGACTTGCATGCTATTGTAAAACATAAGAAAAAAAGAAAGAAAGAACAATCAATACTACTGAATTACTCATACCAATTGTGTCTTATCTATTTATCTTTTGTTAACATTTTGTATGATTTATGTTTAATTGGTGTGTGAGGAAACGTTTCTGCTACTCCCCAATGTTATCTCACTTTGTACTAAAATTTTTTATATTGCTTTTACCGTTGTTATATTATAGAGATTATCCAAACAGTTCTTTTTTTTTACATTCTACAAGGTACTGAATAATTTTAGACTTATCATTGCTGCTATGCTTATTCTTTTTTTTTCAGGTTTGCTTAACTATTTTTCTTGCAGGTATTGTCACTAATTTCTTACAGCCGCGTACATCATATGTTAGTCTGCTTTCTACAACCCCCCCCCTAATCTCCGATTGAGCCCGGGTCATTCCTTGACTATCTTTGTGTTACGCACGGCTACGAGCCAGCGTAGCATAAAGTTTGGCGCCCAACGTGGCTGCCACGAATTACGTAACAACGCTCGCATATGCAACTGCTTCAACATGTTCTAGCAAGTTTTCGTAGGTTTGTGTCTAGCGAGGTAAGCCTCTACATGTGTACAATGGCACCACTTTTGTAGGTACAAATACAGAAATTAAGTTTCTATATGGGTTTTTACAAAATAATACAACTTCCATTATTCAAAAAATTAATAACGAAGGCGTACATTGGCAGTTCATTCCTTCACGCTCTCCACACTTTGGTGGATTGTGGGAGGCAGGTATAAAGAGCACAAAGTTTCATTTAAAGCAAATTATGTCAGTAACGTCATTAACATTTGAAGATTTTGTTACGTTCAAAACCCTGCAAACAAATTTTCCTGCATTTATTTTTAAAATGCCCTAAAATTCCTCAACAAGCTCAATTTCCCACCATTTGAATTAGTATTATTTAATAAAATTTCTCAAGTAATTGCCCTGTATAAAAGTTTGCCTTATAAAATCAAACGGCTGCTTAGGAAACTTTACGTTACAAAGTAGTTGTAATAAATTCTAGCACCTGCAGTGATTACATTTTAAGTAAAAGCTGCATGTAAATGTGCAACTTTCTTCTAAAAGATAAGACCGCTTACCACCTGCCTACATCTGCTTACAATGGACTTGTTATCTGGTATTCTGAAGCTGTTAAGATGTTACAAAGTAACAAAAGTGTCCTCCTTTGTTTAAAATCCTTTGATAATTGCGTTATCTGCTTGTTGGCAAACTGCTACAGTTTTATTTCGGCAGCTGTTATCTGGAAATTCTGCACACATAGTAATTCGGCGATATCTTTGAAAGTCAAATACCCTAACCCGATACATGATTCTGGCCTTATAAAATAGAGACCGTTCTTTGAAAGAAACGATTAACCAATTAAAGATTAAAGATTAACCATTAAAAGATTAAAGATTAACCATTACCGAAAAGATACATGATGTAAAGTCGCGCTATTAGAAATGCTCTCTGTGCTTGTATAAGTGAAGTTGGTGGTTCCAGCATGCAGTCAGCCCATAGAGAAATGCAGCCGTATTTTTCCAGCCTTTAGATGAGACCAGCATGAAACTGATTGCTCAAGGTACAGTTTTCCTGTTTCCATAATTCTTTTTTTGCTGCGTGAAGAATAAACTTTTCATTTGCTGCTATTGCTATAATTATCCGATAAATTGGCACCACCCGTTACAAAACTTACAGGCACGATGCACGAACAACTATGTGATTATACTATAAATTAAAAATTAATTAATCAATGTTTATGTTGGAATCCTTCTTTACTGTTTCTTTTGTCTTTTTAACGTAAACCATTTACTTATAAATTTAAAACTAGTTGACACATGATTAATTTAAGTTAGGGTGTCTAATTTTAATGTTATATTCTTTCTGCGGAGGTGCACTTCACAAAGCAGCATGTACATATAATTTAGGTATATTTCTTTTTCTAGATTTACTGTATAGTTTGTTTTATTTTCTTTTATATGTATTTAAGGTGAACCATTAAGTAGGTATTTAGATCATAAGATGTTATATTTGCTTACCAATTTTTATATGTTATGACACAATCACGATTACGCAACTTATTTATGTTATTGCTTTGTAAATAATCTTTCAAGATTCGATGTTATCAATATAGTTTCACCGAGGTTTCCAATGTGTTTTTCTATTTCACCCACGCCCCTCTACGACCTTCTTGAGCTAGCCCAAATTTTACCTTTCTGTCCCCGTTCTGTTGCGGTATTCGGCGTAAACGATTCCCTTACTTGCTTTTACTGTTTTCTTTTGTGTTTGCGCGGAATACCGTAACAATTTGTACACTCTGCTTACACAAATTGAAGCAGTTCTCAATTCTCGACCTACAAGTTCTTACACCAGCCCACTTTCTGATCGGTCGAACATATACTGATATTGCTGATCCTGATGTGACTGATATTAAACAAAACCGTCTTAGTTGCTATCAGTACCTGCAACAACTAAATCAACACTTTTCGAAACGTTGGTTCAAAGAGTACATTTCCCATCTCCAACTATGCTGCAAATGGAAACAAAATCAAATCAACGTAAAGTCTGGAAGAAAACTTACCTCCTAATAAATGGCAGGTGGGACGAGTCGTAAATTGTCATCCTGGAACAGATGGAATCACACGAGTAGTTGATGTGAAGTGCTCTAGTGGGGTGTTAAGAGATCGGTAGCAAAAATTTATCCGTTACCAATCAATGACTAGATTTTTTCTTGTATTAATCCATACGTTATCGTATGGCCTTCCATGCATACATATGAGTTGTTAGTTACATTCCTTATGGGTATCGAATACATACCTGCTATGTTTTGCGTTCATTCATTACTTATATATTGTATTTATTTTGCATTACTTATCTTAGAAAATGTTGAAATCCTTTGGTATTTCAAGACGCGCAGTATGTTGGCGCATTACTGTTAATATGCTATATTATTTGGTCACAACGTGCACTATGACATCACATAGGACTTTAATATTAAAAATTGTGTTGTCTAGCATATTTTTGTAATTAATTAATATTATGTCAATCAAAAATGTTGGTTTTTTCTAAAATATAATTTTAGCAGTTTGTACTTTTATTCTCAAACGCACACTAATGCAAACTGTACCATCAAGCAAACTACATCACAATAATAAGCAAACTTTCCAAATAAATAAAATTTAAGTCGTACAACCAGTACGCAGAAAATATAATACTATATGTTCTGAAAGGGTGGGAATTTAGAACTCCTGCTCGATATAAAATATTAAGAATTTTCTTTGTCTAATTAAAACAAAAGTCCGATTTTCAGCAAACAATCCGAAAATACCAACAAGTGCGTTGACTTTTATTTGGGTCAGTGGTTTTAATATACACAAAATCAGCAACTTTGAATAATTAAACTCTGCGCCTTGTCGAAGTTCGTCTTTTGTGGCTTATTTTTAGCAAATGCGTTGAAATAGAAACATTTCATATCCTTTTAGAATGGAAGGATACCAAAAACTGCAACAAATATTTTATAAATTCCACGTACCCTCATGAAAACAAATAGATTATTGATTATTACTACATTCTAATAGTTCTTACAGTGTCGCTTTAAAATATAATGACAGTTAAGGGTTCGAAACAATTGAAAAAATCGATAATGTTTGTGGTATATTGAATTGAAGCTACTTCAGCCATGAACTTTTGATGACAATGCTATCTAGAAAACGCCTTTAGAAGTTAAAAGGAAAATTTGAAATAAGAAAATGGTTGCACCTTCTTCTTATATTACTAAACATCGCAATTATAGCGCCTATAATAAGGCTAATGCAAATCAGTAATTGCATTTTAACTAGCGACATCTCGTGTTGATTACCAATAAAAAACTAGGGCGGTTGTGCTCTTCTGACAAGACGGATACTATTGATTTAGATATCAAAACAACTTGTAAATTTTGCGTATATCGAGGGTAGTTATTTGTTTGAATATTTAAAATGAAATCAAATAAATTTTGATTGTACAAATTAAGTCCCTTGTATTTAGAAATTTCATTTATATCCCAAAATATAAAATGTAAATAATTTGATTAATTAGGCAATTCCAGTTGAATAGTTTCCTGAGAAGCCTTTTAAAATATGATAATGAAAAACATCAAAAGCTCGACATTCAAATAGTTGGACAGACACTGATTTAGAAGTACGTACGTCAAGAGTCCTTTATAAATCTGAAAGATCGAACAATTCTCGAGTGGAATAACTTTTCATCCGAATTCCTGACGATTGCTGGAAAAATTTGCGGTGGTACTTTATACGTAGTGTGATGTTAGCACTAGTTTTTGAAAACTGAATTTTTCTGAAACATTTCGGCTGTATAACGATTCCTACTAATCACTAAAAAGCCTGCGAAAACATTAATAGTTCTCCAAAAAAAATTGTTAGGGTTTTCACCTAATCGTAGATTGAAACGCCCTTTTGAAAATTAAATTTTTCGCAAAAGTTATGTAGGATATATGAGTATATTGACCTACTTGATCGAGGACCTTACGCAACTCTCCTTTTTTATTTAGATTGTTACTTCAAAACACATACCTAAATTGTAATAAAATGATGGCATTCTCTGGGGTAAAAGATTCCGGAGTTATAATAGTCCCCCGGATCTCCGGGAGGGGACTACTTCGGAGGATGTGATCGGAAAGTTCAGAATAAGAGTCGGGAACATTTTGCGAGTCGGAGCGTGGAATGTTAGAAGTATGAAGCAAGTAGGTAAGCTAGAGAACCTGAAAACTGAAATGAATAGGTTATCACTATACATAGTAGAGATCAGCGAAGTTCGGTGGCCAGAGGCGGGGGATTTTTGGAGTGGAGACTTAAGGGTAATTTATATAGGTTCGAAGGAAGGAAATTTGGGTGTGGGGATAGTTATGCAGAAAAAGATAGGATACTGTTTAGCAAATTACTTACAAAAGAGCGAAAGGGTACTCATGGTTAGATTAGAATCTAAACCGGTAAACACAGTAGTAATACAAGTATACATGCCCACCTTTAGTTACAGTGACGAAGAGGTAGAGGCGATCTACAAAAATATCGAAAACATATTAAGATACGTAAAAGGACATGAGAATTTAATAATTACGGAGGATTTTAATGCAGTGGTAGGTGAGGGTAGGGAAGGAGCGGTAGTAGGTTTATTTGGTTTAGGCACGAGAAACGACAGGGGAAACAGGCTGGTAAAATTTTGCGACAAGAACAATTTAATCATCAAAAGCACATTATTTCAACATCATGCTAGAAGACGATATACGTGGAAGATGCCAGGAGATATAGGAAGATATCAAATAGATTACATTCTTGTTAGATAACGGTTTAGGAATCAAGTAAAAGACTGTAGAAGCTACCCAGAAGCATATATAGACACAACATCGTAATTATGAAGGCCGCACTTAAATTTAAAAATTTGAAAAAAAGAAAGGAAAAGAGCACGTTGACTTAGAGAAATTAAAAGATAAAGATATTCAAGAAAGATTCGAAAAAATCAAATGAATTGCTGAAATATATCGGGAAAATATCTGATACTAAGGAAGTAGACACAGAATGGAATAGCATTAAATCCAGTCTAGACATAGCGGTGAGAGATATTCTGGGGTATACACAAAAAGAAAACAAGAAACCACGGATAACAAAGGATATTCTGAATTTAATCGAAGAAAGACGAAAATACAAAAATAAATCAGACGAAACAGGAAACAGAAATACAAAGCCATAAAATGGGAAATTATTCGCAAATGCAGAAAAGCTAAAGAACAATGGATTGATGAAAAGTGCAAAGAGGTACAGACCAAGATGGAAGTAGGAAAGACAGATGAAGCAAACAAACTAATTAGAATCAGTTTTAGGGATATAAAACCGTATAACAAAAATACAAGGGAAGCGGGAGGAAACGTTAATATAGAAAATTTACAGAAAGTGAGGAGATGGCAAGAATATATATAGGGAATTTATATGCAGGAGAGGAACTATATGCATTAGAACAGAAATCAGACATTGAAAATGCGCCTGAAAAATGGCACGGTGCCGGGTACAGATAAGGTGCAAGCAGAAACTCTAAAAACCGCTGGACAAGCAGTATCAGATCGTCTTTTCCAACTTGTAAGCTATATGTATGAGACAGACGAGATACCCAAAGATTTCAAACATAACATAATAGTAACTATACCAAAAAAGAAAGGCGCGGATAGATGTGAAAATTTTCGAACAATAAGTTTGATAGCACAAGTGTCAAAAATATTAACTAGAATTGTACAAAGACGAATGGAAAAACGAGCTGAAGAAATACTAGTAGAAGACCAATTCGGGTTTAGGCGAAACAGGGGAACACGGGAGGCTACTTTAGCCCTGAGAGTGGTGATGAAGAAAACAATAGAAATAGGGGACAGCGTGTATATAGGGTTTGTAGATCTGGAAAAAGCATTCGACAATGCAAAATGGAAAAAAATGTTCGAAATACTGAAAAAATTGAAATAAGTTATAGGGATGGACGAATAGTACATAGCTTATACAAAGAGCAAACAGTAGTAATAGAATTAGAGCAGGAACGTAGAGAAGTAAACATTAGGAAAGGGGTGAGACAGGGATGTACCTTATCCCCAATAAATTTTCACTTGTACATTGAAGAGGCAATGAATACTGTCAAATGCAGGAAGACATTTGGAATTACTATGCAGGGACAAAAGATTGATATGTTCAGATTTGCAGATGGTATAGCGGTATTAGCATCTAGCAAGGAAGAGTTAGAAGCTGCTCTTAATGAAATGGAAACGGTTCTAATAGAGAGATACGGTATGGAAATTAACAAAACTAAAACTAAAGTACTAGTATGCAAAGGAGGGGGAAAATAAATCAAAAACAAGTATACAAATATGTAACACGAACTTACAAGAGGTTAAGGATTTCTGCTACCTAGGAAGCCAAATAACGCAAGATAGGAAAAGCTCAAAAGATATAAAACAA
This sequence comes from Platerodrilus igneus, assembly GCA_036346225.1. Taxonomy (NCBI): domain Eukaryota; kingdom Metazoa; phylum Arthropoda; class Insecta; order Coleoptera; family Lycidae; genus Platerodrilus; species Platerodrilus igneus. The sequence goes on along the minus strand of JARFIW010001670.1, from coordinate 10,130,682 downwards.
AGATTAGCACAAGGTCATGCTACATTTAACAAGAAAAAGCAACTACTGTGTTCAAAGACAATAAACATAGAAACAAGGAAAAGATTGCTTAAAACATATGTGTGGAGCACAGCACTGTGTACGACTGTGAAGCCTGGACAGTAGGAGAAGCGGACAAGAATAAGGCAGAAGCCTTTGAAATGTGGTGCTACAAACGTATGATGAAGATATCCTGGACAGACAAAGTTAAGAACGAAGAAGTACTAAAAATGGTAGGGAAAAAAGAAAAAGGTAAAAAATAGGAGAGATAGGGTGATAGACCACACACTACGGCATGAGGGAATACTGCGGAACATATTAGAAGCAGAAATAGGAAAAAAGAGAAGTAGAGGTAGACCTAGGTTAGACTACTGCACACAGATAGTGAAAGATGTAGGCTGTAGGAATTTCGGGGAAATGTGTAGGTTAGTTCAGAATAGAAATCAATGGAGGCACGCATCTATCCAGTCCCAAGATGGATAAATTAATGACGAAAAAAGTAAGATGATTATTATAAGCAACTACAAGTATTGGTTGTGCAATATTCTCGAATAATGTTAATTGTGTGAAAGGATTTACTGGAAAACTATTATTTCGGCAAATGTCTAAGTGTTCGGGGAACTTGGCAGCCACAAGCTGTTTAACCCCCTTCACTGAATCTCGGTGAAATAGGGCATAAAATTAGAAAACAATAGAAGGGGAACCAAGCTGTATACATGTTATGTGAGAATTTCAGGGAACTATGTAGGCTAGCTCAGAATATAAATAAGTGCAGGTACGTGTCCAACCAGTCTTGAGACGGAAAATCTAATGACGAAAAAATAAGCGCAGATAAATCTGATGATTATTATAAACAACTACAGGTGTTGGTTGTGAAATATTTGCAACTAATGTTGACTGTGCTAAAGATATATTGGTAAAAATATTAAATCAGTGACTGTTCAAGTGCTGGGGGAACTTGGCAGCCACAGGCTGCTTACCCTCCTCAACAACCACTGAATGTCGGAGAAATAGGATATATAATTGTAAAACAATAGAAGGGGGCCGAACTGCCTTTAACACGAAAGAACAGCGCCTATGATAGAAGGCCACAAACATAGAAACAAGAAGTAAATTGCTGAAAGCATATGTGTGGAGCACAGCACAGTATGCCTATGAAATACGGGCAGTAGGAAAAGCAGACGGTAAAACGGCAGCAGCCTTTTGGAATGCTGTGCTTCAGATGTATGAGGATGATAACATGGACAGACAAAGTTAATAACAAATAGGTTATAGAAATAGTAGGGGAAAAAATAGGAGAAATAGAAAGTCAGAATACGTTCTAAGGCATTTTTGGGGAATAGTATGGGATATATTACAAGCAGAAATAGGAAAAAAGGAGTAGATGGAGACCTAGATCAGATAGTGATAGATGCAGACTGTGCAAATTTCAGGGGAATGTGTGGGTTAGTTCAGAATAGGAAACAATGATGATACGCGTCTAACCAGTTCCAGGACTGAAGACCTAATGATGATGACTTCAAAAAATAGTTAATGGCAACGTACAAACAACCCCTGAAAACAAGGAATTATTTAAAATGCAATTTAAAATATTTTATTTCGTGACAAAGTTTAATTTTTTTGTCCCAAAAGTGCCAAGAAATAAGAACTTTATGCTTCTAGAAAGACAATAGTATATTACATTGCAAGGGTTGGGGTATGGATATTTTTTTTCCTTCCTTTAAATCACTTAGAATCATTTAAAATACAAATAAGAACCACTGTAGACTTAAGCACGTTGCTACGGATTTATAATCACGACTTCTGTTCAGTATTCAAAATTGTTCGTTCTTTCTTTCAAAATAGTCGTAAAAGACGGATATTGCTCAAACCATTGATGAGCTAGCGAAAATTGTTACGCAGGAATTGTTTCTCAAAAATGTCGAATTTAAGATACGATTTAATGTAGAAAAACTTTAATTGCTGTGCCCAGAAATGTGCTCTAGCCTTTTTGGAAAGGTCCGCACAATTAAGTTCGCTGATGACTTTGTGGATGAGTACTCTATGCTGTAGAGCATAATGGCATTGTACGACAACGTCAAAATTTCACAGTATTGAAAAACCATCCATTCTTAAAAACAAAAATGAAGACTATACACCAAAGAAGTGCAAGATCTTTACGAGAAAAAACGTCAGTTCTTTTATAACGGTTATAACGGATGCATCAAATGAGAAATACCTTATACTTAAAGAAAGTAAGGTGCATTTTTTAATTAAATACTAACATATAAAGTGCGAGGTTTTAGGAAGTGGCTGTAATTGATATTGCCTGAGTATATCGTACGAACTTTTGAATTAAACTACAAGATACCCAAGACAATGCTGATCTGATAATTATTCACCTTCATTTAACAAAGATTAATCTTACAATTGTTAACAACGATACACAGAGGTGGATATCTTCAAATGATGAAGGAATATTATGCTAGAAATATATTACTTTGCTAGACGGTAAAGCAAACAAGATTTTTTCTGAAATTTTCCTCTGGCAATAATTTCGAGAACTATTTCAATCATAGCTACCTTTTAAATCTCTCATAACCAGTTCTCTATACAGGTCTTGCTTTACGGCTAGCGATGTTTTTTCATTGACATTCAGCACACTTTCACGAACACGCCAATTCGTAAACTTGTATTTTAACGTCGATTTTTTGGGGAAAGAAAGTTCTTACGCCAGTGTCGTATTCTGATATAGGCACAATAAACATTTGCCTCAATCTCCTCCAATTTGAGATCCCCACATCAACGAGCGATTAAAAATTTGTATTATAATAAAAATAAATAACAACACATTTAAAAACTTTACAGAGTCCGATGATGTAACTTATTAATTAATTCGAGTATCTCTAAACTATTTAGCCTAAAGACCACACTGACTTCTCCGTTAAGCCCCAAGGGCCAAAAACCAGCTAGCTTATCGTACCAACATACTGTAGTTTTTAATTATGCGCATTTCTTGCGTGCTTTGCGCCACGTATTGTTGCGACTACTTACGATTGTGCTAATTCTATAGTGATGGCATCTTGCGGGAAGCGGAAGAACTATGGTATAAAAGCTTCAATTATGCTTGATTAATCGAAAAATACACTAAATACTATCTTGCAGCGAGTAGAAGAGTTAAAAGTGTTCTGGAAAATTCTGCTGTGTGATCGCTTTTCTGGAAGATTCGAATGATTTCAAGAGTTTTTGAATGTTTTACGCTTCAAGAACATGTATCGCTCACACGTTAAATTAAACATATATTCATCAATTGGAAAGCAATTATTAATTTCAGCTAGTTTAGTAGTAAAAAAAATAACCCTAAAATTTTATAGAAGCTTGGATAATTTACAGTTAATAAAGGGGCTATTTCAGTCAGTACAAGTAAATAAACTAAAGTGCATCTACTGGAGTTTTATATAAACAGAAATAACATAATAATTTTAAACTAGTCGTATTCAATTAGAAAAATCATTGATGAAAATTAGGGACATTATTGTCCCCAATAATATTTATATTAATTCACATGAGGGTTTAAGAAACCGTAACAACCATAACATAAAATGTCATAAAACTAATGATCATTTACACGTACTGAACTTTACCCTATGAAAGCTTTAGACTTATAAAGTGTGAGTACGGAATTTGGAATTTTTCAAAGGATGGGAGATTAATAGAATTTAGTTCGTACGAAATTAGTACATAGAGAGTACCATAAGAGAACGAAATTGTACGTCAGTGACAACTTGATTTTTTAATGTTTCACTCGAAGGTACTACATTGTCCAGGATGCGAGTCTTTTTTATCTGTGTTTAAACTTTGATGAAATTTTATTTGCAGTTAGTTATAAGTACATGTGAGCATTGTTAAAGGATATCCAGTCACTCCAATAATGAAGTCGTATTTTGGAATTTTGAAAAATTGTTTTGGTTTGATAAAACGTTAAAGGAGTTGTTTTTAAGGTATGATTACTAAAGCTAATAGTTAAGGTGCGGGATTTAGGAAAACCGATAACGAGGCCTTTTCGGATTAACCGTCTTCCGGATAGCGCATATATCAACGAAATTACTGGGTCAGGACGGATTGGCGCCCTATAATTTTAGACAAGTAAAACCGTTCAAGTTGAGTAGTACTTCGTACCGTTATTGCGTTAATTAAGCTTACATTTATATATAGTAAAGCATTTATTAATCTAAGTTAGTGAAAGCAGATTTTTGTGAATAAATACTCTCAACATTTTACAGAAGTTGGGTAGTTTATAGTTTAAAAAGGGGCTATTTAATTATATTATTAAAGTAAAATGCCGAATTAAACAGGAAATGTACTTAGTACATTCTTTTACAACCAGCAATTAAAAACAATGTCTACACTATTACTCAAGGGAAGCTTGCTCTAAATCCGTACGATGACAAACGTCACTTGCTTCCTGGCTTGTACAGCACGTTAGCACATGGACATTATTCAGTTATGGAACACGAAGACGTAGAATATTTATCGCAATCTATATTGTTAATATATGTATAAATATAATTGTTCGTTAACTATATATGCCGATAGTATATGTTAAATATAATATATATGTATATAAAATTGATAATATATTAGCGATCAATCACTACCATAGATGTATATTGTTATATATTAATATAAAATAAATCATACTTTTTTAGTTGTTTAAAACCAAATATACCTATATGTTAATATAGATTATATGTATTACTTAACTATGTATTTAACTGTACGTGTACCTGTAAATATATATTTAAGTGATAAGGGGTCACGTGAGGTAATTGAAACCCAAATTCTACAAATAAATTCCACCAATATATAAAAGAATCCGGGATATATAGAAATTTCCGTAAATTCATGGTTACGCCCTGAGTAATATTAGCGTACTTTTATTCATTGATGTACAAGCGAAGAATGGAATTACGCGTGTATAAATAATCACCCTGTATAATATAAGCGTGTTGTAAATAAATAGCAAGTAATGTAAGTTGTATATGTAAATATAATTAATACTGTAAGATACCTTAAAACGCATTTAAATGCGAACGCAAATCGATCATTTTAAGATAAATACAAAGTCATTTATTTTCACTTGTTAATTATCAATACATTTTTGATAAAAATGCTTTTGATTTGCTTTAAAAGCATAGAATAATACTAGCTTTACGCATTTGTATAAAAATAAGTAATTTCGTGTATTTGAAACCCTAATTGTAACCTCAATAGGTGTATTAAAAACACGTTTTGTCGTAAAAGCAAATATTTCTATAAAAATTCACCCTATTTGCATTAAAAAGCAATTAAAGTTTAAACTAATTACCCCATGGATTACAGAAATTTATTTTAAACAAAATTTTTGGTAGAATATTAGGAATATAAAAAGATGAGTCATCCGTATTTAGAACTACGTAAATATCTCATTAATAAATGAAACATTTATTCCAAGAAGCGGCCGGAACGCGAAAAAAATCCGTAAAATCTCTGGAATAACTAACAAAAATTATTTATTACCTTTGGCATTCACTGTTGGAGAGAAGCGATACGCATACGCCACAATCATTGTATATGTTTAGAGTAGGACAAACCGTGCACGTCACGAATAACTGGAACAAGATGACGAGATATTAAAACTCAACAATTTTGAACCCTAATGAGGATTTCCAAGAAAATTGCGTAAGATCGGCGTTTATTATTTAGAATGAAATCGCGCAAATTCTACTACGTTCTAGAAAATAGAAAATTTGTATATATAAGGACGTGTTTATTAAAAACGGGAACTTATTCGATTCTTAAATTCGATTGCGAAATGTTATTTTAAGTCGTGAGCTGTTGCTTTACGAAGATAATATTTGATATATGCAATAAGCATACTGTAATTTAATAATTACATTGTCACAATTAATATAGAAGTGATGTTTTAAACATAAATTACATAAAAAATGGAAATTATTAAATTACAATGAAGAGAAAATTCTACAATATAATGCTATTTTAAAAATTTTATTAAATAATCGAAAGGAAGATTCAACCAAAAATGTACTTTGGTAACTGCTGTTTTTTTAATATTTTAAATGTGGAAAATCTTGTAAGCTGATTTGGACATCAATTTAAAATAAGAAGATATTTAATTACGAGCTGGATAAAGAAACGCTTCGTGGATTTTTGCAAGTATAATTTTTTTGTAACTGATATTTGAATTTTGTCCTTTAGTTTAAAATAGTTAGATAGTCCTAATAATTTTTTTGTAAAGGATTTTTGCTAGGAAAGTTTATGTTCAGAGTTCGAAACACTCTGACCTTTGAATAGATTATCTGTCAACGATTTTTTGACCAAACAAACTTTACAAGCGTGGGAATAAACAAAGTCAGATAAAATATCCATAAAAGAAGAAAATTAGTTCTGTAAATTTAAAATAATGTAAAGAACATTTTTTTATAATAAGTACTTCTTAAAAATTATTTTATGTTTGAAAGAAACGATGTTGTAAATGATCTATATGCTTTTGTATGAGAGAAAATATGTCATACTGTATAAATGCTTTGTGATATTGCTATGTTTGATTTCATTATGAAAACTCCGTCATTTCCATTGAGCTAGCCAGGTAAAGTTGAGAGGAAGGTAAGTGAACAATTTCAGGTTTTACAAATTACTGTATCTGTATTACAGTACTCTTTTGGTGATGCTCTCAATGCGACGTTGTCACAGCTATATATTATTACTGTAGAGTAGATGAAAATATAAGAAAGAATATTGATTACTACTATGAATAGATTGTTTAATAGATGTATATTGTTTATTTATTTATGTTGCCTATTCAATTGTTAAGGTCAATCATAGACCCCGGAGAAAATTTAAACTACCACCTCATCGAATTTCAAATTAGAATATAGAATAATACATATCTAAAAAGTCAAGTAATCGCTGATGACGGCTATTGATTTGAATGAACGACCTAAAATACAAAAATTTGCAAAATGGACCTTAGATTTTGTAATGGGAGAGATACATGCAAAAATGAACTATTTTGCGCTGGTTATCGTTCAGAACGCAAAATTTGGAGCTCTCCAACCCTCTGTCACCCCCTGTATTTATTCCCTTGTATGTTCGGTGCATAGAACATATTCGAAAACTCTCATAAGTACTCGAATCCTTTAGGTAAGCGGTCACGCAGCAGAATTTTTCCATAATATGTTCATGCTACCCGCTGTTTACCTTGACTAATAAAGCATAATTGACATTTTTGCGTAATTCTGCTGCTCTTCATAAGATGACGCTTTACTACTGTAGCTTTGCTATCTTTATACAAATAGCATTGTCGTAAGTAGTAATAGTACGAAGCGCACAATATACAATGAAAACTACAGTAATTAGGTATGATAAGCTAGCTAGGTCTTGACCGTAGTCACGGTAGCCCTTAGGCTAAAAAGTTTGAAAACCCATGCTTTGTATAAGCATGTAAAATTTTATTTTGATGTCGATTAAATCGAGAGCTGTTTCGGCTGTTTAACATTGACGTGTGATTGATTTTCTTAAAATGGACTAGAATATCTGGCAGTGATTAAATTCTCTGTTTTGGATGGTTAACGCCGACAGAAATTCATCAGAAAGTGCTAAAAGTGTATAAAGATGCATCACTCTTGCTTTTCACTGTGAAAAAAGGCTGATCTTTTTATATTTGGTCCTAAAAGCCCGAACGTGATCCACATGAAAGTTTTAAAAACACCACTAATTGTTCAACACGCCCATGATATGGTGCTAATTGATAAGTGAAAGTGCATGAAATATCTAAGGCATGTAACTAAAAAAATTAGAAATATTTTGCATGAAGGATTACATACGAAAAAGTTTTGTAGAAGATGGGTGCCACATTTGTTAACAACTGATCAAAAACATGTTCAAATGAGTGTGTGTAAAGCATGCTTGAATCGTTTTGAGTGCGATAAATTGTATTACAAGCGTCATTTCATAACTGCTAATGAAAATTGAATATGCCACTATACACCATAGCAAAAAAGCAGTCGAAAATATGGATTGAATCCAGTAGAAGTGCACCAGGAAAGCAAAGAGGTTACATTGCAGGAAAGGCTTTTTTGGGATTACAAATGTACTTTCTTAATTGATTATTTTTAGAAAGGTAAAAATATTAACTGTGAATTTTGAATCAGTTGAATGCAAAAATTTCTGTAGAAAGACCTACTTTTCTTTGTTTTAAAATCTGAACAAATTCCTGGTTTGAAAGCGTTTTACATCGAATGACGAAAGTATTGCTGCAACCGGGGATTGATATTTGCATACCTTCAGGAATCACACCTTAACGATGGTATGAACTATTGGAAAAATGTTGGAAATAATATTTTGAAGCTTCGGTTTGAGGAAACTATACTGAAAAATAAAACCTGCTTTTCGCCAAAAAAATTCCTTTGTTGGACGGAGATTTCTCAGGGTATCAAGTTCGTATGAATAATATATATCCTTCTATCGATGTTAATAGTTCACGTAAGGATAAAATATTATTAAGAAACTCTTCTAACTAACGACTGAAAATTATTCAAAACGGCAGCATTTTGTAAGCTAGACCAAAATTGGATCAAGAAAAAGAACGTTAGAATATGATCGGGTATTTGTAGAATTAGCGGCAACATACTTCTCACAATCAAATAATGAAAAACCATTGCGTGTTTGTATCAAATAACATAGAATAATTGGGCACTCCTGAAATGTTGCGTGCTTCCTGAACAATTCCCATCCTCTGTAACTAGCTTAAACACGATAACAATAAAAAAGTAATTTCTAAAAAGTCAGGGATGCTATTAAACCATTGTGTGAATACAAAATACATGGCAAGCAAGTCGACGAATAACAAAAATAACTTCTAAATTATGAAGTTGTTTTTCGTCTATACAAAACAGAAAAAGCAAATTGTTATTTATTAGTGTTTGTTTTAAGCAAATAAATAGTCGGCGTCTTGTGCCATCTATATAATTACATACTTCACTCGTGATAAGCTTATCTATGGTGTGTTTGCAATGACAAAATCGATTAAAATAATCATCGCGTTTTAAAGTGGGTAATGAAAGGCGACTGGCAGTCTGTAATACACACAGAATACAGCAAATTCTAAAAATATTTCCTGTTAGCCTTGTGTTACTGAACGTTATGCGATACTAGGAAATGTTTACGCCTTGGGTAATTCCTAGTGCAATTATTGTGTTTTTAACTGGAAATTACTATTACATTCCGGTAGGAATTTTAGATACGTTGCAACATTTAATGATCTTTTTCAAGAGCCTTAGCGTGCTAACATAATTATTGTAAATCAATACTTTGATTTGATGAAAACGTTAAAAAGATTTTTCTAAGGGAATACGATTCGATTTTAAAATCTGCAAGAATTTCATATGTATCAAGCAAAATATATATAAAGAGTGCGTCATTTATTTTTTTTTGAAAAGACTAGCACTTTATCTGTAGAGCTAATTTTCTTGGATATGTCAAAGGTCAAATTTGTTGTTCTGACTGATAATAACATTAGTTGTTTTAAAAATCACGAAAATTAGACGTTCAGGACCGAAACAAAGTAACTGCGGAAATTCTTCAATTGTCAAGGTAAACGATATCTACCCGCCATTTTTCTGTCTTCAGTCTAGTGGTTGGCGTAGAAAGGCCACAAAAAAATCGCTCTACTTATTTTAGTTAAATTTCGACTTTGATCTCGAAATTTAGTTAAATTTCCACTTTGATCTCGAAATTTATTAAATTTCGACTTCGATGTCGGAATTTAATTAAATTTTTTAGCATTTTTTCTCAACAGTCTTAGACAATATTATTATAAATCGATATTGTACCCCAATACAGGGCCTACACCATATTGACTCCGCTCGATTATTTTCTATTGGGTTATTTACTTAACCGATAAATTTGGACGAGTTAAGAGAACACTATGCAAGAAGTACAACGTACACCTGTGGATGTTATTGATGAAATTCAAAAAGAGTTCATAGACTGCCTTGGTCATTGTTAGGCCGTCAACGGCTCCCAATTCGAACATTTTCTGTAATTATTTGATATTTGTTTTCAATTTTTAGTAGATGTTTGTGCATAGTATAAATTCTATCTTCTAGAAATTTTTCTTATGTGGCCCATATTGATATTTACTTCAATGTAAGTAGAAAAAACTAGTCTTCTCAAATCCATAATAAAAATGGTGGTTGCTATTTAAGAAAAATGTAAATGACGTCATAACTCTCTCAAATATGACCGAAACAATGAAATAACATCAATAAATCACAATCTCTATAAATCGTTTGACATGTCTTTGTAATTTTTTATAATTTTTAGGGTTCCGTACCTTATAAGGTATAACGGAACCTTTATAATATCACTCTCGTGTCCGTCCGTTCGTCTGTCACAGAGGTTTTTCTCGAAAACTATGTAACGTAGGAATTTGAAATTTGGCACAGTGCTAGGTCTTTATGGCGCACACATATATCGACAGTCAGTAAATAGAAAAAAATATTTTTAGATCAAAATGGCGAGGGTTAGTTAATTCGGTCAAAAGAAAGAAAGTTTTAATAGATATATCGTGTGAGGTATCATTTGAAAGAGGATTCCAAAAGGCTTCTAAAATATTTTAGCTTTAATGTAGGAGAATAGTGGGGAGACGGTCATTTTTGGCACATTTTGACCTATATCATGAAGATTACTGAACCGAAAATTATAAAAAAATATTTTTAGAAACCTTTTAGAATCCTCTTTCAAATGATACCTCACACGATATATTTATTAAAACTTTTTTTCTTTTGACCGAATTAACTCACGCCATTTTAATCTAAAAATATTTTTTCTATTTACTGAGTGTCGATATATGTGCGCGCCATAAAGACCTAGCACTGTGCCAAGTTTCAAGTTCCTACGTTACATAGTTTTTCAGAAAAACTTCTGTGACAGACGGACGAACGGACACGAGAATGATCTTATAAAGTTTCCGTTATACCTTATAAGGTACGGAACCCTAAAAATGATTAAAGTATTACAAAGACATGTCAAACGATTTATAGAGATTGTCATTTATTGATGTTATTTTATTGTTTCGGTCATATTTGAGAGAGTTACGATCATCTGTATTATTCTTAAATAGCAACCACCATTTTTATTATGGATTTGAGAAGACTATTTTTTTCTACTTACATTGAAGTAAATTTGAATATGGGCTACATAAGGAAAATTTCCAGAAAATAGAATTTATACTATACACAAACATCTACTAAAAATTGAAAACAAATATTAAATAATTACAGAAAATGTTCGAATTGGGAGCCGATGACGGCCTAACAATGACCAAGACGGTCTATGAACTCTTTTTGAACTTTATCAATAACGTCCACAGGTATACGTCGTACTTCTTGCATAGTGTTCTCTTAACTCGTCCAAATTTATTGGTTAAGTAAATAACCCAATAGAAAATAATCGAGCGGAGTCAATATGGTGTAGGCCTTGTATTGGGGTACAATATCGATTTATAATATTATTATCTAAGACTGTTGAGGGAAAATGCTCAAAAATTTAACTAAATTTCGACATCGAAATCGAAATTTAATAAATTTCGATATCGAAGTCGAAATTTAACTAAAATAAGTAGAGTGATCTTTTGTGGCCCTTCTACGCCTTCGTAATGAGACTTTTAAAACCTATCTATGGTATGGCAGTTGCTCTTGTCAATCTGCATACACAATCAGCATCATTTATAATTTATGGCAGATATTTAAGTTGTGGTCCACCTAGGCAATTTTTCCCAATTTCCCTTCATCACTATCAGTTTTACAGACCTAGATATGTAAGTAATAGTGTATCAATCGATCCCTTTCTTCACTATACACTGTGACCAAGATACAGTTTTGGTTAAAACGGGAATAAATTACGGTACTAAATGGCATAAAATTTTCAAAATTGTCTTTGGTTTTCGGGAAATTTAAAAAAATTGTACTTTTTTATTAGTACATTTCTTGCCAGGATTAGATTATGTAACCAAGCCAGCTAGCTTTAAATCTTTTGTTCGAGTGTACGTGTTGCTTAACAGAATCTTTATTTTTTGCCTTAAATATCCAGAAAAAATAAAAACAACAATTTTATGTACGTACACTTATGTGCTTACTTGTAATTATGTGTACATTGCATATGTGCCGCGCTTGAATTTGTGCATACGTGTATTCCATACGTATGCGTATGTGCGAGCGTTCGCATTTGTGTACGCGCGCTGGTATGCGGATATGCCATAACAATTTTTTTGTGTAACAAAATTTCTTTATTGTGTAACAAAGCCGTATTAAGACAGGAAGAAAAAAATGAAAAAATTCGCTAAAAACTATTTATTTGCAAACCTATATAAGTTGTCAACTTCTTAATAAATCTTTGGTCTCGTATGGAAAATAACAAACGATCTGCTATTTCCCAGTTTAATTAAATTGCAAGGCCAAACTTCACATTTTGTACCAATAATAGTATTGATAATAATTCAGGTGTTTTGAAACCTTACGTATAAAGTTTTAAATAGCGTTATAATCATTAAGACTGTGTATATAACTTATTGTTCACATATATCTCAAGGTTTTCTAGTTTCGTAAACACGGCGCGTGGTCACCAAGCATTTGTTCTTATTAGCATAAAATTCCAGGAAGATAAAAATTCCCCGGATTGAATTGTCTTCATGAGTTATTTTCCTAATTCGCTTACTTCCGCGTTAATCTTCGAACCAAGCGCGATGGGAGTCGTTGATGGTAAAAATTAGTGGTGAAAAGTTAAGTGCCTTAATTTATATTTGTTTTAACGCGGAAACTCTCAGGGTCGGTCTGGCGTCCGTTGAATTTTATATCTACAAGTGAACAGCAGGAGATAAACTGAGACTTGATCAAAACCTGTGCAAGGGTAGCAGTCGGTGACCAGTGGACTAAGGGTGAGTTTATTACTTATGAAGAATTCTTTACAGGATTTATTTAGCAACCCCCTTTACGTATGGTCAAATTACTAGCCGTAAAAACCCCAGCGTTTCAGTTCATAAGATCTGTTAGGGGAATGCCGTAATCACGCGTAGTATTACTAATTTGATTTAACTCTTTACATATATATGTATAGAATGCTGTGAATCCTCTCATATCTGCAGGAACTGGCCTTTTCAAAAAAAAAACATTCGAGCCCCACAGATTGGGCGTCAAGAATGCTGTGAAACCTACAAAAAGCTATTAACTTAACTGGTTCGTTGACTTTCTTCTGTTAATCGCCTCTTTACTCTTTTCCGCCTCGGCTGCTCACCTAGTTAAACCTTCATCCTCATTCATAAAAAAAAACAAACACATTCCTACCACAAACATCAACGTTAACTCTATTTACATCAATATTCACAATACATTAAAATTTCAAAATTAAAATTCAGCATAAATTTCAGTATCAGAAAATTTCAAGATTAAATTTGTTATCATTTTAATGTGCATCCAGAATTAAAGTCCTTGTAGGATGCCTACTAATTAATATAACAATATATGCAGACCTGAGTCTGAGTACAAAGGGAACATCTCCCACCCCTTTACGTTAATTAACCAGGTTCGTCTAATTGAGCTCAAAGACATACCCAAATTTTCATCAAGAACATAAATACTAAATACTCCTTTCTACTTAAACAAGAAAATTTCACCTTAAAATTAAAAATTTGTTGTTAGTACAAATTCACTACTGTCCATTTTAAGTAAATAAATTATAAAGTTATTCAACACACACCAAAACATCAAAAATCGAACAACAAAGCATAAATTACCTGAAGGTTAATGCACTCGTGGCTCCAATGTACATCGTCTTTTGTTAATCACACCATTCCAACTGGGTTATGTTTAGGTCCTCGGATTACTGGTCGCCTTTAAAAATTTTCTACACCACCATTCATCTAAAGTAGTTTCAGGGCTTTTCCGGAACTCATCTGTGTATATCTGAATCTTGTTTTGTGGATCCATTCACGTTTACGAATCATTTAATTATTAACACCCCCGAAAAATAGCAAAGAAATTCATACTTCTTTCACGCTATACGCCAAAACTGCCTACTTTTGTGTATTCATTTGTCGTTGCAAATTTGAATAATTGGTACAGTGATACTAGACTTTATTACCTTGCATCTTTTTTTCTAAGTGCACTAAATTACTTTCATCGTAGTACGTAAAGAGCAAACTGTTTTAAAGTATTAAATAATCACCAAAATATACAAGCAAACTGTTTAAATTATTCAATCAAAATCGAAAACTAAGAGAGCGAAACTCATATTAACACGGGTATATATAATCGCTAGCCTATACGTCGCTTTTGTCCCCAAAACGGACAGTTTCTAGAATTTCGTCATTCTATGTTCCCTTTTCAATCGCTCGGCACAGCTTCTACAAAATTTGCACACGTCCAAGTTTAAAATCTATGAAATTTCGACACGGCTCGCAACGTCTGGAAATAACTAATTAATTTTTATACAGAAATGTTATTTTTACCTCTCATGTTTGCCTCTTATTTTCAACCAATCGCAACCCAGTGACGTTGCTCAAATCACGCCTTTTACTATATGTGTCTCTGTCTTGCGCATATTATCTGTCTCTGTCTACCCTGTTTTGAGTGGTACAAATTGATATTCTTTAGTATCGGTTATTTTCAATCCACGTGGACTGTGAAATAACCCACCTTATTAGCATTTCCCGTAAATATTAAGCGACGGTTTCTCCAACATTCCCTGTAACCATTTGTTATCTGCAAAATTTACGCAGAACGAGACTTTTAAAAATACGCAGGTGTTCACTCGTCCTACTTCTAACTAACACTTCTACGATTTGAATCTTATTGGGTTTTTACAAGCTTTTATGCATATTATATGTTACTAATGGTTCAATTAACTCCAATTAAAATAATACCCTTTAATTTTTAGTGAATCCTAATCAAATATTCAATTATTATCTGTACATTTTGTTTAATACCAGTTACTTAAAATTGAGTTAATTAATATAAATTTTGCACGTAATTTCCATTTGTTTCTTTACTCGGAATAATTAAATTACACGTTGAGCATTTTAATACTGCTTCTTTTTATAGAAAGCGTCTTGTAAATAATTTAAATCTCTTATTTTTAATGAAACGAATGAATTTTTATTCTCCACGGTTTTTTAATAAAGCGTATTATCTAATAAAATCCCTTATACACGGTGATTAAAATTATTTGATGTAATTAATTAATTTTCTACCCTGGTCTAAATATGAGTAATATATATATATATATATATATATATATATATATATATATATATATATATATATATTCTCTTAAACAAGATTATGCTATACTAGTAACAAAATAAAATTTATATTAAGATTGCAATATTCCTGTTTTTTAAATTAAATTTGTACGTGACTACCAGACCAGATCTGACATTCATTCATAAGGATAACTATTATGCAACGAAATTTTGTTAATCTGTGATATATTTTATTTGTTAAATATTGCTCTTATTTGATTATAATTATTTGTTATGGAATAGACGTATTATCGCTCTGGTAATTCTTTCTATGTTGAAGATGTCTGATCAATTATGTTGTAGGTTAATCCAAGAATTTAAATAGATACATTTAGAATCATTAACTACGAAAGGGTTTTCTGTATCTACCTTTCTTGATCGATTAATACTTGCTAGATACAGTGGTGTCCAACTTTAGATTAACTTGTTTTCTATGTAACTAAGAAAATTTCAGCCCAGGGCCATCTCTAACTCTCCCTTGGGGTGATAACCAAATTAGCCGCTGGCAAAACAGCTTTTAGCCTTTCCATCTTTTAAGTTCAAAAACTTTAAGGAATATTCCTCACCTGCAATAATTGTAAGAATTATAGCAAGGTCTTAATCTGTTTCGTTAACACGTCCGATTTTATAGAAAACCTGTTTTATTAACGTCCACAACAAGGACGTGGTTTCAATAAGCACGCATAAATAATTAAAACTTTCAATGCGGGTGAATGCTAAGTGCTAAATTGACACTAGTTACCTGAATTCAATTTACTCTACTAAGGAGACGTAACGTAATTAATTTACCAGCTAGCTTTCAGTGATATGGGGTGGGTTCTATAAAATTAAATGCAAATCTTTGAGGGGTAAACAAATTTCAACACTCACCTTCACCTACTTGGAAAGGTCTTTGAATTTCCTGTCTAACAAAAACTCGCTGAACGCGTTAAATGTTATGCTGTTTTATGGATTTCTGTCTGTTGGAGTGATTTACAATGATTTCGATTTCTTTCAATTCGTGTGTATGTTTACGAATACACTTTCTTGGTTGGTTATTTGCTAAAATATGTGGGTATTTTTCTAGTTTAATATGCCTAAGGTGAAGTACCGCTTTTTTGCTGGTTGTAAAAGAGTGTACTATGCCCTATTGAATATTACAATGGAATAGCCCCTTTATAATGTGTAACCCACACAAGCTTCTATAAAAGTTTAAGGATATTTTGCACAAAGCTTAATTTAATACATGCTTTTCTATTTACTAATGTATGCCTAAATAAGGCATTAGTGTTACAATCTATCCTACGATAACTTTCCAGCTTGCTGAGATATTAATTAGAAATTCGAAATACAACTTTAATCTAAGAAAACAGGATTCGATTATTTTTTAGTCACTCTTTTTTCATTCTCTCACCCTCGGGGATCTGAGTATCAAATTAGCTCTTTCTCTGATTTTTAATTTAAATTCATGCATAATATTCGATGTGAATTTTCAGAAACATTGTCTTGACGTAGAATGATCCGGGAAATGTTTTCTATTTGTTCTATGTACTTTTTCTGGATCTGCTGAATATTTTTATTTTTGGTTCTTTACTCAATAACAAAAGCGTTTTAATGCTTAATCGTTTAAATTGATTGCTTAATTATGAAAATACTTTATTGAAATATTAATGGTATGTAAAATAATTAATCAGTCACAGTTTTACAAAACATCGTTTTTGTAATCCAATATAACCTTGAACTTTATACGAATTTTAAAGGAGAAACGTTTGACCAAACCTGCCTCGTGCAAAGAGTTGATTTATATACACAGCTCACCGCTTCCAAAATGGAGTTGGAAATTGAATTTAATTATTTTCGCATATACTATGGCATAATTTAATCTTTAACGTTTAAAAGAATCTTTTCAAATAACATCTCGTTTCGGATATATTAAGGGGCCTTGATTAAAATAAATAATAAATAGTTTACTGCATTGTGTAATGTCAGACTGCGTGTCTTCCTCGCATTAATTTTATTAGTTTAAAATCACTACCGTGGACGTGGAAATGCTTTGTTAGAAGCCAACGACCGAGAGCGTTAATAGAACTCACTTCAAAGCACTATTTACGGGAAGTCGTATATACAGTATCAGTTTTTAGAATTACAGGGGTATAAAAGTACTTAAGGGTACTTAAAGGCAATAGGTAATCTCTTTTTAACTAGTCAATTGGTGGGTTTTTAATGTGTAATTAAGGAAATTTATCATCTCAAAATTTTAAAAAGCAGTATATGGCGTATGAATTGCTGAAAATTTATCCGCATACGTCTGCAAATCCCCCTTCCCTTCCCTTTCATATTTTTACATCATTTAACTGTAGACGCGACTCGATTGTGTTTATTGCAATTTGTAAATGACCGATTTCGTTGTGTTACAGTTTCCCGGAATGGCTAAGTTTTATCTCTAGGAATTGTCAATTGAAATATCAAGAATAACTACGAATGTATATTAGAATAGAAGTTGAAACTGAATTAAAATTGAATTTTATCGAACTAGAGTTTTTGCATCAAGATAATACCCTATTACTTAAACTAATCCACAAATACAGGTCTACTTACAATTTTTCCAAGATTGGCGAAGATCAACTAACTGCAGTCTTATAACAATTACGAATACTTAAACTTGCATTAATTTTTATTTTATTAATCGTTGTAGTAGCTTCATTTGTCAGCAATCAGGAATAATATGTTTTACAATTACCCTCGTATTTATAACCTATCATTCAGATTGTATGCAACATGGTTTAGGAAATTGCTATTCTGTAGAAATATTAGACTTGCTAAAATCACGTAGACTAGCACCAATAATAATAGTTTTAACTCACAACAAAGTGTCTGATTAGTTTAACGCTCTTAATAATGCGAAATCGTCTTTATTGATTAAACCTGAACCTAATTATTTCAAACTGCTATCCGTCCAAATGTTTCTTCACAAATAGAATGTTTGTTTGTTATATCACGATTTATAACCGCAAATGTTAACTTTTACGGAATGGAATAATGAACATTCGATTGACTTCTTACATGAAACGATTTACAGTAAAATTAATGCAATTTTCGGTGAAATAGGCAGTACGTGTAACATCAATAAAATATTCATCTATTTGAATTATATAAAAGCATATTTTATATACCGAGTGTTTTTAATAAAAGTTCAAACTATGAATTACTATTGACAAAATGGCGCAAATGCCAATAAATTCAAGAAAATTCGAGAAAAAGCCAAATTATTTAGTTCTTTATTTGTATAGAAAACATTTATGAAATGCTCGGTATAAATAGAATGAATTATGTTTGACTCATAAAAAACCGCGATAGATAGATAGTTTGATCGTGTTTTAAATAAATATAAATGTAATTATTACGTTCGGATTCATTTAAATACTCAATCATATGTTATAAAAGAGTGCTCATTTGCATATAATCCTGTTTGAATAAGTATATATTCTAAAAGGAATTTTTATTTAATAACAAAGGAACTTGTTTTCAATTGAAAAGCTCATTGATTTAGGTTTAAACCATTCATTTAATAATTAAATGTGCAAAAGTCTGTGTTTATTGACCCCATGTTCTAGAACGAGGTAATGTCACATAGGTAAACGACGCATCCAATTATTTAATAGCCTGGAGCTGTAGAGAATCAATGAAGTTAAATTTCGAATGTTGATAAGCATACAAAAACGATGCGATCTATTATTAGATAGCCCGAAGCGGTAGTAAAACAATAAATTTTTGAAAATTGATAGCGTACGTACATGACACTTTACCTCTAAAAGCCAATTCTTTCTATACGTTGATGTAAAAGTTCAACATGGCGGCCATAAGAAAAAGAAGTTGACTATCGCACAGAGGAAACTGACGAATTTGGAAAAATTTGTATATCGCCATTAAATGCAGAATTAGGCCTTATCATACCATACCATACGGACAACATTTGCAATTCAAGGTTAGTTATGAAATACCCTCATAATTAGGTAACTTTTGTCTATTTTAACAACGACTGTACCTCTCATGGTTCAGGAAATCCTTATAGTGTGCAATACATACATACATATATTACGTAATTAATTACATAAAGTAACTTGATAAATACTAACGCATTATAGTTAAAAAATGAAATAATAACTTAGACTTTTATGCAAAGCTCAAATGATCATTTCAAATAAAGTTAATAATTGAAAGATGAAAAACATAAGGTCCCGGACAGGACTTGAAACTGTATCTTTAGCTTTCGCGGATCAAGCGTTTTCCAATTACTCTACCGAGACCGATAACCACAATTGGAAAATTACCAAATTTAAATCATGTACACAACCATACATCAACCTAACTTCCTGCTTCATTTGGCATTTTTATCAATCATATCTAACAGTGTTAAGTTTTTAACTTATGTCAGTTATAGACAGTAAGCGATGCTCAAAATTACGGCATATTAACTATAATTAACTATAATACGTTAGTATTTATCAACTTACCGTATGTAATTAATTACCTAGTATATGTATATATAATACTTGGCTTGTAGTCGTAATTTTAAGCGTCGCTTCCTGTCTATAACTGACACAAGTCAAAAACTTGACACTCAGATATGATTGACAAAAATACTGAACGTAATTGAAAGTCAGGTTGATATATGGTTGTGTACATGATTTAGATTTGTAGGTTTTTGCTGTATTCGTCATCGGTTTCGGTGGCGTAATTGGAAAACGCATGGGCCGCGAAAGTCTTTGGATACAGGTTCAAGACCTGTCCGGGACCTTATATTTTCTATCTATCAATTACTAACTCGATTTGAAATGATGCTTGGGGCTTTGTATAAAAGTCTAAGTTATTCTTTCATCTTATTAACTATACGAGATGTGGCTATTAAATAACGAGACTGACGCTGCTACAGAAAAAGTGCGCACGCCAGCCACCGACAGCTGTTTATCGTGAAGCCTTCTCTTTCGTATTCAGCGGCTTTCGCTTCTGTAAACAAATTAGTATAGCCGTAGCCTTCGTTCGAATTAGAGTTATTTTTTGCTTCGCCGGAAAAATGTTAAGTGTAACCATAGATCAACTAATTGTTATAAATTTCACATGAAACTTGGAAAAACCACTATTAAAACTTATGATGTATTGAAAGAAGTGTATGGCAAAGAATGTTTATCGCGTGCACATGATTTTGAGTGGTTTAAGCGTTTTCAAGATGGCCGAGCAGACGTTCAAGATGATTTACGCCCGGGTCGCCCTTTCACGTCAAAACGGATAACAATATCGAAAAAATCGGTAGTCTGATTTGATCTAATCGTCGGTTAAGTGTTCGCGCGATTGCTGTAACTGCAGGAATTGATAAAGAATCTGTACGGTGAATTTTACATAACAATTTTAACGTTCAAAAAGTTAGAACTTTAGAACATTATAATTTGAATAAGGGCCGGTATACTTGCGGCCACGTCCCCAATGCTCCACCTGAAGGTACTATCTTGGGTTTAAACGCGAAAATAACGTGCTTCGAATTAAATCTAGCTTCAAAATGAATCGATCAGAACGTTAGAACAACAAGAAGCTCGCAAAAATGTTTGTACTAATACTTTGAATGCCATTGAAAATGACCCAGACTTATTGAAAAGCATAAATAATAACATTGAGGAATCGTGATTTTTTACTTATGATCCTAAAACGACGCGCCAATTCATGCATTGGAAGAGCCCATCTTTACCGAGAGCCAAAAAAGCTCGAATGAGCAAATCAAAATTCAAAGCAATGATAATTGTTTTTTCGATATTCATGGGATTGTGTACCTTCACTGAGTTCTTAAAGGTCAAACTATTAATCAACATTACTACCTTCACGTTCTTGCTGAACTCCGTGAAAGAATAAGGAAAATAGAACCCAAATTGTGAAAGAACAAGTCATGGGTTTTCCATCAAGACAATGCGCCGGTTCATTCCGCATTGTTTGTCACGAGGTTTCTAGCCAAGTACAGCAATCGAGTGTTAGAGCATCCTCCTTATTCGCCGGATCTTGCTCCGTGCGACTTCTATCTGTTTACTAAGGTGAAATCTGCATTAAAAAGAACAAAATTTGAGTCCGCGTTACCGTTCGAGTGGGAGGCGTCTGAAAGTATGTAAGCTTGGCTTGATTATTTGTTTAATATGTATAAGCAAAATAATTATAAAGTTCATAAATATACACAAATGAAATTTAAATAATTCAAAATGAATGATTTGTACAATTTGAAGCAGTTAGGAAGTCTTCGGTAATCTTCGGAACTTCAGAAGGCTTCGTTGTTGCTCGTGGAACCAAGTAAAACTTAAACACTTATTGAATGAATATATATACAGTTTAAAGAGGTGTAAAAGTTTTCGGTAGTCTTCGGAACTGGCTAGTGAGGTCGCGTAAGAACTTGAATAACAGTAGTTAGAAAATATTTACAGTTTGAAGAAGTTTGGAGGTCTTCGGCGGTTTTCGGAACTTTTCGGAAAGCTTCGTGATTTACTGGTGGGACAACGTGAGAGTATAAAGAATTATGAGGGAACACTAAGGAATGTTTTTCGGAGAACTTGTAATTGTATTTATACACTTCCCTTTCCTATGCTGTCTGTGTTGAAAAACGTTAATGATATCTTTAACCAATGAAATTGTGTGCATCAATTTTCGTGTGTAAAAGAATATCTAAATTTTGTTTGGCCAATGAGCGTGCTGATCTTTGGGTAGCACAAAGAATGAGTTGGAAATTCTCGCGATTCTTTGGTTTGTTCTGTGTTCAGCTCGTGTACTTCGATATAGTCAACATCCTGTTATCGTACGAGTGGGCGGCGTCTGAAAGTATGTAGACTTAGCACTGTTATGTTTAATGTTCACAAGCAAAAGAAATAAAAAGAAAGTTCATAAGTACACAAATATACAACTAAAAGTCAAAATGAACAGTTTATGCAATTTAAAGCACTTTGGAAGTCTTCGACAGTCTTCGGTAATCTTCGGAAGGCTTCGTGGTTGCTTGTGGAACCAAGTAGGAACCTAAATACTAAGTTAACAAATATTTACATGGTTCGAAGAGATCCAAAGGTCTTTGGTAGTCTTCGGAATTCTTCGGAAGGCCTCGGGATTTTTTGGTGAGGCTGAGTAAGAGCTTGAATAACGAAAATAAGAAGGTATTTCTAGTTTGAAGAGGTCCTGACGTCTTTGGCGGTCTTCGGTACTCTTCGGAAGGCTTCGTGGTTTACTTGTGGAACAACCTGGAGTTATAAAGAATTAGGATATGTACACAGGGATGGTACATTGAACATATGTACAAGATTAAGGGAGTTCAGAAGTCTTCGGTAGGCTTCGGAAGTTTCGGAAATCCTCGGGTTTTACTCGTAAGGCTGAGTAGGAGCTTGAGTAACGAAAATAAGAAAGTATTTATGGTCTGAAGAAGTCCAAACGTCTTCGGCGATCTTCGGGACTCTTCGAAAGTCGTGGTGCTCTAGGCCTCGTTGAGCATATTGCCACTGAATTCCATGAGATTGCTATCTCGGAGGTACAGCGCACAGATGCATTCGGCGTCACCACAATAGATGATCTTTCGAGACGTTATCACTGTGGGGGCAGCTGGGATGGATTCTTGCCGCGGCCCCTGGGAGTGCTGAAGCTGATTTGGTGACGGCGGCAGGGGTGACAGTAGCTTCGACAGTGATAGGATGTCTCGGAAGGCACGCCGGAGAGCGTTCTGCATCTGCTTCCGGTTAACCTGGTGGTTCGAATGGGGTTTTCTGCCCATTCGTAGTTGGCTACTAATGACGAATTAAATGCGGCGTGCCTTAGGTACGGCGCCGGGCAGCGTAACTGGTCAGGTATTAAGCAGGCTATGGAGAGTACTGCTATACGTGCCCCAGGTGCGGCGGCGAGCAGCGTAACTGGTCGGATTTTTAAGCAGGCTATGGGGAGCACTGCTTGTTGAGGTAGTTCACAGGCTATGGTGAGCACTGTAGTTGAGTTCTTAGGCTGTGGTGAGTACTAAGGTACTGAATCCTGCTGGATCCGCAATTGAATTTATATGCTTTCTTTCTTTATGCAAGGTATGTTGAAAAAAGGTTAGTGGAATGGGCATCCAATAGATTTGCTACATTTAGGATAGCACAAAAAATGAGTTGGAGATCCCGATTTTCGAGGCCTTGTTCTATGTTCAGCACGTGTACTTTGATATAGGGTAACAATCCGTTGAAGCTGTGAAAAAGAAAGCGACACGCGTCTTGAAGGAGCTGACAGAAGAAGACTTTCAGCACGGCTTCGAACAATGGAAGATTCGCATAGAGCGTTATAGGAACAGAGGAGGGGTTATATTGAAGGTGATAGTAAGTAAATATGTATGAAATCAAAATAAAGTGTTATATAGCGTTAGTCTCGTTATTTAATAGGCACACCTCGTATATTAACTTTAAGTGATTTGCTTTATCGCTTATCACTTGTTTCAACTATTTCACTTTTTGATGATTTTTACATCATCACTTCGAAAACTAAATTGAATGTTCAAAGGCGTGTTGAGTAATGTTAATGTATATTATTCTTGGTATCGTTTTTGCATATTTTATTTCAAGTTCTAGCGATTGCTATAAAGGATTTCTACAAAATTAATTGCTCTGCTGTGCTTAACGCTACTTTTTAAAAATATTTATCAATCAGCGGATAAATTTATTCTATAGGTTACTTTGCTGTTAAACAATAATATTTATTCTTTTACATTTAACTCGGTGGCAGCTTTGTGAATGGATTAAGCAGGGATTTTAAATCGGTGCTACAGAAAAAAAATTTACAATTTTGCTCATCAACATGATTGATTTATTTTATCCTGTATTATTTATTCATTTTATTTTACTAAGCTTAATCTAACAGACTGCAGTGCAACCAGTGTCTTTTTTGTAAACGAACTGGAGGGAAAAATATACATAACTCAAAATAAACAATAACCATTAATTAAAGAGCAATGTACAATTTCCTGTTTACTGTTGCAAAAACTGGAAATATTTATTTTCTAGGAGTGACATCTTCATAAATGCAGTGCATTGACAACCATTTAACGAATGTTCTGACGTGAATTTCTTAAATAGGGTTTTGAGTAATTTGTAGCACGCTCTACTAACGTTGGTATTGAATTAAACAAATATTATTTCAAACCGATCCGGTCAGAAAGAAAATAAATCATTTAAGCATCTTTCGGACAAAAAGTGAGAATGCAGTTTTTTTTGCATACGCCAGGAAGCAAAACTGCACAATTCTACCGGGCGGAATCAATAAAATATGACTAGCTACTAAAGCTATGTAAAACATTTTTAATCAACGAGGTTCGTTGCAAGACTTCCACATCCACCTAAAACAATCTCCAAAATGGTTTTATAAACAGGTACAAGAACTAAAAATTACTTATTTCTCTATCATTTTGTGACCATAGAAAATTGTACTGTAGATACACAGATATACGTCATGTGGCGTCATCATGCGCCGGTTAACCCGCTTTGTTTTCTACCATTATTTCGTGGAGCCGACCGGTCTCTGAAGTAATGTAGAACTGCAATGCCTAAGCGAAGTCATTTTTCTCTAGTAGTAGGCGGACTTGACCCGACGCTCCTTTGATCACCAAATAGACAACAGGCGGCTGTCTATTTACTACACAGCAGTAGAATCTGTCACGAGCCGTCGCATCAAGTTCCCAAGAGAATTCCTCTCAAAAAAATGGTTTACAGTATATCCGCCGCACCTATGTTAAAGAACATCAGCTTCCTTATGTCAGCAATTTTCTTTGATCCTCGACATTTGTATTTCGCTGTATTCAAAAGAGCGTAAATGCCATTGTCCAGACACACAACCTCGTACAGAACAGTGAACTTTACCGTTTTTTGAAAAGCTCCTAGACGCTAACTAATTCACGTACATTGCATCACAAAGTGTTTATACTATCGAAACACGTGCTTTAATATAGTAAAACTCCATTAAAGCTTAATATTAACTATAAATACATTTTTATACACGCAATTAATTGTCTCTATACTTTGTTACCGCCACAATTTGAGTGTTGAAAAAGATTTTTCTGCAGTAAACGTCCAAAATTTTAAAAGGCCACGCCATTTTTCTTAAATCACCCCCCATAGAATTTCTTATTTAATTTTATACTCATGCAGTTTATACAAAATCGAATACGGCTATCTTAAAACACCGTGACAGCTTAAATTCGAAAACGTTATTTTAAAAATGATTATTCTGAGAACAAGATTTTTAAATAGCAGCCATGCTGGGTTTTAAACTTTTCGTCTACGATTCGCCATTCATCCTATATCTTAAAAATACCTAGATCTTCTGTTAAATTCACCCGAGCCAACAATACAGCGCGTCAATTTTAACCTATTGAATTTATTTGATATGGTGGACCTTTACACAATACTGAAGTATTCTTTTAATATTGACAAGTATATCACAGCTAAGTAATTTTCTATTGTACTTTTGTTCACTATTATTAAGGCAAGGGTCTAATTTCAACACTTCTTTGTATTTGTGTTAATGGAAGAGGTAAGGTTTTCAGGAAAAAATCTAAACGACATACTTGTATTACACGGGGCTTTTATATATGAGCTTTTGATAATTTATTATTTTCTTTAGAAATCTAATCAATACGTTTGAAAATAATTAATATTTATGACTACCTGAAACTCTTTACGTTTATAAAAACATACAACTATGGACGTCGGATATCCTTTCGATTGTAATCACCCGTTCGCATGGCACAATTGGTTAGCGCGTCAGGCGCGAAAGCCGAAGATGCCGGTTCGAATACTGTCCGAGACTTATATTTTGATTCATTTAAATACTAACTCGATTTAAAATGATCATTTAGGCTTTGCATAAAAGTTGAAGTTAT
Source organism: Platerodrilus igneus (assembly GCA_036346225.1). NCBI lineage: Eukaryota > Metazoa > Arthropoda > Insecta > Coleoptera > Lycidae > Platerodrilus > Platerodrilus igneus. The sequence continues at coordinate 10,104,436 of JARFIW010001670.1, read as the reverse complement.
TATTTCATCTTATTAAGTAGTATAACATTGAAAATCAGTTTGCCTTATTATTTCTTGGTAATGAAAACTCGTTTTATTATGTATAGAAAAATTATTTACACACACGGGAATATTCTTTAAAAGTACATGCGACCTCTTTTCAGTCTACACGGAAATATATTTCGCTTTACCTTTATATCTATACACGGGAAATTTAATTACATAATTAATAAGAGCTTTGTCTTTTAATGGCAAAGAAGTACAGTTGCATTATACAGGGTAGCGACATTAAATATTGGGAAATTGTAATTTTTCTGGTTTCCTTCTATTTGGGTGGGTTTTATTTATAGAAGATGGGTTTTCGTTACCTCACGTGACACCTTCATCACATCAGTATATATATATATATATATATATATATATATATATATATATATATTATTATTATTATGAGTCTTCAATCGATACAAGTAAACAAGAATTAATGGCAAGTGACTCAAATTCATCCACGATGGTATACTGTCGACGCGTTTCGCCCTAATTGGGGCTCATCAGGACAGGAGTAGCAAAGTTGTAATATTTAATACAGACACCTGTACAGCTTCACTTAGCTCATAATTTGTGTCTTCGTGTGTTTCACCGGACATCGCAGGTTTTAGCAACAGTCGGCACGGAGGAGATCCGGATCAACTGCCTTTTTCCATAGCCAAAAGTTATAATTTAAAAAATAAGTAAGTTTAACGAGTCTTAAATTAATACAAAGTAAAAAAGAATTAATGGCAAGTGACTTAAATTCAGCAACGAGGGCATCCTGTCAACGCATTTCGCTCTAATTGGGACTCATCAGGACAGGTGTAGCGAAGTTGTAATATTGATTTTAGAGCTTTAAGTTTGATGAGGAAATTATCTAAATAATGTTTTAAGTTTGAAGAAAACGTTAATTAATTAATATTTTATGCATGAAAAGGAAATTGAATAATTTTTTAAGAAGAAATTAATTAAATTAGTTTTAAGTACGGATTGAAAATCAATTAAATAATATTTTAAGTCTAAAAGATCAGATATTAGTTTGAGCACACACTTCTATGTAAAAAAAGATTGAGAACCTTTGGATTTTGGGTTGCATGGATTTTAATTAGAAGTGCGACATATCTAAGTTTGGTAAACTTTTTAAAATCAAGAAGAACATTAAATACTGTAAATACTTATTCAATATTTGTATATTTATTTTATTTTATTACTGTAAGTTTATTGTGATGTATTCAGCTTTTTGCTAGATGATTAGTATACACCTCACATCAACCTTCGCGCCACCACCAGCTCTATCGTTTGCCCTTGCGCAAACCAAACAGCAGGGGACTACCTTCTCCCTGTACTCCATCGATCTATGGCCGTACTCGTAGCACCGGAAGCACTGCATCATTGAGAAGTGGTCCGGGCCCATACTCTTCGCCACCTGAGGTTTATTGCATCAGCTAGTAAGCGCCTGTCGAAGTGTGGGGGTTACTTCGAAGACTACGTTGACGAAGGGATCCCTAGGGCTCTTTCCGCCAAACCTGAACTTCTCTCTCAGGCGGTCTTCTAATTTTAGACGCTAAATAAACTCAAAGATTTAGATGGACCGCTAAAAATCACAAACAACAGCGAGAACAAAACAAAACGCTGGTCCAATAAAAATACCTCGATGTAAAATAAACGGTAAACAGTGTTTATTTATTTAAATTATTTATTTATTTAAATTTCAAAAAGCCAAATAAAATTTCAAATTTATCAAAGAAACACTAAACGTCAAAATAACAAACGAGGACAAAATAAAATGGCTAGCCCAATAAAATACCTGGATTAAAATTTACCGTAAAGTAAACTAAATTGTATTTATTTATTTAGATTTTTAAACCGCAAATCAAATTTTAAATTTAAACAACCTAATTACTTTTAAAAATCAAATTTATAAAATACTCTACTTTAAATTTAAATACACAAACAAACAAATTAAAACAGGCATTATTGGAGTGCGGTACCGGTAACGCACTTATCACGTATTTACACGGTGCCTGGTACGAAATGTAAGTGTTATTTCACTAATTACACCAAAAAATCGAGTTTAGGAACTTTAAAGTACGCGTGTACTTAAAATATGGAATATTTATATTTAAATAATTTCAAAATTTACGATTTTTAAGTTATTTATTTAATTTAAAAGGGCCTAGATTTTGGTTTTTAGATTGTTTTTTATTATACGCGCACTATAAAACTTTTACACACTTATTTGCTGGTTTTACACGATTTTTTAAACCATTTAGGCGGTTTTTCCTATAGATTTATTATAAGCGTCTTTTAAATTATTTTTGAAATTATTTTGGTATTTGTTAATTAGATTTTTGTTAGTCACCCGAAATTTAATTTAGTTTGTTCTTAAACCCGGATTTTAGTTAGAATTTAAGTTAAAACGCGATTTATTTATTCGATTTAAACTTACTTGTGGCTACAGAAGCGGGAGCTCCATGAAACACGTCTGCGCACTTCAACAGCTAACTAGAAAGTCCGACAAGAATATACATTATAATGTAATTAAGGGCCGCTATGCTTGCGGCCACGTCCCCAATGCTCCACCCAAAGGTACTACATTGGGTTTAAACGCGAAAAGTAAACGTGCTCCAAATTTAATCTAACTGGCAAGAATATACATTATAATTTAAATAAGGGCCGCTATGCTTGCGGCCACGTCCCCAATGCTCCACCCGAAAGTACTACATTGGGTTTAAACGCAAAAAAAATAAACGTGTTTCTAATTATTCTAACTTCAAAATTAACACATCCTAAATAAAAATCTAACAACTGAAACAAAAACTAAAAATAGGGTTTGATTGATGGTATCCCTAGCGTTGACGTTGGAGTGTCCTCGATCAACAAGACACAAACAAAATAATGGGGAGGGATCCGTAATGCCGGATAGCAGCTGCGACAGGTGCGACCTGAAGGGTCGACTTAAAACTATCCAAATCTAGCTAGCTAATCTAAAATGGATTCAAATTTTCTAAAAATACGCCAAATAGATTAATAGTGAATCCAGCTATTCCCTAACTGATTTATATTGTAATTACAATCTTCTCAAACAATCTTCCTTCCTATATATAAGCTGCCACCAAAAATGGCGGTAGAACGTCAAACAAATAATATCAAGCCATAAACAATAAAAGCAGGCAAAAATATAACTATTTAAATATATATAAATATTTATGTAAATATATAAATAAACATCTATAAGCATTAAGCGTTGAGCAGTGCATTAGATTGCAAAAAGCATAACCCAAATTATCAGCGCCATTACGTACAGAACGTGCTCGCTACATTATTTCAAATCTACTAATTATCATAAATCAATGCTTATGCGAGCACAACCGCCACAATTTTGTTCTTATCTCGTTAGTATATTTCTCCAGCATCCGAAGATCTGGTCGTCTGCATACATTTAAACTTACTGCTAGGGGGAAATGGATATGCACTGCTAAAGTTCTGGTGGGTATGCACTAATCGTCCTAGGGGGTCACAATGACTATCACTTCGCTTTTAAGTCCTGGAGGAATGCGCGGTTTCACTCTATTTTATTTTATTATTTTATTCCTTTGTTTATTTTATTGATTTAATTTAATGAGGGTTGTGATTTATATGTTCTTATTTATTTATTTGCCCGGATTAAGTTTTAAGTTTTTAATTTATTCCCGATTTCCGCGCGTATAAGGTTAGATAGTGATTATAGTTATTGTATTAGTGGTGTGGGGGTTTTGTGCATATGGTTATAAATATTATGATAATGTTTTTTTTAATTATTTAAATACAGGTTTTGGTTACCAAACTCATATCATTTTACGCGAGGTCAGAATCTAAAATTTCCAATCCTCATCCCACTCCCTCTCGATTTATGCGCGGTTATCGCCGTCTAATCTTGCGACCCTTCCCGCGAACTCTTTAAAGGCTGTCCAGAACGTCTTCTGGTTAGCCACTTCCCCGACTTCCTCTAGGCTCTTTGGCCCTGCGATTGCTAATTTCATATTAGCTAACCCTCGATTTGCCACCTCCAGCGGGCAATCGAAGAGCACGTGCTCTGCGCTTTCCGCGCCCTCACCGCATTCGCAGCGGTCGTCGGTTAAACCGAATCTTTGTAAATACTCTTTCAGGGCGCCGTGCGCTGTTACCAGCTGCACCATTTTATGGTCAAGCTTCACCTTGATTCTATCTCTCGGAATGAATTTGTGGGTCAACCTGCCCGTGGCAGCGTTGTTCCACCTCTCTTCCCATTGTCGAATTGACTTTTCGCGCAGCTTTCTTTTAATTAGAGACCTCGGTATTGACGAATGTGATATCCGAAAATCGCCCGTCGCGGCCCCTTTAACTAATTCGTCAGCCCTATCATTCCCTACGTTACCATTGTGCGACCTAGCCCAACAGAACTTTAAACGTCGAAACTCGAGCGCCGCATGCGCTCTTCTCCAGGCATCCGCCTGGAGGTCTGTCGAGATGTTCATGTTTGTTAAAGCTGTCAGCGCTGATTTACTGTCGCTGATTATATAATATTTATCTCTGCCCGCGTGGTTTATTACCTAATCGATAACCTCTCGTATGGCTACCAATTTGCACTAGAAGATAGTGCTCCAGTTTGCAAGTTTGGTTTGAAACCGAAACACCTCCCTTTCCTGCTTAAACACGACAAACGCCGCGCCTGCTTGCCCGTCTTTCATGCGTGAACCGCCCGTGTAAATTCAAATACCCGTCGCGTCCCCATCGCCTTCGACAAACTCGATTCCTCTAATATCGGCCGGGTGCCCCAACTCCGATACAATGATCTTTCTTTCTACCTCCCTATTACCAAGATGAATATCTTCGATAATTTCGTGTTCTTTCCCTATGTTTATCAATCTCCTATCTCTAATGTCCTTAACGACATATTCGATAGGGAGAGTCCTACTGAGTAGGACCGCCCTGGCCACTTTCACCGCGGTTATGCGTTGTACGCTCGTCAACTGACGCATCTCCCGAACTTTACAATCTTCCGCCCATACAGAAGCTGCGTACAGTATTGCCGGCTCAATTGCTCCGGCATAAATCGTCCTCAGCGATTCGCCCCTGAAACTCCAGTTTATTTTCGCAGCCGCCATCATTTTGTTTGATATTTCGCTGCCTTTGCTTTTAACGCACTGCACTTGAGCTTTCCAAATTTACTTATCGTCAATCATTACGCCATGGTATGTAATTGCTTCCTTAAACGGTATTTTCTCTTCTCCCAGCTCTAGCCTAGGGAGTCGCTGTCCCGATTTCTTTCCGAAATAAAGCATCTCTGACTTCGCCGTGTTAAATTTTAATTTTACCGCCTGCAACCATTTGTGTAGTTTATTAAGCGCCTCGTTCGGTTTTGTGCGCATATCCATTTACAATCGCGATCTGACAATTAAAAGCGTATCATCCGCAAACCCAACGATTGAGCATCCTGTGGGCAACTTGACCCTAAAGATGCTCTCATACAACTTCCAAAATGTGGGACCAGAACATGACCCCTGCGGGCATCCCCTTTCCACCTCGCGCGACAAAACTTCATCCGGAATTTCAACTTATGCCAAACGCCCTGAGAAATAACTCTTGACCAAAGACATCAAATTTCACGAACAACCCCTATTTTCCAACTCGCAAACAATCAATGGCCACCAGGCGGCGTCAAATGCTCCTGAAATGTCCAAAGCAACAACGACACAATACTCCTTTGCATCTCTCGCCTGCTTAATTTCCCCGACAACGAACTCTAATGCGTCGATAGTCGACTTTCCCTCCATAAAACCGAACGTTCGGTTATTAAAACCGCCGCTGTCACGCACTAAGTGCTCAACTCGGGTAGTCATAACGCGATCCAAAGCTTTCTCCAGCACCGGTAGCAAGCTAATTGGACGATAGCATTCGTCTTTTTAGGTTTAGGTATAATTTCACGTTCTGGACTTTCCAGCAGCGCGGAAGGACGCCCCTTTCTAGACAAAGATTAAACAACCCGGCAAAGACACACGGAGCTAATAGGCACGCCTCCAGAGCTGCGTCTGAAGTGGTTCCGTCATGCCCCGGTGCCTTCTTAGGGTTTATTCTCCTAAGAGCCTTGATGACCCCGTGAACTAGGATTGCCTTATCGGCACCTGTCCCTCGCGCCTCTGTAGCTTCCCGACGTACTAAATCGTGCGACCCTTCATCCCCTCGGGATTATCCGATGGGAAAAATTTCTCTAATAAATATTCCGCTGTGGTTTTAAAACCTTTCGTATAGTCGCCATTTGTCTTTCTTACGTTACCGAGCGCGATTTTCTGTTGTTGGGAAATTTATATGTAGAACTGGAATTAGAAGCACTAGAACAGGAAACCGACATTGAAAAGGATGATTTGGGATATCTTATACTTAGAGATGAGTTTGAACTAGTATTAAAGGGTCTGCAAAATAATAAGGCGCCGGGTATAGATAAGGTGCAAGCAGAAACTCTGAAAATCGCTGTAAAGCAGTAATAGAACGTCTGTCACAATTTGTAAACTATATGTATGAGACCGGTGAAATAACCAAAGATTTCAAAAGTAACACCATAATGACTATACCAACAAGGAGAGAATCGGATAGATGTGAAAATTTTCGAACAATAAGTTTAACAGCAGACATGTAAAAAAGACGAATAGAAAAACGGGCTGAAAAAATGCCAGGAGATCAATTTGGGTTTAGGCGTAACAGAGGAACACGAGAAGCCATTTTGGGTTTAAGGGTGATAATGGAAAAAGCAACAGAAAAAGAGGAAAGGGTTTGTAGATCTGGAAAAAGCATTCCACAATGTAAAATGGGGAAAAACGTTCGAAGTACTCAAAAAGGTAGAAATTAGTTATAGGGATAGACCGATAGTACATTGCTTATACAAAGAGCAAACAGCTGCAATAGAATTAGAAAAGGAATGTAGAGAAGTAAATATAAGGAAAAGAGTGCGACAGGGATGTGTTATCATTGTTTTTAACATGTCTATCGAAAAGGCAACGGATACTTTCGAATGCAGAAATACATTTGGAATTATTTTGCAGGGACAAACGACTGATATGCTTGGTATTAGCTTCTAGCAAAGAAGAGTTAGAAATAGCTATTAATGAAATGGAAACAGTTCTAACGGGGCGATACGGTATGAAAATTAACAAAAATAAAACTAAAGTACTAGTATGTAAAGGAAGACAATTTAAGTCAAAAACCAAAATACAAATGGGAAATGAGAACTTATAAAATATGTTTAAGAACTTCTGCTACCTAGGAAACCAAATAACGGAAAATGGGAAAAGTGTAAAAGATATTTGCATAAGGCCGTGCTGCATTTAACAAGAAAAAACAGTACTTTATTCGAAGACAATAAATACTGATGATGAAGGCAACAAGAGTATTGTGTCAATGCGTAAATGAAAATTTTTGAATTTTAACAAATGAGGTTTGAGATTTATTATTGTATATCATTAGAAACTGTAATGCAGTGTTGTGCTTTTATTTAAATTCCTCTTTCGGATGTTTTTCGACGTAGTTAATTATTGTTGCGAACATTGCAACTAGTTTACCGTACTTCAAAGTCTACCACAAATTGGGCGCTGATGCAATAGATTTTTAGAAATCGTTATACAAGGTTCTTGATGTTAAATTTGCCAATTCTTTTTAACTTTTTTAACTGCATTTAAACGCCCTTGAATCTTCTTCAAATCTAAAATTGACCAAATTATGTTGTGCTAGTAATAATTTCGGACAGCGATATGTAATCTTTAAAAGCACGTAATACCATAGCAAAATTTTTATTTATATTTTTTATTTTGTTATACTATATCGGCCTATCGCTACTGCTACAGCTATGACGCCATAACGAGAAAATTTCTAAAAATTATATTAAATTTGATTTTTGCAATTCTATTTATCTGAAGGTTAAGGTAGTTATATGTTATTTATGTACCAGTCGTCAGTTATGAATAATTCACTTGAAATTTCTAAATTTGAACTGTCTAATTTGTGAAGGTTTCTTTGATTAGCTGCCAGCTTATTCTATGAAAGCCTTTATTGTTCCCAACACATGTTTCGAGTCCAGGTAATGTTTTAAAGTTAAGCATGAACACCTTTAGCACATTATTTAATACTAAAGGATAAGTTAAATATTAAATAAATTGTTACTATTGTTTGTTACACCAAATATTTAAATCCTTTGAATGGAAAGCTCGTGACTACATTTTAATGAAAACCACAAGTAAAAATTATCATTCTGCCATATCGCATCGTTTGGAAAAGGAGACAAAAAAATAAATTTTGCAGAAATATTAAAAACGCTTTAAACAAAAAAAAAACTAAGCTGGGAGATTTTTTGCTAAAATTGTTTACATTTTGGCATTAAATAAAAAACAATACAAAAGGTAGAATTTTTATGAATGTTTAGCAAAATTAATGGATTTTGGTCAATTTTCATAATCCAGAGACAAAACAGCAATCGATGGGGTGGATGCATAATGGTTCACAAACTCCTAAGCAGTTTCGAGTTCAAAAAGTTCATGCTTCAGTTTTTTGTGATATCCATGGAATAATTATGATCGATTACCCGAAAGAAGGTTCAACCATCACTGGAGATTGTTATTCTAAATTACCAACCACCCTGAGAGAGAAAATTAAGGAAACTAGACGCGACATGTTAGCGTAAGGTGTATTGGTTTTTCAGGACAATGCACCTGCACATCGCGCACTCTCATGAATTTAATTTGAGATTTACGATTCGAATTACTGGAACACACACCCTATTCCCCAGACTTAGCCCCCTCGGACACCTGTTCTCTCGATTGAAATAAGTTTAACAGAACATCAATTTTTGTGTAACGAAGAGGTAATAAAAGTTGTGGAGGGCTGTTTAGCAGACCAAGAAGAACCTTTTTTAAAAGGTTAAAGGCATTGCAAGATCGTCGTATCAAGTTTATTAATGTAGGAGCAGACTGTTGTGAATAATAAAATATTCCAAGTTCAAACTTTGAATTGTTTCAATAGTAAACTAACAACTTGTCAATAACCTCTGGTGTTATTTTGCTTGAACGGTTTAACAACTGAGATTTACGAATGGCGTGGCGTGAAAATTACGTTCGTATACCTTTTAATATTGCAAACAGAGTGTAAGTCGCGGACAAAGCATTTCAGGACATTTCTGTAGTTTTACTGATCTGAAGAAGGAAATATTCTCACATCTTCTCCTGTTAAATAATTTTGTTCCCTGATAATTTTGATACTCCGAATGGTAAAACTGAATTTGCAAAGTCATATATTCACGTATAACAATTCTGATTTAAAAGGTGACGATGACCTTAGAATATAAATAAAAAGTTAACGAATGCTCCCTATTAAGATGTACAAACATGAATTTTTTTATTTTAGCAGTGCAGTTTTAAATAATATCTGGAAAGATGACGCTGTGTGGATTTACATTTTATTAAAGCAAGAATGCGTGAGCGGTTTTATAGTTTACTTCCAAGAATTGTTCAGCAAAGCTTTTCTAATTTGAAAACTTGTTTTTAAGATTGGCAGGGCAGTCTATTATTACATGGGACAGTGCACCTTCCGACTATTCTCAATTCTGACATCATTGACCAGAGACGAGACCGTCGCACTCATTTATTTTTTATAAGACTGTTTCAGCTTTGACGTCATTAAAATGAAAAGGTGCCGAACTGGGGGATTTTTTCTAAATCATGATAGAATGTTGAAAATAATGGTAGAGTATTTAAAGTCCTGTAATTTATTAATAAATGTATAGGATACTTAGACATTCTTAAATAACTGGTATGGACAATCGGGGCAGCGCTAGAGCTTTTTGCCGCTCGCAATAAACATTTGTTTTATATTGAATGGATTTTTATGATATTGTAACGCGCTACTACTACCGCGTTTCTTTAATTTAAAACAAGTAATAATAATGGTCTTTATTACTCACTGTTCACAAGTCTAATTAACAGTATATGCCTTATTTATAGATGTTTTCAGTCCACTTAACAATGAAGCACTATTACACTAATGAATTTACAAGCACTAATATCTTCTTAAACTAACTTCTTTACCCTAGGTCCAATAACCACACTAACACAACTATTTGTTTATACACTTCTATTTATTTATGTATACTGCAAGCTGCATGCACGTTAGACACAGCATATCATTTATGTATATATTCTAAAACTCAACTACGTTTACTTTACAACGATATAATTTATATTAGAATTCAAGATGACTAACTCTTACATTCATAAGCGGCCTTATATATACCCTGCATTAAGATATGACTCATTATCTAGAACTTTGTAGAAGGATTCTCGAATGCTGAAGAATACGCTGTGCCCCGGGCGTTTGTATGTTTGACGGGTTGCCTAATAGTGGATCGCAACACTGCCCCTCTTTAAAACCGTTACGTCTCGTAACTGTAAATCCATCTTGACGCCAATTCGATGACTGGTGACGGTATCGGCAGCTATCTCCTCTGGTGCATCCACCGCGTCGTTGGAAGTAACAGTCAACACTCTTTTCCTGGTCTTGGTAGGCAACCGGTTGATAACAACAAACAAGAACCTGGACGTTGGTTCCTGGAAAACTACTTCTAGCATATTTCGGACTATCCGCCAGTCTAAGCGATCCAGTCCACAGCCCAGCTTGGGCACCGCTAGTCTCGTTATTCCATTTTCCATCATCTGCGCCTTAAGATTTAGCAAAGCCTTCCATAGATGTCCATAACTAGGTCTCTGCCATGAAGAATTTTTGGTGACCAGATAGTAAACATAACGATTTTATCTTGAAGGCCAAAGATTTTCCTACAGTTGGCTGCTGTTGTACTAATTCATCCACACATCCAAACTTTTTCTTGAAAACAACAGCTATTCCCTTTACATTGCCAAATCTTGCAGCATTGTGCAGGGAATACTCTTCTGGTGCTCTAAACAGATCTTGCTGTTTAAACAACAACGCCAAATCTCGCTTTAGCGGAACCACCATACGCCGCCATAAAGCTCTCAAAATCTACATTTGGCTCATGATTAATAACTTGCCGAACACCATTATCATTATTCGAGTCTTCCTGGTTGTTGCCAGCGTAGGATGTTAAACGGTCAAAGTGTACCACTTTCGGTTTACCACGAGGATCTTCTGATCCGGTACACTACATCATTAATCCTTTTAACACTTCGTACGGCCCTTCCCATTGTCTTTGTAGTTTTGGCGACAATCCACGTTTTCTTTGTGGATTGTACAACCACACTAAATCTCCAGGTTGATAACCACCTTCTTGTGCTCTCGTGTCATATTGTGATTTCATTCGATCGCTTGCTGCCTGTATGTTCTTTCGGACGTTTTCGTGAATACTATTTGATCTTTCACGAAGCTTACTAACGTAATCTTCACCGGCGATCTCTTCTCCAGGTTTAAATCCAAACTGAAGATCACATGGTAGCCGCAATTCACGTCCTAGCATTACGCAAGCGGGCGAGTATCCTGTGCTGTCATGTACCGAAGATCGGTACGCCAGTAGGAACAAATGTAGATATTGGTCCCAGTCCGTTGATGTTCAGAGACAACTTTGGCCAGGTACTTTCCTAACGTTCGGTTAATTCTTTCAACCATTCCATCCGATTGAGGATGAAGTGGCGTGGTTCTAGTTTTCCTGATTCCAAGATGCTTGCAGACGTTTTGAAACAACGCTGATTCGAAGTTCCGACCTTGATCGGAGTGTAATTCCAACGGAACTCCAAAACGACAAAACAACTCCTGACTAGTACATCTGCAACCGTCTCGGCTTCTTGGTTAGGTATAGCATATGAATCCGGACATTTGGTAAAATAATCCATTGCAACCAAGATGTATTTATTTCCTTTCTCTGATTCAGGAAACGGACCAGCTATATCAATGGCTACCCTCTCAAAAGGATTCCCCACGTTATACTGTCTCATTGGGGCTTTCCGTTTTGAGACCGGGCCATTTGCAGAGGCACACAATTCACATTTCCGGCACCACTCCTTCACATCATCTTTGCAGTTCAGCCAATAGAATCTTTCTCTCACTCTCTCGAGAGTTCTTTTACGCCAAAGTGCCCTCCGGAAATACCATCGTGCAAGTGCTGCAACACTTCCGGCACTCTGCTTCTCGGCACTATCACTTGAAGTCTCTCAGTGCCATCTTCAAATTCCAGGCGTCGTTTCAAGATTCTATTTTCATCATCAAGGAGTCCCACTGTGCCCAGTATGCCTTCAGGCTCCTACTTGAAATACTAATTTCTTCCCAAGCTGGTCGATTGTCCTCTATTTTCCACTCAATAATACGTCCCAATTCGGCGTCATTTTCCTGGTCTTCTCGTATTCTTTCGAGTTGCCAAGTATCATCGGTTACCGTCATTCTATGGATGACACTTATTTTCTCTTCCATCTTGGAGCAATGATTGCAGTCCACCGGACAAGGTCTCCTTGATAGAGCGTCTGCATTCCGATGGCTAGTTCCTACGCGATGTTCTGTGTCAAAGTCATATTCCTGCAGCCGCTCTATCCACCTTGCCACTTGCCCTTCAGGATTTCGAAACTGCAGTAACCATTTCAGTGCAGCATGGTCTGTTCTCAACAGGAATTTACGGCCGTATAAGTACTTATAAAAGTGCTCTACGGATTTGACGACGGCCAACAGCTCCTTCTTGTCACACAATAGTTCCTTTCTGGCCGCGACAAGACCTTGCTGAAATACCCAATAACTTTTTCTTGTCCGTCCTGCACTTGAGAAAGAACGCCTCCTATAGCTGTGTTACTGGCGTCGGTATCCAACACAAATTTCCCCTCCATCCGTGGATAACTCAAAATTGGTGCTGTAACTAGTAGCCATTTCAGTTGTTCAAATGCCCTGTGGCAGTCGTCATTCCAATCATATTCTTGTCCATCTTCGGTTAATTTTGTTAACGGTTTGGCAATGTTCGCAAACCCAAGTATAAAACGTCGGTAATATGTGCACAATCCTAGAAAACTGCGTAGTTGGTGTATATCTGCTGGTGTAGGCCACTCTTGTACCGTTTTTATTTTGTCAGGGTCAGCTCTTATTCCGGTCTCCGAAACGACATGTCCTAGGTATTTCACCTCTTTTCCAAATAAGTGGCACTTCTTGGGGCTTAATGTAAGGTTTGCCCCGCGTAATCTTTGGAATATCTCCTCTAGGTTCTTAAGATGTTCTTCAAAAGACCGGCCTAACACTATCACGTCGTCCAGGTACACCAGACATGTCTTCCAGGACAGTCCACGCAGTACCGACTCCATCAATCGTTCAAAAGTAGCAGGAGCATTGCATAATCCAAATGGCATGACCTTGAACTGCCATAATCCAGTTCCAATTGTAAAGGCAGTCTTTTCTTTATCATTTGGCTCCAAGCCTACCTGCCAGTATCCGCTTTTCAAGTCCAAGGTCGAAAACCATTTAGATCCGGATAGAGTATCTAAGGTGTCATCTATTCTGGGCAATGGATAGCTGTCTTTCTTTGTCACGTTATTAAGCCGCCGGTAGTCTACACAAAACCTTGTCGACCCGTCCTTTTCTTGACAAGCACTACCGGGGATGCCCATGGACTATTCGAGGGTTCAATCACTCCCTGTTCTTCCATATCGGTGATAATTTGCTCGGCTTCCTTACGTTTTGCCAAAGGAAGCCGCCTGGGTGTTGTCTTATCGGTTGCGCATCTCCAGTATTGATCTTGTGTTGCACAACATTCGTCCTTCCTTTCTCACTATCATCCAGTGCAAACACACCTCGATATCGTCCGACCAGTTCTTTTACCTTGCCCAGTTGGTCGCCATTTAATCCTTGACACGAGGGTATCAACATATCCAGCAATTTCTGTGAGCAACCGTTGGTTGGTTTATTTTCGTGTCGTCCACACAACGTTTAATATGACATACTGGAATGCAACTTCCCACAATCATGCCTTTCTTCAGGGTCACTGTATGGGGATTAATGTTCAGCACCCTTACTGGTACCATATTTCGAGACTTTACCAGCGTTCTTCCAATCAGAAGTCCCTCCTGACCCATTCCCGATTCAGTTGCTTCCATCATGCATACTTGTCCTTCCCGGAGCGTACCATCCGGGTGTCCCATTACTATCATTTCCGCCTTCTCGGGTATTTTACATCGCAAATCATTCGAACTTGCATCGTCTGGTTACTCCTACCTTGAAATGGAATCTCATCATCATCTATCCGAAGCACATTTTCTTTCATGTTTACATGAAACCCATATTCTCTCATGAGATCCATTCCCAAGATCACTTCTTCTGTAATTTCAGCTACCAACACTCGATGATTAATTAATTTGTCCCCAATTGTCAACATAACGGCAGTCTCTCCGTGAGTACCAATCTTCTCACCACTTGCCGTTCGGAGACACACCGATACAGGTAGCACTTTTCCACGACCAACCAAATCTGGTCTCACAATAGTTCTTGTCGCTCCTGTATCCACAAGTAATCGGACAACCCTACCATTAATTCTACCATCGATATAAATGCTGTCCAGACTTTCCACCGACGATGCAGCACGGATGATAATCTCCGGGGCACTACGCTGTGCTGTCGAAGTTCGCCCCTTACATGGACCAGCTTTGGCACAACCGGTTGTTTCTTTGGTTGAGTACAGCGTCTCTGCATATGGCCAACTTCACCGCAGCTCCAGCATCGTAGACGCCATCTCCGCGGTCGTTGTAGTTCCAGCCTTTCTGCCACACGGTTGACTATTTCATCTATGCTATTCTGAGCTTGACCAGGTTCCTCTAAGGCAGACCGAACTTTGTGACCCATCCTGTGTGATGTCTGCTTAGCTGCTTCAAATTCAAGCGCATGAGCCAGTGCGTCATCCAGACATTTTTGGCCTTGCTAGTCTTAGCGCTTGCTGTATTTCACTGTCTTTGATGCCATCTACAAATGTTTGAACAGCCAGTTGTTCGAGGAAACTATCTGGTGCCGTTGGGTACGCCAATCTAACTAATCTTGCGATGTCAGCTTCGAATTCTTGCAGACTTTCACTTGTCTTTTGCGAGCGGTTCTTAACTTGTGCGTGGTAAACCTGTTGAAGGTGAGCGTCTCCATATCTCATCTCAAGCTTCGATGTTAAGAGACCGTAATCATTCTGCTGGTGATCGGGAATCGTTTGTAAGATGTTAAGAGCTTCCCCGTAGGGCCACTATTAAGGAGATAGCTTTCTCTTTGTTGCACCAACCGTTGGCTATTGCCGCAGCTTCAAATTGTTTCAAATATGTGGGCCAAGGTGTTTTGCCATCAAATGTGGGTGGTTTCACTTTAAATTTAGACGGAATTGACTCGCTTCTTTCCAGGGTTCTTATTTCTGGAATGTTCTGATGAAAACTTGGTTTGTTAATTCAAGTGGCCGCGTTGTTAGTGAAATCACCTGTTCTTGCAGCCTCATCATATCTTCTTCCATTTTACCAATTTACTGTCCAACTTTTGCTCAACTGTTTTACCTGTTCAGTGACATCTTCTTTCAATGCAATGGAGCTTGCTATTAATCTTTGTTCTAACGTGGCCGTCTTTTCATTCAACTCTTCCATTTTCATCGCGTTTTCACTAAACCGTTCTTCTATTTTCTTAGCATTTTCAGTTAACCTTTCGGTAAGATTTGATTCCAGTTCAACTGACCTCACTAAATTTTCACCGAGTGTCACTTCCAGTTTAGCCGACCTCTCCTCCATTTTCTCAGCATTTTCGTTTAACTTTTCTTCTATACCCGATTTAAAATCCTTAAGGAAATTCATTAAATTTTCTGCCTCCATCTTATTTTGACTCCTTGTAACTGGCATATATATAAACTACTTAAATGTCTTTAGACTGGTGTGCTTTCCTTTAAATTAATCACTATATACCCCACAAATGCCTGACACCAGTGTAACGCGCTACTACTACCGCGTTTCTTTAATTTAAAACAAGTAATAATAATGGTCTTTATTACTCACTGTTCACAAGTCTAATTAACAGTATATGCCTTATTTATAGATGTTTTCAGTCCACTTAACAATGAAGCACTATTACACTAATGAATTTACAAGCACTAATATCTTCTTAAACTAACTTCTTTACCCTAGGTCCAATAACCACACTAACACAACTATTTGTTTATACACTTCTATTTATTTATGTATACTGCAAGCTGCATGCACGTTAGACACAGCATATCATTTATGTATATATTCTAAAAACTCAACTACGTTTACTTTACAACGATATAATTTATATTAGACATTCAAGAATAGACTAACTCTTACATTCATAAGCGGCCTTATATATACCCTGCATTAAGATATGACTCATTATCTAGAACTTTGTAGAAGGATTCTCGAATGCTGAAGAATACGCTGTGCCCCGGGCGTTTGTATGTTTGACGGGTTGCCTAATAGTGGATCGCAACAATATTTTAATACATAAACACGATCATCGCATGCCGTTTACCAATTACGCCACCCGTGTACACAACCATACATAGCTAATAAGATGATAAGAAAATAAGATGAAACAATAACTTAGACTTTTATGCAAAACCCAAATGATCAATACAAATCGAACTAGTAATTGAACGATGGAAAATATATGGTCTTGGACAGGACTTGACCCTGTATCTTAGTCTTTCTAGGACCATGCGTTTACCAATTACGTCACCGAAGCCGATGACGACAATTGGAAAATTTACAAATCTAAATCGTTGACTTATAGCCGTAATTTTTACATAAGTCAAAAACTTGACAATGTCAGATATGATTGACAAAAATTCCAAACGTAATTGAAGGTTAGATTGATGTATGGTTGTGTACACAATTTACATTTGTAAATTTTCCAATTGTCGTCATCGGTTTTGGTGGCGTAATTGGTAAGCGCATGGTCCTAGAAAGACTAAGATACAGGTTCAAGTCCTGTCCAAAAGCTTATATTTTCCATCTTTCAATCATTCTTTTTAATTTAGCCTGGCTAGTTCAACTGAATTGACGGAGTTTTCAAAATGAAATCAAACACAACAATATTAAAAAGCATTTATACAGTATGAAATAATTTCTCTCATACAAAAGCATTTAGAACATTTACAACATTGTTTCTTTCAAACATTAAATAATTTCTAAGAAGTATTTATTACACAAAAAAATGTTGCTTACCTTATTTTAAATTTGCAGAATTTAACTACTTCTTTAGAGGATGGTTTACCTGGTTATAATTATTTCCACGCTTGTAAGATTTGTTTTGGCAGACAATCTATTAAAAGGTCAGAGTATTTCGAACTCAGAACACAAACTGCTGGCAAAAAAAATCTTTTACACAAAAAAAAATTATTAAGACTATTTTAAACTATGTTCAAATACTCTAATTGTTCGGTCTCTTTGTCACACGTTTTCGTGGTTAATTTTAAGTCGTTAATTCTTAGTTGTAAATCAAATAGTAAAGCTGTCATCCTTGTCCCGTTATATCCTGTCGTAAAAATTCCTTTGTGCATGTGTAAATAAGTTGGACTAAGGGCAGTGACGAAAACACTCTCTCATCGATATCGAAGCAGAACGGTCGGTTCTTCGATCGGTCGGTTCTTCGATCGGTAAAGTGAGTTAGTCAATAGTGCCGCCGACTTTATCGATAAACCCTTAAAAAAACACAGTGCAAGTGCAAAAGTAACACGTACTATAAATCGCATACAGTCCACTTAGTTGAAGAGTAAGGAACTACATCTTAGAACAAGAAAACAAGCGCGAAGGTAAGTCGATATAGAAATTTATAAGACTCCCGCGCAGTAAACACTAGTATTAGTTAAAAATAAATCTAAAATTAATACTTGCATAATCCACAAAAACGCTCCTCGTAATTAAAATCTTCTTATTTTTAAATTGATGTCCAAATCAGCTCACAAGATTAAAATCTTCGTTTCAATCAGCAGTTGCCCAAGTACATTTTTGGTTAGATCTTTCTTTCGATTATTTAATAAAATTTTGTAAATAGCTGTATATTGAAGAATTTTGCTTCTTCATCGTAATTAATAATTCTGTTTTGTATGCAATTTGCGTTTAAAAGCATCACTTCTGTATTTATTGCAACCTCGCAACTATTAAAATGCGGTATGTTTACTACATACTTCAATTACTATCTTCGCTTGTTAACAGCTCCCGCTTTAATTAAAACAACATTTCGCAATCTAATGATTCAAATCGAATCGAATGAGTTATTCGTGACGCGCGCTTTTCGTCCTGCTCTCACATATACTATTATTGTGGCGTATCTCTTCTCTTCAACAGTGAATGCGAAAATCATAAATATTTCTTATCAATTGTTCCAGGGATTTTACGAGTTTTTTTAATGATCGGGCCGCTTCTTGGAATAAAACGTTTATTATTAATGAGTTATTTGCGTAGTTCTAAAATACCGATGATTCATCTTTTTATATTCTAGAAAAATTTTTATTTAAAATTACTATAATCCACACGGAAATTAATTTAAACTGTAATTTCTTTTTAATGCAAAAGGGTTTGCGTTTTTATAGGCAATATTCGCTTTCGTGTTTCAGTATGAAAATTGAGGTTTAAAATAAACGTTGATTGTAGTTTCTTAAACTAAATGCATAAAGCTAGTTCTATGCTATTTACAGCAATTGAAAAGTATTTTTATATGCATCGAAAATGTATTGATAATTAATAAGTAAAATAAATAGCTTTGTATTTATCTTAAAATGATGTGCTTTACGGTATCTTACAATTAATTATTTTTACATATACGACTTACATAACTTGCTATTTATTTACAATACGCCTATATCATACAGGGTGATTATTTATACACGCGCAATTTGCGTTTTTGGTTTGTACTTTAATGAATAAAGGTACGCTTGTATTATACAGGGCGTAACCATGAATTTACGGAAAATTCAATTTTTCCTGATTCTATTATATTTTGGTGGGATTTATTTTTAGAGTTTGGGTTTCAATGATCTCTCGTGACCTCCCCTCATCGCGTATATATATATATATATATACAAATCATGTAATTAAGTATGTAACATTATTTTGAAATGTTAACTAATAAACAGATTAATTGATTAATTAAATTTCATTAACTTGTATAACTTATAGGCAAGAATTCCATAATAAATTACTTTTATATTTTAGTAGCATCCCGTACAATAAAGACCAGGTTTAGAAATAGCTTTAGGCATAAATATTATAAAGTCCAGCGGCAGTCATCATAATTTAATGGTCTTACCTTGCAAATCCGAATACAATAACCCTTTTAAAGCTTATGTCGATTATAGATTGACAAATCTGATAAAATTAAACGGCATAGTACCTTTTAACGTAAACAAAGAAAAGCAATTTTCAGTAGTAAAATTTAATCTTCTTAATATTTTCGTTGATTGACAGCGGGTTATAAAAAACGAAACATTACAAATAGCAAAACTATTTTCCAATTTGGTTTGTTCAAAGATTGCAAGTAATTTTAAGTAGTCTGGAGACATCCATTGTATTTAAATCCATTTGGGCTCAAGTGGGTTAACCGGTCTTTTGTTAATGGCAGACAACTGTCGCCAATGGGTATGGTCCACAATTCAATAATTAAAAATTCAAAGAAGATACAACATATTTAAACCCTTAGAAAAATAATTGCTTCTGTGACCCTCATCTTGAAGGGGGTTGAATTTGGGTTTCTGATATTTTGTTTTTGGGAGGTTCTGTTAAGTCATTGGATAACACAAATATGACGTAGATAATGGTTAGAGTAGGGATTAATATATAACTTAAGGCTTTAGCCAAAAGACGAGAGATTCCAATGGGGTTGTTTGTTGTCAAAAGGTAGAAACGTAGCCAGAGAAGTTCGCGAGTAGCGTTCTCCGGCATCACAAATATGATATTGTACTTAGTATCATGATAGTGAAATTGGAAAGGAGTAATTAACTCTTCCAGTTCGCGAGGGTTACGCCCACATGTTCGCGGATTTATAGTGATATAAAGTAATAATAAATAGCTTGTCTGCATGTGATGCACAAGTTAAGTTAAGCTCAACAAGATTCTGCCGGGTTCGTGTGCCATTGAATTATTTAATAATTGCGAAGGAACAAGAGCAACAAGCGAGATTCTCTCCCCCAATTTAAGAGCTGTTCTGCGTTGGAAGGCAAGCCATCAACCAATTGACGATTTTTAGTAAGTTTTTATAGTTAAATTAGCATGACCAATTTTTAGTTAATTTATTTGTTAGGACGTTTTGGCCATAAACCGTAGGATTAATGTAGTGTAAAATTTATAAGATAAGTTTCTTCCATATAAAGTGGTTGGGAATTACTTATGTACGCAAAATTATCATAATTCCATATTCACCCATTCAATTAAATTTCTAAATTAAAATCAATAAATGTAAGAGGTTCACGTTTATTGCTCTGTTAATTAAATAGTTTTTGTTTGCCGTTGATTAAGTCAATAGTTTTTTTAATTTTTTATCATGAAAGTTGCTTAAGTAATCAAAAAGGAAAGAATTGATTAAAAGAAACAATTGTTTACCTTGGGATGACAAGTCTCTCAAGGTTTTGCATGAACATTTGGACATTCTCGACTTGTCTGGCGCCCTTGGTAATTGTCATTAAGCCACAATATTTATGAAGGGTAAGTGCCAATTTTTGTTGTAGTATATTATATATTAATTTAACCTTTTCGGCAAAATTTCAACCCTGTATATGATCCACGACCTTCCGCTAGCTAGTGCCGGTGACCCCCTTTAATTTTTGTTTTACAGGCCGCCCCCATTTTATAATTTTAATGAAAAATATATACTTAGTAGCTTTTCCGCCTGTAACAAGTATCACATGCTGAATTGTCGTTACGTTGCTTAATTACTTTTACTCTACAAGCAGAGAGACGTAACTGTTAATTTTTGCACCGTTAGCTTAAATTGGTGCGGGATAGGTTCTATGAAAAGCAAATGTAATACTTTTTGGGGTATACAAGTTGTAACACCTCTATCAAATACCTGAATGCTTTTAAACTCTTTTGTCTATATTAAAGCTTTTGAGCGCCAACCCACCTGAAGAAAAACTAAGTCCAAGCGAAAGGTGGGTTTTCCGAATAGCTGTGCGACGGTCCTCGCTGCTGCTGGGGTTGATGGTGTTACGCTTACACCTTGAAAAATTTTCATCTCTATTTAGAATATATAATAAAAATCTCCACTCGTTTTTACCTAACCTATATTGTTAAACATTATTTCTTGCAGTAAATAGGAACAAAGAAAAACAGTACTGATATCTACCCCTATTTGGTCAAATGCACTCTTCACAAAAAATCTAATATTATTAATGATTCAGTTTCAGGAAAATTTAACCATCTGAATCTTCCGAACTAAATTCACTTTCACACCAATGTCTTTTGCTTTATGAGAATTAAATACAGGGTATACGCTAATTAATGGTACATAGCAAAACTGCAGTTTCCTTGGGTAAAAATATTGAGATTTGGTTAAACTTACCGCAGACCAAAAGTGATAATAACCGAGATACAGAGTGTCAAAGTTTTAATTTGCATTTCGTAAAAACCACTTTTCTTATGGGTAACATGGGAAATTCTAAATTCATTCTGGTCATTTTTGTACCCTTCATGGTCATTCATTCGAGGATCATCTGACATCATCATGAAGTTTTACTTTTGAAGTTCTAAGTTCAAACTTACACCACTTCCGCTCTATTCTCGTCTCGATTAATGAGAGAGCTTAAAAGCATTTGATAGATTATTCCCTCTTTCGTATTAGAGGTACAACTGTGGGCTTCGAGTTTGGGTGTTGACATGTACATTGAGTTATCCTTAGTCTGCCTTCAGGATTGGATAAAACTTTGAGGGATAGTAGTTTCTATTCTCCGGTATCGATGATTGAGCATAAAAACAAAAATATGCCGCAATAAATAAAAATATAGATTTATTAAAAATATACGTATAGCCAAGTAATTTGGACATGCCTAAATTGCTGGGTTATATGAATATTTTTTTATAAATTGTTATTTTTATTTATTTATTGCGGTATATTTCTATTTCGATGCTCAATCAATCATCAATACTAGAGAACAGAAACTATTATCCTTTAAAATTTTACCAATCCCTCCAGGCAGACTAAGGATATTCAATGCGCATGTCAACACCCATTCTCGGAGCCAACAGTTGTATCTCTAATGCGAAAGAGGAAATATTATTTTATCAAATGCTTTTAAGCTCTCCCATTGGTCGAGACGAGAATAGAACGAAAGTGGTGTAGATTTGAACTTTGAATTTGAAAAGTGAAAGGTCGTCCATGATGACATCCCATAATCCTCGAAGGAAAGACCTTGAAGGGTACAAAAATGACAAGAATGGACCTTAGAATTTCCCATGTTGATCCCATTAGAAAACCTGTTCTTTGCGCTCGTAGTAACATAGTTTATCCACTTGTATGTAGATGACAATGTACAGGTTGAATTTTTGAAAATTCCCCGCTTGGCAGTCACAATACAGTTCCTCACAGAAGAAAGCATTCTTAAAAATAATGAAAGGACAATATTTTCTCTGTCAAGAGCATTTGCAAAAACTCGACCTGTTCATTCTCATCTACACTCGTACAGGAACACGATACAAAAAGAATTACAACAATAAACAAAACACAAAAGAAGGTACAGCGCTCGTTCAGAAAACATTTTAAATTGTAAGTTGATACACTCTTGTTGTTTCTTTTCTAATTATTATCGAATTATAATTTTAAGTAGAATCGTTCAAAACGTGAGAATTTTATTCAGGCGAAACTGGACGATAGCATTAACTGGCTAGGTGTATGTTTTTTGGAGTATTTATGTGTTTATTTTATAATTCAATTGTAGCTACAACTTGTTTTCTTAAAAAAACGTTGTTCATTCGCAAATGGTTTTGCTTATCTTGAATACATATCAGTAATTTGACATTTAGTCTATGTTTAACCATGTTATTTTTTTGTTTGTTTGTAACACGACGAGAACGGTATATCCCCAATTCCGCATGCATTTTATTAAAACACGAATTGAGAAATTTCTCAACAGAAATTTTACACGTTAATTATTTATTTATAAAGGAGGCTCATGATATGGTCACTAACTAATGACATGCATTGCAAATTTGAAAATCAATTATATTTTATTACGATTAAGATTTACCCTAAAATTTAAACCTGTAGCATCAAAAACAAAAACGTATAAACAATTTGAATTAAGAGTAACAGTTAAACGCAGAGCACCAAGCGTATTCAATATTAAGATTTCACATAATTTATATGTACCGCTAGCGCATTACTTAAGAAAACATTAAATAGTAGAAAAGAATTTTTTAAATCAGGTTAGCTAGATGTGCTTTTATTATGAAAACGTCCTGAAAATTTTATAACCTTTGGTAGTTTACATTTAATAACGTGTTATTTCAATATCTCTACTTTACATCCCTTTGTATTAAATTCAAAGAATTACAGATAGAAACCGGGGAATTGCCGTTCATAATAAAGTTATTTGTACAAATTCACACGGGTTCAAAGAACATTAACCATTGAATGGTATACCCGAAAAAAACACAACAGACATAAAAACAGTAGTAAAAAAATGAATTGGGAACGGAACGAATGACACACCCATCGATATTGCAATGTAAAATCGTGCTAATGAATGGGGTTCCCTCGGACACAATGATAATGAACTCAAAAATAGAAAAGTTTAGACGCACAACCTGTGAAAGCGAGAACCACTTGCAATGAACGCTGGGACGTAAAACATAAAAGCCACGAATAGTTTTAGAGGAGATTAGATTGTTAACACCAGATATCCGACACTTGTAAATTCGATCGACACGCAACCATCGCGGTGCGGAAGAACGTTAGAAAAAGGTACGACAGTAAACGTAACAGTATTCATACTCAGAACTAAAAGTGAAAGAACAGGTTTTCGGACGCGAAAAGTCGCGGCTGTGTTATACCGTTAAACGTGAAAGTTGTCAGTGTTAGAGAGCTTTTGTCAATATCAACAAGTTAGTTTTTTATCTGCAACAATTCCTACCCCTGCATGTCGATGGAGTTTCGAGAGAACAAAAAACTATTAAGTCTATTAAAAATATTTGTTATACTGCATTGTTTGCATTATATGCTGTTTTGTTGTTTTTAATAACTGTGATTGATGGTACTAATAATGTGTGAAACTTGTTATTAAGAAAGACTACTAACTTTGATACACGCTTTTATTTAAAGCGTCTTATAAGTAGTGACTTCTCATTAAGCGAAGTTCAGTATTGTATCCGCAAATTTTGCACGTAAAATTTAAGTTGGTTAAATTTCTACAAAGTTGAATCATTGATAACATTAAGGTTTTTTTAAGCTAAGCACGTATTTGGCAAGTTAGGAGTAGATTATAGTTATTTTTCTTTGTTATTACTTACTGTTTTGAAAATCATGTTCTACAATATACATTAGGTATACACAACTTGAAGTTTTTCTTTGCGTTTATTTTAAACTAGTAGAAGGGTGTAAGAAAAGTGTAAGCAAGGCTCCATCAACCTCCGGCATGAGTACGAACCGTCAGAGAAGTTACTCTGGACATCCACTCCCCGAATAGGTTTTATTTGTGTTATTTTCTTTAGATGAGTTGGCGCCCAAAGACTAAACATCTACAAGAGAATATAAAGACCTTTCAAAGTAAACGTACGTGTATAAGAAGTGTTACAACTTGCACACCCCCTAATAATATTATATTTGCTTTCATTAGAACCCACCCCGCACCCTTGGATGCTAGATAGTGCACCAATTAACTGTTACGTCACTCTGCCACCTGTAGAGTAAAAATAATTAAGTAACGTAACGTCAATTCAACCCCTAGCAAGCGCACCAAGAAAATTTAAATAATTATTTCAAATCGAACTAGTAAGTGAAAGAAGATAAATGTAGGGTTATGGACAGGATTTGAATTTGTAATCTTTCGATTGATACTCGACGCTTTACGCTGTCGTGATTGATAATGAAGTTGAACAGTCGGCAAATTTAAATCCCGTACGTTACTACTATAATCAACCTAATTTTCAATTACTTTTGGTATTTTTAACAATTATATTTAACAGTATCAAGTTTTCTAACGTTATGCCAAATACAAATACGAAGCGGCACCCAAGTTTATGGCTAAAGCCATGTAGTATTAATTGCAAGTGTGAAATTAATATCGAATATTAAAAAACAATGTGCTTCGTGGACATATACTTGTATTTAATATACTAATTGTCTATTGCCGTGAATTTGAGCATTGTTTCCTACCTTTCTCTGATATAACATGACACCGTTAGATATGATTGATAAAAATGCCAAACGTATTGAAAAATCGGGTCTTGAAAAGCATTGGTAAATATAAGATTATATTTTTCCATATTATCAAGTAAATATTTTGTGACTCGTTTGTCTATTGCTGTTTATAGTTTTATAGCAAGCAGTAGTAAATTGTGGTATGAAACATTTCTATTAGTCGGTTTACAGTTATTTACTTCACAATTCTAAAGCTTTCTTTAAATGGCACGATTTTGCTGTGAAACTTGTCTGAAATAAATATTTTGTTTGCCTTTTTTGTGGTTTAAAATAATTTATGAACCAAAGTTGTGTCCTAATGTATATTTTATCATAAATAACTTTCTGATTTCGCGGTTTGAGTTTATTGCACGATGCCCTGCATTTATTACATATTTATTACATTGTATGATTTATAAGAACTTTTATTTCAGCGGTCCTCATTGTTACAGCGTGTATCCTATTGAGTGACTAATGTATTATCTTAAGATTGTGTTAAATTGTAGCAATTTATTTTAAGAAGATTTATTTTTTACTGCTTTAATTATACTAACTAATCCAAGTAATTTATATTTTTTAAAGCCAAAAGAATGGAAATATTAGTTATTCATAAAATCTGTTATACAGGTTGCATCAACAATATTTTTGTCCGTTTTAGATTAATTTTTCCCTTACTGTATTTGAATTTCATTTCCCGTAATGCCAAGACGTTAAAATTGTTCATTACTTTTATGCTTTTGATGTCAGATTTCAATATTTGGGCTGATCAATCTGAAAAGGAAACCCGGTAAAACTTAATATTTTTGTACGCTCAACTCTAAACGCTTATTTGATGTGTATAGAGCACATTACTGCATTTACGAAAAGTAATAGTAGTCGAAAAGGAATTTTGAAGACTTTATTACCTTCAAACGAGCGAACCAAAATGAAAAGGACGAGAGTCATTCAACAACGACTCGCCTGAATTACTGCAACAGAAGAAGAAATTGAAGGAAAGAGAAAGCCGCGAGTTATGGGATCCCCATTTGTTATACATATAACACTAATAAAGATATTAGGAAATATTAGGAAAGTGCAACAATGTCATAAAAGACAAATTGCAACAATTTATTACAATTTATTATGATGATTTCAGTTCCCACGAGTGGAAACGCTACAAAGTAGCACAAGGATAAGTGACACTGCAGATGTCAGGTCACAGACGGTCGTAGGAAGTCACGTACCGAGATTACGCAGAATAAGCCTGCATCATTGTAATTATGAATCGCTTTTAAGATAGCAACTAAGTATTATGAATAGAGTCAAGGGTAAGCGGACATAGGTCCGCAGGTTCCCACAGAATTGTAAAGAGGTAGGGAGATTATAAAAAGGCCGGGAGCTCCGCTCCCAGTCAGTTCATCAAACGTTCAGCTTTTGCATTGCAGTTCGTAGATAACTCACTGTACAATAATTAATAATTTCGACTTAGAATAAATTAATTCAAGATTGTAATTGTTCAAATCTGTAAAATAAATAAATGTGTTAAGGACCAAAGAAGTCTTTTTAAAAAGGACCGCTCGAAGCCACGAACCTTAACTCGCGCTAACACAGTCAAAGATGGAGAGGATCAATCAAAGCGAAACCGATGAACCTACAACCCGACAGTAAAATGTAAAAATACAAAAAATAATAAACAAACAAACAGTAATTAAAATATAAGTAACTTATAAATAAAAAGATATATTTACCCACATACATATATCTACGATGGTCTTACCTAATCTATTTACTAACACTACAGGTGACGAGCTCGTCTGACAGAAATCGGTTTAACATAAGAAATGGAAGAGAAGTATGTATAATAGCCCCACCACGAAATATCTGTCATATCGAAGAGATACCGTTAGCTTAGTTATCCATCCTTATAAATAAACTGTGTTCAAAGCATTCACTCTTATAATTAATAAACCAATCATAACGTAAGCAAGCAAAGCAATCGTTTGATACAAATTGATACTCTTCTACTCTTTACATAATACAAATAAATAAACTGTAACATAAGCTGGTAAAGCAGTTGTTTTATATAAATTGATACTCCTCTCATATTTACCTAAAGCATGTTGTTCAGGATCTAGGTGACTCATCGACATACCATGATAGGTAGCCAAATATGTTAAAACAAGATGTCGAGTTTCCAGGCCAAGGACAGATGAGCATTATCCAGAGGATTATACGACACTACATGTGATTTTCAAATGCTCCACCCGAAGGTACTGCTTTGGCCAAGAAGCGAGTTTTTTTACCTGGAAATTTTGAATTTTGCCGAACCCTTGCTGTTCCGAGCAAGGTAGGGGTTTTTAACGTGCGTGACAACACACACACGGAACCGCCATTTTACCTCTCATCCGAACGAGGGTGTATTTTTGTGAAAAAAACTTGTCTATCGTTTTTCAAGCGGACCATGTCGGGATTCGAACCCGGTATCTTGGGCTTAGTAGCCACACGCTTACCAACTAAGCCATGGAGCCACCCGGATCATATGACAGTTGGAACCTACGACTCGAACTAAGCATGGGTTACCGATATACTTAAAATACGTAATCGGAAAACTGGAAACCGGTAGCTGAGACCCGGAAACCGGGCTAAGGACATTAAACATTTCATTTAGAAATGAAATAAAAATATTAGTCACTTATTAGTCAATGCAGAAAAGTAAAAAAAATTTCATTGCATCATAATTTTCATAACTGTCCGTTTGAAATAATGATACTCGTTAAAATGAATATAACAACGGACAGGACAACCTGTAGTCGAAAATGATACTGTTTAATCCACAACGTACAAACTGGTTTCTTTTTTAAATGATCACGAAGACCCCTTATACCATTCGGAATATAAAAACCATGTGTTCTACAAACGTATAATAGAATTCGCTTCTTATCAGGATTTTTGAAAAACCCATCATAGTAAATTGAAGTAAAATGCAAGCATAGTTCGATATAATACGTGATTTAAACGAACTCAATTAACTATAATAAATATTGAATGTTAAGAGTATTATAGGCGGGCCACATTGATTTATTAATATTTCTATCCGTGAAAGCGAATATTGACGAAAACGGGATATTTAATTAGAAGAATACAGGGGGAGTTCTAATGTAAGGAAATGAACATACCAACTTAGTATTTCAATATACTTGTTGCTGACATTGGAGATTTAAGGTTTTGGAGTATTATAGCACAACAAAACGAAAGAAAAAAAAGGAAATTTTCTAAAAGTTGGTATTTCAACTACCTTGGTGGACAGTGCAAAAGTGGCATTTAATGTATTTTGTGTATAATTTTTTTGCTTTTAGTGCTAGAAATTTTGAATTTTTGGTGATGTTATTGCAGAAAAAGACATTTTAAGAAAGGTTAATATTTTAGTACGCATGTTTGGGCGGAATTTATCTGCGACAGAAAAGCAAAAACAAAAATTTACATTCTTATACTTTGTGCTGGCCGAGTTAGCACCAGCCAAAGCATATCTTGTTTTTTTTTTATGTTCGATTTCAACTTTTGGGATATTAGGGTGCAATTTGGGCGCAACAATATCCCAAAAATAACTTTTAAAAAATACGAAGTTAGTTCTGTGTATGAAATTGACAACAACCAACTAGTTTATGACCTATGTGCTCTTAACATCAAACTGTTTTAGCATAGGACCCATCTCAAAAGCAATAGATATTACAATTGGTTATCTAATTTATGACCTTTGTGGTGCCAACTTTACTTATCTTAACCCTCATCCTCCCAACCGGGGTGCATACGCACCCCAGACTTGAATTTGTTTTAAATAAACCGTTTTAAAATTTTTTGACGCCTGGGCTTTTGAGTAATTTTATTTAATTGATTTTTAGTTTCAATGCCGTTGCAAATATCCTTAAAATATGAATCAGTAAAACAAAAGGATGTTTTTTGTAGACTGGGGTGCATATGCACCCCGGTTGGTAGTATGTACGATTTCTGGTAATTTACTGATAGTATGAAACTGCATTCATATTTTTACAGGCTTCCCAGCTTGGTTCCGGGGAATACCCATTATACCCATTCCTGAAATTCTACTTGACCATGTATTTATTTCAGTTTACCTGCATTACTTGTGTTGTACACTTAGTAGTGATTTCTATTAATGCCTGTTGTTTTTAATGCTATGAATACTGTTCTGGAAATGTGTGATCCAAGGAAACTTACGGAAAAGGAGATGTTGATGCCACTGGATAATGATGATTCAGAATTCAACGATTTTCTGCAAGAAGACAGTGACAAGGAAAGTGATCAAATGTCAGTTGATGAAGACAAGGGTGGTGAAATTTCTGGTGGTAGTTTAGATGAAAGCGATTATGATATTGATGGTGCGGCGAAAGATATACGTACGTATGTAGCTAAAGATGGTACTGAATGTTAAAAAAATCCAAAAAATATAAGAGTTAGGAGATCTCAAACAAATATATTGAGTGGTACTTTTGGTCTAACCGCCCACGGTTCGGGAATTTCTAGCAGTACAGATGCACTTTTGCTGTTTATTACGCCAGATATCATTCATATTATTGTAACCGAAACATATCGTAAGGTTACCGATTTCTGCGAACTATGGAATGCCGACAGCCTTCTGAAATCAAGAACATTTGTTCCAACAAGAAATAATGAAATATTGACCTATATTGGAGTTTTGCTTATAAAGGGTGTCCCAAAATTTACGCAAGATTTGAATTTGCTGTCATTTGTGCAGTAAACTGTTGGCAACCCTGAAAAATAAACAGTTTAACAGCTGACAGTCTAGGGTTAGTAAAAATGGAGCGTTACACGACAGAACAACGTGTTTTCATTGTTGAAGAATATCTCAAAAATAATGAAAGTTTGGCGGCCACAGTTTGAAAATTTCGTACAAAATACGGTCGGAATGTTCATTTAACTTCGTCAACTGTGAAGAGAGTAATTGAACAATTCAGGAAGACTGGATCTACTGGTGATGCTAAACATTCTGATCGTCCAAAAACAAGCCGTTCAGATGTCAATATCGAAGCAGTGCGTGACAGTGTTGGTGAAAACCCAAGAACATCAATTCGACGACGTGGACAAGAACTGCAAATTTCAAGAAGCTCTCTACAGCGTATACTCACTGAAGATCTGCGGCTCCATGCCTACAAAGTTCAATTAACACAAGAACTTAAGCCTAATGACCATGCCCAGCGAAGAGAGTTTGTTGAATGGATTATCGAACATCAACAAGTGGACCCTGATTTTTCGAAAAAAATCATCCTAAGCGACGAAGCACATTTTCACCTTGATGGCTTTGTTAATCGACAAAATTGCCGCATTTGGGGTTCAGAGAACCCACATGTGATTGTCGAAAAAAAATGCATCCACAACGTGTCACTGTTTGGTGTGGATTTTGGGCTGGAGGCATTATTGGACCATATTCTTCGAAAATGAGGCTGGTCAAGCAGTGACTGTTACTGGTACTCGATATCGCGACATGATAAGAGAGTTCTTTCTCCCTCAATTGGATGATATTGATGTGGAGAACATGTGATTTCAACAAGACGGTGCCACATGCTATACAGCCCGTGAAATAATCCAATTACTGAATGAGACATTTCCTGGTCGTGTTCTCTCTCGGATCAGAATTGGCCCCCTAGATCATGCTATTTAACACCATTGGATTTCTTTTTATGGGATATTTGAAATCAAAGGTCTACGCCAACAAGCCCACAACAATCCGTGCGTTGAAGGAGGAAATTCAACGCTGCATTACTGAAATTGGACCACATTTATGCACAATTGTCATGGAAAATTTCGACAAAAGAGTGCGTATGTGCCAGCAAAGCCGTGGAGGGTATTTGCCCGATGTGTTATTTCATACATAACCTTATTGTGTGTACTTTATGATTCATTAAAAAAATTATAGTCTAAAGAAAAATAAATGTGTTTTATATTTAATTCAAATCTTGCGTAAATTTTGGGACACCCTTTAATTGTGTTCTCAAAAGTGGTAAGGAATCTGTCGACATGTTATGGTGTACCGATTCCGCCTACTGCAGAGCTATCATTCAAGCTACTATGTCTTGTAATCGTTACCTTACATGTGATTTTTCAATGCTCCACCCGAAGGTACTACATTGGCCAAAATGCGAGTTTTTTTTTACCTGGACAATTTGGAATTTTGCCGAACCCTTGCTGTTCCGAGCAAGGTAGGGATCGTTAACGTGCGTGACAACACTCACATACACCAACTACACCACGGAGTCGCCTCCTTGTAATTGTTACCACGAACTCACGCGATTTCTTCGTTTTGATAATTTCAAAAACTACAGAAGAAAGAAGAGAAAACGACAAATTGACGGCGATTAGGGAAATATTTGATATGTTTGTTGCAAAATGTAAAATTAGCTGCAATCCAAGTGTCCGTATATGCGTGGATGAACAACTTGTTCCCTATAAAGGTAAAACTCCATACCGTGTGTATATAAAAAGTAAATCTGCAAAATAAGGGATCAAGATTTGGACTACGTCAGACTGCGATTCTACATATAATAAATATGCAGGTGTATCTGGTTAAGGCTTTGAATGCCATTCGGTAAAATTATCCGAGTACGAATTGTGTGCATTTTTTTTTAAATAAAAGTGACTAAGCAACCAAAAAAGAACAAAGGCGAGAGAGTCGTACTAGACTAAGTAAACCACTTACCATCAGGACATGGAATAAATACAGATAATTTTTTCACGAGTCTGCAATTATCGGCTAAACTTTGGCTGTAGGGAATTGTCTACTGTAGTCTTAGAAAAAATAAAGCGTTTATACCAAATGAATTGCTTTCTAGCCTATCTAAACCTATAAATTCATCTTGTTTACGTTAAGAGACAATCGTACTCTGGTATCATACGTGCCAAAAAAAGGAAAAAAAACAGTAATATTGCTATCAAGCTAACACACCGATGATAAGGTTGGAAGAAAAGATGAAAATTACAAAACAACAAAACCAAAGGAGCTGTTGATGTAGGTGATCAGCATGCTCAACAATATTCAACACAAATTCTAGATTTAGCTGCCATCATTGTATTCAAGGCATGGATGTTCGCTAATCCCGACAGGAAAAAGAATGATAAAGATGCACGAAGAAAATTTCTGCTGTAGTTTATAACCTTCAACTAACCTTAACCTCACATTCCGATATAGAGCCCGGGATAAATAAAATTCGTTAAACACTTACCCCAGTAGCTCTATACCGATGCGGAAGTCTTGGATCTCCGGGCGGTTCTGTGGCTACTGCCGCTGTTTGTTGTTGCTCCTGGTGTTACTTGCTTCGCTGATGCTGCTTCACTAAACGGTACGATATAAGAGAGAGGTAAAAGGATGGGAACCACTCGTCGATACCCGAAGCACTCACAAGTCAGCACTCCACGTGCTACGTACAATGACGTAGTCAAACAAAAGAAACAAGGAAGAAGAAAGAAAGAGAAATTGACCGGGCTCAATCGGTGAATGGGCAGGGCAGAATACCTACACAAATTAAATCAGGCCTGAAATAAAAGTAAACGTACGCCTACGATTACTTCCAGTAATCCGTTTAAGGCCACCAAGTATGGTTACCAAATGGTGTCAATTAGTACTTACGTACTCACTCTCGAGTTGTTGCAGTCGGACCGGCTCCTACTGTATCTAACGACGGGGCGAAGGAGAAGGGAGCGTGATACCACCTTGGGGTTGTCCTCCCATTACAACAAAGGGCGACCATCCATCGTGGCTTTAAGGGCCACCGGAAGGAGCTATAGTAAGTACAAGTAAAATTAATTCATTGATGTCGAAAAGTACAATTTTACTAAACCATAAATACGCACCACGCTGTAAGGCGTGCGCGAAATTTTCATAAGGAAAATGAAACGAAGAAAACCAGAACAGATGTTTTTGTCGTGTGAGTTGAAAAGCAAATGAATATTAATTTCGTTTAACTAATGACCAGAGCTCAACGTAATACTATTGCTAGGGATTAAAACTGGAAAAACACGGTTTTATCGGATAGTACGCGGCTTTAGTTCGACGAATCTTTCTATGGACAACACATAAGAATCAATTATCGGATACCTACAACAAGTTATTGACTAGTTAATTATAGCATAAACTATATGTTGAGGAATTCTGAGAAGGAGTATTTATTATCAATTAGGCGGTAGGATTTAACAATAGAAATAGAATGTATACGAACGAAGAATGCATTAACAAAGGAAGGGGTTATTTTAATTTACCGAATTAATTTTCTTTCTTAGCAAAAGGAATTTGAGTTGAAAATCATTAGACAGCGTATTTATTATTAATTATGAATTAACGATTTTGTTTAACGGTTTTATTCGAACGGATAATAAATTAACAAGGGAGGAAAAGGGTAATTAAATGGTGCTGAAAATAAACGTAACACACGGAAAACGGTAAGAAAGTGTCCCGGAGATTTGCTACATTTACCACGTAAATGGCTACCCGCTCCAACCGAGGTTGACGCACTTCCACGCTCGTTGGTGGGATCCAAACCGTTTTAACGTGAGAATCGTAATGTCAGCATACTCGGCGTCCACAAAGATAAGTCAGTGTCATAAATAACTGTGTGAACCACAACGTGGTGTCGTTTTCACATGCGTTAGCATTATGATTATTTTCTGTTGGGAATTTCCCCACGCAGGTTTTAAAAAAGTCCTTAAACCTAAATTAATACCATACTATGTCGAAGCTTTAAAATAAAGCGTAACAAGTTGGGAAAGGACTTAGTAAAAGAAAACGTCATTCGTCGTTACAACAAATATATACAATAACAACTAAAAGAGCTTATGATACAATTTGTGCCAGAAGTACAAAGTAATTAACCCACTATGAACACAACAGCAACTACAACAGAAGTACAAGACTATTGTCTCTCTGTGCTGCAGAAAACGTGACAGAAAGACATGGCAACAGTGTACTTTCTGCAAAAAGTTTGTTTGTACTGCACATACCTGAAAAAATTGGTTTGTTAAAATTCTAACGCTTAACTTGTTAATCAATTTTTGTATTTGATATTTTTGCTAATTAAAGTTTTCGTTCCATAGCATTGGCCTTGCTAGATGTAAATAAGAGTCCAGTGTCCTTGTAATAACAAAAAATGGTTATTTTAATTTGTTTTAGACTTTCAAACAATTGATGTACAAGGACACCTCATCCTTGGTAGTTATCGTAAAAAAAAATAGGTTGGGAGGATGCGGGTTAAAAGTAGAAAGATTCAATTCAGATAATTCAGTGAAATTATAACATCTGCAAAAAACTAGACAATATGGTTAATGAAGCTTTTTTAACTTTGCCGGTGCTGAGCATGGCGTATCTGTTGTCAGAAAGCCATCAAAAACTTTGAATTTGGAGTTGCGTGATACCTACACAAAGGAAGACGATATTGCTTAAAGCAGTTGATGATGCTTTAAAAAAATATCTTTGTTTCAAACCTTCGATATTTGTAGTAGTAGGAATAGCAGTATTATTAGATGATAGCTGCTATTAGTTGTCGAAAATCACAGTTGCAATTTATTATTTCCTACTGTTTGTCTAGAACCGATTGCCTAATCATAGCATACGTTTTAAAAAGCGGCTATATCCTTTACAACAAAGCGGAAAAGCAATTTAGATTTCTCGCTGTGACGCAAAATTATCAAAATTACCAATGACTTTTTTATTGTAGGTTATGCAATATTGCTTATTACTAATAAACCAAAGGAATTAAAATGATACCGAGGCGGGGGTTAATTGTTGTTAAAAACTGATAATGTTAATAATCTTATTTAACTTGCCATTTTCTGTGCTGTTGTATTATACGTATACAAAGGCTTCAATTGGACTTTATTTGTACATTTTTATTACATTATTACTGTTGTCTTTTGCAGTGGTTTTCTGCGATTATGCTGCCTCAGGACGTTCGTTACAGTTTATAGAAGAATATATAGTTCGTGAAGTTCTACCATGCTTCGGAAGTACGCATTCAACAATAAATATTACATCAATACAGACATGCCTTTTTAGGTAAGTAACCCCAATTAGGAACATCCCGGAAGCTGAAACTCCGTCCTTTAATTACATAATAGTGAGCTATTTAACACTAATTTCTTATCGAATTAAGGGAGGAAATTGAATTAGTTTCTTTTTTTATAGACAAGAAGCACGAGACATTGTTAGAACTGCTGTAAATGCCTCCGATGAAGATGCTGTAATTTTTACGGATCATGGCTGTAGTGGAGCTATTAAGAAACTTATTACAGCTTTGGACTTACGGGAGCCACCTATAGTTTTTACTTTTCCTGCGGAGGATTATGATAGTTTAAGATTATGGCAGGAAACGGGTGCCAAGGTGAGTTAATGTATATACCAGAATCGAATTATTTCTAGACGCCTTGAAACAACCTTAGTTAGAGCTATTTCATTTTAAGAAGAACCCAACGTCATTTGACAAATTGCGCAGAAACGTAATATCGATGGCATAGCTGAGGTATTACTGCGATGGTATGACTACAGAAGCTTGACGCGACACTCTCAGTGTCGTTTTAAAGGCCATATAACTCTTGGGAGTTTTTCGGCTTGTTGATGTTCTGATTCCATGAGTTTTGTTTTGTTTAACAGGTTGATCTTCTTAAATAATAAATAAATATATATGTTGGACTGAATTCCAGGAGACCTGCTCCTGCAGTCCTTTTCTTTTGATGCGGTGAGCAGTTTCCCGGATCTTCCCCCTTGTTGTCCTCCTACTACATAGTATTCCGGATCCTAGGTCCACTGGCCTGTGGTTTTCGCCTAACAGGACTGGCTACTCGCCACAGGCCGCTCCATCGTCAGGTAGCTCGTCTAAACAGGACTGACGGATGTGCATCCCCGACGACTTTACTTGTGTACCCATTCCTCGGCACCCCGCATAGCTGGAGAACTCCCTCAGGACGTCACCGTTCCGCTGCCCACCTTTGATCGCCCGAAGGCGGTGGTCGGAATACGTGAGCTGTTACCCCATCGGAGTCTGGGCAACAACTGCGATGGTTTAAAGGGTGCGTTTTATATATATTCTCACATACAAAGGTGCGTGCATTTCTTATTCATTTCAAATCGGAGTAGAATAATTAGAATTTAGGGAAGTGTTAAAGTTATCGTTAGCTGATATTATAATTGAACCATAATGACGTTATGGTTGATTACAAAACTCGACGCCACTGATATCTGAAAACTGCAATACCTAATTATATATAATGAAACTATTACAAATAAGCCAAAACTGGGGTACAAAAATCCGCTCATTTAAACCAATGTAAAAATAAAGGAAGTTGCGCTTATAAGTAATACATGGATATTGTCTCTATATGAAATATGTTATGTGCGTCATGAGGTCGGAACTGAATGTTCTCCCACACCTTGATTATAGTTACCAACTTTGAACACTAATTGCGTACAAAGCTAATTCTTACACAATATTAGCACATATATTTTTTAGTTAACCCTATTGAAATCCTTTTTTTTATTTCCCATTACAAATACACAGACAAATCCTTTTACAATATTAGCACATATATTTTTTAATTAACTCTAAAGTAAACTGTATTACACAATATTTGCACAAAGTAATTTTTTAGCACATCTAATTGTAGCAGCTTGTCTATCTCACAAGCCCTGAGGGCATTTTTATTAACTTGCTCTTTTAACACGCTATTGATGTCAGAACTTCATGTTATCTCACTCCTTGAAGGCGTATATACCAACTTTGAACAGTAATTGCACATACTGCAAATTCTTTTGCATTATTGATGCCTACTTATTTTTATTTATATATATATATTTAATTAATCCCAGAGTATGCAAGACCTTCTTAACAAATTTTAGCACATCTAGTATCATCGGTGTTGTATATTTTACAATTTACGAGTTACGTCACAGTATTTGCAAACCTAGCACGTATATATTTTTGCAATACACAAGCAAATCCTTTACAATATTATTTACACATATAATTTTTATTTAACCTCAGAGTAAGTCATGCACACAACATTTGCACAAAGTAAATCTTTCAAACCCTTCCAATAACATATACCACTGTGCATTATTTTTGCAAATTAGACGTACGAGGTGCCAAGATATAGGTGTCACGAATCTTTAATTTTATACGGTATACTCCCAACATTTAATTTTTTATGAATGGGTTCAGAACATTTTGCAATTTACGGATAACAGCACTCTGTAAACGATAAGCCTTTAACCTTTTTGCTAGATCCACTTACCAAATTTTAGCTCATCTAGTATCATTGGTGTGGTATATTCTACAATTTGCGAGTGACGTCACACTATTTACAAATCTAGCACGTCTATGTCTTATATTTGCACAGTATACTTGCCAACATTTATTTTTTATAGAAATGGCTTTAGTATATTTTGCAATTTACGGCGACGTTACACTATTTGCGTTTGCAAATAACTCTATATTATCTTCGCTAGACCTGTTTGAAAATTTTAGGTACTAAAACCAGGGAGTTTAATTTAATACATAAATAACACACTTGTTACATATAGTAAAAGTACATTGCTAATTATTAATATATCTAAACCTACACCATATACGTTCTACGTGTTGACTATATTTGTATACATTCTTATTCTCCATATTTATATGGTATACTTGTCAACATTTAATTTCTGCAGGGTAAACACTTAGTAATAAAATTCAACCCTGTACAAATACGCTGGGTTGCCCGCAACATACACGAATATATTATACATTTTTACCAATTATTAACAATGTCCTGATAAAAAAAATTCCATTTAGTTTAATAAGAACAAGATGATACAATTAAAGCATAAGTAAGAAAATTATATTTCAAACCCGTTTGAAAAAAATTTACCACAGTAGATGGATATGATACTTAATATCTCATAATCATGCATTATCAATATTAAAATATGTATTTATAAACTAATGCAACGTTATGTTGGTAGTAAAATACCTAGGTTAAATCGGCCCCTCCGGAGCGGACCTAACCTAACCGGGAGAGGCGCTGACCGTGTTAAAGATGACAGTAAATTATATTGAGAGTCTCATTTAGCATATCAAATTTACTTTGTGCATCCTATTGGGCCTGTCGAAAAATGTCATATATACTTGACATGTCCAAAATAAGTTTTGCCATGTAGTCATGTCCAAAATATTGCATAACGTTGCATTAGTTTATAAATACATATTTTAACATTGATAATGCGTTATTATGGGAAATTAAGAATCTTATATCCACTAGCTGTGGTAAATTTTTTCCATCGGATTGGAAATATGATTTTCTTACCTATGCTTTAATTATACCACCTTGTTCTTATTAAATCAAATGGAATTTTTTTATCTGAACATTGCTAATAATTGGTAAAATGTATAATATACTCGTGTATGTTGCAGGCAATCCAGCGTACTTGTATAGCGTTAAATATTATTACTGTCTGCCGTGTTAAAATTATAAATTGGTAACTACAGTTAGTGGCATATGGCGTGTTAGATGTCCAGCAGAAATCAAATATTGGCAAGTATACTATATAAATATGAAGAATGTTTATAAATATAGGGCAACACGTCGAAAGTA
Source organism: Platerodrilus igneus (assembly GCA_036346225.1). Taxonomy (NCBI): domain Eukaryota; kingdom Metazoa; phylum Arthropoda; class Insecta; order Coleoptera; family Lycidae; genus Platerodrilus; species Platerodrilus igneus. Next base: position 10,065,448 of record JARFIW010001670.1, on the reverse strand, counting down.
TGTGGTGTACGTTTAAATATATTAATAATTAGCAATGCATTTTTTACTGTATGTAAAAAATGTGTTATTTAGGTATTAAATAAAACTCCATGGTTTTAGTATCTAAAATTTTTAGAGTTTTAATAAACAGGTCTAGGAAAGCAAATAAAGATTTGTTGTTTACGAATAGTGTGACATCACCCGTAAATTGTAAAATATACTGAACCCATTTTTATAAAAATTAAATCTTAACAAGTATACCATGTAAATATGGGGAATATTGGCACCTATAGGCAAAACATAGTACGTCTAATTTGTAAAAATAATGCCTAGTGGTATATATTATTTGAAAGGTTTGAGAGATTACTTTGTGCAAATGTTGTGAACGATGGCTTACTCTAGTGTTAATTAATAAATGTATGTGTAAATATTGCGAATGATTTGCTCGTGTATTGCAAAAATATTTATGTGCTAGGTTTGCCAATAGTGCGACGTAACCCGTAAATTGTAAAATATACAACACCAATGATTCTGGGTGTTCTAAAATTTGGTTAGGTCTTGCATACTCAGGGATTAATTAAAAATATATATGCGCCAATATTGCAAAGGAATTTGCCGTATGTGCAATTACTGTTCAAAGTTGGTAACTTCACAATCAAGGAGTTAGATAACATAAGTTGTGTCGTCAATGGTATGTTAATAGAGCAAATTAATAAAAATAAAATCAGCACTTATGAGACGGACAAGCTGTTGTGATTAGATGTGCTAAAAGATAGCTGCAAATATAGTGTAAGCTGGGTTAATTAAAAAATACATGTGTTAATATTGTAAAAGGATTTTCCAATGTATTTGTAATGGGAGTAAGAAAAGGATTTGCAATAGAGTTAATTGAAAAATATATGTGCTAATATTGTGTAAGAATTTGCTGTGTATGCTACTGTTCAAACTTGGTAACTATACAATCAAGGAGTGACGCTCTGGTGGAGCGTCAACCCAACGGGCGACTAGGTCATTCCGTATACATAAAACCAACACGCACAGACAGATACCTACATGCGTCGTCACATCATCATCCGTCACAAAAATCATCGGTAATCAACTCTCTAATACACCATGCAATTAAGATTTCACAACCAGAACATTTATCCAATGAACTGACCCATCTGAAAACCAGTCTTATAAAAAACGGCTATTGCAACTCGGATAGCGGCAGAGTAATAAACCGGCATCGGCATCCAACACGAACCCCTAAACCATGCTGTAATTCAGACACACGATCTTTAGCAATCCTTCCATATATACACAGAGTAACAGACCAAATTGGCAAAATTCTACGTAAACACAATATCAAAACAATCTATAAGCCCGCAAATAAAATTTCACAAATATTACCAACCAAAAGATCCAGAAAACACTCTTAAAGCCCTGTATTAACTCTTCCAACCCGTTTTTTGTTTTGTGCACATAATGATGTTGGGTTCTTCAAATAGTGCAATACCTGTACTTTAGAAACTGCTTCTATTATTATTGTCTAAAATATATAATTAAACGAGTATTATAATCTAAATTAAATACTGGGCTATTAACAAGTAACAATACGTGTTCCGGGTTTGGACCGTGCCATATTAGGTATTAATAAAATTGAAGTTTCAGTCACTTTTCTGAAACGCTTCATCAAACAACACAAGGATCGACTACTTTTGAATATGAGAAAGGTGTCTTGCAATAAAGAGTAAATGTACAGAAAATTGCTTTTGTAAAAGTGGACATTTTGGCAGGTCTGTTGGTTAGATAGGTTTGCATTTGACTACTAATCCCAAGGTCCTGGGTTCAGTTCCCAACATGGACCACTTGAAAATGTTAGGCGAGCATTTTTCACAAAAATACACTCTTGATTGATCAGATGAGAGGTAAAATGTAGGTCTCATACGTGTGTTGTGCGTGTATGTGTGTGTTGCAGGTATAATAAATTGTGGGAAAATTCTTTCACATAGTTAACTCAGGAAAATGGCAGTAACAGTGAGGTGAGCTGTAAAGTTTGCTATACAATCTTTTGTGTATTTTTTCAAGCCATTCAGTGTTAAGGATGAAACGGATTCTGATAAAGATAAACACCTCAAGAGTTGACAAACATTTATTAAAGTGTCAAGCATCACATTGTCTAACAGTTTGGATCACAATTTAAAATTAGATAAAGTATTATATGCTGATAGTAAAAGTTGCTAATCTTAATTGCGGACCCACAAAAACTACATCTTTGGCAGTAGAAGTTGTAGGACAAAAGGCTGTAGAAGAAGTTATTCGGATGTTAAATTCAGAACAGTGTTACTTATTTTCCATACAAATTCATGCATTCAATAGAAAAAAAAATTTTTCCAATTGCTATTCAGAATTTTACAAAAATAGTGGTGTAGAGAACAAAATATTAGATTGATTGAGTCTGCAGATGAATCATTAGATGGTATTTTTGAAATGGTGATGAAAACAATTTAAATTTAAAGATTGTCAGTGGCTTTAGTGTAAATAATACTAATACTAATTTTGGATGAAATAAATCTGTATTCAAAAATCTATACTATACTAATATTGAAATTTTAAAGGCAAAATGCCATGCCTGTATCATTCATAACTCGGTTAAGTATGCATTAGAAAAACAATCAGTTATACATGTTGATATTAAAACCATAATTTATAAGGTATGTTCCTATTTTGTTCAATCAGAAAAGTGAAGAACAAATTTAAAAGGATTTTGCAAATTTGCAGAAATACCTTGTAGAGAACATTTTGTCACTTAAAAACAAGATGGTCGTTGCTTCAACCATGTATACATCGAATATTGGAAAATTGGCCTGCCTGGGTATCGTATTTCAAAAGTTCAGTAGATGCAAAAAAATTAAAAGACTTCTGTTGTTGTCAGAATGTTCATATAAAATTGTAGCTATACTATTTTGTGATAATATTCTAACGGCATTTTGAAAAACCATAAAAATCATAGGGTAATAAAATTACTTGCACTGAGTTATTTTCCATTATGGCAGAACTAACAACATCTTTGAAGAATAGAAGAATTAATAATTATTATGGATTTATCGTTGACAAAAAATTAAAGACATTGAATTTTCTGAACAAGAAAGATTTTGAATGTGTGTTTTTATAATTTTGTGTATGTGCAGTTATATATTTAAGAAAGTATTACATAAAATTAGTTTTAGACATAAATAAAAATAAAACATTAAATTAAAATGATGTGGTAGAAATATGTGAAATTTTCAATTTCAAAGAAAATGCAGGTTGTACGTGGATAATCTGTTTAATAAAGTGATGGTACTCTAAAGGTTGTGCAAGGAGTCAGAATTTTTAAAGAAAAATCTGTCCGTTTACAATAAATAGTGGTGTATTTTCAATAAATCTGAATTGGATAATGTGTTTCATATTGTCGTATTTTCTTAGTACTCCCAAATCAAACGCATTTTTGGAACAAATTTTTTGAATAAGGAATACAAAATGAAGAAAATAGCAGAATAGTTGTATACTGCACTTAATTAAAAGTGAATCTATGATTTATTTTAATTTGAGCTGTTGATGTGAAGAATTTTATCAATACGCATTAGACGAAAAGTGCCTTTAGCTGCTGCTAAAAGTAATAAAAAATATTTGTTCAAAATTGAAATGTAACAAATGTAGAACCAATTAAAAAACGAGTTTTTCTGTCCTACTCATATTATTAATATTGTCTTCTGTAATAAAATTCAAAAGATAGTAGCCTACTTGTGGCAAAGTAATTGAATAACGATGAGAAACCCATGGTTTATAGAGAAATAATCACTTGCAACATTATAAACAATGCATACTGATTGGTTGTTCCTACTATGTTTAAGCAAAAGTTACGGTTTGTACTCCAGTGCATTCATTATGTGAATATAGAGAGAAATTAATAACCATCTTACTGATTTCCACAGATTTTCCAATTTTTGTACTACAGAAAAAAGTATTTTAAATGTAAGTTTTATTTGGACATAATTAATAGAGTTTCATATCTAGTTCTGTAAATAAAATATTTATCTAACAGGTAATTATAGTGATAAAAATTATTTAACCTTGTTGCCAAAAATCGACTGTAAAATAAATTCCTCTTAAAAATGAAAGCTAATCTCGATGGGTCACACTGAAGCAACTGACAGGAATCCGTTGGTTATTCATTGCTGTTGTAAACAAGTATGACATAAATATAGTTGTGAAAAATAAGTTCATAAAACAACTTGCACAATGAAATTTTTAGGAATTGAATCAAGTGTAAATACATCATAAAGCAATTACATACATCATACATATAATAAAGCTGCAGTGTGTTTTACATTAAGGCATTTAATAATATGTTTACGAAATGATAACGTACTCGCCTAGTTTATTATAAGTTAATATTTTCTAACACAAACACAAAATATTTTTTTAAAGATTATGTTCTATATAAAATTTAAGGCAGAAAATGAGCATCTAAATGTATGGTTAATATATAGCATTTTGAATTCTGCAGAAAATATTTTTGTAAAATAAAATTATTTATAGTAGTTCGATCATTTTAGTTATTTACAAGTAACGAAGAATGCCAAAAGACGGGAATTTAAGTGAAATTTTGATGTTCAGATCAGTGGTTTGTGAATGTGTGTGTGTTTGCCATATGTATAAAGGGGGTTTGCGAAAATAATCATGTGAAGGCGAAATTTTAAACCATTAGCATAAAACACTACAGAAATCATAAAGTTGCATACATATGTTTACGGCACCATTAAAAATTTAAAAATAAAAGTAAAGCACTACATCAAATATGTGTTAAAATCTTGAATATTAGCTCAAACCCCTGTGAGCTGTCAAATCTTTAAAGGTGGATAGAAGCATGCAACAGAATTTTGTACCGAAACCGCACCACCCACAAGCCTGTACGGTGTATGTCATTACCTAACAGCATAACACTATAACATTGTAATATTGAGGGTCTACTGACTGTCAGTATTTAACTGTCACATCAAAGAAGTGAAACACGCATAGGTTCACATGCCTGGCAAGTCTATGTAAATTAGCCATGCTTTATTTTTCTGTTATTGTTTATAGTCACTTAAAAGGGTATTGCATTGCAGTGAACAAATGAATCTATCAATGATTTAATAAATAGTTACAGACTTTCTCCGTTTTCAACAAAATAATGCATAAGTGTATAGGTGCTGCAGTAACCTTTGTCTTGTTAACCGCACTTTACAAGAAAGGCAATTATTTTTCTATGATGAAATGACAGTGTTTTCTTATTCATTGAATATGCAATACACAATTAACAAAATCTTTTTGATGTGTAACAAAAATTTGTGACCATCTTACCAGGATGAAACTTTACTCCGCTGACTATGTGACATTTTCATTTATCTGAAAACTTTCACTTGCCAATTCCAGTTCCACTGCTGAATGGCATGTGCATTAGTTCTACGCAGACTTTAGAGTTAGACGTTTGATCACAACGAGGAGAGTAGAGTCAAATTAAATAGTACGGAGGCTTGTGTAATGCGAGTGATTTAGTTTGCAGTTAGTAGTTCACTTCAGTAGCTTTGTTTAGTGGAGTTCTTCTTGTGTAAATAACTTTTGATAATTTTTATTTCACAATTTTATTTTGGATCGATGGTTGAAAACAGGTTGTTTGGTCAGTTTGACAAAATGCTGGACTAGTAGTCAATTGTTCATCCTTCAGCTTCAGCACCTGATTTTGAAGCTACACAGTGTGGTGATATTAAGAGTTGTAGTGAATTACCATCTCATCCTACTAAAAACAATACAAAAATTCGGAAGCAGGGTGAGAAAAAGTAAAAATATGACAGTGACTATTTACAAATAGTTTTTTATTTTACTGGGGAAGAGTCCAAACCTATAGGCTTTGTGTCATCTGTAACAAAATTCTTGCCAACAATAGTTTAAAACGAATACTTCTTTGTAGACTTCTTAAAACAAATCATCCGACATATAAGGATAAACCTGTTGATTATTTAAAAAAATTAGTGGATAATAAAAAATGTAGTATCTTTTCTTTCCTGTCAGCTTAGAACGAAAATAGGAAAATAGCTCTTGAGACATCATTTCGAATAAGTTATTAAAATGCACATACATTGGCAGAAAATTTAATTGGACCATGTGCAAAAAATATCTCAAAGTGGTATGTTTGGAGAAAAGGTAGCAAATGAAATTGACCTGATTCCTTTATCAAATATAACATAACGGAATTTCTTGAAGATAGGATTTAAATAGTTACAATAATTGACTATGTATCTAATATTTAATTTTAATTAATGACTATCTACATAAATGTAGCTAATTTTTATATTTTATTTATATTTTAATTTTATTTGTACACATTGTTGACTATTTCTAATATTGGTTGTAGAAGTGTGCATTATCATTACATTGATGGGAACAAATAAATCTATCTATCTATCTATCAAACAATACAGTATCGCATAAAATTAATTATTAGGCCAATGATGTAGAAAATGAACTTTTGCAGATGATAAAATTGAATCATTTTATGATTCGGCTAAACAAATCAACCAATGTAGCAAACACTGCAATATTATTGCTCGTTTATGTTAGGTATGTCTTTAAGAATACGACAATGAAATAAGATGATCTTTTTGTGTAGGCATGTGCACAGATGGTGCAAAATCAAAGATAGGAAAATTTTCTGGTTTTGCAGCACGAGTGGAATTGATCAACTAGAACATTGAATGGAACCATTGCTGTATTCATAGACAAGCAAAGTGATCTGCTATTCTAATTGATACTGTAAAATTGTAAATATTATTAAATCACGTGCTACAAACTGCTGGCTATTCAATGCGCTTTGTGAGGACTTTGGAACCCTTCGTGTTTTGTTAGTGCTTTATCCAGTGAATTGAAAACTGAAGTTTAAACGTTTTTTATTCATTATCCATTTCATTTGTCCTCTTGTATTCGATATTCTTTGATTGCAAAAACTTGCTTACTTAGATGACGTCTTTTGTAAATTAAATGAGTTAAATCTGTTGTTATGCCTCAGGTGTCACCATTTTCAGTGTACATGATAAAATTAAAGCCATGCTAAAAAGTTCAACTTTTGGATGCAATGTCTAGAGATGAACAAATACAAATGTTTTGGTTGTCTCGTTTTTACCAGAAAAGTCAATTGAAACTTGACGAAAATATTAAAAGGAATATATGTAAATATCTGAAACATATTCAGTTAACTTTTGAGGACTACTTTCCTAATATACAAACAAATAGAGAGCTAGTCCTTTTAAACAAGATGTAAATTTAAACATGTCTCTAACTTTACTAGACAAAGAAAAACTGAGTCGAATAAATGTTCTTTCTCACTGAATTAATCATGTATTCATTTCGTGTAACTATCACTTTAATTTTATTAATTTTTGTGGATGTTTTAGTTTCTTGTTATAAATTATTGTTTGTTATGGAAGGTAGTCCTACTATATTTTACTGTTTTCCTTACTGTTGCTAACAACTACATAAGGAGTTTGTCAATTTCATTTAGAGGTTAGAAGAGGTTTGTGAAGAGAAAGGCATTGGAAACCACTGTATTAGATCATAATGCTAGAAATAAAAATAATAAGTGCATAAGGTTTGTGTCTTTATGTGATATAACTTCTAGCGAGAAAAAGAACAACTAACAATATCATTTACTACATAGTACATTCATATGACAACTAACTCTCATTTTTAGTGGCAATTCTTATCTTCAGTTGATTCCTTGAGTGTTTTACTAATTGTAACTCTATTTTAATGAGCCATCGACATAACAGTCTCACCTGCTATTCTTTTTCTCTTATTCGGCATGGAGAACTTTCATAATCCTGGATATATAGTGGAGGTTGACTTACTTTTGTCGATTTATGTATATAGAGTACCAGCTTGTTCAGAAGATATCCTGAACGTAGTGCCATTTCTCGTTTGTAAACGTTTTGTTTTAGGTATTTTTGATGAACGAAGTTGGTATATGTGTCATTTAAGTAAACCATCATTCAACCTAATCTGGCAATATAAATATCCATCAATTTCAAAAATTAAACCTTAAAAGGTATAAAAACTCAGAGCCTCTCCATGAAACTTATATGGGGAGGCTCTGATTTTTTATACCGTTTAAGGTTTAATTTTTAAAAATAATGGATATTTATATTGCCAGATTATGTTGAATGCTGGTTTGCTTAAATGACACATAAACCAACTTTGTTCATAAAAAATACCTAAAACGAAACGTATAATAACTCAGAGCCTCCCCATCTAAGTTTCATGGGGAGACTCTGAGTTTTTATACGTTTTAAGGTTTAATTTTTGAAAAAATAACCCAATTTTGAACAACTATGACGAATAGATTTATTTGTACATATATTTTTTATAGTCCTACCCTTACAAGATATTTTATTTCTTTCATAAAAATCTTGATTGCTTTCTTTCCCTCATGGATAATTGACGGGTGTTACAAGAATGTTTTTGAACACTTTCATGTTTGTGTGGTCGTATTGCATCTGTATATTTATGCAGGCAATTTCTCGTATTGGAGCGATGTGGTCCTAAACTTGAAGAGAATTTTTTGTACCTTCTTAGCCATACTTCCGGGTTTATTTGTCATTGCCTATAGTCTATTTTTGAATGTTTGCACATTAAGTTCTGCTAACTCGTTTGTAGCAGGGTGTCCTGGTGTCGTAAATTTTTGAAAAATTTTATTTTTCTTGCAATATGATACATATGTCACTTAAAAAGATCGTTGTATTATCAGATACCACCACTGCTGGTAACCTACGTAAACAAAAAATGTCTGGCAATAATACAATGGTTTTTGCTGATGTTGGTGCATCACAGATGACTCTAGCATCCAACCATTTTGACATAGCATCCACAACCAGAAGAAAATGAAAACCTTGAAATGAACCAGCATAGTCTAAATAGATCCTGTCCCAATTTTTTGCAGGCACTTTCCAGTGATGCAGGGGAGTTTTCATTGGTAAAGCGAAAAGGACGCGCATGCCTGTCAAGACCTGACCATGTGTTAATTGTCTTTTTCAATATTTACCCAATAACAATATTTTCTGACTAATTGTTTCATTTTTACTATCCCTATGTGGGTACTGTGAGGCTCAACAAGATCTAATGGTTGCAGTTTTGATGGTACTACGACCCTTTTCCTTTGAACAAAATTTCATCTTCCAACATGTAACGATCGTTCAGTTGTTGATTCATTTGATAGAGCTTGGTCTTTATGCTTATAAAACTGCATGTTTATCTGTGGCATTTCTGATAGAATCGGCGTTAAACTGTGTGGGGCGGCTCTATGGATCAGACAAGTGTGTGTATGACTGCTGATCCCGAGGACCCGGGTTTGATTTCCGACACGTACCACTTGATAAATGTTAGGCGAGCATTTTTCACAAAAATACGCCCTCATTTGGATGAGAGGTAAAATGTAAGTGCCGTACGTGAGTGTTGTCACTGACATTAAAGCTACCTACTTTGCTTGGAATAGCAAGGGTACTGAAAAATTCAAAATTTCCAGGTAAAAAGAACTTGCTTCCTGGCCAATGTAGTACCTTCAGGTGGGGCATTGGAAAGACGAATGTAGGTGATCAACCGTATGGTTGAAATTTCAGACATAGCAGAATAGCAAAGTTGATTAACTTCTTCATTTAAAATCTTATCGATAGATGGACTGATGTGGGTGACGGCTTGCTATAGATAAACACTCAACATTTATATGTTTGATTGCCTTCCTGTATTCAAAATTGATTCTCGCAAAATAATGCTGCATACCAAAATAATCTTCCATGTGTCATAGTCAGAAGCTTTGAATTTTGATGAAAAATCCGTGTTACGCGAGTGGTTATCTGTAATTAATGTATACCTTCTTCCATATAGATACACGTAGAAATGATAAACATTGAATATGATTGCAAGTGCTTTGTCATCTAATTGACTGTAATTGATTTCACTCGAAGATAAAGACCTTGATGCAAAAGCAATAGGCTTTCAATTCCACTAATTACATATGACAAAATACCAGCAACTCCAGTGGAACTGGCATCACATACTAACACCATTGGCAAATTGGGGTAGTAAGGAACTAATATCTGATCACCAGCAATTTCTTGTTTTGAACACCGCTTCACATGCACTGGATTAGTAAAACTTTATATGTGCTTGTAATAATTTTTTTAATGGATAAGTTATAGTAGACAAATTTTTAATAAAACTCGAATAATATGTAGCTATTCCAAGAAATCGGCATATCCCATCAGAATCACTCGAACGCGACATCTCATTAATTGCCCGTATCTTAGCAGGAGACTTAAAAATTTGATTCTATTCGATAACTTACCCCAAGTATTTTGTTGTTTTGAAATAGGTACAAATATAAATGTAAATCGAATTGTTTAAGCCTTTGAAGACATGCCATAAGGTTGACTTGACATTCTTCACTCGTGGATCTGTGAATTTTGATATCATCAAAGTAGGAGTGAGTAATAGACAAGCCGGTTAGAGTTTGATCAATGATTCTATTAAATTCAAAAGGGCGGTTTTTATTCCAAATGAAAGGCAATGCATGCGATAGGTACTATGATGTGTGAATATTGTTTAAATGCAATTTCCTTCATTATCAACAACTAGATGGCAAAAAAATTGCGAGTTCTTTAAGATGATAAGTATCTCTTCAGTACTAGAAATTGGATATTTAGCCGCAACTAACTGTTCATTAAATCCTACCTTGTACTCAATACAAAGGTGAAGTCCATCATCTGGTTTTGGAATAACACGCATTGGATAACCCCAGTTGTTGTTATGGATTTTTTAAGTAACTCCAGCACTCTCAAGATCATCCAATTTTTTTTTCGGTCTTTTACCTTAAGGCGTATGGCATACTTCTATGTTTAACAAACCAGGGTTTATCTCGCAAATTCAGAGAAATTTTAAATTTGGACACACACATCCTACTCTTTCCTTAAAACTTTATAAATGTCATTTAGGTCTGTTACTACTTTGACGTCAATGAGGTTTGAAAAATCAAATTTTTGTAATTCGATATCAAAATTACAGATCTATACATGTCCCAAAAGTGGGTGAAATTTATCTTAGACTACATAAATTTCTTCATCTGACGATCTATTGTTATGGCGGACAGATACGACAACTTTTCCAAGTGAATAAAATATGTAGTATATGACCTAAATCTGATATTTGACTTTTGAAGTCATCTAAGTCGATTTCAAAATGTTGTGCTTTATCTTTGATAAATACAGTTGCTAATATTTCTTTGCACCATGAAATCCTGTACTCTTATAGATGTCAATAATTTGATTGAATTCAAAAGATTCACAACTCAGTGTATCTTCCTGAAGTTGATAAGCATTCGTTTTTAAATGTCTTTTTCTGGCTAGTAGTGTGCAAATGCATACTTTCTTGACATGCCCTCTTACCAAAATCAGAACATTTTAGATTGTTAGTAACGATTCTACATTCTTTTGATAAATGATTAGGTTTCCCGCAGCGTATACATAATTGATCGATGCCTAATTTTTTATAGGGAACATGTTCTTGATCCTGGAAATTTTCTAGACTTGTAGCAGCATTTATTTTCTCAATGTTCTAGTTTAGATGAATGCTTGATTTTTTATATTGAATTCAAATTTGTACGTGAATATAAGGACAACTCCTTACTGTCTAACGTTGATGGTTCAAGAGTGAACATTTTTGCTACAATGTTATAATATTCCTGATTACTGGAATGCAGTAGGCATTCACATATAGAGTTGTCACTATACCCCTTATAAATTGTGTTCTAAGAAATTTATCTGCGATGTAAACAAAACCTGCAAGCAATTGTATTATGTCTTAGTTCAACAACATATTCTGCAATGGATTGATTTTCAAGTTGATATCTAGAAATTATTTATTTAATAGTAATTTTCAACTACTTAAAAGGGAGTATGTCAGCATAGCTGTTATTCGCATATTCCAGTTACATTATAATATCTTTTGACATTCCAGAAGTTTTTATGTGCAAGTTTTTTAAAATCGGGAACCGATTCTACGTAAAAAAATTTTTATATTTGTTAAATATGTATGCACTGTTGAATTCAAACAACACTTAAATTTAGAAGTTTTATGATGCGATATGGTTAGTTGGTTGATTGTGAAGTTGATCCATAAAGTTTGCTGGTTGATAGTCAATACTGATAAAACCTGTCGAAATTGTGCTTCGTACATACTTATTTGATTTTGATTCTTATTTCGTAGTTTTCCTCGTCGTCAATTTGTTCTGTCTCTATTTGATATAACTTCTAGAGAGAAAAAGGACAACTAATATCATTTATTATATTAAGTAAATACAATAACTAACTCTCATTTTTAGTAACAAATCTGATTTTCAATTCATTGCTTGCTTGTTTTACTAATTGTATCTCTACTCCATAGACATAACAATAAGTGCGGTCTCCATTGCGCAATGAGATAAACGAAAAAACTGTTAGCCCAAAGGTCCCGGGTTTAATTTTTATATACAGTTACTCTTGGAAAAAATGTAAGGTGAGCAGTTTTTTTAAATAATTTACATTCTTTCAAATGAAAGCTAAAGCCAGAAACCTCATATAAAACTGTTTTTATGTCCCTTTTAAAAAACTTACCTTACTCAGAACAGTAAAGGTTTAACAAAAAATTCAAAATCTCTGTATGCATTTTCCTCAGCTCCTGGCATTGGCAACTAAGCATAGTTGCAAAAATAAGCCAATATAAAATAAATAATTTATGTGTGCATATTTACTGATTAAATGTTTTTTGTTTAACAACAAACATGATTACATAGCACCAAAATTAAAAATTAAATACAAGAAAATTTGTAATAAGGAAGTGTTGTTACTCTGTTGAAAGTTTCCTACGCAGAATAGGATCAACTTCTTAATCCTTGTAATACCCTCCTCTAAAATTCAATTTACAAAAAAATGCAACATAGCAATTTATATAAAAGGACGACAATGAAACATTTTGTATAATGTTCGTACATCAAACTACCTACAATTTCACAAGAAAAATAAAGAAAAGACTTGACATATTAATAAATTTAGGTATGTAAGCTTCAGACACATAGCATCTTGTTTTCAAAACATTTTATTATTGTAATTTATTGTAATAATACTTACTGTATGTGTCTTACATATCAGTATTACATACTACCTGTAAACAGTGAGTACTTTAAGCGAAAAATGATGCGATACTATACGGGGCTTTCTTAAACATTTTTGAAGTCTTACTCAGAACTCTAATGATAAACTATTATTAGATAAAAGTTTTGTAAATATGGAAAATATTAATCATATTAAAAAATATTCAGTGCATTAAATAAATCATATGTTCTAGATTATAAGAATATCAGAAACGAAAGAAGGTTTTCTAGACTTAAATGATCTTGAAGAACAACTAAAACTTCACCATAACATTGGAAGACAGCTGATTGGCTGCTTTGCAGTTGCATCAAATGTAACAGGAATTTTAGCAGATGATATTGCATGTTCTATTCTTTTACATCAGTATGGTGCTTTTGCATTTTGGGATTACAACACAGCTGCTCCTAGTGTTCTGATTGATATGAACCCTCAGGTACCAGGAGTTGAAGAAAGTGCTGCATACAAAGATGCCATTTATTTTTCAGGACATAAATTTATAGGTGGTGTGCAAACACCAGGTATTTAATATAATTTAACATTTCTTGCTTTGTTATAGAAATTTTTTGTAGGAGTCTTGGTTGCTAGAAAACCATTATTCAGACGTCGTGCAGTTGAAGAAAGTGACGGTTACATTGAGCGTAACAAAGTATTTTTGTGGTTGTCTTATCTGTTGATGTTAATATTTTACTTTCCAGAATTTTGAATCACAGGAAGAAGGTAATACAGCAGAAGTTGTTGAGACTATTAGAGTAGGACTGGCTATGCAATTGAAAGAAACCGTTACCATTACAAATATAACACAAAAACAAGAAAAGATTACTAAGTATGTTAACTTTTCTGTGTGCAGTTATTTATGTATATATTTTTCATACAGACAGTTTTTACAACACATTCGAACAATACCTGAAATAATCTTACTGGGTAATAAATCATCATCACTGAAAAGGCTTCCTATATTTAGTTTTATGGTTCGACATCCCAGAGGAACATTTCTGCACCACAATTTTGTTTGCGCTGTTTTGAATGATGTGTTTGGTATACAAGCACGAGGAGGCTGTGCATGTACTGAAGCATATGCACAAGATCTTTTAGGCATTGACGAAAACTTGTCAGATCAGTATGAAAATATTATGTTAGAAGATTGGTGAGTAGGATATGTGTATTTAATATTGATAGAATCTTATTAAATGACATCAATGAAGCTTACTGTGAGTTGTTTAATATTCTTAATTCTCATAAAACAACTGAAACTAAATCTGTTGAAATAATTAACCATTTTAGTAAGTTTATCAATTAAAATTTAATTACGTTTCTTGAACTAAAGTCTTAAATTAATATTAATACTTATCCTTTAATAAGTACTCAACTCCAATTTTTAGTAGAACTACCAATCACCATTACTTATTTGCATTTATAATTAAATTATTTTCTTCATCAAACCAATTTTGAACTCTTTGTAACACTGTATTTAGTTTTGCTGTAGTTGCGTCAGTGTTGGAGCTTTCAAGTGCAATCAGTATATCACCAGCAATCAGGTTTACAAAGACTTCATTTCCTATCTTACAAATTTTGTTTATGTATAAAGTAAATAACAATGATCCTAATATAGTGCCTTGAGGGACACCACAAAAATTATTTTCTGCTGGAGAATTTTGTTATGTGTTGATAGTAAATTAAAACTCGGTAATATTATAAAATCTGATGCACATGTTGTTAAGGAAGTTATTGTATTCGTTGCATCGGCAAAACTCTGAATATAGATTGTGAAGTTTAATAAATAATACGTACATATTTAATGTAGCTACTACTTAAACAAAAATATTCATTATCGAGATTAAAGGTTACATAATTAACCAGGCAATTTAATAACAAGTAGCAACAATGAGTAGGAATGCCACAAAAGGCTACCCACGTTACAGAAGCCCAAATTTTCAGCAGAAAATATTTGTGAATTTAATCACATAAGTTGCAATGTTTCAGTTTTCAAAGCAAAAATTGAACAGTATTTTATTATTAATAATCTACCAACTAGAGAAGAAAAAAACGGACAGTTTTATTTAATAATCTGAATGATGAGATATACGTTTCATTATGAAACCCGTGTGCTCCAGACTTGCCAGAAGTACTGAATTTAACAAATTTAATGAAATATTTAGAAAATCATTATTCCCCAATTCGATCTTTATTTGGGACTCGTAAAAAAATTTATATGCACATCGTCAAGACAATGAAAGTACTGTTGACTGGGCAGCAAGAATTAAAAATCTGGTATCAAATTGTGGCTTTGGCACTGATATCAAATTGATATTAAGAGTCTTATTTATTGTCGGTCCCCGGTCCCATATTAGATCAACACTTTAACTGAATCCCACAGAAACTACAACAACCCTAGAGGAACTAATCAGCGTTGCTCAAAATAAGGAAGCTGTACAATATGAAAGAAGTCAAGGTACTGCAATACTTAAGCAGGAATCCAACATTAATTTTGTAAAAAGAGGAAGTCTGAGGAAGCATGGTAAATCTACAAGCAGGAAGTAGTTCACACCACCACCTACAAGGTTAAAAAGATGTGGAGTCTGCGAATGTAGTAACCACTCTATGCAGAGAAGGTCACTTATCACCTGTATGTATAACGATAGTCCAGCATATTTTATTCGAATGGATAATGATGAAGTTGAAGATAATTTTGAAAGCAGTGTTTACCATAAATTTCTAATGTGCAAATTATGCATTGAAATTGTACCTCTTAATTTTGAAATTGATTCAGGTATACCACATTCTGTTCATCATCACTAGGTCTTCAGTTCTGGAACTGGTTAGATGTGTACCTTCATTGTTTCCCATTCTGAACTAACCTACACATTTCCCTGAAATTTGCACAGTTTGCATCTATCACTATCTGATCTAAGTCTACATCTATTTCCTTTTTCCTATCTATGCTTGTAATATATTCCATACTGTTCCGCAAAAATGCTTTAGAACGTATTCTGCCCTTCTATTTCTCATATTTTTTCCACATATATTTTTGTTTCCTTACTATTTTTATAACCTATTTGTTATTAACCTTGTCTGTCCATGCTATCATCCTCTTACATATGAAGCACATCATTCCAAAAGGCTGCTACAGTTTTTCTGTCTGATTTTTCTACTGCCCATATTTCATAGGCATACTGTGCTGTGCTCCACATATATGCTTTCAACAATTTTCTTCTTGTTTCTATGTTTGTTGTCTTTCATCATAGGCGCTGCGCCGTTCTTTCTTGTTAGATGCAGTTAGGTCCCCTTCTATTGTTTTACAATTATATATCCTATTTCTCCTACATTCAGTGGTTGTGAATGGGGGTAAGCAGCCTGTGGCTGCTAAGTTCCCCCAGCACTTGAACTATTGCCGATTTAATATTTTTTCCAATATATCTTTTCGCACAGTCAACATTAGTTGCAGATATTTCACAACCAACACCTGTAGTTGTTTATAATAATCGTCAGATTTATCTGCGCTTATTTTTTCGTCAATAGGTTTTTTTTTTTGTTTTACTGTTGGTAATGTACCTAACGTATTCTATGTAATATGTCCAATGTTTTTCAAGATATTGAATCTGTGATGAAACTTTTGATTTCTTAGGTAAAGCTTTAAGCATTATAAGTTTTAAAATCTCCAAACGCAAACTGAACACGCTTCTGTTATAAGAGACTGGCTAGTATTCAATATTTAAATGAAACAAATAGAGTGGAATCATGCGATTCTGAATTATATGTCTAACAACAGCGCAATAGCTTATTAACACAATATTGTATTTTTAAATAATTTGTGTAACGCTTTCTTGTTGGAACTTATTTAAGGACTTTGCAAATCATAAAAAGGTATCTCTAAAGCATAATTGATTAGTAATGTGATTATAGGAAAATGACAGTTAAAGATAAACATTTAATGCCAAACTGATTCAGCAGATGGCACAACAATGCACAAATTTAAATCCAAAGAAAGGCAATTTACAAAAAACATAAAGCTTACTTTTTATTAAAGTCATAGTTGAAGGTAGACTTTGTATTCCTTGCTTGTCAGAAATGTTCAGTGAGTTTTGTGAGGTCCGGATGTTTATTTTTCTTCAAATTCCTCGCAATAAAGTTGGCTGCTTAACCTACAACTTTAGGGAACACGAAAGATAATGGTATTTAAGAAGAAGGTAGAAATTTGCAGGTAAACTCCACTGTGTTTCACGCACTAACTGTTTACATCTATACGCTAAGACAGTTGAAGATAAAGTCGTAGTTAGGACCCGTCTTTCGCCTGAACTCGTCGTTGTTCCCACCCTCTGCCTAGCGTTTTCATTGCTTAGGGTGATAACCGCACATTCTTGAAGACGTGGGAAAGTGATGTTTTACAGAATACATAAATAAAATTGTAGGTTATTCCCCTGCAGTGTGTGTGTGTGCGTGCGTGTGTGCATGCGTGCGTATGTGCACACGTGCATGCATGTGTGTGGTGTGTGTGCGCGCGTGCGCGCGTGCATGTGTGTGTATATACATCAAATGCATTTGTAAAAGAATTTGTGTTTATAAAAGTGCATTCATACAAATTTTTTTAAATTGTTTAAAAGTTGATGAAAACAATGGCAATGTGTGTTTAATGGATATATTATTATATCTATGGAGAGTTTTTATTGGCGGCGAGTTTTGTTTGATTTCCATTTGAAAGATAGGTATATTAAATAAATTTTCAAACCTACCAGAATGGGCGGGGCAAAGAAACCTATTTTTTGTAATACAGAAGGAGAGTCTACCTCGTTTAAAATTTTGTATAGTAACAAGAGTACTATTACCATACAGTGGTTGAATAATTTTGTTATGCCTAATAGCTGTCGTGCAGCATTATATGAATGATATCCGATAACCCTATGAAGCGTCTTAAAATATAAGTGCTTGATAAACTTGTTTTGGACCGTTTCTAATATCTGCGACTGATATAAAGTGCCAAGGTTTCACTTTATACTAACCTAATTTATGTTACTTAAATTAATGATGGGAAATAATACTCCCAAGTTTGGATTAAAATCCCCTATTCAATTGCTGGAGTAAAACTTTGTGAAGTCCATAAAGGCATAACAATGTGTATGTGGCCTTTATTATACCATCACTTTTATAAATCAAGTTTGAAATAAGCTTTTGATGGAAACAATGGTTGATAAGGGAAATGTTCTGTACACTCTTAATAATTATTTAATGTATGTTACACATTTTAACTTTTTGGTAAGATGAAATCATACAGTATTAAGGTTGGACATATGACCGAACTGTATGCAGATAGATATTAAAAAAACATCGTAAATAGTTTTCCATTAGGGTCTATACAGTCTCATCAATTTTAGTCGACTGACTCTCTGAACATGTCTTACTAACTCTTTATCTTAAGATCATCTTAACAAATTACTACTGTAAAGTACTATTAATACTAACTAGGTAACAACTACACGCACAACTGGCTGCAATAGATCACTATTAATTATGTCATTCTGTTGTTTTATGAAATTCAGTATATTAAAAAGGAGTTATTTAATAATCTGCTCTGTGTTGAAGTATTATTTTAGATATATGTATTTAATAAATATAATTTTAGGCGACTCAGCAACCTTAATCTGACAACCCAAACTCCAACATTAGAATTACTACGACATGGTTTCACACGAATTAGTCTTCCATATTTTATAAATGATGCTGAGTTGGCATTTGTGATGGAAGCTATAAAGATGGTAGCCACTGAAGGATGGAAATTGCTACCTCAGTATGTGATAGACTGTGATACAGGCGAGTGGCGACATTACTCAAATTCTATATCCAAAGATCGTAAGTGGCTAGGTTCAATTCGTTACATTGATGGTAAAATGACCATGAATGAAAGAAGGATTTCTGGACCTGGATTATTTCCTCAAAGTTATTCAGAATGTTTACAAACAGCTCGTAATTTATTTAATCGGGCACGTAAAACAGCTAATCGTAATCCATATCCAGATCAAGGAATTATTTTTGATTCAAGAGGTGAAAAGCTACGATGGTTTATGTTGCCACAAGAAGCACAAAACTTATTAACAACTAATTCACAGAATGTTAAACATGATATTCCTTTTGACCCCGTAGGGTACAGTGGTTCAAAACGTAGTGATAAATCACTTAGTCCTTCGCGTCATTACAGTTTACCTTCTATAGATGATCCGAGATTAAATTTAGCATCACCTGTGCCATTTTTTATACACCAACCAGCTCAATTTATACAAGGACCCCCAAATTTTGCAGTTGGGGAAACAGTAAGTTCGACAATTTTTACACCTGTATTTCAGCGTGAACGCTGTTTAAGTCTTAGTGATCCAGTAGCAATTCCAACTGCAGCAACAAAATCACTGTTAAGTCCACAAACTAGAGCTAGTTTGGGTTTGGCCAAGTATCGTACTCGTAATTGTAGTTGCAGTAGCCAAACTGATTTAGTGTCCTTAGATTCAGATGCTAACTTATCACCAACACATAGCTTGAATATGTTATTTGAACGGACATCTCCAGCACCAAGTGCTGATTTAAAAGCATATGTTAATGAAATTTCTAAAGATCTGGCTACTAGTATAAAATCAGAAATACGAGAAGTAATTAATAAGGTTGAAAATGTTTTAGAAAATACTGATAATATTGAACATTATTGTAATGAACGCCATGGCAGTGGTAGTGAAGATGGTCGTAGTGATTCAATTTCAGCTAATGACGTTGCCGAATATTTAGAAAAAGTGTCAATTGAAATGGCTAATGAAGTAAAGTCTGAAATACGGGATGTTGTAAGTGCAGTTGATGTTTTTATAACACCAGAAGGACAAGAACGATTCCCATATTCCAGAACTACCAGTAATGGAGGTGAATCTTCTAATAATGAATTATTAGGCGTTAATTCACAAGATAGTGGTATAAATTTATCATTCCATGAACAAGAATCTTATAACGAATCGTCTAAGAAACGCAGTAGTTCAGAATCATCAAATACTCGACGCTGCTCACCTTTGCCAAGACAGAATAAAAGTGAATTCAGTGATAGCGCCAGATTTATATGTACTCCTAAAAATATATGGCAACCTGCTGTTGAAGTTATCCAAGAATACGACATGATTAAAGATGGTGATAAAATTATGGTATGCTTATCAGGAGGTAAAGATTCTTTGAGCTTGCTGCATACATTGTTACAATATCAGAACCATGTTCAGAGTAAAGGTGTTACCTTTCAACTAGGAGCCATTACTGTAGATCCTGAATCATCTGGATGTGATCCATGTATTTTAATCCCACATTTAAAGCAAATGGGAGTACATTATGTTGTTGAAGAACAGACACAAGCGCTTTCTGAGTCAGGTAGGTTTTTATATTATATGTTGTAAAATTGAGTTTTTTTAATTATGAGGCTGTAATGGTGTCGTGGGTTTGCAAATTAAGATTAAAAGTAAAAACTATATTTACAACGTCAATATAACAACTATATACAATTAAACGAAGTTTGATTGAAAAATAATGAACAGTGATTTGCAATACATTATCGCGCTCCTTATATATAATTTTAGGAAATTTTTTGAGTTAGCCATGCATTTATTACATTGTATTTTATTGGTCATTAATGATTAATGATAAATCTATAAATTTATGCACTTCGCCCATTTGATATTTTCGTGTAATAAACTGTAATTTGTTTGCTAACAGAAAGTTGATATGGTAAATTTGTTTTACCAGGGTATTACAGCAATAAATATTTACTTGTGTCCAACAGAAGAAGCATGTTATAGTTATTACTTCCCAAATGTTGGCATCATTTATTACATCCCAGGTATGGGCGCAAATTATTATGTACCTCTTTGTTTAATTAAATATTAGGGTTTGGGTAATGTACATTTCTATATACAGATCTTATAGTTGTAACTCTTACGGTGCAGTCCTTAAGGACGAGTTTTTCTCAGAGTTACGATTTCCTGCTAATTTTGTTTGACATGGTGCTGTCGGAGTTCGTTGTTGAACCTTAAAGGAAATGTAATAATGGGGAGGAATGATAACGAGCACTACATTGACGGCACCAGCGATAACAGCAGTCCGACAAAACACATTCGGTCTTCATCAAATCCCGAACTGAAGTGATCACTTTTTGGTTCATGTAAATCATTTCCAACGTTTCAAAACTACGTTTCTCACTCTCGGGATAAGCTTGTTCAAATTGATGAATGTTCTACAACCAATTGGAAAAAGAACCTCTCTACTTAGATAATGTGTTTACATTCATTTCCCGAGAACAATGAAAAAATCCCCAGGATTAGCTTAGCGTATCTATACTTTTTTGATCATTCTAAACATACAATGAAATTAATAATTTATAACATACTTGAGGCCGGATTTGGAAAACAATGGAAATTACTTTATTTTTAAAATAAATACAATAAATTTAATGACTAAAAATGGAAACTGGTTATGCAATAATTGAAAAGTAATGGTACGAGTTAATTCAGTTCACACGTAACACTGTGCCATTTAATACTATGGAAGTTAGAAGTATACATTTTTCCATAACTAGTAATACTTTGTAATTGTCTTAGAATACATTTTATAGTAATTTAAAACCTGTTTTATTATCATACACACTGAAACAAATCAGACATTTCCACTTTATTTAAGATAGACCATGATAACTTTTCATGTGCAGTGCAGGTGCTTTGTGAACTGTTAAAACACATAATTTCTATTTTGAATTACTGAGATGCTACATGTTTGTCTGAAATAAATACACTTCGCAAAAAAATTACACATTACCATCTTTTCTAAATACCACATAAAAATTAAGAGTGATAGGTTTGTTTATGTGTATATTTTCAGACATTTCCAGAAATTTTTTTTATAAATCCAGTACAAAATTAACAAACAGTAACAGTTTAGTAAATTTAATTTATGAATTATGAGAAAATGCAAAACATCGTATTTAAAAGAGAAAAAGAGGTAATCTAATAGTATGCATTGCTTTCTCTAGCTTTTATAGTAATCATTGCTTTGGTGTGTTCCCATGTAATATTATTAACTAATCTTGATCTAAATTATCTAACTCCACTATTATCAGCTTTAAGGGTACCTTTAGTCCTATGGAGATTTGGCGATTTGGATATTTGGAGAATGATTCTATTGGTTAAAGTGATCACGTGACACCGCCGAGAAACGTCAAAAACACCGAATCTCCAATCTCCGAAAAGTTGGTTCAAGTTCAACTTTTCTGGCTATTTTGAGATCGGAGCATGCGCGTTTGTTCAGAAAAGCACGTGATTTGTTTGTTTTGTTACAACCTTAACCTTATCTTTTTGTTCAACGTTACATAGTTTGCGTTTTGCCTATTAAACATATTGGAAATGAATAGGAAATCTGTTATTTCTTTAGATACTCATTGCTTAGTAACAAACATTGAAAATTTAACATCCAACAATCCAAAATAACAAATGTCATCTGTTAAACTATTTTCTCCAAATACCCGAAGCCGAAAATACCCTGGATGATCAAAAGCGAAAATATCTAATTCCCCAAATATCCAAATAGCCAAATCTCCATAGCACTAAAGGTACCTTTACAGGTCTTAAAGATTAGCTACCTGCAGATTTTCCGGTCTCATCTTTCTGCAAAGGTTATGCTAAACATGCTTTGTTGGATATAAATCGACGCAACTTCTGATTAGTTTCAAATGTGGATATTTACCTCCTGAAGCTAGTTGCAGCTATGTTTTGGGTGTCAGAGTTTACATTGTCATGCAATAAGAGATGAATTGCTACCAGCAAATAGGGCATAGGAACAATATATTGATCCAAATTGTTTAATAATGCGTTTGTCATCAATTAAGGATTCTATGTCTTGCACATCAATTTAGTGCAACTTTTTAGAGATATCCACTCCAGGACATGACAAACCCTCTCTAAAACTTTTTGAAGATCTGTGGGGTATCGAGACTAAAAATAGAATGGAACTTATAAAATTTATAAACGAGATGCTTTTTTAATAATTGTAAGTTCAGGGTAAAATAGGTAATTAAAGGAAAAGTTCTAAATTAATTTTTGGCTAACTAACGACTACATTCACAGTGGCATAAGCATATGTGTGAGCGATCTTATAAAAAAACAACAGTAAATTACATGTGCCAGTCTCTTGTAAAGAAAGTTACAATGACTAAAATTTCGAAGAAAAGACGCAAAAACCTATCAAGTAGTTCTATCAAATACAAATAATTATTTCAAACAATACATCTTTTTGTCCATGATTAAATTTGAAAATAATTTCTACAGTAAAACATTTGTTTGGCCTAATTACACCGTACTAGCAAAGCAGCATTCATTTGTCTTAAAAATAAACAAATATACATGCTATAGCTTTGAACCACCAGTCCCGTTCTATGTCTATCTGTCTAAAGCATTTTCAAGTGTGCATGTTGCATGTGCGGAACTTTGGAAATTGAAATCAACTTACGTGAAATTACATCAGGCAGACAAAGAACCATCATTTTGTTAACATTCGGAATTTAGACGAATTGAAGTTGAGTGCAAGCACACCCCTACTTAATCTGTGTTTTTCTTACATATTTCAAAATTACATTATGGCTTTCCTACTTTGAATTATGAACCTTACAAAAATTATATATCTCAGTAGTAAATAAATGTGGAGAAATTTTCTATATCAAATTAAGCATTCCAATAATGCCATCAACTGCCAGACTAAGTATGTAAAAAAATAATCCAAAAGAAATTACAAACATTGTGTTAATTTTCTACACGCAATAAAGCTGAAGATAAAACAACATTACCTAATAAATACTAATAAAATGAATTTGACATATTAAACGTTTCAATAAAATCCTTTAAGTATAGGGTTCAACATAATACAGAAACTTTCCTGTGATAAATAACCCATTAACTCCGAGAATTCAAAAAGTTGTACAATTGGAAGAATTTTATTGAATAGCTTTCCAAAACAATTAATACTACTTAAGGATAACATAAATGCACCTCTTTTTTAAAAAAGAAAAACCTTTACCCATATGGGACCACTAGGTGTATCCCAAGAATGAAAATGGAAAAGTATTTAATTTTCTCCATTTATGTGAAAGGACTTAAAGCAAGCAATGCAAAGTCCTACATTGCACTTTCTTCACAGTATACAATCTTTTGAGTCACATTTTGGTGCAACACATCTTTTCCTTTTCCGGTTTGGTACTGTGACAACCCAGTGCTCACATTGGTGTGATATAGACATCTGCCGAGACGTTAAAAGTCTTACAAAGATATTGCTTACCTTGAGCGCCAATTTTCTTCTGCTTGTGATCTTATAGTTATCTCCTCTAGCCAACAGTCTTAAATTCTTGTATCTAAATGAAAAATAACTCAATCGGTATAATAATTTTGACAATTAGAAATATAAAATTTGCAAAAAATGCCAATAATAAAGCAAAATAAGTAAGCAGAGCAAGGTCAATCACAAAATTATTCAAAACTAAAATATCAATTTACACTACTTCATATACTGTTTAATTACCTCTTAGGGTTAGAGCACTCTTACCTTTCAACCGCAAAAACTTCTGTAAATTGCTCTTAGTGACAAATCATTTTCTTAATTGATATTGAATTAGTGAATCTTGCAACTACAAAATATTGTCTTAAAATTATTCCATTCACAATGCACATTTTCAATTGTCGTTTACAGAAAACACACAACTTATAAACTAATCTGACCTTGATTTCAGTGGACTCGAATAATATCTAAATAAACGGTTTCCCAGTATAAACATTCTTTTCAAGCATTGAAGTACAAACAAAGTTACCCAAATCTACAATTCTTATTTAAGTAGCTTGAAACCAATTAAATTAAAACAATAACTGCCAGTGAACGTATTAAATCTCGAAGAAATAACTTAGCATTATTATTTAAAACTTCTCTTGTAATAATATGACAATTTCAGGCTAAAAGTATGACATTCATAGTTCTACTTAAACTTTGGATGCTGATTTGAATTTTAAGGTTGTACCTTGTAGTTTGAGTGGTGATTTGAAGGCTTAGAATTTAGCCCCCTTTAACAACAATTTTAACAAGGAAGTATTACTTATGATTGAATCGGCTAAGTCGAATTTGCACACAATTTAACTTTTACTTTCATTTAATTTTTAATTATTATGTAAATGCAGCATGTTCTGTATTTAAATTGCTTGTTCATTGCAAAATCAATAATCATTCTTCTCTTAGTACGTATACTCTTATTTATAAACATTAGCTCCCATAACAGAGCATTTGTATGAAGAAAATCTCAAAACCACACCTCTTGTAGAACTTGGGAAATCTCATATACACGATGACCTATTAGCAATTTTCATTTCAAATCTATAAAATTCTATTTGTTGAAAGTTTCTAATATTGCTAGTTCGACGTCTTCCTCATACGTAAAATTTCAATAAATGACATTTTTGTTTTATTGCCTAGAAATGTGGCTCGTACAACAAAATTTTAGCCATGATACGTGGTCGATAGAATGTACCAAGAATTCTAAGTTTTCAATATAACATCTGTACAATTAATAATATTTGCATGATTTTTTAAAATAAATGCAATTTTTTAGTTTACATTAATGCGTTTAATCCATTAATAACTCGTTGCTAATGAATGAAATGATGTACAAAATGTTACTCAATTTTTCCAAAATTAATTACATTTTAATGAAGGTTTCGCTGCTTTATAATTTCAAGTAGTTTCCATGTTGAAATGAATGAAACTATCTTCTCTAATTTTGCTCATAAAAGTGAATTTTCTACATTAAGCATATTCAATAAAAATTGACTCATTTGTATTAGCTGAATCGGAGTTGTTATTCAACCTCCTATAAATGTATGCCAATTCGGTAGCTAAAAAAACTTATAAAAATATACTGCTCTATTGTCGAACTGTTTGGCATGTTACCTAGATATATTATTGTCCATTTGGCCTGTCCCACTCACACTTCTATTATATTGAGCTATCAAAAATAGGCGAGGCAGTGGAACTGTTTTTTCCTTTCTTGAAAATCTATCCAGGTTCCTAAGTAGTTCAACTTCTAAGTAGGTACTTACTTGCTAGTGTAACTAAACTATTGTTTTTCCATTGAACATTCAGAGTACCATTGTCTTAATCTAAAGAGGATGAATATCGGCCCCTCGTATTTTTTTCCAGTTTTCTTACAACCAACGGATAATTTTTGGAAATTCTGTCTTCCTTTATTGTACCTGTACCTTCACAACCATTAAATTTTAAAGTATTTAGAAGATTTTTGCCAGTAGATTATCGAAAAAGTAATTGTAGCGAAAATATTTTTTGTCAACTACTCTATCATTTGAATGAAGAGGAATTCTTCGAGGGGTATACCTATCTGGAAAGGGGATTTTGAATTCTCAGTCCAATAAATTGCTGGGCACTAACCTCATCTATAATTTATCGCTTATCTCGCTAGACGGTGAGTTATCTCCAAGATGATACTGATATAATTGTTACTAAACTCTTGCAGTTCCAGTCTTAGAGCCTCGTTTACACTTTCTATTTTCTGAAATTACTAACTACAAATTTACAAATAAAAGCTCCAAGCTACTTGCTTAACCTATATTCACATAAATATTATCACAACAAATTGATTAACTTAACTTATCTTTATTTGGCCAAATCTATGTGAAAAAAAAGTAGTATATTATTAAATTGAAACTTTTCAATTTAACCAAAGTGAAATAAAAATTTATTAAGTAGGAAAACTGAAACTAAAGGATTACTCGTAACAAAATCGTGCCATGTTGTAGGTGCTAGTTAATCAATAATTATTTAATAAGTATGGACTAAGGTTATTATCTTAGGTGGAGCAAGTGTGACCACGGCATAGTTTGGACATGAACCTTGCAGAGGGCACAAGAGTGGTTATAAGTTTGTTGTCAACACGGTTTGAAAACTACAAAAAGGGGAAGGGAAGACGCCACTACATCTAATAAGTCTACAACTAGATGGAACTACACACAAAGGGAGATGTAATAGAAACCTTAGTGCAAATACTATCTCAAACGTCATTAAAGTTCACCACTACCGTTCACAAATAAAAAGACCCACCTGAAAAGGAAATTATAGGTAGCACATATATTGAGATCACTATTTGTAACCCAAAAATAATATAATAAACATAAAAATATGTCAGTGTAATCCTTTAATTTTTTTATAAGGTTTTCATAACTGTAGAATAACCAAAGATAACAAAGGAATTTCAATAAAATGTCGCTATTATTCAAAATAAGTAAATTTCTTTTCAAATAAGTATTTACAAAAAGGCATCATGACATTCAAGTGTAATTGTAAAAAAATCAAAGCTTTTTCTTAAGTAATTTAATTTAACGAATTACGTTTTGATCTAAGGGCTACCAGATCTGCTAGCTTTACAAGACTCAAGATTATTTAAGATAAAATAGGTATTTTCACTTTTCAATTAATTTTTGACCATCTTAAAGACAAAGTTCAAACATGTGGTGACATTATTTCACACACGAATATCAAGTTTAAATGGCAGTGATTCGTATGAACGATTTTACAACACAAAAAGAGTATCTCAAATTACAAAAATAATTCCTCAAAAACAAAAAATTTAAAAATCACTATAATTAATTTATGCCACTCGATTAGTTTTTCATTGCAACAACGTGTTAAGCATAGGACATGCTCTTTTAGAAACTGGCCAATTCCAAAATAACCAACGATTATTGTCCAAACTAGTTTAAAGAAAGGTATTATTATTATTATTATTATTATTATTATTATTAACACATCTTATAGGCCACAGTACAGTAGATAAGATTAGTAAAAAAATATCCTAATCAACAATACTAAAATAAATAACAATAAAATAATTACATAATCATAGCATGCAAATAGTCTAAATTAACTAAAATCATAAGACAAGTATTCCTCAACAGAGTAAAATGCATATTTGACTAATAACTCATTAACTTGAAATTTAAATTTTTTCAAAGAGCAAAGTTTAATTGACTGAGGGAGTTTGTTATAAAGACGAGCACCCATATAATGAGGGTCTCTTTCATATAACGTTGTATGATGAACATCTAGACTCAATAGGTGTTTATTTCTTGTTGCATACTTATGACTAAAATTTAATTTGTGAAACTTGTTATCATTAAACCTAACATATTTGAGAATTTCAATGATATATAGACATGGTAAAGTTAGTATTCTATTAGTAACAAATAATAATTTGCAGGATTCAAAAGAATGTTTCTTGAAAATTCTTACCTTACATGAATTTATTTCAAATTACATTACCACATGGTACTTTTAAACTAAAACAAAATTGCGGCTTGAATGTTATCCATCATCGAAAAATCCAAATGAGCATTTTATCCAGATTCACACCCGAAGTTCTAATCAACTAGGGACGCCATGTCTACAACATCAGTTCGTTGTTCTACACAAACCAAATTTCATACCTCCTAAACCCCATTAATTAGCACTGAAAATACTTTATTAAACAAAGCTAGATTAAATTCAAATGCATACCATTGTGAAGTCTTAGGGAGCTCCCCAAAGCTCGATTGAATTTAGCTCTAAGCTATTAACTAATTGCGAGTTCTACAAAATTGACGACCCATGCTAACAGCTTGGTGGGATGCCTCGCAATGACTCGTTCGATTATCCGATTGTTTATCTATGCACAGTTGTGATTTTAATATTTACCTACCGCATGAGGGTATCCAATTAACAATAAATAATAAATAACAGGACCTCTAACACCATCGTACCCTCACGTTTCGGGACGTTGCCTCGCAAGCTGCAGCAGTCGGTGAAGGGGGGGTTCATTAAACAAACACACTGAGACGAAAATTCGATTGTTTTATTGAACGAGCTACTAACTAAAACTTCAACTAATTACATATGCATAACAAAATATAAAGTAAATAACCTTATGTACAAAAGGGCGCCACCATGGGAATTAAACGGCCCATGGACCAATCATGATAATAGCTCTCGTCGCACTTTGTTCGTGGGCGATGAACCAAAATGGCAGAACAGAAAATAAGTCACTTATAGTCTCCGGCTAGCACAAACACAACTTAACTAAACTTAACTAACAAACATATTTTGAATAGATACAGTTCTAGGTGTACACACCCCAATAACAAAAATTTATTAATGCTACCCTAGTCTAATTAACTTGCATAGTGCGACGACCCTTTTTAACCACGGGGTCATCTACACCATGAAAAATACGACCTTCTCAAGGGTCAAATAGTACCGTAACTTGACTTCGGGCCTGAGCTTTGCATTCTCAGGTAGTCTCGTGGATTAGTGATTAACGACCTCTGACACCGTCGAAACACAATATAATAGAAGACCCTTCTAAAACGATGCGGTCTCCAAAGCAATAATAAAACGGATCAATTTACTTGAACTGGGCATTCACCCGGAATTGTATTTTATGGAAGTCGACAAATACTGTTTTAAACAAATAACTGACTTATGCTGCATAACACAGCCTTGAGTTCATAGTAATATCACATATACTAATTACTTACTCAGAGAAATAAATAACTTAAAACATAACGGCCCGCACTTGACTGCAGAGAAATAAACACATCACTAGTAACCGTTAGCTTTAACCTCTAACGCGTCTGGAAATAAACAACCCGATTCCCACCGGCTGGCCTCCTTATATACATTTTGGTTAATTGAAAAATAACCCTTTGACATGTTTAGTGCCCTTAAAGTAAGTGCCTTTAGAAAAATTGATTAACTCTTGGATTAGATCTTTCTGGGAACTTGCTGAGAAGCTACTTGGGTGATCCTGCAGCCGCTACAATTCTAATAATTAGCATGCTAAAATTAAACTAGAAACTAACTATTTTTAGGAATACTAGAACTATTAGAGCTTATTAAAACAGTATGTTACACAGCCCCCCTCGAAAAATTGAAATTGCTCTTAGGAATTTCAAGAAAATTGAAAAAAAAAAAAAAAAATAAATGTAGAAATTAACACATCCAACCGCAATTATGTTTAAGACAACTGAGTCTTTTCAGAAAATTGGCGGAAGGAAAAAATAAAAAATTGGAAAAAATAAAATATTAGTGAGGTTTTAGGTCTTGGACGTGGAACACCCCTAGCATGGAAGATAGTCTATAAGTGGTAGAACCTAAAACTTCCATCACCTTTGCTTCTAGGAACTTCGGGGCTAATTTTTTATTGAAATGTTTAGAAGCATCTGATAATATAAAATTGCGCTTCCACACTAAATCCCCTACTTTGAAATTTAATGGTCTGCGCCTTAAATTGTACGAGTGCGTATTACGTTCATACGCCAAATGTATGTTCTTCTGAACTTCTTTAAAGATGGGCGATAATTCATTAAGGTCTTGAACCAATTGTTCTCGAGTATCAATTGCTAGATCCTCTGGATTTAAATCCTTTAATTTATTATAGAATTCCCCGGACAGAGGAACCGTCGTCCAAAAGCTAAAAATGTTGGGGAATATTTTGTGGATTCATGAACAGCATTACGAAGCGCATGGGCAATTTTGTGAATATTATCGTCCCAATTCTTATGAGAATCTTGAATGTAACTGCGAATGGCAGCTCAATTACCTTGTTAACGCGTTCTACATAATTAACTTGAGGATGGTAGCTGGCGTTAAACCAAACCGAAGGTATTTTATAATTTGTCATGAGATTGGAAAATAAATTACTTTTAAATTGGGGCCATTATCTATCATACAAATTTGAGGTACCCCATATACCAAAAATACAAAATTTTCCAGGTAATTACAAATTTGTTTTGTTGAAGCGCTGCGCATGGGATGCAATAAAGTGAATTTTGTAAACCAGTCAGTAACAACTAAAGGTAAGTATTCCCCAATTTCGAGCGCGGAAAGGGCCCCATTAAATCAATCGACAAACATTGAAACGGAAATGAAACTTTTTTCTCTTTGCCCATAAAACCATAATGGTTGAACGTGCTGGATTTGCTTTGGCAGCACGTAACACATTTACTAATGTATTTAGAAATATATGACCGCATTTTAGGCCAGTAATAGAGCTCTTTGATTTTTGTATATGTTTTAAATACACCCAAATGGGCGAAACTGGATCATCATGGCATTCTTTTAAAATTTGTGCACGGCATGATTTCGGCACTACTAACTTCCACTCAATTAAATTGGCTTTGATATTCAAATTATTCGGAATAAACTTATACATTTTATCATCTTCTACTCTCCAATCGGGATATAGATCTGGCTTTTCCTTAATATTATTTAACATGTTTTGTACCAATCCTCGACCTCGTCTAAAGAAAAATTTAAAGAATTAATAGCATAGGCTCCACTAGGAGCTCGGGATAATGTATCTGGTACCACATTAAATTTACCCTTCCTGTGGATAACTTCAAAATCAAATTGTTGGAGTTTCACACTCCATCTAGCTAAACGTCCCGCAGGATCTTTTAAGTTGTGGAGCCAAATTAAAGAATGATGGTCCGTAATGACCTTAAAATGAGTTCCTTCAATATATGGTCGGAATTTTTGAATAGCAAAACACACCGCCAAAAGTTCCCGTTCTGTGACTGAATAATTTTCTCTGCTGAATTTAAACTGCGAGAAGCATAAGCAATTACATGTTCTTCGTCTCCTTCTCCCTGAGTTAAAACACAACCAACGCCGTAATTTGAGGCGTCACATTGTAAAGAAAAAACTTTCGAAAAGTCAGGACTCCTTAAAATAGGAGCCTTTGTAAGAACATCTTTAATTTTTCAAACGAAATAAGAGCCTCGTCCGTCCATTTAATCGCTTGCGATTTTCTCTTTCCCTTTAGTAAATCATTAATAGGTGCTATAATTGTGGCAAAATCCAAAACAAAACGCCTATACCAAGAACACATACCGGTGAAACGTTTTATTTCAGTGGCTGTCTTGGGTTGAGGAAAATTTACAATTGCGTCAATTTTGCTGGGTCAGTTCGGAGACCATCTTTATTCACAATATATCCCAGATATTGTAACTCTGGTTTACAAAACTCACATTTTGAACTGTTAATTGTTAAATTAGCGCCTTTCAACTTCTCATACACTTCGTTCAAAATTCTAATATGCTCCTTAAATGTGCTTGAAATAATAATTATATCATCTAAATAAACAAATACTGATTGGGATAATGAAAATCAAAAATAGAGTCCATGAGCCTCTGTAATGTGCCTGGAGCATTGGCCAAACCCATCGGCATTACATTATATTGAAATAATCCGCGCCTTGGGACAGTAAAGGCTGTTTTTCCTTGCTTTCGTCACTCAAGGGCAATTGCCAGAAAGCTTTTTAAATCGATTGAACTGAGATATTTCGCATTGCGTAATCTATCAAGAATGTCATTTACAAACGGAATGGGATACGCGTCTTTTTGTAATTGAATTTAATCGTTTAGCGTCAAAACATACACGAAATTCACCTTTTGCTTTTTCTTTACTAATAGCATGGGGAGTTCCACGGGCTATTGCTTGGGCTAATAATGCCTTGTTCAAGCATTGCATCAATTTCTTTATTAGCATGTTCCAGCATCGCCGGTGATAATGGGTAATACCTTTGTTTAATTGGTTCAACGTCTTCCGTTGTAATATGATGTGAAATTTTAGTGGTTCGCCTAAGGTAGGACGATCCAGGGATTGAAATAAAGAAATAACCTTGTTTAATTCAAATTTCTGGTCTTCATTTAAATCGGCCATGACTTTAATTAAATTTAATTTATTCGTTTCGCAGAATGAGCATAAAATTCATTTTTGAAAAATCTACTTTCAATTCAAATAATTGACAAAATCAATCCCTAACGTTAGGGTACACTCTATTGAGTCGGAAACTAAAACATTTAAAGACCGAGTAACCCGTTTATAGTCAAGGGCAAATTAATTGAACCTAAAATTGATTGTGCAGTGCCATCCGCGGTTGTTAATATAGACGTTTTTACATTTTAATTAATTCTAACTTATATTTATCCAATAAACACAAACCATGTCTGCCTAAAATAGAGGTATTCGCGCCGGAATCCAACAGTGCAGTGTAAGTTTCCTTAAATATCTCGATATTAATATAAGGTCTTGTATCATCTTTTACTTTATAAAAATTTGAAAAACCTTAGATGATTTACAAAATTCTTAACTTTTACTAACCAATCCGACCACGTCTTTTGTCAGCAGCAATATTATTAAACGAAGAAAAGCAACGGCTGACTACGCGCTTTCCTGTCCTTAGTTTTTGAATTATTTGAGCAGTTTGGACAATTTGTGGACGTAACTTCCAACTGCCCACAAGAATAACAAAATATTCCGCGTTTCTCCGGACAAGTATGAAACGAGTGACCTCGTCTTTACAGTTGAAACAAATAGTCGAAAATTTTGCTGTGTTTTTAAAATAATTCAAACGCCGGACCGTGGTAAATTATTATTAGAAAATGAACTCTGTCGAACTTGACGTTCTAAGATAACTGGTACGTTGGCAGAATCCGAATGTTCCTGTTTAATAAAATGTGTAGGCTTAATGTCTTCTAAAAGCTTACAACGAGAAATCAAATGGGAAATGTCAGTCACTTCAATTAACGCCAGTTGCGTGGCATAAAAAGTCTGTAAATTTCTTTTAATAATTTTTATTTGTTCCCTGATTGAAATGGACTCTTCTAATTGAGAAAATAAATTTACCATCTTTGAAATATAAATGGTAGGTGATTCATCGGCGCCTTGCCGTCTGGATTTAATTAACATTAAAAGATTCTCTGCATAATCGGCTGAAAGAAAATCTTGTTTCAATTTAAAATTAATTGTTCCCATGAATTTACTGTACACCGCGTTGCTCTATACCAATCCAGTGCTGAACTGGTGAAAAGATCAATAGCCCCTTGAAAAGGTCATCTGACGAAACTTTTCTTGCAACTTGCAGTTCTTTGACGCGTTGAATAAAATCTAAAACCGATATAGAATCAGATTCACCGAAAATTGTAATCCCCACTTGTGGATCGGGACTGATGTCGTTGTTTTATTCAAGGACTTAATTAGCGTACCTAAATCATTACTAGAAATCGAGACCGATGGGGTATTAATGGAAGAAACCGCTGATGCTCCAGGGCATGAACCCTCTGCTGTTGGTGTTATTGTAGGATTTTTATTACCGCTAGCCGAACAATAAAGAGGGTTATCGTTAATCTCATTTTCCCGTTTACCTGTTCTAAAATCTCAAAAGCTCTAATGCATTTGGAATGCAGTTCTTTGTGTACTTCTAAAAATTCAATATCGAAATTGACATAATTTAGTCTCTGTGTTACATGCATTAATCTCGTGTTAAGTTTAATATATTCTGTCCTTTTAGGAAGAATGGTAAAGAATTTAAACAGTTTTCTAATTCAAAAATCTTAAGTTTTAATAATTCAATTTCGTCCTTTTGAACGATTTCAATTTTCTCATACTTAGAAAAACATTACTGTCGACTTTCTCAACAATGAGTTTTCTACGCAATAATTTTCGCTTTTCTAACACACTTAACTTTGTTGGTTCAACGTTTCTAATTAAAAGTTCATAACTAAGCTCATCGCTTCTTAAAGCTTCTACCACATACATGACTAACTAAAGGTAAAGCCAACAATAACGAAACTTGTTCCTAAATCACTAATATTAAACTGTAATTCTGCCTAACACTAAATAAAAACAAAACAATCTAAAAATTTGTCCGTGTGTTGTTTACCATAATTACAATTTTAACCACGTTAATGCGCCAGTGTGATTTTAATATTTACCTACCGCATGAGGGTATCCAATTAACAATAAATAATAAATAACAGGACCTCTAACACCATCGTACCCTCACGTTTCGGGAC
Source organism: Platerodrilus igneus (assembly GCA_036346225.1). Lineage (NCBI taxonomy): Eukaryota > Metazoa > Arthropoda > Insecta > Coleoptera > Lycidae > Platerodrilus > Platerodrilus igneus. The sequence goes on along the minus strand of JARFIW010001670.1, from coordinate 10,030,299 downwards.
GTTGCCTCGCAAGCTGCAGCAGTCGGTGAAGGGGGGGTTCATTAAACAAACACACTGAGACGAAAATTCGATTGTTTTATTGAACGAGCTACTAACTAAAACTTCAACTAATTACATATGCATAACAAAATATAAAGTAAATAACCTTATGTACAAAAGGGCGCCACCATGGGAATTAAACGGCCCATGGACCAATCTGTAATAGCTCTCGTCGCACTTTGTTCGTGGGCGATGAACCAAAATGGCAGAACAGAAAATAAGTCACTTATAGTCTCCGGCTAGCACAACCACAACTTAACTAAACTTAACTAACAAACATATTTTGAATAGATACAGTTCTAGGTGTACACACCCCAATAACAAAAATTTATTAATGCTACCTTAGTCTAATTAACTTGCATAGTGCGACGACCCTTTTTAACCACGGGGTCATCTACACCATGAAAAATACGACCTTCTCAAGGGTCAAATAGTACCGTAACTTGACTTGGGCCTGAGCTTTGCATTCTCAGGTAGTCTCGTGGATTAGTGATTAACGACCTCTGACACCGTCGAAACACAATATAATAGAAGACCCTTCTAAAACGATGCGGTCTCCAAAGCAATAATAAAACGGATCAATTTACTTGAACTGGGCATTCACCGGAATTGTATTTTATGGAAGTCGACAAATACTGTTTTTAAACAAATAACTGACTTATGCTGCATAACACAGCCTTGAGTTCATAGTAATATCACATATACTAATTACTTACTCAGAGAAATAAATAACTTAAAACATAACGGCCCGCACTTGACTGCAGAGAAATAAACACATCACTAGTAACCGTTAGCTTTAACCTCTAACGCGTCTGAAATAAACAACCCGATTCCCACCGGCTGGCCTCCTTATATACATTTTGGTTAATTGAAAAATAACCCCTTTGACATGTTTAGTGCCCTTAAAGTAAGTGCCTTTAGAAAAATTGATTAACTCTTGGATTAGATCTTTCTGGGAACTTCGCTGAGAAGCTACTTGGGTGATCCTGCAGCCGCTACAATTCTAATAATTAGCATGCTAAAATTAAACTAGAAACTAACTATTTTTAGGAATACTAGAACTATTAGAGCTTATTAAAACAGTATGTTACACAGTTATGAGGAAAACAGATATAAGCAATAACTAGAACTGTACGGAGAATAAATATATGCAATTATTTGCCTGAACATACAGCAACCAACGAAGCCTACCAACATGACTTGAATTTGTTTATTAATTTAATTAAACTACTTGAATATTGATGTCATAATGTAATTAATTAAATGAACTTTTCCTTAAAATAGGGCAGAATAAATTTGTTGGCACGTTTAAATGTTTCAAAATAATTAAAATAAATACGCGTTTCTCGGTTCTTGAAATTACAATGTTGGTGCTCTCCTCCATCTTAAATCTCTACAATCAAGCATACACTCAAGTAAATGTTTGCTTAATAAAGACATTGGTTCAACACAGTTTAAAACATTTAAGAGGTGGAAACAATTCAATGACCTACAGTTTGCTCACACGCTTACGTGACCCCATGTAAGACAGCAATGAGTTGGTAATAAAATAATCCTTGAGTTCTAACGAACTCGGGTTTATACAGTTACTGTACATCGAATTACTTATTACTTTGTCGCTACGGTGGTGGTTATCATTTTAAATTATCACCGCTTGAACAGCACAATTGATAGATTGTTTCAATTTTCCCTCCTTTTATGATTCGATGGTATATAGAAGTTAAAATGTTATTGGGGGCTTACGTGTTATTCTAATTCACATCGAGTTTATTCGAACTATGCATTAACCATGCAGATAAGGTCAAGCATTGTTTTAGTGCATGAGAAAAGTATGCACTGGAATGTTCACATGGTCTGTTTACTAACACATCTCTGCTGGGGGTTTTCGTCCCTACTCGTTTAAATTTTATGAATTCTTGTCTATAGAAATTATTTACAATGTTTTCAGTTATTTGCAATGTAATTGAAAACATAGTAAATAAAACCTGCTACATTTTGGGATGGCTATTTTACACCTAAAGGACAAATGTTCAGAAACCTCAAACACAAAGTGACTCTGTTGAATAGTGATGACTACGCCGGACAATTGAGTGAAAATTGTCCTTTTTTGTATATACAGTATGTTTAGAACATTGTGCATTAAATATCTATAGAGTCACAACATCTAAGCTGCCACACTTAAATTTAGTTACAAATACTATGAACGTATAGGGAAACCAATTCTTCTCTCAATTTTGAATTTGCCTATTTAAAGTACTTTTCCCTTGATTAAGTAAGGATTATGTTATTGAAGAATTAGTAAGATTTGAATTTAGTTCACATAGTTTCATGTTAACAAACTTATTTAAGAGGTCTCTTGAACGACAAACAATAGGAATATTTATTATTTGATGGTCAAAAGAAGTATCTAGAGGAATTGTATTGCTTTAGAAACCTAAAATATTCATTTATTTACTAACCTTTACTTAAGAAATGGAAAAATTAAAGAAAACTAGACAGTCTATTAAGGCTCACATCACCCGCATCACTAATTGGCCAAAGTCTCCACTGAGGCAGATTTATTTCAGTTGTCTATAAAAAGAAGATCAGTTAATTAAATATTTTACAAGTTTTGAAGAAAATCAACAAGAAATAGAACAAACGGAAGATGCTAGCCTTGAAGATGCAGACGTGAAAGAAATTGAAACTAAGTATTGCTTAACTTTTGCTCTTATTGAGAAAAAACTGCAACGTCGCAAAAACGACAGTTAAACTGCCAAAACTCTTAGTAAATTTAATTTTTCCGAGTGGTATACCTTTTTTCAACTTCTCACCACACTAATTATTATAGAAAACCCTAATTTAAATAACCTTCAATGATTTATTTATTTAAAATCATATGTGCGGTCAGAACCATTAAATTTAATTGATAATGTTGAAGTAATTGCGACTAATTTTACAATAGCTATTGATACATTGAAGGATAGGTATGAAAATAAGTCATGTATTATAAGCATTTTGGTAAAACGCTTGCTGAAAGTTTCATTCTTAGCTAAATATAATGACAAAACGCTCAGAGATTTTTTAACACAAACGCGACAAACTCTGCAAGCGCCGAAAAATTTAAAAAGTTTCAATCGAACACTGGAACCTAATGTTAATTGAATTAATTTTGGAGAAGGTAGATTTTCAACGCACAAAGATTTTGAATTTGAAGTAGGTTAGAAGGAAATTCCAACTCTTAAACAGTTTCTTGAATTTCTCAATAAAAAATGCGACATTATTGAAAAATTAAGATTTTCAGAATGAAGGGAGCAAAAACCAAGTAACATCGTGCCCCTAAAGTATGTAATTTTTATAGTACTAAAAATACAACTACATCCTTATATATGTTGCCAAACTGCATTTATTGCAATGAAATATCTCATAAAATCTATTATTGTAATAAGTTTAAGAAAATTTCACCTGCAGATAGATTTTCATTTATTAAAAGTAAACATATTTGCAAAACTTGCCTAGGCAATAAACACATTTTAGAAAACTGTAACTCACAGAGGTGTTGCAGTGTTTATCAAAAGGGACATCACACACTTATGCACAATCCCCAATTCATTTTTCAAAACTTGAACAATCCAACACGCTCGATTGGATCTGATTAATCATCGTCTCAAAACCATGTTGAAACTCACTCTACTAACTCCTTTGCGTATGACCCAAATAACCATTCCCGTGCTCAAAATATGCAAGGCTATAATCATGGGACAGAAGTTCAGAAGTTCAAGTTAGTCAAATAGCTCAAATCACCGCACAAACTGGGTTTCCATAACCTTCAACTAGTGCCGCAACACTCCCGACAATTGCCGTGCAAAATCGCGTTCATTTAGCCACAGCAATGGTAACTATATACACGAAGGATAAAGAACCTATTCAAGCGAGAGCAATTCTCGACAACGGATGCCAAACCTTCTTCATTACTCAAGAGCTGATGTACAAGTTAAAATACATCCCCGTCGATAAAATATTGCAAATCTCCACAATATCTGAAAATTGTTCAGTCTCAAATAAAATGTTAGAATTAAAAATATATCCATCTAAAAGTAATAAGTCTATTACAGTATGCGGTGCTATTTTAGACATAATAACCTGCAAACTACCTCAGATCAGAATTGACAAAGATAAATTTAATTTTCCTAGAAGCATCAAATTAGCAGACCCTCATTTTATCTGCCAGGTAAAATTGATATCCTATTGGGCGATGATGTTTACAGCGATATTCTGATGGATGGAATTATTAAAATAGGTAAAGAACTACCAGTATTGCTAAATACTGCCTTAGGATATGTAATCTAAGGCAACATTCCGACTAGTTGTCACACTAAGCGCTCTTATTTGTGTGCAACAAGTGAGGAACAACTCCCAGAATTTGCTAATGTCACTCTGTTAATACAAGCAACAGAAATTTTAAGCTCAATACTCTAATCAAAAAATTTTGGGAAATTAAAGAATTATCAATCAACTCGGCCTGAAGAAATGGCTGAGGAAATATTTATCGACACAACACAAATCCTCCCTGACAGTAGATTTCAGGTAAATTTGCCATTAATCTCAATCAATGAAAACAATAAGTTAGGTAATTCATTTAACCAAACACGAAAATGATTTCACAATCTTGAAAGGAATCTTTGAAACAAGTTGAACTCTACTAGCAATATAAGGAATTCATAGATGAATTCATTTCGTTAGGTCATGGGCACATGTTCTTCTTAATCTTGTAAATGAAAATTTAGATAACAAATATTTCCTCCTGCACCATTGCGTTAAACGATAGGACAGTCTCGCGTGAAATTCAGAGTAGTGTTTGACGGTTCTATGAAATCTTCTACAGGAGTGTCCCTTAACGATATAATGCTCAGGAACTACACTACACAACCCGAATTATTTGATATTTTAAAACGCTTTTGATTGTTCAAATTTGTGTTTACCACTGACATTCAAAAAATGTTCAGACAGTTAAGAATAAACCTTGAACAAACACTTCTTTTAAACATTTTGTGGGGAGACTCACCAGAGCAAAGTGTTAAATGTATTGAACTGCAAACGGTGACATATGGCACCGATTTCCTCCCACTTCTAAGTACACAATGTTTAGCAGAACTAACTAGTACCAACAAAGAAAAATAACCATAGCTAGTGATGCACTATTAAACTCTTGCTACGTTGACGACATCCTCTATGGAACTCCCGATTTGAAAATGCTTTTCCAAGCATATGAGGAAATAACAAAACTACTTGATAAAAGCTTGCATGTCTGTCCGCAAATGGCGATCCAATTCCGTCGTTCTGGATGCCATTTCTGAATTAAGTCAAGACCTGAATTATGTTATTAAGGAAGACAGCTGTTCCAGTAAATTATTAGGTCTCCAATGGAATTCTGAGACAGACGCTTTCTCGATCACTGTACCACAAATTTTAGTTAAGGAAGCATACACCAAGAGGGAGGTGCTTTCCATGATCGCACAAATATACGATCGTTTAGGATTAATAAATGCAGTTACGGTTACTGCAAAGATTATCATGCAAAAAATTTGAATTTCAAATATGAGTGGGATGAATTTTTAAATGAAGATTTACATCAAGAATGGTCAACATTTGTTAACACTATATCATCACTTCAAGTTCTTCAAATTCCACGATTCATAAAATTAGAAAATAACATAAAAATTGATATTCACGCGTTTTCAGATGCCAGTCTCAAAGCGTATGCTGCTTGTGTTTACTTGCATGTTGTTTATAATACTCATGACACCTGATGTACCATTATCACCTCCAACAGTAGAGCAGCCCCATTGAAACAATTGATTCTCCCAAAATTGGAGCTAATGGGCGCTCTTCTTTGGGCTAAGTTAACAAAAAGGATAATTGACTGTTTAAAAATACGCATATAAAAGAGGTTAAGATTGCACCTTTCTCAATGGGCTACCTTTGTTGCAAATAAGGTTGCCTAAATATTGGAAACATTTGAAGACATACCTTTCTCTTTGTAGCTGGAGATACATTAAATCCAAAGAAAATCCTGCGGATATTCTCTCCAGAGGAATGTCACCAGAAAACCGGGCAACAGCAAATCTTTAGTGGAACGGACCACCATTTTTCTTAAACCTTGAATTAGATTTATCTCAATACAATTCAAAAAACAACATTCAAAATCAACCTGAAGAAAAGATTGTCTCTCACCACACTCAACAAAATTCCTCACAATTTCTTTACTCGTTCAAAGGTTTTCAAACTTTTCAAAACTCCAATGCACTATAGCAGTTTGCTTTAGATTTGCACATAACTCTAGACATACTTCATAATTTACAGGACCTCTTGCAGTTATTGAACTTCAAGCGGTCGAACTCAGAATTATTCAACTTTGTCAAAGTGGTTCCTTTATAAAAGAAATTTCGAATCTTCAGGAAAACAAAGGTGTACTTGTAGCTCTCAATCCATTTTTATACGATAAGCAAATACTACAGATTGAAGTACATCTTTCTTCTTTCATCTAGGTGCAAGATTGTTAAGCTACTGCTATAGCAGGGAGGCGGCTCCGTAGCGTAGTGGTATGTGTGTGACTACTACGCCCAAGGTCCCGGGTTCGAATCCCGACACGGTCCGCTTGAAAAATGTTAGGCGAGCATTTTTCACAAAAATACACCCTCGTTCGGATGAGAGGTAAAATGGAGGTCTCGTGTGTGAGTGTTGTCACGCACGTTAAAGATCCCTACCTTGCTTGGAACAGCAAGGGTTCGGCAAAATTCCAAATTTTCCAGGTAAAAAAAACTCGCTTCCTGGCCAATGTAGTACCTTCGGGTGGAGCATTGGAAAAAATCACATGTAATGCTATAGCAGGGACACATTAACTTGTACCATACTGGACCACAAACAACGCTCTCAAATGTTCGCCTTAAATATTGACCATTAAACGGGTTGAAGGAAATGAAACGAATTATTTGTGAATGTCATGCTTGCTTTCGGTATAGTGCACAAACCACATCCCAGTTAATGTATGAACTCCCCAAGGAAAGGCTTTTGCCCATTTCTCATTTTACTAACGTCAGAGTGGATCTTGCAGGTCCTTTTCTCATAAAAACCTCCAAGCTCCGTAAGGCACCTAGCATCAAAGGTTTACATTGCCGTATTTGTATGTATGATAATCCACGCTGTTCACATCGAACTTGTTACAAGCCTTACTACTGATGCATTTCTCTTTACTTTAAAGCGATTTATTGGTAGAAGGGGAAATCCGAAAACAATATACAGTGACAACGCAACCAATTTTCTAGGCGCTCCAAACCAGCTAAAGGAACTCCATGAATTTGTCAAACACAAAATTACAATGGAATTCATACTCAATTTCTTATCCTTGTCTGAAATTCAGTGGAAGTTTATTTCACCATATGCACCCCACCAAGGTAGTATATGGAAAGCAGCTCTCAAGAGTATTAAATATCACCTTGTGGGACTCATTGGAACTGTTAATTTCACCTTTGAGTTCGGCACAATACTCACACAAATACAAGCGGAACTAAACTACGCTATGAGTAGCAACCCCACTAATTTGACACCTCTTACTCCAGGGCACTTCCTGATTTGTCGCCCTCTCGCCACATTTCTCAAACCTACAGTTACCTTCTGGCAAAGATGTAGAGGATGGACTATTTAAATAGATTACAAAATAGATTACAAAATAGACCCAAGTGGACATTTTCATCTCAAAATTGTAAAGTCAAGGAGCTAGTTTTAGTAAACGCCGATAATACCCCTCCTTTACATTGGTCGCTAGCAAGAGTAGTTAGTTGATGTGTTTCCTGATGGATAATAGTGTACGTGTTGTTAAAGTGCTAACTAGAGATGGAGCTTTTAGTAGATCCATATACAAATTATGTTTACTACCAGATAGCGAGTAAAAAAAAGGTTTGTTTATATTATAGTAAGTAATTTCTCTGTTTACTTTGTTATTGTTATTGAGTAATTTTATTGTTGAAGCTATCCCTTCAACGGGGGGAGTTTTTTGAAAATACGTCTTAGGGTTTAACTAAGAACTAAAAATCTAGACCAATAATTAAATGTATTTGTCGACCTCATAGTGTGCTAAGTATTCATGTTCTCAATATATGTAAAAAAAAGTCATAAATAATTTGGTGTCGAATTAATACTCTTATGAACTAATAATACATATAAAGTTGAACCAGTGATGGAGAATTACCCCAAAATCCCATTTCTGAAAGGTCATTAAATTTAGAAATAATTTAGAGAGCTACTGTGGCAGTAGACAGTTTAGTTCTACTACATAAATCCCTGGGAATATTTTCAGTTCCGCGCTTGTGAGCTGATGCGTCATGAAGAATATGTTGATGTTATGTCGTATTGTAAAGTCCCAATTTTTAATTGCTGGTTTTGAAAGAATATACTACGAACTTTCCTTTTTTATTTTGATATTATGTTTTAGTAATATGATGCAATGACCCCATTTTAAACTGTAAATTACTTGAGTTTTTTAAAAATCCATTAATAAATTTTTCACAATGTAAATACAACTTACTAACAGTCAATTATAGCTTTGATATTTCACCAAAATTTTAAAAGTTCTCATGGAATAGGCTACAGTAATGCTCGCACTTGTATGAATTTTTAAAATCTTTTTAATAAAATAAAACGAGCCTGATTAGTTTTGTATAGTAGGTTTTGCAAACCACATGAGCCACTACCGAGTTCAAAATATCAAAATTACATTAGTATAGCAAATTATATTTATACTATTCATGTTTTTATTTATGCACAATTATTTGTAGGAAGCATTCAACAAGCAAAGGAGAGCCTTACTGGTTTCTGTTCAGCTGATAAACGCCATCGTATTTATGCAGCTACCAAAAGTTGCGGGTACAATGTTATAGCAGTGGGACAGCATCTTGACGATTTGTGTGAAAGCTTTATTCTATCAATATTTCATACTGGTAAAGTTGATACAATGAAGGCACATTACTATATTAGGTAGATCAAAGTTATTTAAACGTAAATTCCATTTTTTACTTATATTCTTTTACAGGGAACATGATCTGCGTGTAATTCGTCCATTTATCTATGTGCGCGAAAAAGCCATAAGACATTTTGTAGTCACTCAAAAAATTCCAGCCAACTTAGATTCAAACTATGGTAACACCAAAGAAAGACTTAGAGCTCGTCAGATGTTAGCACAGCAAGAAATATTATTTCCAAAGTTGTTTAGTAATCTACAGGTAGCGATGCATCCAGTTATTTCCTTTCAGTTTGATCATATAAAAGATAAAAAGTCCAAGCTGAAATCTGATGATAGTGAAGACACATCTGAAATTGAGACTGACGAGGAACCTGTTATATTAATGAATTAATTGTGTTTGTTAACCATTGACTGATTTTCATCTTCAGCATAGTATTTAATATTATCATCTCATTTAATTTGTCATCTTCTAATTGTTTCAAAGTTATTTTATACATTATTATTATTTTTATTAATGTTAAGTAGTTATATTTTTGGAGTTATAATTCCTTATACAATGAATGTGATCTATTGTAGATATTAGAGAATGTTGGTATTCAGATATTTAATGATGTTGAAATGAGTGATAATGATGGATTGTATTTTATTTTTACTGTCTATGTAATAAATCAGGCTCCAAGTAATATAGGTTCATTATTTTTTTAAATTATTCAAGTTTATAATTAAAAACTTCTTTTCTAAATTCGGTCCTGCTTAGTTTGTAAATTACTAATTACATTGTAAAAGTAAAATGTTTCAATGTGCATAAATATGCACAAATACCGTCTCGGGAATTTTTTATCGTGCTCTGGGAAATGATATGAAATTTATTGTACCTCGAACTTCTGCCGGGAATTACATACAGGAGCTCGGAGGAGTGACAGCGTTTTTTGGGGCATATTACCGTACGTTGAAGAACTGCTCGAATGTTTCTTTCTTTACCTGCCATACTAATTTCTTTAGGATACTACCTGAAACTGCCGCTAAACCATGTGATACCAGATGTGGAAAACAACCCACGTTTCCTTCAGAATAAGTTGGTTGCCATAGGCCAATGAAAATAGACTAGTGTAATTGTTTTTATCTTATAATATTCGTATTTAGAAATTTGAATGAAAAAACTTTAAAAATTAAGTAAAATCAAAGTGGTGATCAGGAAGTATTTGCAATATAATCGCTGCCTTAATTTATGGACAAGTTTCCCATGACATAATATGTTCGTTAATTAAATACTGTAATTAAAAAAATTTTTTATAAATTGCATCATGATCTAGTAATAATAATTTAAATTGTATGTAACATATTATCTAAACTTAAAAAATATCAGATCTCTTACCAGATGAAAACATCTTTCAGTTTCATATCTAAATAATATCGTTTTTGTTGTAAAGATTGCATAGGTTTTGATACTCCGGAATATATTGCTCACCATTTTTAGTGGTTTACTTGTGCATTACATCACGTAACTTACAATGTAATATTTTAAAATAACGGGAATGTCATTTTCTCATATCTATACAGGTTTTTTGAGGTAACAATTAGTGTTTGGGTTTTAATAAAGTTGATGACTTGGAATTGTGCTTTTGCGAATATCGAACGTATTTAAGAACTAACTAAACAAGAAAGCATTAAAAATGTGTACCCAATAATGCTTTCAGATCTCGTTTTATACATAACTTATAAATAATTAATTTTCACAATTAGTCTTGTATGAAGTGAATTATTTTCAAATACCATGTATTTATTTTAACATTTTTTATATATGACTTGAACTTATCTCTAGTGTGTCATTGCTAAATAGAAATTTTTTCTTTTTAAATTAAATTATCGTTCATGTAAGTTTTCTTAGGGCACATACTCGTAATTTGTAATAACTCGTTAAAAGTATTACCTTGTAGTGATTTTTACTTATTCATTTAAGACCTTGACGCTTGACAATCATTGTTTACTCGTTAAAATGGTCAAAAATTTTTGTATTTAGACAGGCTTTGTAACAATTTTCTCTTTGAATATTTTACTTACCTATTTATTAAATTAAGCTAATTTTCAATCATTTTTATTTGCCAAGTTACTTAGAAAAACTTGTAAATTGATTTTTTTAGAGATATTTTTTGTTAATTAAATTTAAACTATTAAAATGTATTACTTACAGATGAAAACGAAAGAAGTTACTTTGAACCAACAGATTTTTCTGTTAAGTTACCCTCAAAACTTATCTTATGTAAAATGAGGCGGGTTGTCAATCCATTTGTGTACGAATTTGAAGATCTCGATGGTAAACCACAAGGGAAATGGAATTTAAAAGACCTAAAACTTTTTGTGGATAATATTCCTCCACAATAATTAATACTTTTTATGTACCTTTTTATATATATCTCGTATTATAAAATATTTTATACCTCATAATGTGTGCTGTTGTTAGTCTTTACTTATTTTCTCTTCTTATGTTGAAACATTTTCTACCTTTCATATTCAAATGGGTAAAATACTTTAGTTTTTCTAAATTTTTCATTCTTTTAATAAATTATTTAAATTTTTTCATCCTTATGACTTTGAATTTTCATCTGTACAGTATGTTTAATAATTTATTTTTTGACTTCCTAGATATTTAAATTATCTTTGTTAATTTCTTTAATATTTTCTTAGCTACTACCCCCTCCCCCTCATCTGTTTATGATTGATATATCTTTTAGCATAAGTAGCACAATGAATCTTTAGGACTTGTTAGAGCTATGTTGAGGTGATGTTTTTCAAATAGAATAAACATGGGAGTTGATAACCATGCCTATGTTGGATAAAGTCAATATTCGTAGTTTGCAAAGACTAGAGATTTTTATTTCGTGTTTTATTATAATGGAGTTTTCACTCATTATCCTATTTCGTCCCCCCTCCTTCTTTTACTTGTGACCCAGAAATCCCATTGCATTTTGTTCTTTTTTGTCTAACATATGAGTGAGGCACTGTTGCTACTTTTATATTTCTTTTGATTGTGATTTTAGATATTTTTGAGTTGAGTATGCCTACTTTTAAGAATAGTAGGGTGTGTTGCTTCTTTCACTAGACTAGCATACCTTAGCGACTCCACACCTATGGCACAAATCATTCTGTACCTCAAGTAGACGGTCCCTTGTTCTTTCTACATTATGGATATTGCTTCTCGAACCTACATTTTGGGGGCAAGAAAGTGCCCTTTTAACGGTTTTAAACAAACACTCTCTAGATTTAGTTATGAGTATATCTGTGACTTATCTTATAATTTAATCTTTATTTTGGGGTTATATTTGAAAATTATATTGGGATATTACCTTTATATTGGAATTACATTTGGGATATTATCTTTATCTTGGTATTATCTTCAGGCATTACTTTAGAACGTTATCTTAATATTGGGATTACTTTTAGAAATTATTTTTTAATGTTACTCTTATCTCAGGTTATCTTATCTTTGTGATTTTACCTTTATCTCGGGGTTATCTTTGGAATTTTACCACTATCTTGAACTTAGCTTGAGAAATTATTCTTTTTGTTCTTATAATCAGACATTTTTTTAGAAAATTTATGAACTGAAATTTTGAAAACAAGATTTTTATAACTTGAGTGAAAAGTAGAAGTTGAAAGAAAGAACGTAACTGGCTTTAGCTTTTTAATTTGTTAGGGCAGTTAGGGAAAACATTGAAAATTTGTTTGACTCAGATACCAAATAGGCAGGACAAGATTTAGATGCTTACCTGGTTTTTGGAAGGATTTTTATAAACTTTTATATATGTGTATATATATATATATATATATATATATATATATATATATATAACGAATATACGAGCATAAATATTCCATAAAAACTAACAACAAAAAATGCACCGCTCTAGCGGCCCATGCCCTAGAAAATTTGCACAAATTTGATTTTGATAATGTAGAAATTTTAGGTACTGAAATAAAAGACAGTAAAAGAGGATTTTTAGAAACTATCCAAATCCAAAAAAAATCTCAAGCAATAAATTCAAAAAACGATCAAGAAAATTTCACACAGTTCTACCAAAATTTAATAGCATAATTTGCACTTTGTTATAAATATTATAAATATTAGAAATTGCTGCCAAAAATAACTGTGCATGCAATAGTGAGGTTGGCGAGAAATTAGTTTCCTGATTTAATGCAGGCTATTTATGAAATATCAGATGGCGCCTTTATTTAATTATTTATGGTTTTAGGTTATAAGTAGTTGTTTGGAGTTGAGTGAAGAAGAGGGCCCTTTTTTCTCTTTTTTTCTTTGTAGTTTTCTGCAATTGTTACGTGTTTTGATTTAACCCATAATATGCCTTTTGGGTTATTGGATAACCAGTTTTCACTTTTTATTCATTAAATCTACTGTGTTTTGTCTAGAAGTTAAAGAAATTCCATTTCATCATCATCTCTAGGTCTTCAGTCCTGGAACTGGTTAGACATGTACCTCCATTGTGTGTTGTTCTACGTATTTCTCTGGAATTTGACAAGCTTACCGTTCAGTGCTGGCATGTTTAGACTCTCTGCCACAGACGTCGCCACGATTCCCAGTCCACCAGATATGCCTGAAGACTTTCAATACGAGCTAAAACTTTACGTCTAAGGGGGTTACCTTGTAATCGCACTCTCCAAATAATTTATGAACGCCTTTGAATACAGAGCATAAAATGTTGTTTATGAACGCTTTAACAGCGCCCCGGTATAATACTCGCCCGAGTGGGTGTTATTTATAAACGCACCCCTGGTCATTGTTTACTTACCTTTGGAAAGTTATTCCAGTAGTTTTCTTCTTATCAACGACATTGCTATTGATATAAGCGCTAACGACACACGACACTATAGTTATTTCATGATTAACAACACATGCGTGCACGTGCGTACGCACGCACGCACTCAATCACGCACGTTCGGATGAATGCACGCACGTGCACACACACACACACACACTAAATTGTTGAAACTTACTAAAAACTCAAACGTGTATACAAGTGACAAAAACGACGACTCGACATCGCGAATGTGATACCACTTGTATCACGTAATAGGGCCTCCATACTATACTATAGTCCATTTACTTTAGCTTTAGGATTACTGTAGTGTAACCGACCTCAAGGCTGACCCAAACGCCCTCTATAAACGGCACACCGGGCTCCATGATCTAACATCTAGTGGCAGTGGCTTGACGACACTTACATTGTGTTGTTATAATGTAACCCAAATTCACACTGGAAAGATGGCGTTAAGGCGGCGAAGTTTGAAATAAAACTACAGAATTTACCTAATTTGACTTTTAATTAAAACAATAACCACTAAATAGGTCATTGTAAAAGCATAGAAAAATGATATTTAAAGCAAATAGTGCCGTGCTCAACTGGGCAATTGGGGAAAGAGCACGGCAGAAAAAACCCCAAACTGCCCTCACACTTCCAATTGCATTTGGCACATCTCGACAAGGACAGGTAACGTACAAGTACCCAGATCACCAACACCGAATTTAATAGGATGTCAACTGTTACCCATACACCACACATGACAACTGAAGAAACGATAGTGTAAACCAGCCAGTCTTTTCTGGTAGGTACTGAGGTCGGATAACCAATACTACCCAGCTAAAGTTAAAGAGGGGGAACACCAGGAAGGTAAAATCTGCCTTGACTACCAATGTTCCTCTCCGCAAGGACATAAAATGTTAGTAATATTCAACAAGGCTCGTTCACACGCATTCACATACATGCATTAACAGTTTGCAGCCCGTGTTACAAAGCATTTCACAAAGGTTAGCCAATTTCTATTATTTGCAAGAGTACAACTACAAGTTCATTGACAAGACATGAATTGCAGAAATGAACTTATGGTATGATTGCGCATAGTTAAAAAGGCGCTTATTATTGAATAGACTATCTCCAACATAGTTGAAAAACTGCAGCGCATCCTTGGTTAAACCTATTACTTTATTATTTCAGCGTAGCTTTGACACTGGTACTTTTCCCAAGTCTTGGAAAATCTCAACACTATTTCCCATATTCAAATCTGGAAATAGGTTGGATGTTGCTAACTATGGAGGCATATCACTGCTCTCCATACTATCTAAAATTATGGAATCGATAATCACAGATGAACTTTTCAGAAATTTTAAACATACCATAGCAATTCAGCAACATGGGTTCTTTAAAGGCCGTTCTACTGCAACTAATCTTGCTGTATTTCACGAATATTTAACTAAGAATATAGAACATGGATATCAGATCGATGTCATTTATACCGATTTGAGTAAGGCATTCGATAGTATTTGCCATCAGCTGCTTGTGTTGAAACTAGAAGCGTTAGGTATACACGGTTTATATCTATCTTGGATTCAATCCTATTTGCAAAGCAGAATTCAATGTGTGAAAATTGGAAATATTTCATCTAGAGAGATAACAGTATGTTCAGGGGTTCCGCAAGGGTCACACCTGGGTCCGATTTTATTCTTGCTCAATGATGTTGTGTCCATGTTCAAGAGTTCACAGGTGTTACTTTATGCCGATGACTTGAAATTCTTCAGGGTGATACATTCAAAATCTGATTGCTTCAAAATGCAACAGGATTTAGATAATTTTGTGACCTACTGCGATGGAAACTTCTTAAAGTTGAACATTTCTAAATGTAAAATTATACGCTTTTACAGATGCACAATTCCTATGTACTACAATTATAGTATTAATAGTCATTCTATAAATTCAGTCTCGTGTATCACTGACTTAGGAATTACCTTTGATGTTAAAATAACCTTTAGAGACCACATCAACGCTATAGTATCCAAATCCCTCAGAGCTTTGGGTTTTATCAAAAGAAACTGTAAAACCATTCGCAACATGAAAGCCTTAAAAGCACTTTACTCAGGTTTGGTTAGAAGTCTGCTTGAGCTCTGTAATTTGGTCACCATCTTACTCATGTCACATTGATCGCATTGAAGGGGTGCAGTCTAAGTTCGCTAAATTTGCTTTGTACCAAATACACTTTACAAGTGATCATATTACTCCGAGAGCAAGGTTGCAATTACTGGGTCTCCAATCGCTACAAACAAGAAGGAAACAAGGGATGTTTATATTTGTATTTGAAATGGTTAACAACTTGATTGATTGCAATGCCCTGCTTGCAAAATTGAATTTCCATGTAAAACATCAGATTACTCGCTCTGATAATTTATTTTTATTAAATTTTCATAGGACAAACTACGGGTAGCAGGCCGTTATAGACCGCATAATGATGACAGCTAATACAGACTATATGCATATAGACATTTTTCATATAACTTTATCGAGTCTGAAAAGACTACTTAATAGCAATTTGTAAATTTCTTATAACCTTTGTTATATGTTTAAATTTGTTAAGTGCCAATTGGATTTTTTTATAAATCTGTAATGTACTGAAATATATAAATAAATAAATAAAATAGTCATAAATGCAAACGCGAAAGGCACGAGATGGTCGATCATAGCAGAAGTTCAATTTAATTATATTACAACAATTTACTAAGAACGGAACTAAGATAACGGAGTAAATATTCCGCAAACATAACTACAAACATAAACTGATCAAACAACATGAGTTATACCCGATGACAATTCAAAATCCCATTCTATACCCAACTGCAGTGAGAAATAAAGTGATACTGTGGGGCTCTAAAATAATATTTGAGATTACTCATA
This sequence comes from Platerodrilus igneus, assembly GCA_036346225.1. Taxonomy (NCBI): domain Eukaryota; kingdom Metazoa; phylum Arthropoda; class Insecta; order Coleoptera; family Lycidae; genus Platerodrilus; species Platerodrilus igneus. The sequence continues at coordinate 10,013,529 of JARFIW010001670.1, read as the reverse complement.
TTACAATTGTCATCCCCTGTCCCGAAGTGGAATCACACAAGGTAGACATTAGGGTAAGGATTCTCAGTTATGCAACAAGATCTCGAAAATAAATGGCAAAATTTATAAATGTCAGCACCATTCGACTGTATACATCCAATCTATACCCAAAAGAACTAGTCAAACTAACTCTTTTACAACAAAGAATGATAAATTTCATCGATTCGTTAGAAATTTGAAATTTCAGCCAGCATTAAAGAACTTTGCTACATCATGGCAGCCACCAGTAGCATTGGTATATGATATGTATCGGACAACCTCTCGAAAATCCCCTTCAAAAATCATCAGAACCAGAAACGACCAATGTCAGAAATTCAATAAACATGCACGTTATAATAATGTAGTAATAAACGAAAAGCAGTTTCAAGACGAGTGGTGCTAGTTAAATTGTCGAAAACAGTGATTTGTGGTATCGTCAATGATATTAATGGTTTGTGAGCTAAGGTAACAAAACTTGAACCATTACAAAAATCTAAAGTTTCCCTGGGGCAACTACCAATGTACCTGCTCCCTGTCCTATACTCTAATCTAGCTGCTCAATCGAACGGATATCTACAGCATAAACTTTCATACATTTCAAGTAAGTAAGTGGGATATATTGTATAATTTCTAAAGAAAACAACTTGAAAATAAGGTGCTACTTATCCTGCCAATGAAAGTGAACAAGAAAATCAGTCAAACAAAAGCAGACAAAACTAGACAGCTTTAACGACTTCCGATTTATCTTTCATTCCAAAATCCTACTGCTTTAATAAAAGTGATTAAAAAACAATTAGATTATGTCGATCGTCACAAAAATGATGGTTTCACTATAGTAAGCATTGGTTGAGACGTTGACTCAGATCTAAAACACAAGTATTATTAATGTTAACCACAGAACTTGAGGGTTCTGCAGTATAATGCAACAAAAACTACATTACTAGTTAAAGACCCCAGCATCCGCAGCATTACCTATAATAATCAACTTCCTTCAGGAAAGGCATTGTCCCCGTTAAAACTTCCTATTATGGCTTCCAGTATAACCTAATTAACCTATTGCTGACGTTCCATGAAACCTGACACATCTAGATGTTGCTGTTATAAAAGCTATTTGAGTTGGAGTAACTTGGCACCAACAGTGGATGAGTCGGCATCGTCACAATGGGATTAACCTACTACAGCATAAAACAAACAGCAGAAACGTGTTCTAACAAGAAACAAAATAATAATAAAAGAGAAATACAAACCCTTCACAACACCATCAACAGTGTATCCTGGTCATAGCACCAAAAATCTGTAGTGTAACCGACCTGAGGGCTGACCCAAAAACCCTCTATAAATGGCACACTTGGGCTCCATGATCTAACATCCAGTGGCAGTGACTCAACTACACCTACGTTGTGTTTTTATAATGTAACCCAAATTCACACTAGAAAGATGGCGTTAAGGCGGGAAGGATTGAAATAAAACTACAGAATTTACCTAACTTGACTTTTAATCAAAACAACAACCACTAAATAGGTCATTGGCATGAAAGCATAGAACAATGAAATTTAAAGAAAACAGTGCCGTACTCAACCTGGGCGATTGGGGAAAGAGCACGGCAGAGAAAACTCCAAACTGTCCTGACACTTCCAACTGCATTTGGCGCATCTCGACAAGGACAGGTAACGTACAAGTACCCAGATCACCAACACCGAATTTAACGGGATGTCAACTGTTACTCAGACACCACACATGACAACTGAAGAAACGTTAGTGTAAATCAGTTAGTCTTTTCTGGTAGGTACTGAAGTCGGATAATCAATACTTCTCACCTAAATACGAGGGAGGTGAAATCTGCCTTGACTACCTATGTTCCTCCCCGTATGGACATAAAATGTTAGTAATATTCAACAAGGCTTGATCACACGCACCCACATCCATGCATTAACAGTTTCCAGCCCGTGTTACAAAGTATTTCACAAAAACTAGCCAACTTCCTATTAGTTGCAAGCGTACAACTACAAGTACATTGACACGACATGAATTGCAGAAATGAACTTATGGTATGATTACACATAGTTAAAAAGGCGCTTATTATTGAATAGACTATCTCCAACATAGTCATAAATGCAAACGCGAAAGGCAAGAGATTGTCGATCATAGCAGAGGTTCAATTTAATTACATTACAACAATTATCACAAACATTAAATACTAGTTAATTAAATAGGAACATCGGCTAGATAATAGGATAAACAAAACAACAAACATATAATTACGTTTAAACCTAGATATGAGCGATACAGTGGAGTATGTGGTTAATATGCTGAAATAAAACAATTACACATGATAAAATGTCAAATAAAACATAAAAATATCAAACATAATGTTTGATATGTTGGCAGCAAATACATACACAAAAAAATTCTACAGCATAAATGCAAGCCCAGATTCGGGCGCTAAATCTTTATATAAATGCATGTTAGTTAAATATATTAACTCTGGTAAGCAAATGGTAAAAATTATTTATTATGATTGCATCGGTTAAAACTTTAAAAAATTAAACACATCGTGGCATTACAAATTACAAACAAAAAATATACACAACAACGTGGTGGTTAATTCAATTACGATCTTAAAACCAACACAAATATAACATAGAAATATAATACTGTTCATATGCAAACTTGCCTAATAATTTGATTTAATATGATGTCAGTACTTTTTATTGTTTGTAGTAAAATTACACTAATGGTACCTCTGATATTGATTCTGCAATAAGTGCAAAGCAATTGTAGTTCCAACTCTACTTTAAATACAAAATCAACTTTATTTCAAATAAATAAATATTAGATTTAGATATTAATAAACAGTTTAAATAAATAAATATTAGTTTTCGGTTGTCAAACCAAACAACACGTCTCCATACTTCAAACATATTCAATAAAATAATAAATTCACTTGAAGTTTTACATATTAAACAATCCACATCTAATTCTAAGTCAAAAGCAACAGGTAACCCATAAATATATTTTTTCAATGTTTAAATAACTAATGGTTTTACAATAAGTACCAACATCACATTCAAAACAACGCTCTGATTACAAGATGTAATCAGATTGTCTTAAATAACCACTACATTATAAACTTAAAAACATTACCTTTAATAAAAACCGCCAAGTGAAATGTTTCAACCATCCATCTTGAAATCTAAAAACAAAGTCGTTTAACCCTGTCAACTAGATCGATCGTCCGTACACATGCGTCCCTTATAATGTAAATTCTGACATCACGGAATACGTTCAGAAACCTGCAAGTGGTTACTGAGCTATTCTAACAAATACCCTCAAATATCGAAATGTACACTATAATATTTTCAATAATTATCAACCAATGAGAATAGGCTTAGAAAGATTATGGAACACTACATTACTTTAAATGTAGTAATGAAGTATTGCCAATTGTATGCAAATGAATACCTAGAATTGCGCTTGAAGGATACAGTCATATAATACAATAAACACCTGTTGGTTAAATGTCAGGTTCATGGAATCTTAAGCGAACGTTAGCACAAAATTCTATAGAATTTTGTGTACAACGGTCAGTGTATAAGCTGCTACAATAACAAGTGCCTTGAAGACTGAGTGGAATAAACGATCGATAATATAAGACAGACAGAGAAGAGTATAAAGAAAGCGTTGGGTACAAGTCACGTACGAAATACACGGGTAAATGTGAAGGCCAACTTCAATATCGATTTTCTGTAACTTAAGAGGGGTTCTAAAGGAGACAACAAATATGCGTGGAACGGAGATAGATAGCTGATAGGTGGAACGTTGTGACAAGGGAAAATTATATTATTGGTCGATGGCAGGCAGCTTCAAGAAGACCGCGTCTTTAAATTTGTATTCAATAAAATGCAAGGTTTAACCGCATTTATAGAAACTGGGTTATAATGAGCTCAAAATAGACCAGAATAAAGTCAAACTAGGGTTCCATGTGGGGCCCATCTACTCGTATTATATAGAATTTGTTGAAATATATTAAAACCAAGGACTTTAAAGTATTTAATGGTTGAGCTGGTAACAGTTGTAACAAACTGTCTGTACCAAGGTGTAACTAATTTATTAATAATGGAAACTTGTTAATATGTCTAAATAAAAAGGTTGTATGGTTGTTGTATTATTTGATTGGTAATTTCATTTGACTGTGTGTATGTGTGAGAAAGGTATGTACTTAAAATGGTAGGTATTCAAGAAGAAGCCGATTGCTGAGCTAGCCAGAGTGAGCGGAAGTGTAAGAAATTTTTATTATTTTTTCAGAAAATTTTATGTTGGCCCAAGCGTGAGCACGATTTTTAGGGAGTTCCACGGCAATATATATATATATATATATATATATATATATATATGTAGCGGGCTACTGTCGCAACAATATATATATATATATATATTGCTATGACAATAGGGTTATTTAGGGGTATATAGAGTCATAAGGGTTGTACGTTCCATCTAAACAGCACTAAAATCCATAAAACTAAACAATTTTATCATAAAAGGTACGCAATTCGCCAATCAAGCAAAAAGCTAATATCAAACACCCTGTATATAAACACAACTAACTTTAATTAATAAAAGGAAGCTCATTCTTCCGAAATCAAATCACATTTAGTAAGATAAATAACTTGTACGCCATACAATTCATTTTAAAACAACAATGCAAGCATAAAACCGAAAATAAATACGTATGAATAACATCTTAAACGCTACGAGTCTTATTGAAATAAATTCGCGTTGGTGTAAGGAAATAATCATGCATACTCTCAATAAAAGAATTCCACCAAAACAAATATGTTTCATAAACGCAGGAAGTGAATAAATGCATTCAATTTACGTCATCATAAAGATTTGATTACGTGATCTCTCAATTGTAAACATCAGAAAATTCGAATAAAATCCAACAGACTAGGGAAACACAACAAGAGAACAGACGTTTAGCTACGTGATAAATTAAACGAAAAGTTTGAGTAAATTGCTATACAAACAAGCGGACGAGACTTGAAAGAGGTACATAGGTTTTATATTTAGAGGAATATACTATACAAAACTAGATGGCTACGTGATGTACTAAGCATTGGTAACTTTATAGAAAGTCCGAAGGCCTGCATGATAAGGCAAAGTGCAACGCCTCAATCAACAACGTAAACTGGGGAAACCAATCATACAGGTGAGAAGGAGGATCCTTTATATAGGACACGAATTTGATAAACAATCAGTTTTTTTTCAACCAAGGTACGCTTTGTACCAGTTCAACTTAAATGTCACTAGAAGTGAAAATAGTAAATTAAACAAATATAATTTTAGTGAAAGTCGTGATAGAAAAATTTTGAAATAACAATACTAGTGCAAGTATACGCTAGAAGTTTGCCATTAACTTTGAAACGGATCTAAATGTTCAACTAGATCTAAATATTCAACGAGATAACTAGCCAAGTATCTAAATATCCAAAACATAAACCACTACATAATCATGTAAGTATTCGTCAAAACATTGGTCTACATAAGCATCTGAGCAATGAACAGAGAAATTAATCATCCAAGGGTTTAACTGGGCGTTTGGCCGAGCTGTACTACGCAATAAACAAGAGAGCTTAACTGAAAAAAATCCAGTGGTACTGGTCAATCACATGCAGCAGCAGCAGTTCCAGGAATTGAAAATACGCAAGGAAAACACAGGTCAGAAATAAGAACATTTTTTAATACCATAAGGCAATAATTTCATTTTGAATATTACATTCCTGTATATATTGAAATATTTATGTAAAGGGTCATCAAAAAATCTTTTAAAAATCACGTAGAGAGACAGAAGGTCGTTTGGACGTTCAGAAGGTGCTTCCAGTAGTATACAGTGTTATTTTTGGTGGCTTTAACTGATTTAAGGGAGTTATAATTTGAGGATAAACAGATTTATATGTTACTTTGATTCAGGGGTTTATTTTTGAATAACGAGTCACATTATAAAAGTTGTAAAGCTGTGAAGTGTATATATATTTTTTGGTCATTATACAAATTTTGGTAAGTTTGTTTATCTCATTCAAGTACTAGGGAAAAGGGAAGGGGGTAAAAACTTCTTTGTTGTCGTACCGTCGTACACTCTGTGTAGATTGAACTGAGTTAGTCGAGGCATATAAAATGAATTGTGTTTAAAATTTAAATTTAATATTATTTAGAGCCACAGAGCGGTGGGGGGTAGCATGAAACTGAACGTTAATTACATCGGCGTTCGACGATATCATAGCAATATATAAATATTTTAAATAGTTAATTACACAAGGTAAGTTGATAAATACTATCGTATTACAGTGAATAAGATGAAATAATAACTTAGACTTTTATGCAAAATCCAAATGATCATTTCAAATCGAGCTACTAATTGAAAGATGGAAAATATAAGGTCTTGGACAGGACTTGAACCTGTATCCTGGCTTTGCCGGAACCATGCGTTTAGCAATTACGCAACCAAGAACTATATGATTGACAAAAATGCCAAACGTAATTGAAAGTTAGGTTTATGTATAGTTGTTGGACACGATTTAAATTTGTAAATTTCACAATTGTCGTCATCGGTCTCGGATACAGGATACAGGTTCAAATCCTGTTCAAGACCTTATATATATATATATATATATATATATATATAATATAAATATATTGCTATGTACCACTAGAATTATCGAGCCCCTACGTTGGGCTGTTATATTAATATTGCTATGCTCCCTAAATTATTCGCGCCCCATCGTTTGGGCGACCTTAATATTGCTATGTATAAACAAGAATTGTAATTATCTCCTCCGACGTTGGGCTGTCTTATTAATATTGCTATAAATTCCCTCCAGAAACTTAACTGGATTTTATCTTGAACCAACCTTGTCTACCAATAACAAAATTTGATACGTTACCGCCTTACTCGTTATCAATTTCGTATTCAACTTATAACTCCTCCTTGATTATTTAAATTATCAAATCACTCCCATTAACTTTATCTTATGACCTCGACTAGCATTTATTTGGGATTATAAAATTCAGTTAATTGGATTCTATATAATGAAACAAATATTATGTACAGTTTTTGTAAATTATTTGAAATACACTTTTCAATTAATTATTAATGTTGTAAATCTCATTTATCAAAATCATATACTTTTAATCAAAAACCCAAAGTCACCAAAAACTTATTGTCTTTATAAAAGAAGTGTAGAACGTTCGAAACCTCTTATCATATCACGCACTTTATACGATTCAAATTCTTTGTTTTGGTGAACTTCGTCACATTAATTTATATTAAGCAAATTCAACATTCAAATAAAAAATATAGAAAAATAAAATGTCTTATAACTAAAATCTGACCTGGTCTATTTTCTTCGCATCGACGCATCCATTTGAATAAAAATTATCTTCCCCCAATTCAGGATTATTACATGCCCATTCGAAATATTGTCTATCCACTCATTTCAGACTTAGAATTACTTCTTATCAATTTCCCCAAACTTAGAATTGGATTATCATCATTTATTTTCCCTTGACTTAGAAATTGTATTATTCTTCCCCCAGAACTTGGAATTACATTTATTCTCCACGGACTCAGAACTTGGATTTTTCTCCCCGGTTTTAGAATAGAATTCTTGTTATCATTGTCCCCTGACTCGAAATTACATTTATTCTCCACGGACTCGGAAGCCCTATTATTATTATTATGTTTTAGTTTAAAATAAAATTCCTTTAAATCTACTTGCGTTTAATCGGCAATCATAATTTTCATCTTGACACTTATACTATTTTTCATTTTGAATTATTATTACGTATCACTTTATTTCATAGTGGCGCACTTCGGCCTTTGTTGAGTTGTAAACTGACTTCGTTATCACTGTACCTGCTAATATATCATTGATTTCCCACTCCGTCAGTGGGTATGGTCTATAACCTCGTCGCTCACTTTAACGAATCAAATATTTGCATTTAAAGTAGTTTCTGATGTAATTTTCTATGCTTTCCAATAATTGTGACCTGGTCGCAGCTGTCTTCGTTATCAAACATGCGGTGTTTTGATGAATCTAATTGCTTTTCCATAAACAACTGATGCAATTCGACTTTTAATTTTCATATCTGCCTGTTATTCGCGCAATTTTTAATCTCCTCTCTTTATCACAGTTACTAACTACTTGTACGTATTCACATTATGCTTCTTGAAGCTTTTGAATGCGTGTCTAATTACACTTTATTATGTTTACATATAAAATACGCGTGCTTCCACTGAAAAATATTATTATCTGCATTGCCTAAATTAACTAAAACTTTATCTACAGGGTATATTTACTATTTACCTAATGCATGTGTTTCTGGTTTCTACGCTAACTATGCGTCTTCCTGTGTGTATTTGCGTCGCTTAAAACTACTTATACTTTATATACAGGGTGTTGACTGCTTACTATTTACAAACTATCTCTATTTCTGTCTTAAATAAATGCAGTTTTCTGCTGCCTATGGTAATTTCTCATTTCTAAACGACCTTTACTATAAAGTGCACCCTTAAGCAACCCCTTATCACAGCAATATATATATATATTGTTTAAGGGTGTACTTTATAGTAAAGGTCGTTTAGGAATTGGAAATTACCATAGGTAGCAGAAAACTGCATTTATTTAGTAAAGAATTGAGAAATGGAGATAGTTTGTAAATAGTAAGCAGTCAACACCCTGTATATAAAGTATAAATGGTTTTAAGCGACGCAAATAGACATAGGAAGACGCACAGTTAGCGTAGGAATAAAGAAGACATGCAGTAGGTAAATAGTAAATATTTAACACCCTGTAGATAAAGTTTTAGTTAATTTAGGTAAGGCAAATAATCATATTTTTCAGTGGAAGCACGCGTATTTTGTAAGTAAACATTATAAAGTGTAATTAAACACGCATTCAAAAGAGTTCCAAACAATTAGGTTAATACGGAGATAAGAAATAGAGCTTTTAGAAGCATAGTGTAAATGCGTACAAAATAGTTTTTTAATAAGAAAGGAGATTAAAAATTGCGTAAATAACATGCATATATGAAAATTAAAAGTCGAATTGCATCAGTTGTTTATGGAAAAGCGATTAGATTCGTCAAAACACCGCATGTTTGATAACGAAGCACCTGCGAGCAGGCCACAATTATTTAAAAGCATAGAAAATTACATCAGAAACTACTCTAAATGCAAAGATTTGATTGGTTATAATTACCGACGAGTTTGTAGACCATACCCACTGACGGAGTAGGAGATCAGTTTTCAACTCAACAAAGGCCGAGGTGCGCCACTCAGAAATAAAGTGTGATACGTAACAATAATTAAAGTAAAAAATTGTATAAGTGCGAAGATGAAAATTACGATTGCCGATTAAACGTAAGTAGATTTTAGGGAATTTATTTTAAACTAAAACACAATAATAATAGGGCTCTGAAGACGGGGAGAATAATACAATTTCGAGTCCGGGAAGAATAATAATACAAGTTCGAGTTTGGGGAGGATGATAATCCAATTCTAAGTTTGGGGAAATTGATAAGAAGTAATAAGTCTGAATGAGATGACAATAAATTGGGGTGCATAAATATAAGTTAATAATGGTAGTCCAGAGGGTGATGCCAATAATTTAAATGCAATGGTTCAAGCGTGTGGATAGACAATATTTTGAATGGGCATGTAATAATCCTGAATTGGGGGAAAATAATTTTTATTTAAATGGATGGCTTAATGCATGGGAAATATTAGCTGATTATGAATGCGTCAATGCGAAGAAAATAGACCAGGTTAGATTTTTAGTTACAAGACATTATTTTTCTATTTTTTTTATTTGAATATTGAATTTGCTTAATATAAATGAATGTGAAGAGTCAACAAAACAGAGGACTTGCACACATATAAAGTGCGTAATATGATAAGAGGTTTTGAACGTTCCACACTTCTTTTTTTATAAAAATAATAGGTTTTTTTGGTGACTTTGGATTTGATTAAAAAGTATATGATTTTTGATAAATGAGATGTACAACATTAATTAATTGAAAAGTGTATTTTAAATAATTTACAAAAACTGTACATAATATTTGTTTCATTATATAGAATCGAATTAACTGAATTTTATAATTCCAAATAAATGCTAGTCGAGGTCATAAGATAAAGTTAATGGGAGTGATTTGATAATTTAAACAATCAAGGAGGAGTTATAAGCTGAATACGAAGTTGATAAGGAGTAAGGCGGTAACATATCAAATTTTGTTATTGGTCGACAAGGTAGGTTCAAGATAAAATCCAGTTAAGTTCCTGGAGGGAGTGTATAGCAATATTAATAAGACAGCCCAACGTCGGGGATCGATAATTCCAATTCTTGTTTAAACATAGCAATATATATATATATATATATATATATATATATATTTATAAACGTCTACAGGTTTTGTTTGAAATAAGAAATTTAAATGTCTATTCTGTGTTTTTTGTAACATCTACAGACTTGTAGCTTACAAAATATCTTCAAAGTAACTTTTACAAAATCTGTAAATTTGCAATTCTGGGACGTGATCTCCAAAAAATGGGTTTACACATGTTCCTTTGAACTATTGAAACTTCAATTTAATCGCGTTTTACAATTTTTAAATTATAATTCACTTAAATTGACTATTGTAGACGGTGATCTTAGGATTTACCAATATTTTATGGTCAATGCTTTTAAAATGATTTATTAATATAATATAAATACTTTTTTGGTAGTTAGTGCGTTTTAATATTTAATTTAACATTTAACAATCACTATTTTATGAGTTAATCAAATTTATTGCTTTACACCTAATGACAACAAGAGAAAGAGACAAACAAACACCACTGAACAATATGAAATATACCTTGAAGGAATTGAAAATTATTACGCCTTTAAAAGTAATGCAATAAATCCAACTAACTACTTGCAAAACAAGTGGGAAAAGTTGTCCAGTAAATTAAATGCAGCTTGACAAAGACCTGTAGTGACTACGGAAGGATGAAAAAGGGTTTTGTAGAATTATATAAATTATTTGTATGTGTATGATGTTTTGGATTTGAAGATTGGAGATACAGTACAAAAGGAAAATATACAAAAATTTACTGTAATAGTATTAAAATAGGTGGATGGGGGTTTCCCGTTACAGGAAGAAAGAGCTTTCAATAATTGGGGTATGGTAGCAGTTGAAGGTAAAGCACACGTCATCATTATGAGGGGATTCGCGTAACTGATGACAATATAGTTAATAATGAATCTCTAATGAATTTCGAGTTGGAATCAAAACCGCAGGAGATTGTTATGTATGAGCAGCATCGACAGAACAAGAAACTGCAATAAACCGTTTAGAACAATATATTATAGTCCATTCGCTTTAACCTTAGGATGACATCAAATGTAGTAATAAAGTGTTGACAACTTTATACAATTGAATATCTAGAATTCCGTATGAAGGATACTGTCATTTAACACAATAAAAGTTGGCATACAGTGTTGTCACCAATTTCTTTTGCCAATCGAAATATTCATACATCTTTTATTAAATATATTAAAATTTAAACTAACATTGGCAATGTATCACTTTATCCAGTTGTGACGTCATCCGTTAAAGCAAATGAACTATGTGGTTTATTCTGCGTTTTTCGTAAAATCTACAGATCTGTAGCTTACAAAAGATCTGTAAAGTAAATTTTATAAAATCTGTATTTTTGCGATTCTAAAATGTGATCTGTAAATGATAGGTTTACAGATGTTCATTTGAATTTCTGTAACTTTGTTACATTTACCGCCCGCAATTTACGCGTTATTTTTACACGTTAGGCGTGGCTCTAACACCATTGTTTTAACATCTACATATCACGTTTTTACCGGATGATACAATCGCTGTCTAAGTCATTTTGCATGCACAATTTAAGTAAAAATCAAATTACTTATGTGACGTGTATCTCGGAACTTCGTCTCGGGATCCATCACGTGGTTAAGAGTTGTCATTACGGCGTGTTGAACATCAAATTATTATCCGTCACTGAACTTGTATTGCATCTCGTAGGGGTTTAAAAGGAAATAGGTAGCGGAACGATAGGAGTGGAGGTAAAGGGAAACTACATACCTTTTTTTTTAAAACTACCGCGCACTTAGATACTTGTTGCTTAGTCCATGTCTCGTGGCTTAATGTCCGTTTTCTCCACTCGCGCACATTCGTATTCCTTCTGCGCCGACTCGATTGTCGGCAACGGCGGAAGTTAACGTATCATTCCAAAAATACGCGGCAGTCAACCTACAAGGTATTTCTAAACCTAAGACATAATACATGACCAGTTTGGCATGTAACCACTTCAAGTTAGTTGTCTGTTTCAGTTTTTAACCTAGTATTGTTGATTGGGGTATTACCTCATTCAACGCTATAATTCACATTTATTGTTTATTGTATAGGGTGATCTGTGGATTTGGAAAGCAGTTAATGATCTAAACTTTTACAATGATGAATGAGGTATTTATATAACATAAATATTATTTTGGCAACTAGTACATTTTAGTATTTAATAATAGTTGCTTTATAAGTTATTCAAATTTATTACAATGCATTTAATGACAACAAGAGAAAGAGATACAAAAATCCAATATTGAACAATATGAAATATGCCTTGCAGCAATTGAAAATTACACTTTGAAAAGCAATACGATGAATCCAACACTGGAACCTAACTACTTGCAAAATAAATGGGAAGAGTAGGCCAGTAAGTTAAATGCAGCTCGACAGGGGCCTGCATTGACTACAGAAGAGTGGAAGAAAGTTTGTAGAATAATATAAATTATTAATATGTACGTGATATTTTGTTTTAGAGATTTTCAGATTGGAGATTCAGCACAAAAGCAAAATTTAGAAAATTTTCTTTTGATAGTATTAAAACAGGTGCGAGTCTGTTACAGATATAAAATTAAGCCCACTGGAAGAAAGAGCCTTGAATAATTGGGTTATGGTAACAGTGGAAGGAAATGCTTATGTTACCACTTACGAAGGAGTAGCTGTTGATAATATTGCAAATAACGAACCGCAAATGAATTATGTGTTCGAATCAAAACCGCAAGAGACTGCTATGTAGTTAGCATCAGCAGAACAAGAAACCACAATAAACCCTGCAGAACAACCAAATATCTGTGCAAAATCCAACTTTATCAACATGAGCCTGTAGAAAACGAATAAGACCTAAACTATTGCCTGTGTTGGCAGAAAATTTAATTAAATTAACAGAAACTAATGTAACAGATTTGAACACTTTTTACAAACAGTTTGAAGATTTAAGCAAAGCCTATATTGCTATTGAAAAAGAAAATATGGAAATACGTAAACAAAAACTAGAATTTGAAATTAAAAAATTTCAATTCTTACATCCAGAGTTTAATCTTAAATAACTTATATGTTCAAAAATTTAAACACCTACAAAAATACGTGTAAGATTTTATTTATGTAAATAAATAAGAGTTAATTGAATGTTTCATGTATAGATATTTTATTTTTATTGTGAAATAGTCTTTATAAATAGTTTTAATAGGTAATATTGAGTTTAATATATGAGATATTAATACTTTTAGATTTTTAAGGGTTATTGTAAAGTCCAATTTGTAATTTTGTTCTCAAAAAATATAATTAATTGTGTCTTATATATAGCTCTTGCTTCTCTTCCCAACTCCAAAATATTTCTATTTGCAGCTAGATCTAACATAATTATCTTAATATTTGAATTACACAAATGTTAATTTACCATTAATAGTATTGTTTTCTTCCACTGGATACTCAATTTCTACTTCGTCTAAAGTTAAACCTGCCTTTAATGCCATATTGTGCAGTACACAACATGCATAAATAATATTGGCTGCTATGACTGGGTGATAAATAAGAGTTCGATCCCTGGACAAACAGCGAAATCTTCCTTTTAAAATTTATTAGTCCGCTCGATTACATTTTGTGCCGATGTCAAAGTTTGATTGAATGCTTCTTCTTGTCGATTTTATGGATTTAAAAATGGTGTAAATATCCAAGGCTCTAATGGATAATCACTATCTCCTAAAAAGGAGATACGATCATTTTAAACTAAGATCATTATCAAATCACCTTACCTATTAAATAACTGCAATGGTCACCATTTTCATACCTAATAGCTAAATGATTTTTTAGTGTACTGACTTGCCATACTGCAGAGTGATGCACAGAACCAGGAAAACGTGCATTGCAACCTAAAATTCTATTTCCTGCATCAGGTATTTAAAAAAATTCAATTCCTTGTTATAACATTATAAAAATAGTCACCATTTCCTTTACCTACATTACATTTATTGAGTGTTTTCCTTTTCTATTGATGTAAACAAAAGATGCATTGTTTACATTGCACCCTTCCTTTTTACAGGTAGGAATGGGTGTACAACAGAGTCTAAACAAAACTCTGGCGGGATTGCAACAAAAAAAAGATCCTGGGTTCGAATTCCGACACGGTCCACTTGAAAAATGTTAGGCAAGCATTTTTCACAAAAATACACCCTCATTCGGATGAGAGATAAAATGGAGGTCCCGTGTGTGAGTGTTGTCACGCACGTTAAAGATCCCTACCTTGGCAAAATCAAAATTTCCAGGTAAAAAACTCGCTTCCTGGCCAATGTAGCACTTTCGGGTGGAGCATTTGAAAATCACATGTAAGGTAGATTGCAAAAGACTATAACTCAGGGGTTTAGAGAACAAAGTTAATTTTAGCCAGACAAGTTATAGGGATGCAATTTAGAACATGACAAAAGAAAATACCTTAATACAACTTATATATTGACGTTTAGCTAATAACATTAATAAAAAAACTAAATATATACCTTTATTTACTTACAACCAAATTTTCATGCGACAAAAACACTAAGTGTAGTTTATATATCTACACTCCCATAATTTTAAAATTTTGTCTTAAACTCTACCAAATAAGATATTAAAAAATCTAAAATTATTATTGTGCTTAGACACATTTCAAATTAGCGTTCTCAAGAAAAAGAAATCGTAATTACGCTTTGTTGTATTTAACATTAGTCAAAAGAGTTTGAATTAAACATTTAAATTGAACATAACCTCAAAATCCACAAAAAAGGTTTCATGAAAGCTTTTATGTTTACAACTCATAAGGTTATATAGGAAAGCAAAGATAATATTAAATTAGTTAAGGTAATCGGTAAATAAAGTTATGATTATATTTTATATGCATTATGTTTCTAGATAATTTGAGATTTAAAATGTAACACACGCACATTGTTCCGATACAAAAATAAATAAGATAAACTCATGCCTGTATTCAAGATATATGAAAGAAACGTATACTTAAGGTTTGAGCTTACGGGTTGTTCAGAACTGTAGGATCCTTTTACGGTTTGTTAAGACGAACACCATCGTTAATTATTTTGGTTGTTAACCTCAAACTTCAAATTTGTAAGAGCCAATCCTTTTGTCCCACAACCATATGTTTTGTTAACGAAGCATTTAATTTATTTTAGAAGGTAAATAAACGTCAATATGAATTCTTGTGCGATAAAAAATAATATTTGTAGGTAGTAAGATTAATGCACAGACGTAGATAGCCTGGCATATATAGTTAAATTCTCCATCAGAGAATATTGTACTAGGGAATATGCCACCGGAGGACCCTAGAAAATAAACGTGTTACAAAAACGAAATATTGTAATACGCCACAAGGAACAGTCTAATAATTTATCTCTTATCAGCTTACCATTCATGCTCGTTTTGAACAGGTGATTCAGGTAGACTTTCTCCATAAGCATTTTGCTAGTATTGTAAAACGATATTTATGTATGTTAAAACAAAAAAGACACCTTTTACATACCAGGTACGACATTATGGCATTAGAAAGGACATCTTTATCAGGAAGCGGCATGTGCACAAAAGGAAATTCAAATTTCAAAAGCACGAAAATTTATTCTGGTTTTGAAGATAACCACACATTTTGATAGAGGGACAAACAAGAAAACCAACCTAAATGACAGATTCATGTATACACCAGTTATGTATTTATGGACATTATTCAAAGGTTTACCAATTACAAAATTACATCTGATTATAATTATTTATATTATTTATACAAAAGAAAGAATATTAAATTAAAACTAAAGATCGACGTATATAGTGTTTTATTTAATATTCCTAAAGGGAAATGTTACACAAATCAAAACTAACTTGTGATTTAAACGGTTATTAATATAAAATATTTGTATAAGGAAGGACGTGGGAACTCAATGTAACATGGCAGCGCAACGGCAAATTGACATGTTACAACATCAGTTACAGGAGGAACAAGAATTTCTATATGTGTACCCTCAACTGCCTCCAATACACCTCGTAAACCATACTTTCTATAAAACCTGAGACATCTTTTATGTAAAAAAAATTAGTTATTTTAAATATTCTTACTCCTGTTTCACACCCAAAATTTCTCGATGTACCGTCGTAAAGTTGACCCAAGTTGGCAGTAAATGTTGGACAATGGTCAAACAAATTTCCGCAATTGACCTGCTAACAGTAGTTTGGCTTACAGACCAAGCATTCGTTCCAATTGAATTTTGAAATGATTTCACATTTAGAAAATTCAGAGTTGTAAGCTCCTGAAAGGTCGAAAATGTATGTCACAATTTTAAAATGTAAGTAGGATGTAAACCTATTTTAGTTACAAGCAAAATTTTATTGTTGTTATCAATTCTTATGTGTGGTTGTAAAGTATTGATTAACTCAATGGAGCATTGTTTGTTAAGCCTAAACATTTGAATGAACGCCGTATTCGGCATATCAAAAGGATTCATTTCATCTCTTAGACGTTTCCGTTAAAAATATAAAATTCCTAAAAGAGAGGTTAGGAATTAACTAAACGATAACGAAAAATTTATTTTACAACTGCTAACCTGTCATTTTCCTCTTCGATTAACATTATAATGAATATTGCAACTGCCGGATTGTTCATGTTTATTATTTTTAATACAACAAACAATAAATAGGACAATCACTTGTAACAATACGACAGCCGCTACTACATACGTGAATATTTACCAAATCTGTAAGACATTTACAGGTTTTTGTAAGCTAAAGTTGCGCATAGAATAGCAATTACCATGTAAAGCTACAGATTGTCTTACAGACCGTTACAGAAGTACACAGAATTTACTTCTATAGTTGGTATTTTTCTGACGAGCATCTCGCAGCAGTAATGACATGGCTGCAATGATAGGTTAGGTTACTGTTAGAAATGGATATTATTATTAATAAACACAAATCAACTTAACACGCATATCAGAAGAGTTGTTCTAAAACTATTGCAAACTGTTCTGATATGAGTGTTGAGTGATTTGTGTTGTGTTTTTTAATAATAATATCTATTTGTAACAGTAACCTAAACTGTCATTGCAGCCATGTCATTACTGCCGCGAGACGCGCGCGTTTTCGGTATTGGTTGATGGATTTTGTATGATTATCTGATTCTGCAAGTTGTTATATTCTAGGATTTTTGGCTTATCCTAGATTCCTGTTTTGAATATAATATATAATTTAAAGCGAAATATTCTTATATTTGCCGAAGATTTCAATTGTTGATCCTTGTTATATTTAATTTTATCAATTTTAGGTTTATTTAATAAACGTTGGGCTAAAGATTAAAATTTCTAGTTTTGTGGTGATAGTTATTCTAATTATACAAGCTTATGTTGGTGCTCATGTTTTATGATTAATATGTCAAATAAGATACTTTTTGTTTAAATGCCAAATAGACATTTTTGTTTCTTCTTTCACGTATATTTTTCTGAAACAAATTTTTTTAGTTTTATGTAATTTTTGTTAAATAATACATTCTAAATAAATAAATTACAGTTGAAAGTATCTAATTCCATTAATATACATTTGTCGAACTTGCCCGAAGTGTATTTTCATCCACCGAATCGTCAGTGCTTCTCGGAACAAGGACGAAAGGCCATGTAAGTGTTTTTAGTAGAAAAATTATTACTAATTTGCTGTATTTCTCGAGTCCTTTGCATTTGATTGTGGTGTTTAGTGCTGTGCTAGTTTATTTATATAAGATTTTGTAAGTATTGCATTACGTGATTTTATTTAAAAAACGACATGCAGTTTAGAAGTGTAGGAATCAAATTTGCAAATGCGCCTGCAGTGATAAAAAATCGCCCCATTGTTATCAGATTAATGCTTAAAAAACACTTTCGAGTACGTAATAATTGACTAGACGAAACATTGGTGTGTATATTGGAAAAATTCCATTCACTATTGTGTGACTAGTTTTTATCCTTTTTTTTTTTGGAATCAAATTTTTCATAAATGGTTACGGTTTTACTGCTTTTTAAGATTTGTAATGTTTTTTATTGCCCGGACTTCTTTTGTTTGAATTGTACAAATTCGCATACGTCATACCTCCATCATAATTTTGACGCACTGCTTTATATTTCCGCGATTCTATCATGTTCTTTGAATAAAACAAAGGCTTTATGCTTAAGTTCGGAATGTAGCAGTTACAGACCTCTTAGGTACTTGCTCCGCCTATGGTGAGTTCGTTGACCCGTCTGAATTTATTGCCCTTGTTCGCGTTGCACATCCAGATGCTTTGTGCAGACTTCCAGCCCTCAAATGTTTGTATACATTTTTCAACACATACATTATGTTCTTATCTAAAGTTTAAAATAGTTTTTACTGTGATAAACTTATTCAGATTTATTTTCATCTTTCTTCTTTGGAAATGAGTAGGTTTAGTAAACATTTATGTTTTGACTTTGCTGATTTATATAACCTTGAAAATAAGGATGTTTTAAGTCATGTCTAAAGTTATTGGTTAATAATTTGTTGAATATAAATCAATTTTGACTATTAATCGTATTCTGGTTTTTGGTTTTGTAAATTTTAGTCAGGCTGTGTATACTGTTGAAATTTCAAAATGTGCCGGTGGATTTCATCTTGTATTGCCAGTATTTTAAATTGCCAGGCGTCAATTCTGTTAGCAAGAATAGTCCAAATTCACCATCTGAACTTTATTGATGCTCGATTCATGTGTTTTGATTAAAGGAAAAAAATCAAAAAACATATCCACCCTTGGTTAATTTAAAACTATATTTTGAATACTTCGTTTCACGTGAGAATGAAGTGATGAAAAACATAATAAGAATACTCAATTTTATTGATTGAAACATGACAGATTTACATTTCTTAAAACTATGATTTTAGGAACAGACTGTGACAACTATTACTATGTTTATCTTGATGCGTTCGATCCGGTCGAAGTCAACCGGATTGAAGTTAGCGGGTTGAAATGATTGATATAATTACTTTTTCGACCGGATTGAAGTACTGAACTCAACCCACTTGAACAAGAGGGTTGAGTTGAATTTATGGATCGAAATTGACGACATAAACGGTCGGAGTGAATCGATTTACAATAACTACCAACTTATTCTAGTTATTGATCGGTAATGAGGTTATGTTATTTAGTACCTTTGTGAATATGTCGTCCCGCACAAAAGGTTATGTTTAACCCCGAGCTAATAATATGTTTGGAGTTGTGTACATAATTCAAAGCGGATCGAAAAAGAGTTCAATCGAGTGGGTTGGTTACGTTTGGTATAAACACGTTTGGATCGAGTTCAAATTCGATCGGGTGGGTTTTCAATCTGGTTCCTATGCCGAGATAAACGTAGTATATATCACCAATGGGTATTCATTATTTTAACTTCTCATAAATTTTAATTTCAATTAATATTGTAAAAGAGAACCTGCCATTAAGTCAATAAAGTAGAAGTTGGTGGAAGGAGTATAACTTCTTTAGTGACCAGATAAAAATATCTACTAATGGGTTGCAATGCGAAATACCCGGGTATTTATAATTTAGGGTAATTACCCAGGTAAATACCCAAAATTCATAAATACCCGGGTATTTTTAAATTTGTATAAAATCAAGATTAGGTTAAGCTAAACCTTGTAAAATCTATTTAAATAAATGACACTGTATTCAAACTAAGAGTCTTCCATTTGTGCAAGCTTAATAAACCATTTTAACGTGTTAATGAAGCTCAAGCATAAGCAGTTTTCATTATTTATATTACTTGCTATTTCTTTTTGCAGTATTATTTGAGCTATATTGACTGACAACCTAAACCTTGGTAATAGCATATATTATAAAATTTAAGCATTTTTATTTCAATTACGTACTTGTGACACTTGTATAACACGAGGAAAACAGTTGAATTAGTTACACAAAACCATATGCGACTCTTGACGTAGACCTCAAATACAGTAAATTCTGTACACAAAACAAATAAAACTTTATATTTTTCATTGCATACAATATTAATGCTTTGCCTTAATCTGAATTATTATCATCACTTGAGTGGCTCATCATCATTGGTATCGGTAGATGAAATTTTCATCTTATCTTCTTCGTTCATTTCCAACTGAACATCTTCAAAACCACCGTATTCTCCCTTATTTTCTGTTCGTTTCTGTTTTTTAACTTTAGGATGATTGATGTTGTTGAGCAATTTCCAATTATTGAGACAAATAAGTGATCTGTCCGGCTCGTTCAGTTGTCAGTCTATTTCTTTTCTTACTATGGATCCAGCTGAACGTGCTGAAAGTTCTCTCAATTGTAGCAGATGTCACAGGAGCGCCTAGGATTCTCACGGCTACATCAGCCAACGCGCATATCTCTCTCGATTCCCTCTACCATAACATGGGACCGATTGCCTTCTCTTTTTCAGAATTTTTTACCCCTTCCTAGACAAAAGCTCTTTGCCACAGTCCTTCTTTATCTCTATAATCAGCTACATTTTGTCGAAGTTCAACTACTTTCAATCCCATACTGTTGCCAACTTCACAAACGAAATGAATAGCATCAAGAAGATCTTCAGGTTTAAGTTTGCAACCCTGAGAAGAAGGATTCAACAAATCAGCAGCAAGATGAATTTTCCCCACACCAAACTCCATCCGTTTCTCTAACTTTTTCAGCACCTCTTTCTCTTCATTATTCTTTAGAGGACACTGGAATCTCGTTTTTAAGATTTTTTTGAAGATTGTTAAATTTTGTGAAAACCCTGTGGATCTGCGGAGTGTTTGACTCGAATGCAATGATAAGTACAATGATTGGGTGTAAGATGTTCATAATTTTTTTAACTCTGACCTAAAACATGCCATCATCAAGTATCCGACGTTTCATGTCTGATGTGATTTCTGCTTCCACGCTAACAGCTAGTTTTTGAAGCACAGATTTGTTTGATAGCAAACTCTGTAAGCAGAACAAGTTGCTTCCCCATCTTGTTTGCCCAGGCAGTTTCAAAAAAATCCTATCTTTGTAATTTTTGTCCAATTGAAAGCAGTCAGTCAAACAGTGCTTTTAAGACATGACCATTTTTGATAATTTTTTACTATGTCAACGACAGTAGCCATAAAAGATTAGACAGTATTGCATTTTAAGATAGCTTCACAAAGGTGTTGGAAGCGTTGTCTCCAATGATTATCAAAAACTTCTCAGGGCCATAATTTTCAATTACGTTGATTATCAACTCATCTAAGTAAGGTGCATTGTGTCTGTTCTTCTTTGTTGTGACAAATTTCACAAACAGTGGCTCTGGCTTTGTAACAACAAAGTTTATTATCCATTCATTCCTGATGTTACTCCAGCCATCACATTGTAAATGTAAGTGTTTTGGGTCACTTAGCTGATTAGTAACCTCACTTTGCATTTCTGCGTACTGAGCTTTAAGGTACGTGTAAGTAAGGCGATATTTCGATGGTGGTTTGTAAGATGGGCGAATTTTTTTGAAGAATTCTACTCATAGTGGATGTTCAATTATTGACAAGGGTGCACCACTTACAAAAATCGCTTTAGCTAAACTTTGGTTAAGGCTTTCCTGAAACAAAAAAGACTGATACAACACATAACACATAACACGTGATTCAACTCAATCTAAGGTAGAGGCTTTGATTAAAATTACTTAAATTGTAGGGACATAAGTACCGACCTAAGTGCATGAAGCTGTAAGCTCATAAAAATTCTTCTTGGGAGCGTTTGTCATTTTTGTGTGTCTTTAGAAGAAAGCAAGAGGTAGGTAAAAATAAATATTTTGTTAAAAATTATTAAAGTTTGCAATTACTAAAACGTTGACCTTTGGGTTTTATCTAAAAAGGTTTGCCATAAACAAAAAAAAATTGATTCCGCCGTAGAGCATGATGACTTTTATGGTCATTTTAATATTGGGAAGCACGCTACCTTTTACATGAAGCTTAATAATAATTTCTTTTATTTACTTACATTCAACTGACTGTCCATATGGTCTAAAAAATTAACCAATCCTCCTCCACTGATATTCGAAGTTGTGGATAATGGTCGATTGAAAATCAAACAATTACTTCTCATTCTCTCAGAGATGTTACTATCACTGCTTTCAGATGTAATTGGCGATGTTGAACTGATAGGTTGCATATGCCTATCACTTGAACTTGGTCCAGGTTCTTCTGGTACAAATAGCATATTCACATCCAACTCCTTTTGCTTTGATTTATATAGAGTTGTTTTCTTATTTGTGTCTGTTAACATGGATACTTGAGTACATACAGTATTTGGCTTTAAATCAAGAATTTTCTTCATATCCTCAGGACACTTAAAACACTTCCTTATATGTTAGGTTATTTTATTAATATTAGCATATTTGTATTCAGTACTGCAGTATTTGCATACAACACCAACACCACTTTTTTTATTTTCTTTAAAAAACTTCCAAACTGAACCCTTTTTCTTGACAATTTTTCACACGTAATGCTAACGCCGGCAACAAATTCCTTTTATTTTTAAATTACAGTTTATTAATCCGATAAATTATCGCCAGAATAGCATTCAATTCAAGTTATTTTTAATTTATAGATAAATTGAAACATATGCCAATTCTGACAATAACAAAATTAAGACAGATAGTAACAAACATCGGTGTGATTCAGTCCTCTAGTAAATTGTGGCATTACGGTGTGTACGTCAAAATAACCCCTTGCACCCGTCTTAGAGAGTGGGTTCGAAAACGGTAAAACTTCTAAATTGGTGATCCTTGCCTTCCTTCAATGACCATCCTAAATCTCACCCTTTAAACACCTATTTATAGTGAGCTGCAGATCTTGGGTAAATTCATTGTTTTACCTTTTGTTTATTCATGTTTAAAAATTACAGTCCACTGTGTCTTAACCTAGCGTTAATATTTTGGTTACCTTCGTGCACGGATTGTTAGTAGTTGGAATTTAGCACTCTACCAAATACCGGGTTATAAGGGTTATTTTGCTCGTTCATGCCACAGTTCATTTACAAGAATCGTTCACTATAGATAACATAAACAGGTGTATGTTAAACAGACCTTTCGCGCTCTGTTGTCGCATATGCTTTTCTATTTCAAATTCGCTTATCTATCCTTGCAATAGTGAGTACATTTGAAATAGCGTAAACAATACAAATCTTTAGTTCTAAATTTACATATTTGTTATACATCTGCAATTTGTTATTAATCACCGAATTATTAATATCACAATGAGTAAAGCGGTTAATAGATTAAAATCACTTCAATCTAAAAAGGAAACCTATTTCCAAAGAATTCAAATTCTTTGTGATAAAAGTGAAAACATTCAAGATTTGGTAATTTTAAAAGAATTTAAAATAAGACACGCAACCCTAGATGACACAAAACGTAAATTAGACGAAATTATAGATGAAATTAATACGATAGGGTTTGAAACGGATCCAGAATTTAAACCGAACTACAATGAATTAAACGCTATTGATGAACTTTATTGTTTCATTCAGGATGTTGCTACCGGTCTAATCACTTCGAAAGTTACCGATCAATCTTCTCAAAATCAAACTATGCAGGCAGCTGAAGCTACTGTTCGTCTCCCAAAAATTGATCTAATTGATTTTAATGGCGATTTTCTAAAATGGCCTCTTTTCTTTAAACATTTAAAAGCCTTATCCATAATAATTCTAATTTGGACAATACTTGCAAAATGCATTATTTATTAGGAAAATTACGGGGTAGCGCTCTGGTCTTAAGCTCTGGTATGTTACCGACGGCTGAAAATTACTCTATACTATGGGCCGCTTTAATTGAAAAATACGAAGATAAACGTGCTTTAGCTAACACTTATCTTTCTCAGGTTCTCGACTTTAAAGCGCTTCAAACGGAAGGTATTATCAGTCTAAATTCATTCATAGAAAAGGTCGACTCTGCAATCAATGCTCTTCGTAAATTAAACATTACAAACTTGTCTGATTTTATTCTTACTTCTATTGCTTTATCAAAGCTAGACAATCATACCCGACGAATTTTTGAACAATCTTTGAAGGGAGGTTCGATTCCTACTTACGATGAGCTAGCCACGTTCGTAAAAGAACAAGTTAAAATTTTGGATCGAACCAGCAGTAGCAATACAAAGTAAGTTAGTGGCCACACAAACAAGACGAAGGTCTTACATGCCTTCGCCACAAAAGAAGTAAATAATCACGACAATTTGAAATGTGCTTATTGTAAAGGCGAACACCATCGATTAGCTAGGTGTTACAAATTTCTTAATCTTTCTCCGCAAAATCGAATTTCTTTTGATAAAGATCAAAAATTGTGTATTAACTGTCTCAGTTCTAATCACGTTTTGTCGTTATGCCCTTCCACGTATTCATGTAGGTTGTGCAGTAACCGTCATCATTCAGTGTTACATATTCCTAGTCCGATTGTTGACACGAATAATCAAGTGTTATCTAATCCTATAAATACAAATGAAACTTTCTTTCGTCCTGGAGAAATTCACGGAATTATAGGTGCTGAACTTGTACCTCATATTTTGGAATCATTCAAATATTCAAGTCCCGATTTACCCGTTGCCAAAAATTCCACTTTAGGATTTATAATTATGGGTCAAACTCCAATTCAAAATGTCACAACCAATTCACAGGTTTATTGTTGTGTTGAAGGATCCGAGGCCATAGAACCTTTGCTACAGAAATTTTGGTAGCTTGAAGAAGTAGGTGAAGTCGTTACTCGTAGTTCCGATGATATTAAATGTGAAAAATTGTTCTCTACTTCAACACAACGAGATGTTACTGGTCGATACATTGTTGCTTTACCTTTTACAGAATATCCGCCAAACTTAGGAAATTCCTTTTCTACAGCTTTGCGCAGATTTTATTCTCTAGAAAAAAGATTTTCTTTATCGCTGTCATACAGAGTAGACTATAGTGTGGCGATGAAAGATTATTGACCAAGGTCATATAAACCTTATTCCAAATTGTACTCCTCATTTCAAAGGATACTTTATTCCTCATCACTGGGTGTTTAAGGAAGAATCGGTTTCTACCCCTTTACGCATCGTTTTTGATGCATTGTCTAAAGATGAATTTAATAAATCTTTAAATGACTGCCTTTATGCCGGTCCAAAATTGCAAACCGATTTTATTTTGCATATTAATTAATTTTTGATTAATGGAATTTGCCTTTATTTCTGACGTTCGTCAGATGTTTCACCAAAAATAAAAATATGTTCCGAACATCAATCTTATCAACGTTTGCTTTGGCGATTCAGCACAGATGAACCATTACAAACGTATCAACTCACAAGAGTTACTTTTGGTGTCAAATCATCTTCATATTTAGCTCTATGTACTGTACTTCACCTAGCATTAGATGAAGCAAAAAATTTTCCGCTTGCATCCGCAGTTGTACAAAGAGATATGTATGTAGATGACGTAATTTTTTCGGTGGAATCTTTAGATAATGCCAAAGTCCTTTATCATGAACTGCTTGGGCTTTTCACGGCCGGAAGTTTTCAGTTAGTTAAATGGGCCACAAATTCTTCGCATTTAACAAACGAAATATTTGAAAATATTCGAATGGACAATGTTGTAGATTTCGAAAGCAATATTTTAAAGGTATTGGGTCTTCAATGGCATCCAAAGGTTGATAATTTAACATTTGCAGTTAAAGGTCCAAATGAAATCTGTACAAAGAGAAATATTCTTTCCACTGTAGCTAGAATGTGGGATCCATTAGGGCTCTTATCTCCTGTGACAATTTTTACCAAACTACTAATCAAAGAATTATGGATATTAAAGTTGTCTTGGGATGAAGAAACCCCTCCATATATTAAAGGTTTGTGGAATACCTTTCAGCAAGAAATAATTCAACTTTCCGACTTTAAAATATCCCGACACATCGGATATTCATCAGTAACGTCATTACAACTTGTGGGATTTTGCGATGCTTCTGAAAAGGCATACAGTGCCGTCGTATACGCCCGAACAGTGTCTCTGGATGGCGAAGTAAAAATTATTTTACTATGCGCTAAAGCTAAATTGGCTCCAATAAAAACTGTCAATATTCCTCGTTTGGAGTTATGTGCTGCTTTATTGCTTGCAAGACTATTAAATTGCATCATTCGCACATATTCCTCACGGTGCACTATCAAACAGGTTTTTGCGTTTTCTGATTCCATGGTGGTTCTTAACTGGATTCATAAATCGCCCCATTGTTGGAAAACTTTTGTAGCCAATCGAGTGGCAAAAATTCAAAATTTATTACCAGTAACTCGCTGGTTTCATGTTGATGGCATTTCAAATCTTGCCGATTGTGCGTCTCGCGGTATATCTCCAAATCAATTTCTTATCGCCGATTTGTGGTTGCAGGGGCCATCATGGCTTCTTTCTCAAGAAAGCGATTGGCCTATTAAAATCATTGACACGGAAGAAATTATTTTGGCTGACAATAAACTTGAACAGAAATTGGTTTCACTTCCCGTGACACAATCAGAAGTTCATCCCTTATACGCCCTGATTGATAGATGCCGTTCTTACTCTAAATTGTTAAGCATAACGGTTTATGTTTTGAGATTTGTTAAACGTTTGCCTAAAAGGAACCGCATTTCTGCGGAAGATCTTGTTGAGGCGGAAAATATTCTAATTTTAGCAGTGCAAGATAAACATTTTTTCTCCGAAAAGACTTTTGTGGGAAAAGGACAACTTTGTTCGAAACCCTTTCGACATTTGAATCCTTTTCTTTCAAATAACTTAATTAGAGTTGGAGGCCGTCTGTCAAATGCAAATATTTCATATGATCAGCAGCATCCAGTTCTTTACCTAAGAAAGATCGTTTTACCGATTTATTAATTGATCATTTTCATGTAAAAAATTTACACACAGGGCCACATCTTCTGCTTTCTCTATTACGTCAGCATTTTTGGATTATAGCGGCTAGAAATTTGGTTCGGACTCGTGTTCAAAATTGTAATCATTGTTTCAGAAGAAAACCTTGACCTTCTTTTCCTCTTATGGCTGACTTACCGTCTCCTAGGGTTAATCAGGCCAAAGCATTTATGCATACTGGCACTAATTTTGCCGGACCTTTTAATATAACTCTTAGTAGACACCGGGGAGTTAAATCTCAAAAGGCCTGTATATGCATATTTGTTTGTTTAACAACTCGTGCCGTGCATCTAGAATTAGCCTCAAGTTTGTCAACCAACATATTCCTTGCCGCATTTAAGCGTTTCCTTGCTAGAAGGGGACCATGTGCGGTTATGTATTCCGACCGCGGGACAAATTTCGTGGGCACTAAAAATTATTTAGATTCCCTTCAAGAATTTTTCCGAAATTCAAATTGCCTAAATGCCATTGGCCATGAACTTAGTCAAAGGCGCATTGCTTGGAAATTCAATCTGCCTTCGGCTCCTCATTTTGTAGGAATATGGGAGGCGAATATCAAAAGCGTAAAAGGTCATTTAATTAAAGTTGTGGGAGAGCAAATACTTTCCTATGAAGAATTTTCAACGGTTTTAACACAAATCGAAGCGTTGTTAAATTCACGTCTGTTATGCTGGCTTAGTTCAGACCCTTCGGAACCTCTCGCATTATCGCCTGCTCATTTTTTAACTCTCACCCTGTTGCAGTTCTTGCCAGCTGCCGATGAAACCGGAAAAGCGCTTACGCTTGTAAATCGCAAGCACCTTTTAGATCAAATTGTTCAATCCTATTGGAAGCGATGGTCTAGGGAATACTTGTGTGAATTACAATCCCGACAGAAGTGGAATACACCTTCCTGTCCTGTTAAGCCAGGTCTAGTCGTGATAGTGATGCGCGATAACTGCCCGCCTTTGCAGTGGCCAACAGGGGTAATTGAACAAACTCACCCAGGAAAAGGCGGCATTATTAGGGTTGTCATAGTACGTACAAAAGATGGGGTTTATACCCGTCCAGTAGCAAAGCTGTGTTCACTCCCCACGCAGTAAACTTTTTTTTTATATGCGCTGTTTATAGTTTTCTTTTTTTTCTCATTTAATATGAATTTTTCATTTTGTTAAAATCTTATTTTAAGGCCGGAGGATATGCTAACGCCGGCATATTCCTTTTATTTTTAAATTACAGTTTATTAATCCGATAAATTATCGCCAGAATAGCATTCAATTCAAGTTATTTTTAATTTATAGATAAATTGAAACATATGCCAATTCTGACAATAACAAAATTAAGACAGATAGTAACAAACATCGGTGTGATTCGGTCCTCTAGTAAATTGTGGAATTACGGTGTGCACATCAAAATAACCCCTTGTACCCGTCTTAGAGAGTGGGTTCGAAAACGGTGAAATTTCTAAATTGGTGATCCTTGCCTTCCTTCAATGACCATCCTAAATCTCACCCTTTAAACACCTATTTAAAGTGAGCTGTAGATCTTGGGTAAGTTCATTGTTTTACCTTTTGTTTGTTCATGTTTAAAAAATACAGTCCACTGTGTCTTAACCGAGCGTTAATACGTAACTATTAGCAAAAAGGAAGTAAAGGAAGTAAAACTTTGAAATAAAACATTAACTTAAGCAAGAAAGCTGCTCTTTTAAAGGATTAGTTAAAAGAAGTAACTGCTGTCAGTAACTAAAATCTCATTATTAAAAGTTCAAATTTGATCCGGCACATGAAAAATAAACATCCAACTGGATATTAATGTTATACAATCTCTTTTAGTATCTACATAATGGGATGTATAATTTTTAAATGCATTTATCCAATATACATTCTTCACTATCGAAAACTATGTCATTACTTGGTCGCAGCACGTGATAGAAAGGTGATGTCTTCTTACATTCTGGACAAAAAATTTCATTAAGACATTATAGTGGTACATCACTTTAATGTCTATTTTCACATGCCTGATCAAATTTGAAGCTTTTGTAAACTTTCTTCGTAAATATCACTAAATTTATGTCTTAAGTCCTAAATAAAAAAGTCATAATTTTCCATTTTACGAGAACGCAATAATTTGTTTCTGTTCACATATCTGTCAGCAACCAAAGAGCCACACTGTGGCGAGACGCTTATTTTAATGGTATCATAACATGTGGCTTCTATTCAGAACACTTTGGGTTAATTATCTATTTTCTTTATTTTAAACCTACATGTAGTCCCTTGCACAGTGGATTAGATACTACCAAAGCTGTATTATAAATACAGTCTTTCAAAGCCTTTTTAAAAAAAATCTGGGGGTTAATGACCTTCTGCGTCTTATGATTCCGAAATTTTTGTTTCCTTTTTTTTGTATTCAGATTCCCAATATAGAAATGCATATTCAACTAAAACTTTAGTGGTGATAGACTTATCATTAAGAAAGATTAAAGATTTCTTTGATAGAGAGAACGAAAATATTTTAAAGGATTTCAAACATGCGTCACATAACTTGCCGAACATAAAATGTGCCCAAAACACGTCAGGATATTAACTAATTCCGGCGAATGTAACATAGCAAAATATAGAGCAACAGTGCAAGGCCCTACAATATTATAATTTATAACTGAAACAAATTGCCTAAACAAAAAATATAGACCCTAAATTTTCTGCTGCAAGGTGATAATATTGGAACTTGGAGAAACCTGTTTATTTATGTTAATTACCTTTAAAATTACTTAGCAAAAATATATTTGTAGGGTGGATCGAGCGGCAGAATAAATAAAACTAAAAGAACTAATTGTCAGATTTAATAACCGAATAATAAACAAAATAAAAATAAGTACTGGTGACGAGCATAAAACGGTTGCTTTCGATCACCGGACATTCGTAGTAATAATAATGCTGGTTGCGTGCGCAGTCCCTCTTCAGCTCCCACTTGTCACAAGAGCCAATCATAAGGTAGGTGCCTGGCGGGAACTTTAAATAATAGCCTACAGTTCGGCCATCCTGACCCTAAGATCGACCTCGATCTCTACATAATTAATAAATATAAATTTTAACATAACATAAGGTTGAATAATGTTTGACATCGAATAAGCAATGATGTATCATAAAATAAGTTATCACAAATGACAATAAACATAAGCACATATTTGTGATGAATAAGGAATAATTCATAATAAAGTTTTATCACAAATTGTGGACAATCATAAATACATATTTGTGATTAATAAAGAATAACATAAAACCTTAATAAAGTTTAAAGTTTTACATAATTTAGCCACTTAAGTGACCCGTGGGTCTAGCTATAATAAAACATTCTACTAATGTTGAGCATACATAAGTTCACAAAGATAATAAGGTGAGTAAATACAATAAGGTAAGTATTAATAATATTCGGTTAATAATCAGGTAATTATATGATAAAAAAATATTATTGTGAGTAAGGTTTTAACCTTCTAACATCTAAAATACCATTATAGGGTATTTGGGTATTCTGAAATCCAATAATGTCCGTCACTATATATCTGTCATGAGGTAGAACTGTATTGATAACGTAGGGCCCTCTATATTTAGGGATGAGTTTTTTGTTAACACCCATAGATGTATCAACATTTGATATCATCACATAATCTCCTACATTATATCTGTGCGCTACTTTATGGTGCTTATCATAATAGTTTTTATTTTGTACTTGCACTTGATCAATCTTTTTAGATGCATTTAATCGTGTTTGTTCTAAATCAATTTCTTTTTCATTAAAAGATTCTAAGGCTAGTCTTAAATTGTCTTGAATGATGCCTAATTGATGACGTCCGAAAAGTAATTTACTGGGGGTATTTCCGATGGAGCGATTTAAACTATTGTTAATACAAAACTCCATTTCGCCTAATAAGGTATACCAAGGAACTTGTTTTTCATCTGTAGTTTTAGCTAATAAGGGGGTTAATAAACGATTTATGCGCTCCATTTGGCCATTAGCTCTAGGTGCGGCCAAGCTATCAGAATATGCTTAACATTGTTTTGTTCTAAAACTCTTTGAAATCTTGGGACGAAAAGCAGAACCTCTATCAGAGATTAATATTGTCGGTCTGCTATAGTTCCTAAAATAAGAAATAAGATGATTAATGACTTCTTGTGTGTTTACTGTTTTGCATGGATAAAACTTTGTAAATTTAGTGAAACCGTCAATAGTTTCAAATATATATTTAGCATTATTGCCAGTTTTTCCAATGGACCATAATGGTCAATATGTAAAGTTTCGAATGGGACTTTACCTTTGGGAATATTATTTAAAAGACTTTCGGATTTTCCAAATTTCGGGTTAAATTCTATGCATTTGAGACAATTTTCAATATGTAATTTCACTTTAGATTTAATTTTGGGAAACCAGTAAGTGCGGGTTATGAGCTCGATAGTTTTATCAGCTCCAAAATGGCCCATATTATTATGATAAGTATGTATAATTGAGTATTCCATACTTTCAGGTACATAGAATAAGATACTGTCACCTAACTTCCTATAAACCAAATCTTGGCGCAGCTCAAAAATGGGTGCTCGGTTTCCAATAACTTCTTTTAATAATTATTATTTGATTATCACTGCTCTGTTTCAAGGCAAGAGTCTGCTCCAATGTGTTGCCCTCTAACACTAGGATATTATTAATTCTACTTAATGCATCCACATGGCGCATATTTTTATTAGGCCTATGCTCAATTGAGTAATTATAATTTTGTAATGTTAGACACCAACGCATTATGCGAGGTACTATTTCTTTTTTGTTCATTGTAAGCCTAAAGCTGTCGCAATCTGTGATTATTTTAAAATTAATTCCTTGCAAATAAGTGTGGAATCGCTTTAAGGAGTAAACAATCGCTAAGCACTCAAGCTCGTAACTGTGGTATTTGGATTCAGTGTCTGAAGTGCGTTTGCTGAAATAAAACACAGGGTGAAACTTTCCATCTGATTGTTTCTGCATAAGAATTGAGCCGAAACCAATAGCACTTGCATCACAGTGCAGCTCAGTTAAATTAAAGGGGGAATAAATAGATAAAACTGGTCGACTAATCAATTTTGATTTGAGTAATTCAAAAGTTTCTAAGTGTTGACTTCTAAAATCGAATTTGCAATCCTTTTTAATAAGTTATACAAAGGGCAGCTATGATACTAAAGTTTTGGATAAATCTTCTAAAATAACTGGCCATACCTAGGAATGAGTGTAGCTGTTTGGCATTGTTTGGCACAGGGTATTGCTTTATGGCTGAAATATTATTAACATTTGGACTGATTCCTTCATGATTAATGTGGTACCCTAAATAATCTATTTCGTGGTTAAAATAAACATTTGTCTACTCTCAGTTTTAGTAAATTATCAACCATTAGTTTGAAGACTTGCTTTAAAATATCAATATTTTCATAAATTGATTCTGTGGCGATTAAAAATCATCAAAATAAATCAATAATTTATTGTCCCTAATTAAATCTTTAAAAATTTTGTTTACAAACGAGCAAAGACAGACGGGCTTGTACTAAGACCAAAATGCATTCTTAAAAATTCAAATTGACCTAAGGGGTCGTAAAAGCAGTAAATTTTATGGACTCTTCTGATAAAGGAACATGGTAAAATGCATTTTCAGGTCAAGTTTTGTAAAATATTTCTTTCCTTGTAAATGCTCTAAATGGTCATCAATTAAGGGATCGGATATACGCCACGTGTTAAATATTTATTTAAGTTTCGAAATCGATACACATACGTAACTCGCCTGATTTTTTCTTGATTAGAATAATTGGAGAGCAGTACGGAGACTCGCTTTCCTGATAATATTTTGACTTTGAAGGTCAACTAAAATTTTTGTAATTCGTTTTCTCATAAAATGAAAGACGCCTTGGTTTGCATGAAAAGGTTCGTGCTTGGCAAGTTCAAGCTTCATTTCAAAATTTACTTTAGGGTGATGTGGTTTTGGTGCCACCAAATAATCGTTATGATAGAGTTTTTCGATTTGTGCTTTAATATCATTAGGTAAATTATTATTTATTAAAAGGTTTTCAGTAACCGTTATTGGATTCTGAACATAATTGATATGCATAAGTTCACTAACCTCATTTTGGAAATTAATATTCTTACCACTATCATTTGACTCAATGGTAGGATCCTTCACTTTAAGCTTAATGTGTAATTCATTATCATCGATATCGATTTGTACATTAGGATGTGAAATAAAATCTCCCTAAAATAGAACCATATGTCATAGTAGAATCTGGTACTACAAAAATTTAAGTTTCAGATTAACTCGTTTTCAATGCAGACATCGGTTTCAAATATACCCAAAATATCCAATTTTGAACCATTAATACCTTGGAAGTCTCTCTAAAAATTCTTTAATAATACATTCATTAGGAACATATTTTTGCTTAATTAAACTTATTGGCGACCCTGTATCTAAAAGGCTGCAAATTGAAAATGTACATACATCTAAATAATCATAATTAACGTTAAATTTTAGGTTAATTACATACGGTTTGGTTGAATTGCATTCAATAACATGTGCAGTTGTGTCGACTCTCTGGTCTGGGCAGTCTTTTGACGATGACCCATTTTCCCACAAAGAAAACATGATCCTTTTGGCCTAATTGGTTTCTTGCAATTGTTAATTCGTGACCATCCTCGTTGCAATTGTAACAGCGGAGTTTTCTGTTATTGTGAAATGATTGATTACCATTAAAATTCTTCCTCGAGATTGAACTGTTGGAGGAATAAATGTAGACTTATATGATGCAGATTCATCACGAACGACATTATTTAAAATTTTGAATAAATCTTCGACTGTTTTAATATCGTGGAGTAACATTCTAGCTTGACTTTGTAAAGTGCGGTCATTCAACCCATCAATAATGTACTGAATCATTTCTTGTTCTGGAACAGCAGCGTTGTTACCTAACAAAACTTTATCGTGATAATACTGACGTGAAATGTTCATTAGATTTCCATAACCGATTTTCAAACTTTTATGCAAGTACAACAATATTTTGTTGAGCATTAAACATTTTGCATTTCTAATTTAAGTGTAATCCAATCCATAGTAATATAACTTACTTTTGAATTGTACCATTCCTGGCGTGTTTAATAAATTTGCCTACGGCGATTATTTGCATAACCTCATTTGAAATTTGATACGTGGTTTGTACTGCATTAACTCTTTCCAGCCAAACATTTATATCCACGTCTTTTCCGTTAAATTCAGGAGTAACATGCTTATTTCGTGATTACTAAAAGTAGGTTTTGCATTCGCGCTTACAGAACCTCGTGGTTTTGTAGCGTTATCTACAGGTTGTTGCTCTTGGAATAACATAATTCCGCCGAACTGTCGTTTGAATAATATCATTCATCGTTAATGTGCTGAGTTCTCTTACACTCGCATTTAAATCGGGCTGCTTCTTCTGGTTTCATCAGAATCGGCTTGAATAATTTGTTCAGTCATGGCGTCCATGTTTGACCCGGAGTTTTCGTAACGCATCTTGTAAAATTGAAATTTCTCTTGTTGTTGCCCACACCTGAAATCTGTAGGGTGGATCGAGCGGCAGAATAAATAAAACTAAAAGAACTAATTGTCAGATTTAATAACCG
Organism: Platerodrilus igneus; assembly: GCA_036346225.1. Taxonomy (NCBI): domain Eukaryota; kingdom Metazoa; phylum Arthropoda; class Insecta; order Coleoptera; family Lycidae; genus Platerodrilus; species Platerodrilus igneus. Next base: position 9,978,587 of record JARFIW010001670.1, on the reverse strand, counting down.
AATAATAAACAAAATAAAAATAAGTACTGGTGACGAGCATAAAACGGTTGCTTTCGATCACCGGACATTCGTAGTAATAATAATGCTGGTTGCGTGCGCAGTCCCTCTTCAGCTCCCACTTGTCACAAGAGCCAATCATAAGGTAGGTGCCTGGCGGGAACTTTAAATAATAGCCTACATATTAATTTTTTATTTTTAAATGTGTTTCAAGTTATGCCATAAAATGCAAAATAATTTTATGGATATTCCCGAACATAGTTGAATTCATAGTTTATCGATTGTATTAACATCTATTGTTTTGTTGAACAAAGCATTAATATATAATTCAGCTGTAATCAAGGGTATACTTTAATTACCAGCATAACATAAGATAATCCTGTTTGTTTTGAATTTTGCCTAGAAACTAAAGAGACAATTATTTTCTAGAGTTTAGTTTTTGTGTATGAATGGCTATAGGGTTATATTTTGAGTTTAATGTTATTAAGAAAGTAAAAAAAAAAGTATTGTATTTATTAGGTAATCACGTCTATATTAAATTCAAGACAATTGCATGATTCCAACACTCGACTCGGGTTGTAAATTAAATATGTGACTGTTTATAGATTCGTTTCGTGTCAATTACAGGAGTAATAGTATCATCCTTCCATTGTATTACATCAGCAACACCAATTAGCATAGTAATATAAATAAATTATTGCAATTATCCATATTGTATTGAATTATATTTGTGGGTTTTTCTTAATAGTAATATGGTAGGCAATTAATTTATTGTTCATGATGAACCAATTTAAAGAACAAATTAAGTATTCCCAAGATTTAACTTTTTAATTAAAATAAGCAAAACCAACATTTGTATTCTAGGTAAAGAACCGACTTCAGTTAAAAGAAACAAAGCAGAACAAAACTTCTAAAAAATTTATGGTTACTGTTTCCGTGTAATCTAGAAACAAATATTTTATTTTAGTATTTCATCTTTTAAAATGTTTCAAGTTCAAATGTTAAAGATAAGAGGATGAAGGTAGCTATATAATAATTAAATTGCTATAAACTTTGAAGGTTTGTTCCTAACAATAAATATTCTGGTCTTCAACAACTGATACGAAATAATTATCCAGGGTAGCATTGACAAAAGGCATTCCAATTCTCAGAAACTTTTTCATATAATATCAAAAGTGATTTGGAAGGGTTAATTTGTAATGAAAACTTATTGGATGTTGTGGCTAAATTGTTAAGGTCTTCATTGATAATGCGTATTGCGCCGTGTATATTGGAGAGATGAAAGGAAATAGTAATGTAGTTGAGTATCATTTGCATAAAAATGATATTTACACATTTTTATAAAGCGCCTAAGTTGTTGGCGTGAATAAAGTATAATAAAGGTTCCAATATTGATCCTTGAGATATCCACGTGCTTTTCTAAGGGTAAACAATTAATCATAAATCTTAATTTGTTGATGCAAAAACGCTGTGGTTAATTCAAGCCGCATCTCGACCATCATCATTAGGTCTTCAGTCCTGGAACTGGTTAAACACACACCCTCATTGTTTTATATTCTGAACTAACCTTCACATTTCTCTAAATTTTGCACAGTCTGCGTCTATCACTATCTGAATGCGAAAGTCTGATCTCGACCAAAACACAACATTTAAAAATAAACAATAGTAGTTTACGGTCTAACATCAAATACTTTAGAATAGTCAATTAGAACTAATATAATAAAAAGAAAATTATTAGTAACAATGATAAGATCATGATAACGCAGATATGAACTGTTGAATTAGTTCCAAAGCCAAATTGTATATCAGGTAAAGTAACAGTAGTGTCTAAGTACACATTTATTTGTATTTCAAGGACGTTAGCAAGGACTCATATGATATTTGTTCCGATGCTCTTTAAACCAGACATTTGTTTTGTTTTAGGAGTGGAATGGAATTACTTGTGTAATTTTCCAGTTTTGAGCAAAATAGCTAACTTCAATACAGCTGCTAGCTATATCTAACAAAATTGACAAGTAAAATGTACAGCTTACATTTAACTATTAACAGAAATCACATCATCCATCAACCAATTAGAGCGAATGTTTGATAGAACGTCTGATAGGCCAGATTGATATTAAAGGAGCTAAGACAAGGGGGTTCGGAGAAGTTTTCATTGCAGCTATTATATCAAGAAAAAGTTGGTTGATAACCATGACATTAAAGTGATTTGGAATTATCGTTATATTAGACTTTTCCAAACATCCATGTTTTGTTCATTTTTCCATTGGAAACGAGAAGTTCAAACTTGAAAGTAATCGTCGCATTTAAACTTTTCTGATTGCAAAGGTGGTCAAATTGTGTAGAAATTGAAATGATTCCAGTCTTCCTGCAATTTATTTTTTTTTAATTGACCATCGCTCTGTTTGACGCATGACACTTAAAATATCATTCGTTAACCATGGTACCTTAGATTTAGTAACACAACTTTGTTTAAGTAGAGTAGAATAGTTTATTGAGTAAAGTACATGCATGTCTAATAGACAACTTAAATTACAATGCAAATGTAGTAACAATTGCTACCAGATTATCTAGGTCATTGATTGCTGTGTAAACATTCAAAAGATATAATTCATCAGAGATGTTTTTCAATTATATCCTTACCTATAAAAGTTGACTTCAAAGCTGCTTGCCAAATTTATTTCTGTTTAAATTGAAGTTTTTGAGCAGCAAGTAATTCATTTTTCCATCAAAGGTTGAAATGTGACTTGATTTTGCTTGGAACATTGTTGAATATTTGTGAGTAATTTTGTGGCACGATAAGCAAAACAGTCTTCAAATTAAGCTGTTTTGCATCTAGATTTATTAAATGTAAGTGGAGCTCGTAAGTGACAAGAGTGCTGAATGACTCTTTAGCATCGTATAAAGATATAAAGGAAGTTTATGTTGCATTGTATTATATACACAAGTAGCAAACAATAATTCTGACATGTAGTTGGATTTGAGGATATTAAAGGCAATGTAAAATGGTGTTATATTGAATGAGAACCTCAAACAGACATTTTGCATTAATTGAACTCTCTGTTTTAGATGATTTGATAAGAAGTTATAATACAGTGTGGAGCAGTAGTATGAATGGCTTAAAATAAAAGTATTTCTAAATTCCACTTTGTATTTGAACTTAATAGATGCTTAAACTTTTTAAGTTTAAAAAAGCAAGTAGTCATTGTTTTGTTTATGTAATTTTCAAATGATGGTTGAAGATCAGTGGCAATACCCAAGTTATTCACTCAGTCACTAATTGTTTTCACTATAGAATTTATTTTTAAATTGACGGAGTTGCATAGATTTTGAATTTGCAGTTTTTTTGGTACTTGCACAAACAGCCACATACTTATTGGGATTTAATATTAAACCATTACTTTCAGACCATTTGTATATTGAATTCAGATTGAGGTTCATTTTTGCAATCATTTCGTTGGCCAATGATAGTGTGCAGGGACATATACAGTAGCGTATCAGCAGCATACATTCTTATAAACCGGTCATTCGTTATACTATATTGCAGGCAATTGATATACTATTGTGCAATAGTTAAAGCCGCGTAATTCCTATAACGCGTATCAACATCGCACAGATAGATGTTCTTGCCTTCAGGTCTCGTAGCTTAATGCCGCTTTCGACACTATCCGCACCTGCGCATTCTTTTGCGCAAACGCATCTCCGGAATGACGGAAATTGACAAGTTCATTTAAAAATATCCGTGGGAACTATCTTATAATTTATACTTAATCTAAATGTGATTCATAGCAGATTTTTGGCATGTAACAACATATGTATTCTGTAGTCTTTTATTAAACAAGTTGGCAAATCCACAGTGAAGATGCTAAATGACAGTGGAGCATACAGTTAGATAAGTGTAATAAATAACCATTTAAAAATGCAATTTTATTCTCAATATCTTTAACATGGTAAATATGACCCCAATGCAATATATACAAATTGTTAATAAAATGCAGTTTTATTGTCAATATCTTTAACATGGTGAATTTGATTCCAATGTAATATATACAAATTGATAATAAAATGCAGCATTACTAAAATTCTTAGTATCTAAATGATATATGGTTTAAGTGGAACATTAAAATTTACAAACAATAGTTCAGATGGTGATCTGAAATGTTGTGCATCAATAGCACATGTCCAAAGTAGTCTTATAATTAGTTGTATTAGCTTATATGAATTGAAGAACTGTAGACATTTAGTTGTAAAATTATTAAAATGTAATAAATTTAGGTTAAAATCACAAGTGCAATAGAATTTATTAAATATTGATAGAATGTTAGCAAAGGAGTTTTCAAGGAGATTAAAAAATTCATTATATTAACTTTGATTAAGGCAATAAACGACTGAAAATACTACTTGAATATTATTAATATCCAACATAGAAAAGGAAATTCAGCTTTTAATGTAAAATGCCACTTCGTCTCCATGTCAGCCACTTTCTTTTCTTATCAAGTTGTACCCACAAATATCAAGTACAATGTTGTTAAACCTTAATATTTAACCAAGTATCTGAAATTATATCATAATTATACTTTACTATTAATCTCTTTAAAAAGATTAAAACTTCTACTAAACTATCTATCGTTCAGATGTGTAAACTTTCAAAACAAGGTAAGTAATCCCACTATGAATTTCTAAACTTTTGTTATCGGTAAAATGAGCATTACGTTATAAAGTTAGATTTACCCAGAAGAGGTGGAGAAATTTTATGGGTGCACCTGCCAACTACAATGGTGTGGGACATTTGAAATGGATAAAATGAAAAACTACATTGCTACATTCACTTATCTTGAAAGCTTTTTCTACTGTCATAATTAAGGCATGCCAAACCATCTTGCCTCAACAATTCTTTTAATAATATTCCTACACGAAATTGTTTATTCCACATAGGTCTCCTTTGTTTTTGGTTTCCGAAATTTGTTTGAAGCCATGTCATTATCAATTAACTGCTCAACGACCTTAACCATATCAAGGCTTGGGACAAAGGGAAATCTATATTTAAAAGATAGGTTACACATCAATTTGTATGTCAACAAATATCGACGATGCGTGAGTGTTTAAAAGATACGTTTTACTTTACGGTTACAGACTGTCACCACAACAATTTTAATTAGGCTTACTATATATAAACTTGTATACTCATCTTATACAAATATACTGAAGTGTAATATGTACTAAACTATTATCATTTTATTAAACCAATTAATACATACAAATGTTGTTTATTTACAACTCTGCAATATAAAATAACTTCATATAAAAGAAATACTCTATAAGCATTTGTGTAAGAACAAAAATTTGTTACAATACTTAAAAAACCTAACTTCTTAACCTCAAACTGGCTGGATATTATTAAAAGGAATAAAAAAATAATTAAATCAAATCTATCAATATAATTTATCACTCTAATTTTCCTGTTTCCCATATTAAATTGCATGACATTCTAAATTTCATTTGCGGAAATGCGCTTAATAACAAACATAGAAAACAGTTAAATACCAACATTTCGTTTATTATTTCATTGTCCATTCAAAATACTAAAGTTTTATGCTTTAACTAACACTAAATTTCACCATTAAAACTTACATTTAAAATTTGCATACACATAATTAAAAACCATGTTACGGTGCGGACAAGAAGAACAAAAGTAACATAATTACTAAAGTTTTATGCTTTAACTAACACTAAATTTCACCTATAAAGCTTACATTTAAAATTTGCATACACATAATTAAAAACCATGTTACGGTGCGGACAAGAAGAGAACAAAAGTAACATAATTAGTCCGCACTGTTTACACAACAAAAAATGACTGGAAGAATGCTGTGCTAACTAACTAGTCGTGGAGTCGAGATAGTAGCAAAAGGAAAAAAGAGTAAAACCTCAAGATCGAATCGCCTCGCAGGATTATACATAGTAGTTCTAGTTGAAGTTTAGCATATTTTCTTCATCTTCAAATATTCGCTGTAATGCTCATACTTTTTAACTGTAATATTTTGCTGTTGATAGTCTTTAATTGCAGTCTTCCATTAAAACAAAATATTTATATAAAATCAAAAAAATAATTTGCAACACTTTCTTAGTGGTTATAAAATAAATGTCATGTATAGAAACCTAAACAAAACAATCACGTTCATACTGTAGCAATCCCTCCTTTTAAACGTTGGTCTACCCAAACCCATTTCCAAAACCCTACTATACCGAGTGGGACCGTCGTAGTAGCACAGTACATAATCTGTGCCTTAGCACATTCAACCCTTCAAATGGTTATGGTTTAAAATTAATGCTTCTTAATTGTCTTTTAACCCGAGTTACTTATAAAAGTTTGCAATGCATTTGTCTTAACAGTCTAAACAACATACTTATGGGTTCTCTTTGTAGCATCATTCATTTCCTCTGGATTATCTAATTATAGAAAGTAAAAGTAAAAAATCTATTACCAACTATGCTCTGAGGATGTCAGACTTCCGAATTATAACCACTTCAGTACTTATCAACATAAATACTTTTTTGATCGATTGTAAATGATTTTACTATCTATTCGCGTATTTAAAGATATATCTTCAGATTTCTTGCTTGAATGACCATAAAGTTGGCACCTGTATATAGATTTTGGAGTATGTTAGTTTATTTTGACGTAACGTCTGGCACTGCCCACCGATAATTATCTGTTTAATCGTCACTTGCACCAGCACTTTTAAACTAGATTATAATCTCAAAGCATGCGTAAACGAGTTATCGTTAATGAGTGATCATGAAATGAAGGCATCTTCTACACTTTATCTAGATTATAATTATTTCTTAAATAATTTTGTAACTTGGCACATATTTAATTTTAATTATTTACAAAATCAGAAATGTACTGTACATTTTAAATTACATCAAAAACAGAATTACAATCAATGCCTTGAACTGTTTTTTAAAATTCAACACTATCTCAATCTCAGGACAAAACCATTTCACTACATTCCAGACAGCCCACATTCGTCAAGTTTACGTGTAAGATAAGGAACTAGAAAGTGTAACATAAACACGTAGACTTCAGATCAAACTAAGGACGGGTAAAGTTGGTTGCCCATTTTCATTACAGAAACGTAGTAAAGTAAATTTAAATGAGTAGGAACATAAATGGTTTTTAAAATAACGAGGCAGTACATTTTTAAATATGAAGAACGTAACAACTATAAACATGAGCTCATACATTACTCGGTATTTCTCCATCTTCTGTTTTTCCAGCACATCTTTCTTTTCAACATAGCTCCTTTAACATACACAACTTTCTCCATGTCCTAACCCCATTTTAACTGTTCGTAATGACGTTTTTCCGTACAAGCATAATTAAAAAAAATTAGTTGCATGCCACGTGTTTTTCCTGTGGGAATCTGCATTCTCATCTCGTCGCTGTTTCTTTTCAACTTTTAATCTCTCATACCGACTCCAACAGCATGGCCCTCCCACCTTATTACTTGCTCGTATGACTAAATTTCCACTTTTCTAACTACTTGCTCATAAATAATTCACTCGCTCTTTTTTGTCGGATGTCTAACTACTGGGGGGGGGGCTCCGTGGCGTAGTGGTATGTGTGTGACTACTACGCCCAAGGTCCCGGGTTCGAATCCCGACACGGTCCGCTTGAAAAATGTTAGGCGAGCATTTTTCACAAAAATACACCCTCGTTCGGATGAGAGGTAAAATGGAGGTCCCGTGTGTGAGTGTTGTCACGCACGTTAAAGATCCCTACCTTGCTTGGAACAGCAAGGGTTCGGCAAAATTCCAAATTTTCCAGGTAAAAAAAACTCGCTTCCTGGCCAATGTAGTACCTTCGGGTGGAGCATTGGAAAATCACATGTAATGTCTAACTACTGGGGCGGCTCCGTGGTGTGGTTGGTATGCACATGACCACTATGTCCCAGGTTCGAATCCCAACATTGCTTATATGAAAAATGTTGCGTGAGTAATTTTCACGAAAATACGTCCTTTGGATGAGAGGTGTAAAATGGAGGTCCCATGTGTGTGTGTGTGTACATGCATGTTAAAGAGCTCTACCTTGCTTGTAACAGCAAAGATTCGTCAAAATTCAATATTTTCCCGTTAAAAAAACTCGCTTCCTGGCCAATGTACTACTTTTGGATGGAGCATTGGAAAAAATCAAATGTAGTGTCTAACTAATTATACTGGTGCGGCTCTGTGGCGTAGTTTGTATGCATGTGACGACACGTTCCACTTGAAAAATGTTAAACGAGAATTTTCCACAAAAATACGCCCTTGCTCGGATGACAGGTAAAGTAAAGTGTAGGTTCCGTGTGTGTGTGTGTGTGTGTGTGTGTGTTGTCACGCACATTAAAGATCCGTGCTTTGCTTGGAACAGCAAGGGTCTAGCAAAATTTTTAATTTCCAGGCAAAAACTCACTTTGTGACCAATGTAGTACCTTCAGATAGAGCATTTGAAATCAAACTTATCCAGGCCCAATTTTCCATGAGAGAAACCATCAGAACAATGTAGAGAAGAAACTGTAAGCCGTTCAGCTTGGCATGATGTTCCTGTTTTATGCTTATCAAAGCGTGATCTTCAAGGTTCTGATGATTCATGGCTGGGGCACAACAAGTTCTTGTAGTCGATCACAGTTTACATTAGCAGTAACTTTAAATAGAGCAAAATTCATTCTAGCACCTCTTGATTGAATATGAAAATACCATCACACAAATTGATTTATCTTCAACCAATATGTATTAAGTGACCACTTCTAGGTATTAGAATTGCCATCTGTGAAGGTAAGTAGGAAAACGAATTCAAAAGTTTCCATGATTTTTAAGATCTTAGGTCACTGTTTTGTTAAAAACATTCCACTAATTGCATTTTTACCCTATTAATGGCGATAGCATATTTCTAATTTTGCACAAACGAAACTAACCGTTTCTAAAAAAGTAACCTTCCAAGATATATGTGTACAAACAACTTCTCGCATCATTCTAACAAGCGAAAATTACAATCGATCAATGGAAAACCCGGTTAACGTCTGTCAATAGAACCAGTTGCAGCACTCCAAAACAACATGTGTCTAAAGTAAGCCACATGGAATATACTTCAAATTCAAGGAGATATTCAGCACCCGTAGGATGTGTTACCTAACTTTCAGCATAATTTTTCTTCAATATGGTGTAAAGATAACGAAGCAGAAATGTTTAATGGATTGAAATGTGTGTTCGTAAACAACCTTGCTGAAAACATGTACATACCTAATGTAATATTTCTGAAAACAAATGTTCTGATAATCGAATACTACATTTAAACGCTACGTCCAAAAGAATTCAATCATTTTAAAATTACATCTAAACATTTTAATAAAATCCTACAGGGTGATGAATAAGCAATCGTTTAAATTGAAAAAGCAGAAGAAATTGTTAATAAAAATTCAAATGCAGAAACTGCATGTTGCAACTGGTATTTAATAATATTTGTTCTTTCTAGAGGACATTTGTAAATGGTATTTAGTACTTTTTAGTGGAGGATTTTCACGGACTTTTAACGTACGTACTATACTATTTACAGATACTCTTATGCAATAGAAATAAAGCTTATCTTGTCATAGGTTTTCACATTTGGAATAATGTACAGAGTGTATCCAATTACAGAGCATGCATATTTAGAACATTAGAAAAATTTCTATATGTTTCTCGGGTTTTGGGGTATCGTGTGAATAGGCTATGGTGCTCAATAACCTTTATATGACCCCTTATATCATCAATGTATAATATCTTATATTAAATGTAGTACTTTTCTGTATAAGAAAAAGTTACATCACTATCGTTAGTCTCCCTATATGCTAAACAAGAATTATATCCAGATATGTCAATATAAGCAGATTGAATAGAGTACAACCATGACTTAAATATTACCACAATATGAATATTATTATTCCACGAATCCATTAACGTAAAGTTGTGTAACTTGTTACTTATGCTATTTGCAATTATGTCACTCATGAAGTAAGATATAATACTGCATTAAAGTTTTTATTACGATTGTATTATGTATCTGCGGTCTATTAAGTGTGCAACAAATGGGATGTTTTTAATTAATGGCAATTAAGTGTTAATCTTCCTAGAAATTGGTGCATGGTCGATAACCATTTTCAGTGCAAGAATGTCAAATAGGATACAGGGGAGATCAAAATGTGTAACATGGTTTCAAGAGTTAAAATTATGGCAGCCTTTTTCTCTGCTAGTGGAAAATTTTCAGTAACATGTGGTCTGTGATCAAATAAAGTTGGAAATAATAGCCAACAAGATTTAGAAAAATTCCAGAAGCTATGGCTAGCTGGAGACATGAGCGTGGGGTGGGGGATTAAAGTAAATTTTCAAATAAAATGAGTGGACGCTTTATAGGTACATGCATACAACATTATCTTAAACCAAAATAGCAATTAACTGCAATCAAATCCAACACTAAGGTAAATGGACAACGTATAGAGTATACTCTATAAAACTATTGGACACTACAAGTATATAATTCAACATAAGATTAACCACATGGATGCTTTTAATTTTTCTATACAAAAATAATCACTACATTAATCTATTACTTACCTGTGAGTCGGAACTAGCAGAAATGTCCAAACTCTAAATTATAAATTAAGATACCTAAATTTACATTTTACATATGGTTTACATTTACAGAAGGTAAAGTGTTATGCGTAATTGGTAAAATTCTCAGAATAGTAAAAAGCAGGATCCTAAGGTAAGAAAGTGATTTTTTAAGCAATTGATAAAAATTTAAATACTCCTAATACTTTACCATTTTTTAGCAGTAAGAAAAAATGAACTTAAATAATTTTGCATCTTATGAAAGAATTGACATAATTTAACTCATTGTGTACATCTCATTTACAGAAAATTGTAGAAGTCTGAACTTTTCTTTATATGTTGAAACTATTGCATTCTTTAATATTGTTAATAATGTATGGTTGGAAAGATTATAAAGAAAGTAATGTGTTAGCAAGACTTTTAAACAATCACTATTCTAGTCAAGAACAGGTTACTTTAAAAATGATTGAAAACGTACTTCCTAATGTGTTAGTTATTTTCTGAAGAATCAAACTAAATTCTTGACACTAACAAATCAGCCTTGTATACGATAGCTTGGTGTTGCAGTTTTCACACGTGCGCTTGGTATTTTGGTAATACCGTTCAGTATTGTTTTTTCAACGCAGCCAAGAATAACATAGGAAACGCATTTTTAATCTTGTACCAGAAACAAAATTTATAAAACCACTACCTAAATATTAATTTTAGACCTCCAAATAAAAATTAAAACTAACAATTACATTCGTACGGTTGTGCTAAAAATATAATGAACGTCATGGAAAATCATTTAAAAATTGTCAGACTCGACATTGATTGCACCATGTCGATTTTAAATCATTTCACTTAGAATGTCACCATTGAGGCCACACTGCGCCTTTTAGGCACCACTGTATATAACCGGGAGTCGATGTGTTCTGAACTATTCCACAAGTATCCATCGAATACATAAGGTGACATATTAAACTACTTCCGTGACCATAGGACACATGTTGCAAACAAGCCTACCTCAAAAATAACATCATGCCACTAAACAATAAGATAATGAGCTTCAAAACAGGAAAAAATAAAACTAAATCAAATTGTTTAATACAAATAACTTCAAGGACTGACAAAATGTTTTATTCTACACAAACAATAGATGGCGGAAATAAAGTAATACACCACAAAGTACCTTTATTTCGAAAAACATAACAAAACCTTATTAAGAAATTTTTTTTTTTATTTAAAATATGTAATCAAATACTAAGTTATGATCGATTTAGAAAAATATTAAAATCTGGAAACTGCAAATTATTCCTACATAATGTTATTTTAAATGTTTGACTTTCAAACCTACCCCAATGAAATCAATCAATCAATCAAACGTTATGCTTATTGCAACAATATTTAACAAGTTTTAGATTTTTAACTATTATTTTTAGCAAACCATATATTTTCTAATAATAATATGTATAATAAGAAAACTCAACAAAATCAAAAGTTGTTATTTGAAATGCTTACTGCAATCCTTCAACCACATACTTGAAAGTTATACTAACATTGTTCTAACTAACTATTAAAAAACAATCATGATCATTTTGTTTTCGACCTTACTTAAGGTCGGTTTGACGCAGCTCTAACTTCTTTTCTATTCTGTGCTAATCTAAAGAGCTCTACATACCCTTCACAACCTAAATTTCTAATAATTTGACTAATATAGTTTGGTCTATGTCTTCCTATACTCTTCTATCTTTTTCCTATCTACCTGGCTCTACATAGATATTAGCAACCTGATGGTTGTTAAAGAACTTCAACATGTTTACAGGATTCCCATTTATAAGGAAATGAAATATTATCTGGTTATCCCCTCCAAAAAAGGAAAGTGTTAAATTATATGTTATGGTAAGGCTTAAGCAACTAATCGCTACCAACATGCCAGACTGCTAACTAATTGTGAGTTATGTCATGGTGACATTTAGTTAACTGATTTTTATATATTTATTTTTTTTGTTTTGTTTTCGAACTTATTAAGGTCGGTTTGATGCAGCTCTAAATTCTTTTCTATTCTTAGCTAGTCTAAAAAGGTCTACATACCCTTCACAACCTAAATCTCTAATAATTTGAGTAATATAGCTTTGTCTAGGCCTTCCTACTCTATTTATATTTGGTAGTATATAATCTAAGACCTTACTGAATAGTCCCTCATGTCTTAACTGGTGCCCTATCATTCTATCTTTCTTGACCTTTTATGGTTTCCACATACAGGGTAATCTTTAACATTCTCCTATAACACCAAGATTCAAAAGCTTCTATCTTTTTCTTATCTACCTTTTTAATTCTCCAAGTCTCACTAACGTATAATAGAACACTCCATACGTACGACTTTAAGAAACTTTTTCTATAATCTAAACTAATACTGTTACCTATTAGTATCTTTCTTTTTTAAAAACTTTTTTTTTGGTTTGAGCTATTCTAGCTACTATATCTCTTCTGCTACGTCCCGTCCTTTGTAATTATACTACCTAAATAGCAAAATTCATCTCCCTCCTCCAACTCGGTATTACCTATTTTTAATTTTGATTTAGAACTAGGCTGTAACTCACTTGTCATTAGCTTTGTCTTTCCTGAGTTAATTCTCATACTATAGTTACTCTGTAGTATCTCATCTAAAATATTTAAAAACTCTTCTAACTCTTTTCTAGACTCGGCTATAATGGCTATATCATCTGCAAAACATAACATGTCTATTTTCTGTCTCTGTACACTAATACCTATCTCTTTTCTCTTTCTAGCTAAGTTTAAAGCTTCCTCAATATAAACATTAAAAATCAAGGGAGATAGTATACAGCCCTGTCTATCACCATTTCTAATCTTAGCATCCTTTTCTATTTCATCAAATCTAATTACTACGCTTTGGTTCTTATATAGACGATCCAATCGTAGAACTCGTATGTTGCGACTTGTGTAGAAAACATATTAATTCTTTAAAAATGCTACAAAAGTCAGTTCAGCATATACAAATGAACGTCAGTTCAGCATATACAAATGGTGTGAAAGGCAGCTGCATTAAAACGGACAATGTTTTTAAACATGCGAACACCAATGCACATCGCTTCGCAGCTGATAAGGTCAATAAACCTCAGTATATTAAGCAGTTTTTTAAACAAACGTTTGTTGGAAAGTCACTGGCTGCAGTTTCTGATGAAACTAAAAATAGAGTGGGAAAATTAGTAGATATTGCATATCTTCCTGCAAAAAACATATGTTCATGGTTCATTCTGTGAGCGGAATATTTTTTGATGACTTGATCTAAGTGCTAGAAAAAAAATCATAATTTTTATGAAAGAAGTTCAAAAAGTGTGAGGCAGTTTAATGAAATCGCAGATATTTTAGAAGAAGATTCTTGTAATACTCCAATATTTTGCATCTCTGGAACTGCCACAAACAAAAGGCTATTGAAGCTTTTATTAAAAACTTTTCTGTTAACATAACTCAATTTGAAAGTACTGTGGGTAATGATACAGGACTAAAAGGAGACAAAGCAAAAATTACAGGTATTTTAAGAAAAATTAATTTAAAACAAAAAGTCTATAAAGATTGGTCTTTTAACAATGTGGAAGAGTTTAAAACAATTTTATGTTCAGCAAATAAACAAAGAACAACAGAATGCAATGTATAGCTTCATATTTATATAATGTTTTACCAAAAAGCTAAATCTGCTGAACAAAATTTTTTCAGGAAACAAAATAACTGGAGGATGTGTAACTGATACAGATTTATAGTATAAATTGTACATCTAAGTTAAATGGAATCCGAACTCCTACTTTCAGCATACTTGCATGTCCAAAGTAGAATGTTAACTTTTATTAATTGCAGTGTATTTAATACGAAAATGTTGATTTTGTTTTTCTTTTTCAGTTATTAGAGGCCTTGTATAAGCTGTAACTGCTTGACTAGTTTGAGAAGGTTTCCTGGTTGATAAAGTCAACCCATCACAACGGAGAGCCCTAGGCAAACGGGGCCACAAGCTCGTGTTTCGGGGAAGGACAGTGCTCCCCCCAAGCGACGCTGGGTCCCACCTTCAAGATTGCGCCTCCAACAAGATGCTTTATCATCGGAGAGTCGTAATGACCTTGTTTTCCGAAAGGTACGTGGTATCCTTAACAAGCTTACTCCCGAAAAATTTCAGAAACTAAGCGATGATTTATTGCGTACAGAATTAAGTTCCAATCACATATTAAAAGGTGTTATTTGGTTAATTTTTGAAAAAGCCCTCGATGAGCCTAAGTACTCGTCTATGTATGCACAATTGTGCAAACGATTATCCGATGAAGCCCCAAACTTTGAACCAAGTGACTCACCTTGCACATTCCGTTTGCTGTTGCTCAATAAGTGTAAAGCAGAATTTGAAAGTCGTACCGAATTACTTGACAAGAATGTACTCGACGAGAGCTTGGATGAAGAGGAACGTCGCCAGTTGGCGAAACGTAAAATGCTTGGAAACATTAAATTCATTGGTGAGCTGGGTAAATTGGAGATATTGTCAGAAGGCATTTTACACCGTTGCATACACGAACTATTGGGTACACGGAAAGGAGAAGACCCCACCGAAGATCTGGAATGCCTTAGTCAAATTATGCGCACCTGCGGCCGCATCTTGGACACAAACAAGGGCAAAAACTTGATGGATCAATACTTCAGAAGAATGACGACAATTGCTGAAAATACTGATTTACCACCAAGAATCAGGTTTATGTTAAAAGATGTTATTGAACTGCGTCGAGATATATGGGCACCTCGTAAAGCCACAGTCGTTGAGGGTCCTATGCCTATACATCAGATACGACCAGCAGAAGATGAAAGACCTGGTTATCGTAGGTATGTATTGTTTTTAATTTTATTATGCTAAAATATTTGTATTGTATATAGCATCTTTTATTTTATATTAAAAGTGCATGAAATCTAGGGGACGAGAAAGTATCATGTGCATATGTATAAAACAGCTAAAAGCTGTAGTTTTAAATCATGTACATTACGTGAATTATTATCATATGTTATTAATGATTCAAGTTTGCCTTAAAGATTTTGGATCCATACATTAAAAGCCAAAAGTGCCATAAAATTTTAATGTAAAATATTTTAATATGAGTAAAGCAATGTATTTGTTAACTTGTATTTACCGTTATAATTGAGCACTGATTTGTGAATTTGGTAAAAATTTATTGTATTATAATATGCACATGAATTATTTGCATTCTGTAACTTTTAGGTAAAATTGTATCCTGTCGTACAGCATTCAATGAGCGTTCTCAAAACTTTGAAGTTCTGGGATTGATTTTACAAAAATTAATTCAAAGTGTTCCTATCAAACAGTTCATTTTATGTACAAGTTTTTACATTGTAATAACATACTAACTAGATAACGAAACTATTTATGTAACATTTTTTACGAGCAACCTATTTTGGCTAAAACTGAAAAACCAACATAACATCACATAACATAATAATTTAAAACAAACATTGTTAGTTGCAGATATTTTAACTAAAGTATGTGCAACATAGGAGGGAATAAATCATTAATTTTTGGGACTGTTTGAGTTCTTAACTTATTGCACTTGTGATATACAACACATTAAAAAAATGAAAACTATCATAAGGAATCCTAAAGACCAGATCCTATTAGAAATACTATGCTCAGTCTGCAACAAAAATAATAATAATTCTCTTCTCATAATGACATTCTTATTAAAAATATCCAAAATTAAATATTTTCACATCTCAAATTCGAATAAAACTTTTCCACAGTTTATCTTTTATTACTTGAAGACTGTCAATACCTTTTTGAATTTCTCAAATTTGTTCATACAAATATAAAACCCTGTAATGTATAAGATTTAATTCCAATAAAAAATTTTCCACATGTACAAAATGCTAGTAAATATCAAAATATCCACATAGTGAATACAAAATGCTTCATATATATGATTCCAAAATACACTGCATACTCTTAACTAATGCTACTCTGCTTGTAGAAAAATCAAAAGGGACAACTTTGAACTGGCAAATACACCCATCTACAGAAAAACCTGTATACATCCTTGATAAAAATGAATTTTTCAGATCTATTTTTGAAAAGACTTTTTATTTACTAACCTCACCTAAATACTATCCATTGATGGTGGACAATTATATTGTGGTTTAATATGCTGATTTATATTTCTAGCATTCAACTATAATTTAATACTACCAATGCTTTTCTTTATTACAACTAAAGGATTCACAAAATGCGTATTTGATTTCTCTATGATACCCTCACTCAACATTTTCTCTAACTCAACTTTAACTGTATCTTGATATTCTGCTGAAATTGAATAAATTTTACTTTAAAAGGTTCTGTATTGACCACTTTTAACTTATGTCCGTAACCTGTAACAATTCTCGACTCTTTACCTACTAACTCTGAAAATTTATTTAATAATAATTCTGCCTCATTTCCTGCTTCAGCCGAACACTTCACAATTGTCTTCACTTGTACCTCTTTTCTTACTTCTTGCTCAAACTGATAAATTAATACAATCATTCTCGACTTCAATATTTATTTCATCATCCCATTTAGTATATTTTTCTTCACATATAATCACCTTATTCTCTTCATCAATTCACAACTTCAACTTATTTATCAAATCCATTCCAAAACAGTGTCCCTCTTTAATCCAGGTATAACCATAAACTATGCTCAAACTTCATATTCCCTAACTCACACTTCAGAATCACCATACTATTTATACTTGCGAACTTTGTATTGTTCGGCGCTACCAAGTTACGTTTCTTTATGGGTACCAATTTATTAATAAATTGTTGCATATTATTTTTAATAAAATGTTCTGAAATTAGCCATGCTTTTACCTCCTGTATCTGTAAGTACTTTTATTGTTTTCCTCATGACTCTTCAGTAATGTCCTTCTTATGTATTTGAGAATGAGTTAATAGTAGTGCTCATTATTCTTTAGGTGTATATGAATCCATAATCCAACACCTTTAACCAATCAAGAACATCCAGGTCATGGGTTACGATCAAAATCCAACACCTCTGACCAATCAGCACAAACCTCCATTTTTCATAATCCACTAGATATAATTTCTGTATCATGCAAAGTAGGCTGTTATATTTTGGCAAATAAATTTTTTCTTGCCGATGTTTGTGATATTAGTTTAAATGTTTAGAAAATATCTGATAATGAAGATTTATGTAGTCGAGACAAAAGTATAATATTCCACTTGCGAGTTATGACCATTACTCATTCGGATTATGCAACTCGCCCTTGCGGACTTGTGGCACATATCTTTCAAATGAGTAATGGTTATCATAACTCGCTTTTTCGATAATACACTATTATCTAACACATATTAATTTATAATGGGTAATACATTTTTATTTAAGTTATCATTTTCCAATTCAAATTTTATAAACTCGTTGATGTTCATATTGGTTAATTTTAATGGACGTGCTTGGTTTATCTCTTATTGAAGATCCTGTCTTGATGTAGACGGTCCTGGCTGGTTTATAGTTTCTGTATATCTACGATTATTTACTCTTCTTGAATTAATCTTTTGCTCGCTTCACTTTGTGAATTTTCATTATTGTGTGTATTATTATTTTCTCTATTTACATTACTATATCCCTAAGTCCACATATCATTATTTCTTTCCACCTCCCCCTTTGGTGCATTATTTTAATTCCAATTTGATTTATTATTATTCCTATTATTAAAACGTTTTCCTGTATTTCTCTGATACCTAACAAAATTTATTGGATGGTGCCTAGACCTTTTATCCATTCTCCTCTATTGACCTATTTCATCGTATCTTTGCAATATGTCAAGAATACATCCCTGTCTACAATATTCTGCAAAGCTATATATTGCCTAACTTTCGCCTCGAAATGTTCTGCCAAATATTTAATGATCTGCTTGTTTTCCATAGGGAGGATGTAATTGTTTTGTCACACTGAATTTTTTCATAGCATAAAACTCTCTTATTATAGCTAAATCGGCATTGTACTTTCCCATAATCAAATCATCTCTCACTTGAAAGTCCCCCTCGAAATGTTTTAAGAATTACAATTCAAAATCCTTAAACGTCTTCAATTCACTTTATATCGAACTAAACCATATTTCTGCATTTCAACATTTAATGATTTTTGTTCGTCTAAATTTCGCTGCACTAAAGTTCTCTGACATTATTAGAAATATCTTGGAATTTAATTTATTATCGCCATAAAATTTAGAATATCACTCTAATGAAATATTAGTTTGGCCTATCTCATGAGTTCACCTAGATTATCTGAAATATTTCTACTAATATTTTTCACTCAATCATCTAAATTCTCTACTTTGTTTATAAAATCCATCCCAAGACTTCCTAACTCATTTTTCAATTTTTAAAACTCTGCTTTACAGGTTTCTTCAATTCCATCTACTTTCTGCCCTAAGTTCTTAATTTTACCATTCATCTCTTATTCACATGATACCTAATTTGACTTTATTTGCACAATATCCTCTTTGATATCTATATCCTCCAGATTTGTACCACGCTACTTCTAATTTCTAACGTTATTTTCTCTCATTTGTTTCAGTTTTCTTTAATTTTTCTCGCTTTCTGCTCTCAGTCCTTCTCCTCTTTGACATCTATATCCTCCATATTTGTACCACGCTACCTCTAATTTCTAACATTATTTTCTCACTCATTTGTTTCAATTTTCTTTAATTTTTCTCACTTTCTGCCCTCAGTCCTTCTCTAATCTCTCTCACCCTGTCGGCTATTCTGATGACAAATAAAATCTACTTCGAAAATTTTTATAATATCTAGAGACACACGAAACTCTAAATTTCAGATGGTTTAATCGTATTCCGCATTAGGTTGTCAATAACTGCTGTGGTGCTTTTTTTGAAATTAAAGTCTACCGATAAGACAAACACAAATATAATGAGTTCAAGATATCCTTCTCATAAGCAATATTTTAAATACACATTTCACAATTATTCTTTACACTCTTACTTTGACAAACAAATTTTAAACATAAGAATTATTCACTAATAAATCCTTAATTATATATTTTCGTTGTGATTACTAATTACACCAGTTATTTTCTATTTACACCTCTGTAGGCATTTGCACTCATAAAATGTATATTATGTTCATAATTTGAATATCGGCGGGGAAACTTTTAAAGAAAGGAAAGGAAATCAGGTGGGGATTGGTTAAGGTTATGATTGGGAGGAGAGAAAATGTAATAAAAGATGGTGGTTAATAGAAATTTATGTCTTGAGTATATTTTTATTTTTAAAGTCATCCTGATTAATTCGGCCAAATCCTACAACTTCAGGTGTGGGGTGAACATTTAAAATAATATACAAGATTATGGTTTCTATATTTTTATGATAGTTTTGTATGAAGTGTCAACATAACCTCATTCAACCTCATGGATAAAGAAAATAATTTAATTAGAAATAATGCCAGTTTTGAAGCTTTTGTAGCTTCTAAAAGAGAGCAGGAAGTTCCAGGAATAGTGCCACTTCAAACTCAAAGAATGTCTTCACCTCAGGGTTCATTATCCGATTTAAGACAACCAGATGGTTTTCAAGGAAGCAACTTGGGATCATCACAACAAGCACAAGATGCTGGCCAGTACTTTAATGTTGTTAACATGTTAATCCAACAGAATGCACAAATGCTGCAAATGCTACAGTTGCAACAAGCTCACAATACTGCACCTAAATACGAAAATAATGCTGTAAAAAATTTTAATTTTATGCCGGATCTATCAAAGACAATTGATAAGTTTACTGGTGAACAAGATTTAAGCAGGGCTAGATTTTGGTTACAACAAATAGAAAGCACAGCTTTGCTGCATAATTGGCCCGATTCTTTTATTTTCCAGACAGCTAAAAGTAATTTGGATGGTGCTGCAAAATTCTGGTTTATCGGAAGAAGTGATGAGTTAACAGATTGGCCTAGTTTTAAAAGTGCATTTCAAAAAACTTTTGTATTTACTCAGAATAAAACTGATTTATGGAAAAGTATGCAAGGACGCTTTCAGTCCGCCAGTGAAAGTGTTTCGGTTTATTTTCATTCTAAAGTAGCGCTTTGTATGAATCTCGATTTGTCATTCGATGAGACCAAAGAACAAGTTGCCATTGGTTTGTGGTCTAGGGAATTGAGCAATTTTATTATGTCCAAAAGTCACATTGATAAAGACACTTTATATCAAGATATAATTAATTATGAACGAATAGTTGATGCTAGAAAATCTAGAATCGGTGAAAGGAAAGAAAAGGCCGATAGTTTCAAAAAGTTTAGCGTTAAAAGTGAAATGTTTAACCACGATTCTCGACGGGATGATATAAAATTTAACAGGGCTGTTCCAAATATGACTTTTCAGCCACAAAAATGGATTCTGCGATGCTTTAACTGCAATAACGTAGGACATAGCATTGCTCAGTGTAGTAAACCGGTAAGGCCAAAGGGATCATGTTATCTATGTGGATCTCCGGATCACCAGAAGAGGGACTGCTCAAGGAATAACCCGGAGCCCCACGTTAGGTCAGAAACATCAACCGCCCTTCTTGTAGAACCTAATACGTCAAGTGGATATATGCTACCAATCTGCTTGAGTAAGGATAATTTTTCTATTTATGTTGATTCTATTTTAGATTCAGGTAGTGCAATATCACTAATAACTTTTGATAGTATAAAAATGTTTAATTTTCAATTTTGTGATACTCCGAATAAAATTTTTGAAGGTATAAATAAGGCTAACCTAATAGTGTTAGGATCAATTTATTTTAAACTTAAAATATGTGATATAGAACTAGATTTGCTTTTTTATGTAGTTCCAAATGACACTATACCTTACAAGTGTCTTTTAGGACGTGATTTTATGACACGTGAGCAAATTCAAATATCTTTTGTAGGCAATCAAGTAAAAGTTGTACCAACTTATAAATTGAATGAGAGTGATCAAGCTCCCTGTGTAAATGATGAAATTTTACACATTAATTATGTAGGTAATAATGAAATCGATCTGAATATTAACCCTTCTCTATGTCCAGTGGATCGCCAACGGGTTGTCGATCTTTTTGTAAATAATTATGTTCAAGCTGAAAGACCTATCGAACCCCTAACTAAGTTTGAGATGAAAATCGTGGTAGAACCTAACCACGTACCTTTTTTTTTTAAACCACGTAGGTTGTCTTTTGCAGAGAAAAATGCATTGCAAGAAATGATTAGGGATATGTCCGAAAATAACATAATTAGAAAAAGTAATTCAGAATATAGTTCCCCAATCGTTTTGATAAAAAAAAAGACAAACGGTTATAGATTGTGTATTGATTATCGATCATTAAATAAAATTACATTGCGTGACAATTTTCCAATCCCACTAATTGAAGATCAGATTGATCAATTACGAGACAAAACCTACTTTACGACGTTAGATTTAAAAAGTGCCTTTTATCATGTCAATTTGGAAGAATCGTCCATTAAGTATACGTCTTTTGTAACTCCGGACGCTCAGTATGAATTCCTAAAAATGGCCTTCGGTTTAAAAAATTCGCCGTCGATTTTTATGCGGTATATACATGCTATTTTTAAGAATATGTTAGAAGCTAACAAAGTTTTAATCTACATCGATGACATTCTGATTGCTACTAGCTCTGTGGAAGAAAATTTGGTTATTCTGGAAGAGGTTTTTCAGTTATTGGTTTAAAACAAACTAAATTTGCGACTAGATAAATGCTCATTTCTTAACACTGAAATAACACATTTAGGTTATGTCATAAATGGTTCGCACATTAGGCCTAGTGACCAACATCTTAGGGCAGTAAAAAACTTCCCCGTGCCTCGTAGCACCAAGCAATTGCATAGTTTTATTGGCTTAACGTCCTACTTCCGGAAATTTGTGCATAATTACTCATTAATCGCTGGTCCTCTTTATGATTTATTAAAAAGAGATGTTCCATTTCATTTTGGCCCGAATCAGATCAAAAGTTTTAACACTTTAAAAGAACTGTTGGTTTCCAAAGCAGTTCTAGCTTTGTATTCTCCAAAGGCAGAAACACAGGTGCACTGTGATGCGAGTTCGTTTGGATATGGAGGAATCCTCATGCAGAAACAAAAGTTTCACCCTGTTTTCTTTTATAGTCAACGTACTACGGAAGCCGAATCAAAGCAACATAGTTTTATCTTGGAATTAAAGGCTATTATTAATACTTTAAATAGGTTTCGAATTTACTTAGAGGGAATTCGTTTTAAGATCGTTACTGATTGCCATAGTGTAACGGCAGCCTTGAAAAAAAGAGATATTAATCCAAAAATTATGCGTTGGAGTCTTATTCTTGAGAGTTATGATTATATTTTAGAACATAAAGTGGTACCAGTATGCGACATGCAGATGCGCTCAGTAGATGTTTTGAAAATATTCTGGTTATTGAAGAAACGACATTTGAAAAAAATCTTAGCATAAAACAAGGTCAAGATCCTAAAATTTCTGAAATACGACAGTCTTTGGAACAAGCTGAACAAAAGTTGTTTGAGCTTAATAATGATTTGGTTTATAGAAAACAGAATGTTTTGTTTTATGTTCCACAGACCATGGAAAATAATGTTATACGAACCTGCCATGACAAATTAGAACACGTAGGTGTTGATAAATGTTGTGAGGCAATTAAACAAATTTATTGGTTTCCAGATATGCGTAACAAAGTTAAAACCTACATTTCAAATTGTTTAAAATGTGTTGTTTACTCCCCGACCAATAGACAAAAAGAGGGATTACTTCATAGTATTCCAAAGGGTGATAAACCTTTTAATATCATACATTTGGACCATTGTGGACCATTAGAAAAGACTAAACAGACTCTAAACAAATTTCTTTTTGCAGTAGTAGATGGTTTCACAAAATTTATTAAATTATTTGCTTGCAAAACCACTAATGCAGCTGAGGTTATTAAACATTTAAAGCAATACTTTGCATATTATAGTAAACCGTGTAAGATTATTACAGATCGTGGTTCAGCATTTACTTCAAAAGCATTTACAGATTATTTGGAATCTGAAAATATTTTGCATGTTCTTGTGGCAACAGGAGTACCACGGGCAAATGGTCAAGTAGAAAGATTCAATCGTACGATTATTCCTATGGTCGCTAAATTAACGGACGCACCAAATAAGTGGGACCAAATACTTACCAAAGTTGAATTTGCGGTCAATAACACAATTAACAGGTCTACTGGTCAAATTCCAGCCAAATTATTATTTGGAATGCAGCAAGAGGGTGCAATCAATGATGATTTGAAATACTTTCTTACTACAAAAAATTATAAACATGGAAACATTGATGAATTGCGTGAAACGGCAAGCAAAAAAATTGAAAAGTGTCAAGAATACAATAAAACCTATTATGACCTTAGACATAAAGTACCTAAAGTATACGATATTGGTGATTACGTCATGATTCCCAATATAGATGTGACTCGGTGTAAATAAAAGCTTTTACCAAGTTTAAAGGTCCATATGTTATTCGGAAAATCTTACCAAATGATCGTTACGTTATTTCTGACATTGATGGTTTTCAAGTCACACAAAGACCATTCGAAGGAATCTTTGAGACAGATCACCTTCGTTTATGGGCAGAATTGGCAAACTAAAGGGGGAGGGGGGGTAGAGCATTGTATCTACCCAATTTTGATTTTAAACTTATGTTGTACTCAAATTTTATGCTTCTTATGCTCCGGATTTTATTATTACCTTATGTATTATGAATAACGCAGGGCACTTGATCACTTATGTATTTGCCTTATGATTTTGAAAAACTTATGTTTATGTGTGACTTAGGATTGGTCGATAATATATCTTAGTATGTGAATTTAGGGTTTTTTTAGTTAAGTGGTAGCAAGAGCGAGGACGCTCTTATTTGTCAGATTGGCCGAGCTGTAGGCATTTGCACTCATAAAATGTATATTATGTTCATAATTTGAATATCGGCGGGAAACTTTTAAAGAAAGGAAAGGAAATCAGGTGGGGATTGGTTAAGGTTATGATTGGGAGGAGAGAAAATGTAATAAAAGATGGTGGTTAATAGAAATTTATGTCTTGAGTATATTTTTATTTTTAAAGTCATCCTGATTAATTCGGCCAAATCCTACAACTCTCAGAAAGTCCAGATTCCATTTGTAAATTATTCTTCACATCTTTGATTTCTTTAATCAAATTCGTCATCAAATTGTTTTAATATGTATTAAATTGTAGCTCTTACATTTTAAATCATATACTTTAAACAATAACTAGTGACCAAATATTGTCCGTTTTATGTATGAAATTAATTACGTAACGTATCAGGACTGTGGACAATAGCATCTTTATTCACGGCGTCTAAATGATTACTGATCTCCTCTTGATATGCACATTGGTTTTAAATATTCATCCCACTTCTGTCATTTATTCTCATACCTTTTTGTACTTTCTGGCATGTTGTAGTCATCTTCCAATACATTTTACATTAAATATTTAGAAATTTGGACTTCTCAATAGTTATAAATGTCAATGTTTTCACGTAGAAATACAACCTTTTTATTATTAATATAAATGAAAATTTTGTTAGCATATTTAAAATGTGATCCTTCATTTATTGAATGACAATTTTCTTGTAGCATCTGCTTTATGCATAAAACGTAACTAATACATATTTTAAACATAGCTAATACACATGTATACACTCCAGTTCAAAAATATATTTCCAATGTTCTACATGCAAATAAATGACTAAATAAATTGGTTGTTTGTCTTTTTTCTCGATTTATAAAATGAAATTCGTGTTATATGTTATAATATGACATTGCTATGATTTTTAATCAATATGTATAATGCAAAAATTTCATCAGCAATGACGAACTTGTTTGGAAAGTCTCATTTACATGAGCTATTTGTTACATCTACCATGATGCTTTTCTGAGATTTCTTTTTATCACTAAAGAACACATTTTTGTAAATTGATTATAGTTAAATAAAAGAAGCAATAAATGTTTATCGTGTAAGCTACATATAACATGGGTGCCAAAAGATGACTCAATATATGCACATAAGCACTGGCAGTCGTATACATTTTATTGTAGTTGGCAGGAAAGACTACATTGTTCTTCTAATTTATATTTTTTATATTAACAGTCATTTCCAAACATCTTGGAAAATACCCAGCAATATTACATCGTGTCAAGAAATGATTTTTATTGATGTTATGCTGCATTTATTCATTATTTTCATAGCACTTGGATAGATTAGATTACAATTGTAATTAAAAGACTTGCCTAACACTTTTTTGGTTTATGATTTGTTTATTTCAATATATTGTTGGTTCTTATTTTTGTGAATTGTGATTTATTGTGCTTTACTAAACATTTATAATTTACAAAACTGTTATTTTTAGTTATAATAATTTTTAAGGATACTGCTGCTTTTAAAATTTCGTGGATTTGGCCATAAGCATGTAATTACCATTGAAAACAGACAGTTCATATTGAATTTTTGATACTGCAAAAAAAATGTATCTAAACATTTTGTATAAAAGATTGTGTTCCTTTTCAGTAAATATAGCAGCAAATATTTCAAAGAACCCTACATCATAGTGCGGGCTTGTTTTCTTCATTCCTATAGGTTGTTGCTAACATGTTATTAAATTTTCCTGTATCTTGTCATGTCTTTATTTCCATGCCTCAGTTAGGTAACAATTTTGGATTTTTAAGTCCATAATTAAAACAAGTTGAAAATGCAAGGCATTGTCGCAACGAACTTCCAAATGTAGACTTACTTTAAAACAATTTAAAGAAATTAAAATTATTATGTTGTAATAATTATAAGTATTCAGATAAAATAAAAATTAATTCCCTGGGGGTCGGGTATCCGTGGTCAGATTTTGTGGGGGGTACCATATTTCGACTCAGCTATGTTAGGGGAGTCCAAATATGTATCGCACATTAATTTTGGACCTATTTGAAATTTTAATTTTCCCGACGGAATATCGCGGGGGCACGGCGTCCCCGTGGCCCGATTTCAACTGACATCAAAACTTAAGCTCAGGACACCGAGCTGAATCGATTGATGTATCACACATTGATGTCCGACCATTAGAAAGGCCTCGGACGGACGACAAATCGATTTCATAAACGAACGAAGTTCGTTGATATTAGTCTGTGGCAGTAGTAGTTTATTGTAGAACTGAGTAACAATTGAGGAGTTTTGTTATCAGGTTATAACATTTTAGTGGACATTTTAAAAGCTCAAATAATTGTATGAATACTCAAGTACGAAAAGTATATTAATCGATGAAAATGTTCAATGGCATATTTGACAAACATTTCGAGAAGCGCTTTTGTTTGACATAAATTTACGAAACTCTTTTGTGTCTATAATTAAGCAGTTTATTGAACTGGCACTTTAAAATAGTAGATTGTGTTAATAGCATTAAATGTGACAATAGTTTCGATTGTAATGTTTTAGATTTTTTGTGCAAATGACTGAAATTCGGTACTGTTATGGTATTCCATGCGGACAAGAAAAAAATAATATACACAATGTAAATAGTTCGTACCAAGTAATACAACAAAAAAAGGAATCCAAAGAATGCCATGCTATCTAGAAAGTCGTAGAGGGGTAGGTCACAAAAAAAAAGAAAACCTGAAGAGAGAAAGTTTATTTAGAAAACCTTTAAAAAACATATTAGAAAAGAAAACTAACCCGTGGAAAAACGATATTTATCCAATATATCTCGGAGGATTTACACAGTACAAAGATTTTCGCAAAAATTATTAATGTACTTTCTTAGTCTCCTCAAACTATTTTATCCTCAATTCTAGTTTTCACATAAACAAAAATTAAAAAAAATATTTTATGGATTGTTCTGTCACTTAGTTAATACAATTTCTTAAATACTTTTTTAATTACCTTATATTCAAAATATTAATCCAAACAAAAAATTGATACATTCTTACATAATGTCCACAAGCACTCCTTAGAAATAATTTCTTATATGTAAATACTAAGAAAAATATGTATTAGTAGACAACAGCAATAAAGAAATAATAACCATCTACTAGATGAAATGCATTTCGCAGCAGCGGTAAAGAATTATGTAATAACATCACATTTAAACAGTAGTGTAATTCTAAATTTTTATACAGATCGCATGAACAGTCAATGCTAAAGTTATTTTATTTTTAATACCCCAACAATAAAAGCTGCCGTCGTTAGCATATTCATAACATTAAACCTAAGCAATTAAAATTTATCAGATTTTTTCTACACAAATTTTGTTTATCTCAGTGTGACTTGAAAACAATCTCGTAGCCACATTCTGTATACCTAAAACAAAACTATACTTCATAATTAATTAGAACCTGAATCTGTAAATTTTATCATACAATGACCAAGTTTAAACAACATATTTCTACCAAATTTTTTTTTAAACACTAAAATGGTTATAAATTAATTTTTATACCAAAATACTTAAATATTTTTGTCCTGTAAATTATAAACGTGAAATAAATAAAGCCAACTATGTGAGGGTTTCGTCCTCCATGAAGTCAAACTTGGGGTCATCCAACTCCTTAAACCCCGACTTCCTGTGTTTGTACTTTGAAAATTCTATGACACTTGAATTTTCTTCAAAGGAATTCAGCAAAACCAACATTGCTGCTTCTCTCATATGTTCGTTCAGATACTGCCATATGCTTCGAAACCATGCTTGCCGA
The DNA here is from genome assembly GCA_036346225.1 of Platerodrilus igneus. Taxonomy (NCBI): domain Eukaryota; kingdom Metazoa; phylum Arthropoda; class Insecta; order Coleoptera; family Lycidae; genus Platerodrilus; species Platerodrilus igneus. The sequence goes on along the minus strand of JARFIW010001670.1, from coordinate 9,950,181 downwards.
TGTGCACAAGGACAGCTGTTCTTGCATGAAGTTGAACGCAAACAAATGAACTTAACAGTTTTATTGAATTAATTCATATATAGATATCTGTATTTTAAAAAAATGCTTGTTTAACAATTAGACTTAAACTATTTTATCCTTAATCAAGAATATTAAATAAATTATCAAATGTTTTAAATTATACGAAGTAGTTCTCACTGCTGTTATTTATTATAATAAGTGGAGTTTCTATATTTGTTGTGCTAATATAAACTATGCGATTTTTAATTAAATGAAAAGCAAAAATATAAATATATAATAATACTTTTGTTATTGATACTATGCTATCTTAAGTGGGGTTGTTGACAGTTACAGTGTGTAGATCTTTTAATAAGACACGGGTAACATTTAGTAACTCATAGTTGAGGCCACATGTTGTGCACTCTTGTTCATAATCTAAATATGACTGTACTTAACAATAACCCGGCATGCGCCCTGGTAACGAACCTGATATATTACAAGATTATATAATGTACAAAAATGAACATATGGGATTATAACCATTTGTTTAAATATATCACATCTCCACAAAATCTTGACATAACCCTACTGTCAAATAAAAAAAACAATTCTAAAAATATTTGAATTAATTTAACAATTTGATCCCGCTGTATATAAAATAAAATCAACTTAAATATCCTTTTAATGGTCCCAAATAATCTACATGTAACCTTTCCAATGGTTTATTTGAGTAATGTCAATGATGTAATTCACTTTTCGTGGGATTTGCTTGCTCTAACAAACACGATGAACAGGTCACCAGACATACGATCTAGCAACTAATTTATTTTTACATATGCCCAAATGGCTGGCACGTAATTCATTTAAAACGTAAGCCCGTCAACTACTAGGAACAATGACTTTATATCCCCACATTAGAATTCCTCGTCTTGTCTTTCTTTTGAAAAAAAGTTAACTCTCTGTCCTCTTTGGGCACAGAGCATGGCCATCCAGGCATAACACCGTAGATTTGGTTAAGCCAGATGTCCTTTTGTGTTGTGTTGTGCTGCGAACATCTTCGCAAGTTATTGGAAATGAACTTTTAACACAATGTAGATAAGTTCCAAAACCACAATAATTCTGTGCCGCCTTCAGCATGTTTGGTGCTAAGTGGCATCCTCGATAATGCATCAGCACTATTTTTATCAGATTTGATATAATCAATATCGAAATTGTACCCTGATAAAAACAGCATATCTTTGCAGCCTGCTGGCTGCAAACATTGGCAGCCCTCGTTTAGGTCCAAAAATACTGACCAAAGTTTGTGATCACTCTTAAGAGTGAAATGATACCCATATAAATATTGCTGGAATTTCTTTACTCCATATACTACTGCCAATGCCTCTTTATCTATTTGCAAGTATTGTACCTTTGCAGGTGACAAAGTGTGCGAAACCAAAAGCAACTGGTCTCTCTATGCCCTCAATCATAATGCTAAGTACGCAACCTAACCCAGTACTGCTTGCATCTACTGTAAGTATTGCTGAGACCCGAGGGTCGTAGTGTGCTAGTATGGGACCACTAGTTAAAACTTGCTTTACTTTAGTAAATGCCGCCATACAATCTTTGTTAAACTTAAAAATCACATTCTTTTTTAACAGATTGAATAATGGAAATAAAATAGTAGATAAGTTTGGGACATTTTGCGTAAAATGCTGCTAACCCTAGGGACGATTTTACTTCTGTTAGGTTTTTTGGAACGGGCGCTTGCACAATAGCTTGCACCTTGACCGGCGATGTCTGCAAACTCTCTTTATCAATTTTAAATCCCAAGAATTCTAATCTAGGTTCGAAACTCACATTTTTCTCGCCTAACTGTCAATCCCACTTTTCTAAGACACGTGAAAACTTCTTTTAATCTACTTATGTGAATGTCATTCTCCAGAGCTGATAGTAAAATGGCATCTAAAAATACAATCATGCCTGGTATTCCTTGTAAAGTTTGCTCAATTTGTCTTTGAAAAATACCCGGACCCGACTAAATACCATAAGACATGTGCTTGTATGAAAACAAACCCTTATGGATGCTTATAGTGCATAATTTAGAACTTTCAGGGCTCAACTGTAACTGCATATAAGCATAACTTAAATCAACTTTACTGTACAACTGTCTTTTTTGCAATTCATTAAATAGGTCATTTATTCGTGGAATAGTGTCGGTCGACTTGTAAATAAGGGTTTAATGTAACCTTAAAATCATCACAAATTCTAACAGTTCCGTTCTTTTTTATTATTGGCACTATCGAGGTAGCCCAATCGGACCTTTCCACCGGATATAAGACATCGGCTGCGATTAAGTGTTCGAGTTCTTTTCAACTTTAGCCTTCGGTGTGAAAGGAAGGGCCCTTGGTTTATAATACCTCGGCTTAGCGTCCTCTGTTAAATATAGTTTAACCGGGATTTTTATATATTCGCCTAATTCTTCCGCGAATACCTCTGAAAAATTTGTTATTATTACACTAGTTTGTTGTTTACGAATTGACCTCTTATCATTATTATTTTTTATTTTTGTGACATACAAGTTATTTGTAGGAACACATGCAATGTTTAACGCTTAAATCCATTCACAGCCTATGAGATACATTTTTAATGACATACAATTTGAGATTTTTAATATCCCTATTATACTGGACTTCGACTATAATTTTGCCTACATGTAAAATTGGGTGATTTGTATACGAACTAGGTGAAATATCACTAGGTAGCAATTTACAAAAGTATTTCTCTTTATAAAAATTATCACTCACAATGCTAATAGATACGCTAGTATCAATTTCAAAACAAACTAACAATTTCTCCACCATTATGTTAACTTTAAAAGGATCCACTCTATTATTAGCTATTTTACAAGCAGAACTATCCTCTGTCAACTTAAACAATTTTGACACGTACATGATGCCCTCATCTTGTGCCGTAACTGCATTGTTCATAGTTTCTACATAATTGTGTTTTCCGTGATTTACGGAAATCTCTAAGTGCACCACCACCACTACTGGCATTATCAATTGAATTGTTGCACTTACCCAAACGGGCTCTGCATACCTTGGCTAGCTGATTTCTTTTTCCACAAAAATGGCACTTACAGTCTCTGAACCGACACTCTTTACTAAAATGACCTAACTGCCCACAGCAATGACACGCTTTTTGTGTGGCTTCATCTGTTGTATCCTTATGTGTAGCAATCACGCTTCTCCAATTTGATGCTGCAGGAGATTTGTTTTAACTTGACCCGCGAACCCGAGGGTGCACTACCATTTTCTACATTCTGCCACCATTATTACCTCCGATTGCCAGCGAAGCTCAAGTTTTTCTGCTGCTCCAATCGAAGACACAACCGCCATCGCCTTATAAAAAGTGATATCTAATTCTCCTAACAGTCCTTGCTTCGTTGAGTCACTTTAAATTCCGCTTACTAAACGATCCCGCAAGTAATCTTTAAGGTTAGCTCCGAATTTACAATGTGTAGATAATTTTTTAAAATTCGTGACATACTGTGCAACTGTTTCATTTTTAATTGATTCCTCACACTAAATTTATAGCTTTCTGCAACAAACGAAGGTTTGGGATACAGATGGTCTTTAATTATTTTATTTAGTTGATCATAACTCTTCGTAGAGGTTTATCTGGCATGCATGTCCCGTAAAAGGTTAGAAGTATTAACATCAACGACTGTATGAAGTGTGCAAACATTTTTATTTTGAGTTATGTTATTTCAAGTTAAGAATAACTCCAAACGTTCGATGTATGAATTCCACGATTCTTCATTCACATCGAACTCGTTTACACTACCAATAATTCCCAACAATTTAAGCCTTAATCACTGAAATCCAAAATCACTTCAATAACCATGCTTTTTAAACCCGCTTTTACGTTCTACAATAATGTAAAGATAAACAACAGAGCATGCAGCGTTTATAAAATCGGTGCAAACAAATTTACCCTCGCTACAATGTTTTTTGAACGTAAAATTATTCCATTATCATCGTCGCCATGTGCTATCTTAAATGGGGTTGTTGACGGTTACAGGGTGTAGATCTTTTAATAAGCACAAGTAACATTAAGTATCGTATAGTTAAGAGGCCACACGCCGCTCTTGTTCATAAACCAAATAGGACTGTACTTAATAATAACCCAGGATGTGCTCTGATAACCAACTTGATTTATTACGAGATAATATAAAGTACAAAAATGAACATATGGGATTATAACCATTTGTTTAAATATATCACAGATATTAGCTTTTATTTTTAGTTTATATGATGTTCTTTATTAATTATTTTAGTAATAAAGCATTAATTTCAAGGTATAATTGTGATTATTTTTATAGAGAACGGAATCAGGATCGTGACCAGGAAAGAACAAATATATCGGAAATATTCCGACATCCTATGAAAATGAGAGCTGGCATTGAAGACATGCTTATGGGTTATAGTTCACCCAGTACTAATCTTATACCAACACATTCATTTACTTCAAATGGATTTAGCAATCAAAGAGATGGAGGATTTCGGCCACACAATAATCAACGGTCTGGTTTCAACTACAATACTCAGCGAGGCCAATATAAACATAACCAATCTAATAATAATAATAATCAATTTAATAATCGTAAGTGTCTAGGTTTAAAGCTTATATATATATATATATATATATATATATATATATATATAATTTAGATAAGATGTTATAAACTTCTTGGGATGATTTTGGTCAAAATAAATAGTAATTTAAAAATTTTTGTTCTATTACTTAACGTTTCGGCAACACATTTTTGCCATAATCATAAGTCTATAAAATAAAAAAGATGTAGACAATCAATTACAAACATGATAACTTACATTAACTGTTGTTCATAAATATATAATAATTTAGATAATGACAGTGACACTACTTCATTTAATTGAAAGTAGTATACACAATAAACTGATATCAAACTGCTAGATCTCGATTGATAAATTGGCATAATCAGTGAAACATGACTAACATAGATGTTTTAAGATAAAAATAAAAGTTCAGTAATATTATTGATTATAAAACGAGAATATACTATGCTTAAATTTTCCATATCTTGTTTGTTATTCATAGAGCTGGCGTCTTTGAGTATGTGGAAGGATTCCAAGAACAAGCGTTTTTATAATTTTCTTCAGTCTCCATGATTTTAACTTGGTTATACTCCGGATTGTGTTTGGTGGCATACACATGTCTAGCTAAGGCGCAATTGTTTTTACCAAGTTTTGCATCACTGCGATGTTGTGTCATTCTATTGCGTAACCACTGATTAGTTTGTCCCACATAACTGAGCAAGCAACTGCATTTGATCTTATATACTACATTGTTACATATATATATATATATATATATATATATATATATATAATATAATTAATAAGATGAAATGATAACTTAGACTTTTATGCAAAGCCCAAATGATCATTTCAAATCGAGCTAGTAATTGAAAGTAGGAAAATATAAGGTCTTGGATCAGTCTTAGTCTTTCCGGGACTATGCGTTTACCATTTACGCCACCGAGACCAATGACTGTAATTGGAAAATTTACAAATCTAAATCGTGTACACAAACAACTACACATGAACCTAACTTTCAATTACGTTTAGCATTTTTATCAATCATATCTGACATTCTCAAGTTTTTGACATATCAGTTATAGACAGGAAGCAATGCCCAAAATTATGTCTATAAGCCAAGTATTAAATATATAAATATTTTATGTAGTTTTATACACAAGATAAGTTGATAAACACTAACGTATTACAATTAATAAGATGAAATAATAACTTAGACTTTTATGCAAAGCCCAAATGATCATTTCAAATCGAGCTAGTAATTAAAAGTAGGAAAATATAAGGTCTTGGACAGGACTTGAACCTGTATCTTAGTCTTTCCGGGACTATGCATTTACCAATTACGCTGAGCAGGTACCATTAACAGAACTGCTTATAAAAAGAACCTTAATCTGCAAATATGTAACACTCAAGCATTAATTAAGCATACATTCATCAATAGAAAAGTATTTATCATTGAGAGTAGTGCAAAAATATTAAAAATTTTATAGAAGCTTGGGTGGTTAACACTTTATAAAGTGGGCTATTTCCAATGATAGTATATTAGGACAAGAAGAATAAAACCAAAAAGCACCTAGTACATTTTTATATAAACAGTAATAGCAATAGGGATTTTTAATTTAAAAAAATCACAAATAAAAACCGACTTCTTTTAAAAATTCCTTTCTCACACTTAGTGCGTTTAAAGCTTTCTGATGGTCAATTTCAATGCCTTCAATTCATGTAAACTCATTAATTTTATGATTTTGTGGTTTCTTCAACCCCATGCGAATTGATGCAAATATTATTGTGATTGATGATACCTCGATTTTTATTGGTAATTTTTTTAATTGATTATGACTAGTGTAAAATCCATATCGTTATTGCTGGTTTATAAAAAAAAGTGTATTAGGTGCTATTTGATTAAATTATTCATCCTAATTTAATATTCTATTGAAATAGCCAACCAATCTTCTATAAATTTTTTAGGGTATTGTCAGTGCTAAAAACTCATTGAATGAACCTTAAATTAATAAATGTTTTTCCATTTACGAATGTATGCTTAATTAAAGTATTAGCATTGCAGCTGTAATCTGTTAGGGTTTACTATTCTCCATATTATTTGAAGTGGTTGCCTACGGTTAAGCATTGTAACATGTATTGGATATTGTATAACCTTTTGCAGTGTAAAATCTATTGCCAATCCACACACCATAGCTGTTATGGTTGCGGTTTAATTAAGGAGCTTTTTAGGGTTGATAATGGATGTTTAATAATAAAGGACCACCAAATATGACTTTGGATGCAATTAATAATTCAAATGTTGTATGTAATTGATTATGCACCTACTGATTTGCTGGTTCTATGACGAACTCGCTGCGGTCAAGCGAAAACTTGTTACTTGAAAAAAATGCACATGTTAACTCGTTGACGGCTGCACTAACAGTCACTTTTATGATGAAATGATGCGTGCAAAACCAGTTTCTATTACACGCACCCACTGTGGTTCCTTATTGTTGTAAGATAACTTAGGTAAAAGGATTAGGGACGAAGCAATAGTCATCTGAAAATAATGAACAGGATCAACAAAACTGTTTAATTTTGAACAGCCAGTAATCCCAGAATTAATGTGTATTGGAATACTGAAAATGCCATGAATATTCTTCCTTTCTGTCTTTATGCTTTGCCATTAACTTGAGTAAATAAGGATAAGATCTTCTATTCTTAACAAAAGCCAACTCTTCATGAAAACTTTTTGTTGAAAATTTGTTAATTGAAAGTTCATCTATTACACATTTATGGTTCTCCATGTTACAAAATATCACTATTGTACTTAAACCAACCTCTGGTTTCCCATTTCACTTCCATGACACAAGAAGGTTGGTGCAATTATCTTCCAGCATACAAGCTGCAGTATAGGCCGAGTTAATCTTATGTATTCTTCTTATACTGTATATACTTACCACTTGATAGGGTCTTAATTCACTTCACTATAAAATAATAAATACTACTAAAATACAATACGATTAAACCACCTAAGAAAATGAAATTAAAACAAAGGCTGCACCATTGAACTTTCCTATTGTACTATTACTAAGTTATTATAAACTAATTACAACAAATTTTAATAAAAGTAGTTAATCTATACAGCAAGCAATGCATAGCATAAGAATGCTGATATAAACAATGATAACAATTTAATAACACAAAGAAAATCCAGAAGCGATGTGCGATACTAAAGCCGCTCCAAGGATACCAATGTAAGTAAGGTAATTTTCAATTCTATGACTGAAAGTGACGTTAAACAGAATACAGTCCAATTGCATTTTTCATAAGAGTAAAGTACTCGTTGTGCGATTATGGTACCACACACCAACGTGATTACAAATTATATTATTAGTAGTAGAAACAGCATTGAACCGCACAGCTATATAATAATTGCACTGAGCCACTACAGCTACACATTTATTATATAGTGTAATTCTTTATAAATACAGCTGCTTATGGAGCGTGCACATATTGCACTTATGAAATATCCATTCTTATACATAACACCATAGGTTTTTGAAACCATTTGGAGTATAATTTTAAAAAAATAGATACATTTCAAATGAATATCTTTAAGCGAGGTGAAATTTTTTTGTTTGAAATTTGGTTGGAGATAAATAACCAAAAAAACCTTTAAATTTAAAACAAGGACCTGTGTTTTTAACAAAGCAGCATCATTGCCAATAGTCCTGTACTTGTATAATATTAATGACAGCCTTTTTCTGATCTATATTTTTGTCACTAAAAATAATTTTCTGTTATTGACACATCAAACAATTTAATTCAAATCTTAAAATGATGATAACGATAATTCTAATAAAGTGACTTAGGTTATTAGCCAGTCTGGTATTTTTGTTAATACCGTTTGTACAGTTGTATGTGGTACTGATTATCGGTGGTGAATTGAGTATAACACCTACACTACAATGTATAAATCTTCAAATCAAACTGAAATCTGGACTATTTATGTACTAGTTTGCATTTCAGTTTCGACTATTTATGTACTAATTTGTATGTTAGTAAGCCAGTAACATTTTTTAAATTTCCTATTACAGTAACATAATAAAGTACTTTGTATTTTTCAGAAGCCAATAAAGAACTAGCTCCGCGTTTTAAGAAAAATCTAGTCATACCTCATGATCAAGATCTTGAAGATGTACAACTACGTCCACCTGCCAATTCAATGTTATTTAATAAAGCTCCTGCAAAACCTAGCAATATTATGACTAATACTCGATCTATGGAACCACAATTACTACAATCCACTGTTAAACAACCACCAGCAACCTTGTTAAAGGAGCCATTACCTATTAAACAGGCGTCCACTGAGAAACCAAAACAAAGCAAAAAGGATAAGGTATGATTTTTCTTTGTTTAGTGTTTATTTTGACAGTATAATGTTGTTGATTGCTTTAATGTTTGTGGATGGGATTACTCCTAACTCGCAGTATTACATTAGTATCAGAATCTTAAATAGAATTTACAGGTATTTTATTATATTCTTTTGAACTTAATACTTATGTGTGGTGTTTTAATTGTAGAGTAGAATTTATTTAAGAAGAGCATGTACGTCATCATTCGCACACAGTTAAAATGATGTCAGATTAGCCCATTGTTTATACATAGGCATGTTCGTTCAGCATTTCAATGGCGTACATAATTTGCTGTTAAATGTCAATTGACATTTGTGACTTTGACATTTTATATTTATTTCTTACGTTTCCATAGTTTTCTCTGTTTCTTTGTGTTTTATGCCTTGCTTATTCGCATATTCGCCATGTGAGTTTAAACTAGTGCTGGCAATAAAATTCGATTAATCGATTATTCGATTAATCGATTAATTGAAAATCGCGGTTTTTAAAAATTAACAAATCGATTATTCCATTATTCGATTATTCGATTAATCGAATAATCGATTAATCGAATATTCGAATAATCGAATATTCGATTAGTCGACCAATAGGACACACCTATTAAAAGTTATGGGTAAATAAAATACAGTTAAAAGAAAAATGGTTTGCTTTTATTTCTATTAAGAGGCAAGTCCTTACAGAACGAAAGTTCTAGTAAAATTTAAAATATAACAGTACAAACATGTTGTAAAAGATTTATCCTAAAAGGAGCAACGCCCGTTTTATAATTCAAAGGAAGACCCTCGATTCTACTTTAAACTAAACCTTCCAAGAGCTAATAAAACTTAAACGCGCTCTGACCTGTGTACAGGAACCGGACCTGTACACAAAATTACAAATGATATATTTTTGTCAAATAAATTAGAAATACATCCACCAACACCTATAATCACTGTTATTTGATTAACTGACTTGAATCAATTGTAAGAATAATTTTTTATTGTGTTAATTGACTAACATGATCCGTGATGTATATATAATTCAGTTTGATTACCTAATAGATTAAAATCAACTACCTACGTGAGTGTACAATAATATAGTAAGGAAACGCCTGTATTAATAGCTGTTCGATTTCCGATTACCTGAGTGGGTCCACTATTATAGTTTATAATTTAGTTGTTACTTATTAAACTGCAGGTTCATAATTTTAAAATTATTTTGTAAGTTTGTTTTTAACTTGAACTTATAATACCTAACTAAATTATAGCCGTATTATTTGTATTACGTATATAGAGCCCAAGTTCTCTTTTTCCTATGTGTGCAAGCTATAACGTGAGGGAAGACAAAAATACAACCATACATTGTACAAGCTCAGGACAAGATCTTGCTATTGGATGGAGGATACTTGAAAATGAAATGAAACACGACTTGATGGATGTAATTGACTACCCCGCACGATAGTGAATTAATCAGACCAACGATTATTTGGTTAGAAATAATTTGTTTGACTAGTTGATTAGTCGATTAAATGGTTAGTCGATTAATAGATTATCTAGACAACCATACAATTGATTGACTAATCGATTAATGAACTAGCCAATTAGTTAACTAAAAAATTTGTTAACAATCGAATAATCGGGGAATCGATTAATCGAATATTCGATTAACTGATTATTCCATTAATAACTTAATCGAATAATCGAATATTCGATTAACCGATTAATCAAATATTCGATTAGCCGAATATTCGATAGAAAATCGATGAATCGGTTTAATCGGTTTGCGAATACTGCAAAATTCGATTAATCGAATACAACTTTTTCGAATTTTGTCAGCCCTAGTTTAAACCTCCAACAAAATAAAACTTGATTGTAGAATATTTACTCTACGGGATTTTCAAAACCCTAAAAATTATTAAATCTACTTCGCCATTGACTTTGAAGGTTTGCGCATGTCAAAATGACGTACAAGCTCTTCTTAAATAAATTCTACTCAACAAAAGTTAATATATGACATATTGATAAATGCACAAAACATGTGTTAAATATTCAAAATAAATGTTTTGCAATGCCTGATCATGAATCTTGCAAATTGAACGGGATGATTGGATCAGCTTTTAGTTACCTTATAAATCGATTTGATAATAGTAGTCAGAAATTATAGCACGATGTTTATTTAGAACAGTGACTTTCATCTAATACATAAATGGCAGAAATTTAAGTTGCTTATTTGCGTATAGTTGTGATTTGTTTTTCAAAAATTTTCAAATCAGTTTTAATTTTTATAGGGTCGGTGCTTTGCTTCTTTTGTAATTCACTAAAAATTATATTAACACAAAGCAGTTTTTTTTATAGAAAATGTTTAGTCAATACTTTCGTCTTTTAACGTCTTTGTAACCAATAGTTTATGTGAATCGAAGTTTGCAATTTAAAGTCATTTTGAATAATATTCATACATTTAACAGTTCCTAATTCAATATCATTAAAATATTGCATGATTGAAAATTCCACCAAGTCTGCATCTCTCGTGACAACTTTTTAACTACACTAATACTGTCGACTCAGAAGATAATATTCTGACATATTTGTTTTTGACATTGTAAGTCAATTTGATAATTATAACAAGGAATAAAATTGGCATTTTGATACCTTTCTATAATTTTACTTCATACACTATTAATAAAACGGTTTCATATTCAAAACAAACATTATTTAATAAGCAGCTCCAAACCAACCAGATTAAAACAATGACTTCCACCGAAAACATTAAATTTCAAAGAAGTGCTTTCGCATTATTAGTTAAAATTCTTTAAAAAGCTTAGGGTGGTACTTTGGAATTCTGAGTGATCAGAATTGTGGGTGGTGATTAGAAGCTCTGGGCAGTGATTAGAAGTCGGGGTGTATTCTGGAGCCCTATAATTATCTTTTTACCAATAATTCTAAAAAAGAAATTTTACTTAAGATTTGCATCGGCCAAGTCAAATTTACACTATTTTCACTTTCAACATTTAATTTTTAATTATTTCTTAGACATAGCACATGCTGTATTTACATTTTATTCGCTCACTAAAAATCAATAATCATTCTCTTCTTGTATTTCTACTGTTATTTATAAACATTAGCTCCGATAACAAGAGCATGTTACAGTTGTTTGAAGCACAATGTTTTAAATTGAGAATGCCGAAAAGGTGCGGGGATCCCGTAAACATTGCCGTAAAAAATAGTAAAAAAAAAACAAAGTTTAAAATGTACCAGTAATGGTTGGGTTAGCAGCCTATAATATCCCTATAACAAAGTACATATATTTAACAAAAATTTATAAAATTCAATAGAAGTCCATTCCTAATACAGTTAGCCTTGTATTCAATTACAGTTCCAGTTACACGGTTATTTTTTTAACAATGTTACCTTACAAGTTCTAACTTCCATTTAACCAAGAAATCATCTCCTCCAGGGGGTCCTGAATTCCAAAATATTCTGCTGGGGAAACAAATCGTTCTAATCTCAATTTGTTTGTTGATTATGTCAAATCTATGTACTGTCACATGAACCCTCATTTATTATTTCTTAATTAATATGGCCGCTAGTAGACATTGTGTTACTGGTGATCTAACAAATTTATGCTATTACTGCAATAAAAAAGTTTCAAATAAGTGTGTTACGTGTTTGAAATGCAAAGTTTGTGCACCTTTCATATGGTGAAAGATATGGGATTTTTTCTGCCTGCATCTGGCAATAGTAGCAGTGATTTTATATGTAACAAGTGTTATAAACATAGTCGCCTTGAACACATTGATACTGCACCTACTATTACTTGTACATCTAATCATAATATTTAATAGTGAACCTAAGGGTTTAACAGCTGATGACCAGAATGGTTGATAAAGCGCAAAAGTATGCCTTGAACAATGTTTTGCATCATGATTTGTCTACAAAAATGTGTGTTGACAGAAACATTAATGTCATTGATCCTAATGCTGCAGGTGATACCAGTCTGTTATCAAACAAGGTTTTCTTTGATAATACCTATTCAATTACTTCTATTCACCATTTTGTTTGTGCTAGGCATGCCCGGTACACATAGTTTACTTTGTTAAATTATAATCTTCCCTCTTCTTAAATTCTGTCCTTGCATCAAAAACAAAGTTGTGTTCTAGTAAGTTTTATCTAAGTCGGTTACGCGTGTTTAGCGCATTGAGGGGTGCGAACGAGGGTAACTTGTATAATCCTGCGGGTTGCGGGCAGATACATAATCAATTAGTTGTGCCTGAACGGACGGTCGGCTGAGTGAGATGTCAGGCGAGATATTCATTAAGAATCGTGGTTTTTAGGTGATTATTTATGTTTATATTCACATTGAGAATTTAATGTGGTTCCGTTGTAAAGTGATGCTTTATAAATTAAATCGTACAGGATAACTGAAAAAGTGACACAGTGCTAAGTTTGAATTCAGTACCGAAAACAATCTGTAGGTATCGTATTATTTTACAGTATTAAGCATGCTCCAACTTTTTGTTCTGGAGAAATATTAGAATTTACGGTTTGTAGATAGTGGTGATCTGGTTACAGATATTATGCATCACTGCTTCCAACCATCACGTGTGTTTTGTGAAAAGGTAGTTGTTTGCCTAGTATGACAATGATTCACTTGTATACGATCAACCTCGTACAGGAAGGGGCCCCAATCTAACATTATTTTATCTACATTTAGTGTTATATTTTACCTCGCCGACGTTACCAAACCGCGGAACTTGGGAAAAGAACTATATTAATAAACTTCAGAGGCATGTGAGAGTGAAATAGTATTGGCGCGGAAAATTCGAGTTACTAATATTAGCATAATTTATGATAAGTGGTTGCTAGCATTATTATCATTACCTAAGTTTATTCTACCTATGTCCGGTAGTTCTTTGAGCCTGAATAGTTAAGAATATTTTAGCTAGAATAGGAGGGATGCAGTAAGGTTGTTTTATATTCTTTTAGGTTTTTGTTTTTAGTAGTGAGTATAAGCGTTAACTAGGATGTTCATTTTGCTTTATTATTGTGGAGAATAAAACCACATAACTGGAATCCAGTAATTTTTCATTTCATGTTTTTAAGTAACCCACGAAAAGAACCCGTAACTAAGAGTTCATACCCCTGAGTCTAGTTCAGGTTGAACAGAATTTTATTTATCAACCTACTATTGCACCAAAGACTTCCTATTCAGAAGTTACAAAGAATGCTCTTCAACATGGGTTTTTAAGTAACGATACAAGCAAGGGTAAAGCCGATGTTCCTTCAGAAGTTCAGAACAAGAGAAGTAACAATAAGAAATTTATCTTTGGTACAGGTACTTGCAATGACTTATCTTCCAAGCTCTCAGCAGTGGAGAAGAAGGTCTGGCTTTTCATTGTTCGTATTAAGCCAGTTTCTGATCATCTCCGGGAAATTATTCCCAACAAGAATTGTGATAACCTGGAAACTAGAAGTATATGCTTTTTTTCGTATATGTGTCAGCTTTGATGATAAAGCCATGGTTGAAAATCCTGGTGGCATGGAAATTCATCAATATATTTTTTGGACCAACTCGGCCATCTCTAGCAAATCATGAAAGGTTTGATATCAAATTGCTATAATCAAAATGTGAGGGGCTTGAGGTTCAAAACTAATGAATTTCATCTGAATGTTCTTCACTGCAACTGTGATATCATAGTACTCACTGAGACTTGATGCATACAGACATTTTATCAACAGAACTTTTTCCTGGGTATTTTAGTGTTTGCAGATGTGACAGAAAGTATATTATCTTAAAGTGTATTTGTGGTGGTGGCACGTTAATTGATGTGCACAACATTCCCTCCCTGAAAATTACCAATAGCTATAATTTATATTTTGAAAACCTATGGATTAGTATTACCTTACAAAATGCCACATGTATTCTTGGCTCAGTATACTTCTACCTAGGTGTTCGCTGGGTCATCGGAGGTCATTTATTGATGACTGTTCTGCTTTAAAAAATTAATATCCTTATGTGAAAGTTTTTGTTATGGGTGATCCGCTGGTATATTGATGAGGAACGTCAAGTTGTGTCATCAAATGTGTCTTCATATGGAGCTGCTATCATTATAGGCAACTTTTTTTCATAGAGCTTCAACAATTAAATTTCGTATTTTCTGATAAGTTGCAGTAGTTTTCAGTTATTAAATCAAACATTTCATTAGTCATAGGGATGAGCATTATCCCAGTTTGGATATTATTGTTAGGGCTTCACTCATACCATGTTTTAATGTATCCAAATGCTCTCTCACTTTTTCTTTTGTTAAAGCTGATTACAAACTTCTTAATTCCTACCGGGAAATATTGATTGGTCGTTCCTAAATGATAAGATTCTTTTATTAGTCACTTATCACAAAGTTTTATAAGCTTCTATTTGATGCCTTTGAGTTGTTTATTCCAAAAAAGAAAGTTATTGGTAATAAATTCCTGAGGTGGTATTCTTATGCTCTTAAAAACTTTTAGCTCGTAAAAATGGACTATTGTGCAGGTATAAACATACTGGATGTCAATCTGACGATGTTTCATATTTACAATTGTGCAGGGATTGCAAATCAACTATTGAGCTTTGTTATATGATTTATGTTAATAGCTGTGAACATAATATTCCCAATAATATTAGTAATTTCTGGGCATACATTAAGTTGTTAAAAAAAGGCAATTTCATACCAAAAATTATGAATCTACGCGGTAATCAATTTTAATCTTTGCATGATATTGCAAATGCATTTGGCAATCACTTTCAAGCCTCTACCCTAGTCATGAAATTTTAAACTTTGAAATTGTAAAAAATATTGCTTTCGTTTCATTTCTTGCAAATCGTGTATTTACAGAAGAATTCTTTGACTTGATAGTTGTATGAAGGCTGGTTCTAATGGTATTCTGCTGCTTGTTCTGAAAGAGTGCCCTGTCTTAATTGAACCATTAAAACATATTTCAGGACTCCTTTGATCAAGGAACTTTTCTGCAATCTTGGAAAATGTTCATGATAATTCCAATTTTCAAATCTTGGTCAAAATGTGATGTTGCTAATTACGGAGGCGTTTCTTAACTTCTTATATCCCTTTGAATCTATCTTCATTGATGAATTATGTAGTACTTAAAAACTACATAATATCCGAACAGCATGGCTTTTTGAAGGGGTACTGTATTGCCGCTAATTTAAGGGTCTATCAACATTTCCTGATTATCAATCTTGAACTTGGTGGGCAGATTGACTTGATATATATGGACATTTCAAAAGCCTTTGATGGTGCATGTCATGCTCTCCTGCTTATGAAACTAGAGAAAATTGGAATCCATGGAATTTACCTAAAATGGATTACATCTTACTTAAATAAACGTCAACAATATGTTCTTCTTGGGCTTTTTCAATCTGTTATTTTTGATGTCCCTTCGAGGGTGCACCAAGGGTCACATCTATGACCCATAGTATTTATATTATTTATCAATGATATGAACACTATTTTGCTATCCTCTTCTTGTTTGCTTTATGACGATGATCTAAAGCTGTTTAGTCCTACAGTGAGCATTATAACAACCTTCAGCAGGATATCGATAATTCTTGTACGTGGTGTGCAAATAACTTGTCGAACATCAATTTGAGTAAATGTAAATTAATTCGTTTTTATAAATGCCGGAATTCTACTACACTTCCATATTTTATTAATGGAGCTTAATTGAGTAGTGTGATATCAATATGAGACTTGGGTGTTATTTTTGGCAGTCATCTATACTTCTCTGAACATATTGATAGCTTTTGCATTGAGCATAACAGCATAATCTGGTCTCTTAAACATACGACTGCAATCTACAAACTTGAAACGGTTCAAGTCAAATTTGTTAAATACTTGCTTTATAAGTTTCACATTCTGCATACTTGTATATTTCGGGATGTTGGGCTTCTGCTTGTTGGTTTTCAAACTCTTGAACACAGACGTTTGATAGCATTTGAAGTCTTTCTATATAAATTACTTAAATGTAAAATTGGTTGTGTATTTCTTTTTGATTTAATTTCGCTAAGGATTGTTCCTAAAGAAACCTGTTTCACATTGGTTATCATCACACCAATTATGGTTCTAATTTATTTATTGAGAGCTTGATACAATGTTTCAATAGTCATTTCAATGATTATTATGCTTTTTATAATAGTATTAACAACTTTAAGTATCATACTTTTTAATTGTTTATTATTAATGCTTTTTATGTTTATGTTTTTATGTTTATATCTAATTATGTATTACTCGGTAGTGTACTTTTTCTAACCCAACATCTGTTTGTATTGATGACTTGGAAGGATTGAATTATTTTGTTCAAGTAACTGTCGTGTGATGTCATTATCCCCACTTCTCTGTTGTAGAAGGGTGCGCTATTAGTATATACTTAACATGTGTTGATGGATTGTTGTCATGGTTTATTCTTGTTAACCCCGCGTGTAAGTGTGATATACAATGAATACATAAATGAGTACAATGTATGGCGTGTAATTTAATCTCTGTGTTTTGTCAATTCAGTTTTTCCTTTGTATTACATTGTAAAATTAGGTTCTCATTGTGTCTTACATACATCGTAACTATTTGAAATTATGTTATGTAGGTGTATTGTTAAATGGAATATTTTTAATGTACAAAAGAACTTTCTTAATATGTTATGAGAAATATATTGAAATTTGTTTCCTTTTTGGTGGGTTGTAATAGTTATTTATTATACAAGGGAAAAAAGTACTAGATTTTAGCTCGAGTTAAAATCTTACATTTTTTACCCGTGTATAATACACTATTGTTTTCTGTGACCGGACAAAACGATGATTTAATATTGCAAAAAATATTACAATATATTAAAGTCATAAAATCAATCGATGTCAAATTTGAAGACTCAAACAAGTAGGCTGTTGTCCTTATATGGACAGTTAGACTTACCTTTAAAGTAATCAGATATGTGTCAATTTAATTCTGCGAATGGTTTCAAAAATTGCTTACTAAAATTGTTTATATTGGTTGTTTTGAACGCGACGAAGTTATGATACGATGTTATGTTACACCCGAATGTTACAAGTGTGGACCCGGCTTTAAATTAAATATCTTCGTGTTCTTACTTATTTGCATATACCCGGGAAAAAAGTACTCATTTTTTTCCTAGAGAAAAAAGTAAATTCATAAAAGTGACATTTTGTTACCTGTCAAGAAACATTAAATGTCAAATTTTTTCCCATCACAGAAAAAAATAATTAATGAATTGGAGTTTTATTTCAAATGTATTTTACAGAAATACAATACCGTTTTTGTGATTTCTAAATTTATGAAGTTTACAGAACCCTTATCTATTGCACTAGTTTATTTAATCATCATTACACTGAAATCAAAATTACACAGGGTGTTCAATAACTAGTTGCTTCATTTTAAATTTCTTACCCCCCTTAACATCTGCACAATTAGTAATATGAGCGTGATTTTTCAAAATGAATGCTATTTTTCAGGTTAATAGGTTTTTCTATTAATAACTTTTGATTTTAATGAATGAAGTGATGTTATAAATTATTACTCAATTTCTCTCAAAATAAAGCTCACTTTAATGACGGTTTCGTTCCTGCATACTTTCAAATATTTTCCATGCTGAATGAATGAAAAACTTTTTATATATATATATATATATATATATATATATATATATATATATATATATATGGAAAACAGTACATGCACACGTGCATATTATGTTTTGAAATATATTGGAATTTCCTCATGGTTTGCTTTGTGCTCTTTATTTACATCTAAGGCAGGCCATATATAACAATTAAAAGCTTCATATTATATACTAATGTAATAATATACCTGTAAAGCTAAATATTATAATAGTAGTGTATTAATTTGATTAATATATTTTGTATTTACCATGATATTAATTGTTTAAAATTCCTATGTATTACTTATTTAATTTTACACAGGGTCCAAATAAAGAAGAAGTTATGAAGAAATTTCTTACGCTTATTGATGAGTACTTCAAAGGAGATATCGATGTTGCACAGGCTGTTGACAATTATAAAGAACATAAGGTACCGGATAAATTTACAAAAGATGTCATCGTTTCAGCACTCAGGGTTACATTAGATAAAACAGGTTTGTATCAGATGTGAGTTTCATATTATTTATTGATTCAACACTCAAAAACATGGTGCATATAAAAAGTACTTGCATTAATTTTCTAGAACTGTATATTTTTAATGATAGTAATGCATTTTGGTTTTGCTTTGCCATATGTAAGTATTTATGCGATGCACTATATAATGCCTTACTGCAGTTTGATGTTAGACAGCATAGAATATCTATTTTACCAATGGTGGATGTAGAAGTGTGATATTGCCTATGGAAGTTTCAAAACAGTGTTTCATGACTACTAATGTTGTGCACTTTCAACAAACTTATGCCCAAAATGGATATTCCACATTGTTTAACTGTAAACTGCTTCAAAGGTTTATTGTGGTTTGCATAGGTGTTCTGATGTGATGAACGCAAAACACATTATTACCATTAGCTTGCTAGAATTAAGAGTGTATCTAATGCCTTACTCAAAATTAATGTTTTAAATACTTGCATAAGTATTGAAAGTTACAGCTGTTGGCAGTTCAGTTAATAAATCAAATAAAAGTGTTAACTGTCTGAATCTATATATTATGCTCAAACTGTCGCATATTGCTTTCCACTATTTGGTATGCTTTGCAGTATTTAATATTCCTTTTCAGAAGTAATTTGCATTAAAACTAAATTCTTGATAAACCTGAAAGAAAGAAATCCGTTGGTATCAGGTCTGCTGATCTGGGTGGCCATCTGGTTCATATTAGTAGTCATAGCTTTGTTGTTGAATCGTTCATTTAAATACTCCATAACTGCTATGCTTTTGTAAACCAGGACATCTTATTGATATTACGTTCATCATACTAATGCTATAGTCCATTCGTTTTAACTTTAAGTTGACGTCAGAACTAGATAAAATATTACATTGACAATGTTAGTTTAAATTCTACTATAATTAATGAAGGATATATGAGTATTCCCATTGGCAAGAGGAATTGGTGTCAACACAGTACAGAACTGCCAATCTTTATTGTGTTAAATGACAGTATCCCTCAAGTGCAATTCTAGGTATTAATTTGCATACAGTTGGCAACGCTTCATTACTACATTTGACTTCATACTAAAGTTAAAACGAATGGACTATAATAGTACATTTTCTAATAATGTTTCCAAATCTATTTTCAAAATTTACAAATACTTTTCTTACCCCAAGTTGTCACAACAAATAATCAACTTTAAAAGGCCATCACCTACAATCCCACAGAATACATTAAACCGAAACGATTTCGATTTCTTCTTGGAACTTTCAAATAAAGATCGCCCTGTGAACATCAGATAGATCATAGGTTCCCAACGGGGGCGGTACCGCCCCCCAGTGGGCGCTGTAGCTTTCAAAGGGGGCGGTAGCGAGTACAGGGGCAAAAGGGGGGCGTTAGGAGGATCAAGGGGGGCGTTCGTGACGTACTTACCTTTTTAGAAAATAAATATATTAAAATACTTTGAAAATACCTAGTTGGCATGAATAGACAGTTTATTTAGCTATCTAAAATGTCTATGTTATTGTTATCGAGAAAATATACTTTAAAACATTTAATTCAGCATTAGGTCTATGAATACCTAATTCCGTTTAATATTGTCCGCAACAAGTCTTTGCAAGTTGATAAGCAAAGACGCGATATTACTTGCTTACAAAGTGCACCGGCATCGCAAAACAAGATAAAACATACAAGTTGATGCTTGTATGAAATCAAACGATAAAAGGCAGGGATAGCTCTAGGAATGTGTTATTATTTTGTGTGCTCAAATAATCCATGTTCGTGAGTGATAAGTTATATAAGTCATTATAACCATTAATTTTATAATTATCTATAAATTCGTTGAAAAGTTAATTTATTTTAAACCGTGGCAAGTTTTGGATTTCAAAATGTCTGAATCTAAGAAGAAATGCCGGCAGTACAGTCTTTTGTATTTGAAATATGGATTTACGCACTCTCCTGTAAACCCATCATTACCCATGTGTTTACTTTGCCAAAAAGTTTTCTCAAATGAAGCCATGAAGCCTTCTAGGCTACAAGAACATTTAAATAAAATGCATACTGATAAAAGGACAAAGATTTGTCCTATTTTCAAGAACTGCAGAAGAAATATTTGAAACAGCCAACTATATCAAACCTATTTGCGCGTCTTCTAAACAAGAAGATGATGGACTACGAGCATCATATAACATTTCATTGTTAATCGCAAAACGGGAAAACCACATACCATTGGCGAGGAACTTATCTTGCCGGCAGTCAGAGAGGTAATAAAAACTGTTCTTCATCATAAGACATCGGCAGATGTCATCAGAAAAATTCCTCTGAGTAATAACTCAGTGCAAAGGAGAATAGACGAAATGGCTCAAGACGTTGAAATATCATTATGCGATTACTTAAAACTTGCAATTTTTCCATTCAACTTGATGAATCCACTCTACCAAATAACGAAGTACTGCTGTTATCATACGTTCGGTTCATAAAAGACGAAAAAATTTATCAAGAGTTATTATTTGCAAAAAATTTGGAAACTGATACAAAGGGAGAAACGATATTTAATACCATGAGTACGTTTTTTCAAGAGAAAGAAATACCTATGCATAATATTTTGTCGGCAGCTACTGATGGTGCTCCAGCAATGACGGGACGTCATAAGGGTTTCATAGCTCATTTGAAACAAGCAGTACCAAATGTACTCGCTATACATTGTATTATTCATCGTCAGCACTTGGTTGCAAAAAATCTGAACGAACGTTTGCATTCGTCGCTTCATTACGTTATTAGAGCAGTAAATACGATTAGAAGCAATTCATTGCATGACAGATTATTTAGCCAACTTTGTAGTGAAAATGATGAAGATTACAATCGCTGTTGCTGCACACAGAAGTTCGTTTTCTTGAAAACAGAAACGAAAAATTGCGAAAACCTGATTATACATAAAAATGACATCGCTTATTTGACAGACTTGTTTAAAATATTTAATGAAGTCAATTTACAATTGCAAGGTGACGAATTGAATTTAATTAAAACAAAAACGTCATAGCTGCTTTTGTGGGAAAACTTCTTCTATTCAAACGAAATCTAGGGAGAGGTGAATACAGCCACTTTCCCACATTATCAGCAGTCTCTGCAAAACATGAAGATTTACTTACTTACTGCCAACACTTGGACGTTCTTCATGTTGATTGTGTGGAGCGATTCCAGGATATTTTAAACATGAATATACCGGGTTGGGTTTTAGATCCTTTCGCAAATGCAGATACAGCAGAATCATCAAATTTAGAAGAGGAACTCGAGAAC
Source organism: Platerodrilus igneus (assembly GCA_036346225.1). NCBI lineage: Eukaryota > Metazoa > Arthropoda > Insecta > Coleoptera > Lycidae > Platerodrilus > Platerodrilus igneus. The sequence goes on along the minus strand of JARFIW010001670.1, from coordinate 9,927,743 downwards.
TCACAACTAACGAAGAACTAAAAGTAAAATTCAGAAATGGATATCAAGAGTTCTGGCTTCAAAACCAATACCAGTTCTTTACCCTGGATTGTGGTCAAGAGTACAGATATTTTAATTGCATTTCCTTCATCTTATTTGGCTGAGCGTGGGTTCAGTGCAGTAGCTAATTTATTGTCTAAGAAAAGGAACAGACTGCACATTACTGAACGTGGCGATTTGCGGCTGATGTTAATGAAATTGGAACCCGACATTAGCAAATTGTTAAAACTTCACCAGCCTCAACTATCTCATTAATTTTTTCTTAATCTTTTTTTCTGTTCATTATGTATTCATATTTAAGTTTTTAATAAATAAGTTTGTATTACATTTGATAGTCGTTTTAATTAAGGTTTACTTTTGCGATTTTTAATATATATACCTTGTCCAACGCTTTAGTGAACGCTTGTAATAGCAGTCAAAAGTGCAACGTTCGTATATGAGTATCTATGTATATATATATAGATAGATAGATACTATGCAACAATATTTTAATATTCGTTATAATGCACTATGATGAGGAGGGGGGCGTTTTTTTTCCAGTAGAGGGGGCGGTGGTTCAGAAAAGGTTGGGAACCTATGAGATAGATCATACATTTTCTTTCTCTTATTCAAAATAGCGCGAAAGCTTTTTAAAAATATTTCATGTGCCTGCAAGTTTAGATGTTTTCCTGGCATTGTATATGATAAATTATTAAATATGAAGGTAGTATGCTAGGTTTATGTTCATGCTTTGAATCGATTGTTTGCCAGGAATTTTGTTTTAAAATAGCAGTTTTGTATTACAATTTACAAAAAAAATTAAAACCCAAATAAAACCAAGACACAATTAAGCAGCTGTTGATTACAACTATTTTGACATTGACCGACGTAACTCTTGATATTGACATTAGATTTGTTTTTGACTAATGCAGTAGTTTTACTACAAGTGCACTAACTTTTACAAATCACCTGAAATTGATGCTGATGTATTTCTTAACTTCAGAAGACAAACAATAAAGCATTTTAGTACAACCACTTTTAAGTTTTTACCCATTAGAGTAAAAACCATTCAGATAAGCAAATTGTTGTTTACTTTGTATGAAACGTGTACTGTTTAGTAGGTAACTGTTGACAAACTGTCAAGTTAATTGTAATTTACGGAAATAAATTGTACGATTAAAAACGGTACATTTAAGTGAAAAAGATCGTGTTAGAAATTAAGAAGTGTCATATTTTTCTTGATTTGCGTCCTGAAAGAAACTATATCATGTTTAACAGTTACTAAACCATTACAATGTTTTAATGCAACTGGGATGCTCAAAAATTTGCCAAAAACGGGAAGACTGCAACGACCGACTGTATTAGACAAAACATTACTATTGAATTAGAGGAATGACCTCAAACTTCTACCATAGATTTGGCACTAAACCATAGTATAAGTCAACGTTCTGTAGGGAAGATATTGAAAAGTGAAAAGTGTCATCCGTATAAGATACAATTTGTTCAAGAATTGCTAGATGATGATTCTTCCCGACAGCTGGAGTTCTGCGAACAAATGATGGACATCTGTAAGGTCGACGAATATTTTGCAAGTAATGTAGTGTTTTCGGATGAGGGGTCTTTTTGTTTAAGTGGAACAGTTAATTGCCATAACTTAAGGTATTGATCAAATGAGAATCCTTATTGGATTCATGAAGCCCATACCCAACATCCACAAAAGTTGATTATTTGGGTAGGAAATGCGGAATATAGACTTATAGGCCCATTTTTTATAGATGGAACCTTGAATGGTGACGAGTATTTAGATTTACTGAATAACCAAATTATTCCTACACTTCAACAATATGAAATACCTCCCCACTATGATAGACGGGTTAGAAATTTTTTGATGAGAATTTTCCAAATCGATGGATTGGATGTAGAGGATTCATAGAGTGGTATGCTCGTTCCCCAGACCTTAGTCCGTTAGATTCTTTCTTTGGGGTTACATGAAATCACATATTTACGTTAGATGACCAACATCCTTGATGAATGTGAACTAATCCGTGAAGCAGTCTTGGAAAGTGTAACTCTGGAATTTGTTTATAGGCTGCATATTGTCAGTAAGTAAACGACGAGAATTTGGAACATTTGAAAGGATTTTATTTAAATTATATTCGTTCTCATTAATTCGATAATTGTAAAGTGCTTTAATGTATCGTTTTTACAAATTATTTCCGTAAACCCTGGAGTGTATGAATTCGAAATAACAAGATCTATCAAAATCTGCAAAAATATACAGTGCCTCTCATTTAAATGAAAAGTTTTGGGTATTTCCGCTTTAACTGTAAGTACGTTATTAACAAAAAAAAATCACATCAGATGCATTTTGCCTCATTGCACTTATCTGCAAAGTTTCATAAATATCATCCTTTTTGCTTTAAAGATATTTACTTGGTTCCATACTTATCCCAATTCTGTATAAGATTTAAAACTACAGTCTCATTTTAAGCCACTTTGCTTGATAAATTATAGTTGACGTGAAATGTTTTTCTAATGATCATGTTAATTCAAGTGTGATATAATTGATGACAACCAAATGTTATATATATGTTGTTTATATTTTTAAAAAAACCTGTTAAAATTTTAAATCATTTTTGGGAACTAAAAATTATATATGTTTGGCAATGCTCATTTTGATTCCTATTTACTGTGGATTAGACTATGTCGTTCAATTCATGGTTAATAAATAAACTTCATATTAATATCATCACATAGAACATTACATTACATAAAATTTTGCTTATATTTAATCAAAGCAACGCTGACACGTATCTTGTATGAGAAAATAAAATAAATATGTATGCTTAAGTGTGCACCTAAATTAATAGCGGTGATGCAATAAAAATAAAAATTTGGAGTTACATTATATTAATATAAGATTTATTTAATTTGTGCTCTATATATATATATATATATATATATATATATATATATATATATATATATATTTATATATACATACACACAGTCTAACCTCGCATAATGAGCATAGTTCGTTCCGGAGTCTTACTCGTAATGCGAAACACTCATTAAGTGAAACAATCTTAACCATATAAAATAAAAATATGATAATGCGTTCCATGCCGAAAAAATATTTAAAAAAAACATGTATAACTTTTATTTAAAGAAAAATACATATGAATTATTAAGGACCGGTATTCAACTTCATTTTTCTTCTATCGCAGGCTGAACCAACCCAGAATGAATTAGATTTAAAAAAACAATAGAATCGAAATTAATTAGTAATTCTTTTTTACTAGAAAACTATCTCGAGACATTTGTTTTTGCCGATGTTTCAAAATTTGATAAAAATGCAACGTCACATTATCATTGAATAGATTTATAGCATGCATGGCCACCTCCGTATTGGGGTGATGTTTCTCAATGTACGGTGCAACAATTTCCCATGCTTTCAGCATTTCTGTTATTTCGCCTGAAGATTGTTGCTTTGCTGCTAGTACCCTCCTCCTCATCCACTGACAAACTCTCCCCAACATCCTCTTGCTGTGAAACGCAATGCAACTCCATAACCTCTTCAGTGGTCAGCTCTTGGCTGTGCTCTTCCACAAGCTCATCGATATTGTCTCAAACCCTGTACCGTCATATTCGACAACGCTATCTGGCCAAAGCTTCTTTCAAGCAGAAGTGAGTTCTCTTGATAACTCTTTCCCATGCCTTTTTGATCATCTTGAGGCAGGCGGCAATGTGGAAGTGATATTTCCAAAATTCTGTGAGAGTGATATTGGTCCCTTCAGTCACCTCAAAACAACGCTCAAAAAGTGCTTTTGTGTAGAGTTTTTTGAAATTAGAAATAACCTGCTGATACATAGTCTGAAGTAACGGAGTGGTATTGGGAGGCAGAAATTGGATCTTTATGAAATTGTATTCTTCAAGGAGGTCATTTTGTAGGTTTCTATTGCACTGTTTGGGGATTCTCCTATCCACATCGCTTGCTATGACAGGTGCTCGTTATGCGAGTTTCCACTGTATGTATATAGTGTGTTGGTGTTATTTTTTTAGTTTCCTTCCTATTGAAATTGTTAATGTTAGTCTTACTACTTTTAAATAATAAAAATTTCGTTTTTACACATGTTTTAGTCGTTAAAATTTCATATGAGTTTCAGATATTTTAAACAGCCAGCATACCTGACAACATTGCATTATTAATATGTACATAGAGTGTGATTTTTTTAGTGAAATGTCAATTCTTTTTGGAAGGGAAGTGATGCAAACTGATGATTACTTAACTTTACCATTACATTTACACCTTATATACTATAATTAATAGATAGATAGGTTTTTGCGATTGCAACTACATTTTTCTGTTTGATTTGCAATATGCTTACATGAGAAAGTATCCTTTATATGCCTTATGAATTAATGGCAGTTCGAATAATGCAATAACATTTGTTTGTAGATCAAGAACGAGAAAAAGTTGTCAAGTTTTTGGGATTGTTACGAAAGGGAAATTCAATCAACTCTACTGTCGTACAAGATGCATTTAAAGTACTTTGCAATTCACTTGAAGAACGTGAAAATGAAATTATTTTAGCAACTAATGCGGCATCAGTGTTAATAGCAATAGCAGTAACTGAAAGTTTGATCTCATTAAATGATGTAGCTACATTGACTGACAATGCCACCTATTATCCATTATTTTTATTAGTTCTGCAACACTTACACACGGTGCTAGGTAAAAATGAGCTAAGTGAAATGTTTACAACTGGTAAAATCAATTTATTATCACATCTGCCTGAATGTGATAAGACTAAAATGAGATTAGCTGAAGTTTTAGAGGAGCGAGATTTAACATTTTTATATCCCCCATTGCGTATTCAGGCGGAACTTACTAAACAAATACAAGCAGATTCAAATCCACAACAGTTCTATAAATGGATAAAAGAAAATTTAGATGCATCTAATTATGTGGATTCTGGATTTATAAATGCTCTAATGACCGTTCTTCTTAAATATATAACGCAAGAAGCATCATTGTTTAGTGGTGATGATAAAGTAGTAGGCGAAAAAGAACATAGTATGCTAGAACGTTATAGACCTATTTTACATGCCTTTCTCCGGGAGCAGCCGCCATTACAACTTATTGCAATTTACTCTTTACAAGTTCATTTTTACGAATTGGGTTTTCCACGAGGCCAATTGTTGCGTTGGTTTATGGCTTTGTATGACTTGGAAATTATTGAAGAAGAAGCTTTTTTAACGTGGAAGGAAGATGTTACCGATGCTTATCCTGGGAAAGGACAAGCTTTGTTTCAAGTAAGTATATCAGTAGTTGCTATGTTGATTTAAATTATATTGTCTGAAACAAAAATTAATAGGTGATAATGTGGGAGAAATCATCTCCCAACCTAAAATAAAACACGAAACTATCAGGATGAAATGGATTATTTTTTATTTTCTTCATAATTAAGAACTGACACACTAAAAGAAATCATTCATAATACCTAACCAATATAACATAACCTCTTATCTAAAAGCATAAAGTGTCTCCATTAGTACTAATGTGGAAACTAAAGTGACAAAATCAATAGAGTAAGAACTAAAACATAAAAATGTCTACAATGAATATACAATCATTTGTATTGCTTGTTACGTGCAAACTGAATTTGCACTTTAACATTTTATGTTAAGTAGTTTTTGAATGTGCGGAAGCTTCCCGCCATAATTTTAAATACGCAAGACGCGCGAACATTTTTAAATGAACTGGGCGGGGCTTCCGGTACGTCACAATAGTGCAATTGGCAAGTGTGAATTATCCCCATAGGGGTAAGGCAATGCTACAAAAGAGTAGGGAGTTCCGCGGTTCTCGCGCGGAAACGTGGCTTTTTTTACGCCGAACTTTGAAGTGAACAGTCGTGCCGGGTGTCGTGTTATCTTATTATGTAGATTTCCTTATCTTGAGTATCTTTCCTTAATTCCCTATTCCGTCTTCCACTGCATATAGGAACGGAGATGACCCTGGAGCATCCCATGACCCCGAGATAATTTGAATGTCCAACTCTACCAGCAGCGATGCCGAGGTTACCGTGGCGGATTTCCTGCCGGTTAGCTGATCCTTCACGTGAGTAGATTGTCTGGTTTTTATTGTTTAAATTTTATGTACCTTCTCTTAATTATGGCGCAATATAAATTATCAGTGACGTCATGTGTATCTTATGAACTTTGGTAATTGTATTACCGGCTTTTAAGAGCCATCTATCGCCATTTCAATGTACCAGAATCTAAGCGTAACATTTTGTTAACTGCATTACCGACCAGGTAAAACTGTAAACGAAGTGTAGCAGATGGCGCCTTCAACCTGTTCAGGCTATGAACTTCAGGGGCTTCTTCTTTGTTTTAGGTTAGAATAATTTCCTTTATAAGGATACAATGCATTAATAGCTTCTTCACTTAAAGAACTTTACTTTTATTCATGTAAGTATTTACCTTACCTTATGTCTTTAAATACAGTATTATAGAATTACCTATTAAAATATCTTTAGTTGCTTTCCTTAACTTTGAAAGGCCGTTTTTGAAACTTAAATACATCTTTATGTTACATTCTAAAATTGCATTATGGTTTATCTTTTACATGAAAATTAAGTGTTTAAAAAACACTTGAGTGAAATAAATTGCTAGTATACCTTTTTAAGAAGTGTTTGACTATACGTTGTTGCCTTATAGGTTAAATAACATATCCTCTGCGCCCATTTTCCATTTTGGAAGGCTTGTCTGTCATTATCTATAAAATATGTATTTAACTGAACATTGATTTCGTTTCCATATACCTTAAATGTGTTTCTTTGGTGTTATCGGTGACGTTCTAACAAGTTCTTACCTCTAAATATCGTATCGTATTACCTTAAAGTAGCTGTAACGTGTTTTTTACCTTCTAACCTGCGTCAAAATCGCATATTTTTTATATCGTGTCTTGAATATTGTATTCATAATGAACGTATCACATTTAAAATCGCTGGAATTGATCTACGAGCTGGAGTGCAGAAGTATCATAGCTGCGACCAATCAGAATGATAGGCGATCTCAACTTAGGGCTGTTTTGTCACAGGAAACCAAAGGCGTGGCTATCTTAAAGAACCCTGTTGGCGAATGGATACTCAACGTATCAGAAATTAAATTATCTTTAGATGATATATCGGGTATAATAAACAAAACAGATCCTGCGGCTACTAATATCGAATTAGGGAGATTGACTTCAAGAATAACTCACGTCAAACAGCGAGTTGATTCATTATCTTTATATAACGATGACCAAGTGACTCAAGCTAAACAAAGTTTGTTGTCCGAGGTGTTATTGCTTGAAGGAATTCTTTTAGAAAGACTTAATCCTAACGCAGACGTAGATATATCGTTACCTTTTTCAAATCTTGCGCTTGCGAACCTAAACCATTAGGAAAACCTATACCTGTATACAAATGGGGTCTCACCTTTGAAGGGTTTGATTCGAAGGTTTCTTTATCATCCTTTCTTGACCGGATTAACGATTTTAAAATTTCCGGGTGTACCGACCAAGATCTATTTATCTCAGCTGGTGATTTGTTCGCAGGCTCAGCATTAATATGGTATAGAAACATACGACACCAAATTTCTACCTGGAATGAGTTAGTTGCCTGTTTAAAACGAGATTTCCTACCTTATGGCTACATTAACGATCTTTGGAACGAAATTGTAACCGAACTCAAGGTCCCGACGAAAATGTTGTGTCTTTTATTACCTCATTAGAAGCTTTATATAGCAGACTCGACAAAAACCTTCCGAATCCGAAATTATCGATCAATTACTTAGAAATTTGAACCCTATTTCTCAGAACGTTTGGCATTACAGACCATATCTTCGCTAGCTCATTTTAAAGACCTATGTCGTTCTCTTCAAGAAGTGAGGTCAAGGATTGACAAATATCGACCACCACCGAGAAATTATCTGGTCTTCTCGAACCTGATCTAGCTTGCCAAGTTCGACCTTCCCGTAAAGTATCTACACTTAACGTTCCTTCTACCGTAACTAATAACGCACTTACCTGTTGGAACTGCAAGCGAAGTGGACATAACTATACTGTCTGCACTTACCCTAGAAATATTTTTGTTATGGTTGTGGTCGCTCAAATATCTACAAATCTAACTGCACCAACTGTAATCCTAACGTATCGGGAAACTCCCGTCGAGATATTTTAAATCAGGGTGTGAATATCTCAAGAAACCAAAATCGCCCTCAACACCAATCATTCAACGGACACAGACGCCAATAAATTTAAATTATAAAACCACTTCTAACGTTGTACCGTCATTAAATTTATCTAATAATAATACCGCTACTATTAATGTACAAAATACCTTACCTTCATTAGAGGAATTATGCTACACTACTCCAGCCGAGTGGTCTAAGTGGTTACAAACCGTCAATTCCTTTTATCATAAAAGACTGCTACCGTTTCACAACTTGTTAAAAACCCTTTGATAACCGTCCACACTTATCTATCTCAATTGGTTCCTTAAATGTAATTGCTTTACTGGATACAGGTTCTTCATGTTCTCTTATAAATAACGAAGGTTTACATCAATTATCTCAACAAAATATCAAAATTCAAATTATTCCTGAAAAACTTCCATAAATTTAGCTGACGATAATCAAATACATGTAACCGGTTCCTTAAGTTAAAAATTCGTGTAGAGTCTCTTGAACGTGATGTTTTATTTTGATTGTCCCTGCATTAGCGTATCCTTTTCTACTGGGCGTTGATTTCTGTAAACTTTTTAATCTGTCACTTTACTTTCAGGATTTTCATGGCAAACCTCTATTAAAACGAACTCCTGTGCATCTACAGGAATATCTAACAAAATCTCTCTTACTGACTTCCAAGATGTAACTCTTAACGCTACAATCGACAAATTTCGCAAACTTAATACCTCTGAACTTGGTTGTGTTACAACGGCAACACACGTTATCTCCACAGGTGATGCCCTTCCCTTTAAGCAACGTCAATATCCCTTATCGCCTGCCTTACAAAAGCATTTACATGCGGAAATAGACAAAATGTTAGTATCTGGTGTTATCTCTCCTTCAAATTCACCGTGGACCTCTCCGTATTGCTAGTTCGGAAAAAGAATGACGAATGGCGTGTTTGTTTTGATGGCAGGAAGCTAAATTCTGTTACTGTTCCAGACGCTTATCCTTTACCTAGAACTGATTCAATTTTGAGCAGGCTTCAGAACGCATAAAATTTATCTCATCTATCGACCTAAGACAAGCTTTTTATCAGATACCTCTTGACTTATCTTCTCGTCAAAAACTGCTTTTTGTGTCCCAGGCCGAGGTCTTTTCGAATATAATTTTTGCCATTTGGTCTCTGTAACGCTCCACAAACTTTACAACGTACTATGGATCAAACGTTAGGTCCTATCTTACATCAAGAACGTGCCTTTGTATTTTTAGATGATATCTTAATTATCTCAAGTTCTTTCGATGAACATATCGCCACATTAGATGAAGTTGCTGAACGCGTTTAAATGCAGCAGGTTTTAAGATAAACTGGGAAAAGTCTCAATTTTGTCGTTCATCCCTTACATTTCTTGGTTTTATTGTCGATGGGACAGGCTTACGAGCCGATCCTGCTAAAGTTGATGCTATTACTAAATTTAAAACACCAAAAACTGTTACCGAAATCAAAGCGTTTGATAGGAATGATTAGCTACTATCGCATTTTTCTACCTAACCTTTCAACTATATCTGCACCCATTACCGCTTTAATTAAAAATAAAAAGAAATCCCAAACTATCGAGTGGAATTTAGAATCCCAACAGGCTTTCGAACAAATTAAAACACTAATCACTTCAGCACCTATCTTAATCTCTCCAAATTTCGATGATAAGTTTTATATACAAACCGATGCCTCACTTACTGGGTTAGGTGCAATGTTGTTCCAGGTAAACAATGGTTTAGAACATCCAATCGCTTATGCGAGCCGTGCCTTAACTTCTGCCGAACAAAAATACTCTGCTACCGAGCGAGAACTATTGGGTGTTATCTTTGGCATCGAGAAATTTAGAGGATATGTCGAAGGTACACACTTTACCGTAATCACTGATTGTGCAGCACTCACTTGGCTTAATAACTTGAAACAACCCGCAGGTCGTTTGGCAAGATGGAACTTGCGTATATCTCAATTTACTTTTGACGTTAGGCATAGGCCTGGCAAATTAAATATCGTACCTGATGCGTTATCTCGAGATGTTTTTCTCTTAACCTTCCAAATTTAATTCTGGATACCTGGTACCTCAATATGATTAGAAAAGTTTCCGATAATCCCGACAAATTTCCTACCTTCGAGTAACTAATAATAGACTGTATAAATTTGTATCCTCGTCCCCACATAAAATATCGAATATACCTGAATGGAAACTCGTTGTGCCCACTGCAAATCGCAGTGAGGTGCTCAAATTATGTCACGACGATCCCTTAGCTGCACACCTTGGTGTTACAAAACTCTGCGAAAATATCTGAATTGTATTACTGGCCCACACTTAAGCAATCTGTTTGTCGCTACATTAAAAGCTGCAAAATTTGTGGTTCCCATAAGAGTTCGCAAGATGCTCGCCCTGGTTTAATGGGTAACTTTAAGCGTGTATCTTATCCCTTTCAATTAATATCGCTTGACTTATTAGGACCTCTCCTCGATCGAAAAGAGGTAATCAATATCTTTTAGTTGTTACCGATTGGTTTTCTAAATTTGTTATGGTGCAACCCTTACGTAAAGCTACCTCCGCTGCAATAATTAAATTCCTAGAACAGAATGTCTTTCTTATCTTTGGTGTCCCCAGATTATTCTTTGTGACAATGGTGCACAATTTATCTCTAAAGATTTTCAGAATTTCGTTAAAAGTTACAAAGTACAAAAATTTGGTTTAACGCAAAATATCACCCCAAGTAAACCCTACCGAGAGAGTAAATCGAGTGTTAATTACCGCTATCTCGTCTTATATTGATTCAGACCATACTACATGGGATGAACATATCTTTGAAATTGCTCAAGCTTTGCGTACATCTAAACACGAAGCAACCCAATTCACTCCGTCTTTTCTTGTTTTTGGAAGATATACCCCAATCGATGGGAGTTACTATGGTTTAGTGCCTGACGATACTAACGTAATTGAATTTGACGATAAAGTACGTTGGGACAAGGACCAACAGTCACTACCTTCTATCTTTAACGACGTTAGAAAAATTTGTTAAAAGCTTACGAAAAGAGTAAGGACCATTATAACTTGCGTGGCGAAATATTTCCTTTGCCTTAGGCGAACAAGTTTGGAAAAAGAACTATGTCTTATCGGATGCATCTAAGAAATTTTCTTCAAAATTGGCCCCTAAATTCATTCTGTGTAAAGTCACACGTGTTATTAGTCCTCTTATCTATGAACTTCAGGATACTGAAGGAAAACGCCAAGGCAGGTGGCATATTAAAGACCTTAAGCCATTCTCTGCCGACCCAAATGCTAATTAAGTTTTTCATGCCCCATTCTCCTCACGATTTACCTAATACTTTTTGTTCTCACCATCAATTAGTATCTTTAATTACTTATTCCTTCTCTCATATAGTATATAATTTCTTACACGTTAACTTTACTTACCTTAATTTAGCTATCTTTTTCTTCTGGTTGACTTTTCCTTCACCATACCGTTAGATATATATCACTTCATCCTCTACACCCCCCCAATATAGCTCTGTCGTTTCATTTAATTAACCCTTGAAATTTTCCTACTACATATTGTTCGGTCTTTAGTATTTCTCTTATATGGTTTAATTGAAAGGTAATTGTCGTAACTTTGGTTGAAATAACCCATTGAATTTTTATGACTGGTTTTGGCTGATGTTGAGTGAATGCTTTCTTCTTTGGGCTCACATAGGACACGCGCGATCTATGCCATTGAAAGAAATAGTTCATATTCGCAGTTGCAAGAACTAGGATTATCTATTCCGTGTGTTTTCCTCTGAATTATTGCAATCGCCCACATTATACTACATCATTATACTACAACATTATTCCTTCCTTTTCTACTAAATCTACATAACTTATAAACTTTTTTCGTTATTTTTATTGAACTTTGTGGTGAGACGCTATCGCTTCTTATTGTTATCTTATTAAATTCTCGGTTGTTTTAGCATATGGGGACAGTGTATCTGTATTTAACTGCTTATAATTGGGCATTTTGTGTGTTTAGGGTGCTACCGTTTTAAAAACTACCTTAAAACAGTTTGTTTTTGTGTGTTTGTATCTGTGAAGATACTTGTAAGTTGTTGTGTCAACTTTTGTCTGATTTTCTTATCGTAGTTGAAGCACTCGTTAGGAAAATTATCGTACTAGTTCTCTTAGGAGTCTAGTGAATTTTAAAAATGTGTATATCTATCTTGTCGGATTAATATCGCAGGTGGTCCTTCAGACTACGCTGTGTTTTATAGGGTCAATCCCATTTAAACGGCTCTACTGGAGCCACTCTTTTGTTGTTATCATTGTCTTGGGTAATAACTAGGCCAATATCTTTGTCTTCTTTATTATCTTCGATAATACCTTTAGGTTTAATATCGTTATCTTATTGATTACCTTTGGTAATAACCTTAGTTTAGTATCGTTATCTTACCAATTACTGTTAGTAATAATTTTGGGTTAATTTATCGTTATCTTACCGACTACCGTTAGGAATAACTTCGAGTTATGTCGCGTTATCTTACCGGTTATCTTGAGCAATAACTTCTGTTTAAATTCATGTTACCTACTATCTCTTATAATCACTTTAACTTAATATCGTGTTATCTTATCGAGTATCTCAAATAATAACTAAAGCTTAATACCGTTATCTTATTCATTACCTTTGAGGATAACAACTTAAGCTTAATATCTTTACCTTATCTATTATCTTTAACATCAATTTGAGATCTTATCTTATCTTTTTATCGTCCTAACGTGTGGTATATATGACCAGACGTGGAATTATCTTTCTGAAATTTAAGTGAAAAAGCTAACCCGATTTAGAAATGTAATTTGTCAGGTTAGCATATAAGGATTTAGTAGGCGGTACTTTTGGTAAATTTGTGGATTCACAACTGTGTCATGGACAAGTTAAATGTGCATCGGAAGAAACCAAAGTACCAGAAACAAATTTGCCAGAGTGCAAGGTGACGACTCTCATGAACATTTTTAAATTTGGGCACTTCTTGCCAAAAAGAAGAATAGTTTGATGCGACACTCATGTGTGTTTGCATATAAGAACTATATGTTAGCTTTAGTTAGATAAGTTTAGATAGGTTTAGATAGGTTAGGCGACTTGTCGCACCCGTGTTAGTTTAAGCAGTGTTTCATGCTCCCGACAAATTTGTGCTGTCGGTAAGTAGTGTAGTCAAAGACTATCGGGCTACCTATTCCGTTTCCTGGTACTTGGTAGACGTGCTATCGGTCGAAAAACCAGGTGGCGCCTTATATAAACATTTTGTAGGTTTTAAGTTAGGGTTTATGTAGGGTAGTAAGGACTTAGATTTTAAGCTGTTACTGTGCTAACAGACTTTTTCTTTTTAAGTTTTTCTTTTGTGGCTTTGTCGCGATTGTTACGTGCAAACTGAATTTGCACTTTAACATTTTATGTTAAGTAGTTTTTGAATGTGCGGAAGCTTCCGCCATAATTTTAAATACGCAAGACGCGAACATTTTTAAATGAACTGGGCGGGGCTTCCGATGCGTCACAATAGTGCAATTGGCAAGTGTGAATTATCCCCATAGGGGTAAGGCAATGCTACAAAGAGTAGGGAGTTCAGCGGTTCTCGCGCTGAAACGTGGCTTTTTACGCGAACTTTGAAGTGAACAGTCGTGCGGTGTCGTGTTATCTTATTATGTAGATTTCCTTATCTTGAGTATCTTTCCTTAATTCCCTATTCCCGTCTTCCACTGCATATAGGAACGGAGATGACCCTGGAGCATCCCATGACCCCGAGATAATTTGAATGTCCAACTCTACCAGCAGCGATGCCGAGGTTACCGTGGCGGATTTCCTGCCGGTTAGCTGATCCTTCACGTGAGTAGATTGTCTGGTTTTTATTGTTTAAATTTTATGTACCTTCTCTTAATTATGGCGCAATATAAATTATCAGTGACGTCATGTGTATCTTATGAACTTTGGTAATTGTATTACCGGCTTTTAAGAGCCATCTATCGCCATTTCAATGTACCAGAATCTAAGCGTAACATTTTGTTAACTGCATTACCGACCAGGTAAAACTGTAAACGAAGTGTAGCATGCTTAAGATTATAGATTGTGAATTTTCTTTTTTTCCCCTTCAGGTTGAGTTATCATGTAACCGGCTGTGTTTATTGTTAACATTAAAACATTGTTTATTAAAACTATCGGCCATTCTAATGTAATAGTAGAATTTGAGTTTAACCCATATATAAATCAATACACTAACATTTGAATAACGTTGAACACATTTTCTTTAAATCTGTAACAATGGCACCACAAAATAGAATCAACAGTGATCTTGAAATATAGGAAGTAAAACTAATGAACATTGTATATATTTTTGAATAAGCGAGACATACATTTATTGTATTTTTATCATTCGCGAATGTGCGGTATTTCCCGGATTCGACACAATCATTAGAAACTCACGCTTCGATTTGGCTGACACAGGAAACAACACTTTAATCCTTTTTACATTTGAAACTGTCATGTGTTGCAAATGTTAAATCCACGTGTTTAGTATGCAAATGAGGAAACGTTCAGCGTTGTTGTCAAAATGTAAGTTACTACTAAATACAACTGCTAGATCTTCGATTGTATTTCTAAAGTTAATGTACCATTTAGTAGACTGTAATTGTATTCAATCATATTTGTGTTGGACGAATAAATCATTTTAAAATATTTTATAACATTTGTATATAATTTTTACTTTCACACCAATTTTGGACTCGCTCAACCTGCAAGGAGTAACAGCGGTTTATGCCATCTGTATATAATTAAATACCTGCAATTATTTAGTACATGGGGGAGATCATTGATACATATCACCAACATAAATGGAACCCCTATGGGACCATAAATGTTATAGTAAACTATGTGATTATCGTGTTCTTCAAGCATGCTTGTTAATCTTGCAGCTATAAATTCAAAAAATTGTAGCATACTCGCACAAAAAAAATGAATCAATGTTAATTTTTCAATTAAAATATCTGGACAAACGTTATCAAAAGCAATTGTGATGTCAGCATAAATGTGTTCTTATCCCCTGTCAAGATTACCATTCACATAATCCATAAAAATAGTTAAGCTAATTTGAATTGACCATGTTAGCTAATATTTAAGAAATTTAAAGTATACAATATGTTTGAAGATATTTGCAGGGGTGAATAATATAAAATACCTGCAGAGGTGGAGAGTGTATCAATTTGTAATGTTCCATTGTATTAATAATTCTTAGTTCATTTGCATAGAAATATCCTGAGACAGTAATTTAATTTTAGGTTGTATACTCTGTTATCGGACAGGTGTACCACATGCATCCCTCTTTTTGTTTAGAAAGATTCTTACGAGGACTGGGAAAACCTCCTCTCGACTCGTGATGTAGCTCTTGCTTAATATAGTGGTACAACTTCTTCTTACATTTATGCTATTAGATGGATTAACAAAGTTTCTAAATGAAACATTCGGTTATAAAAACTTCATGAACGTTCTTCAATAATTTTATGTATTAAATCGTTGTTTTGATGAATTAGTAATGTTGTAAATACAAATGCTGAGTTTTGATTATGTTGTTATCGCTCCGGGTGTGTTTATTAAATATGTTGTAGGTTTGTATCATACAGATTTCGTTTGTTAATGTGTGTTGATTATTTGATGCCAACTGGTTTGGGAAATGGTCGACTGGATGATGAGAGAAAAACTTCAGTTACTTTTGCAGTGAACAAATAACCATACAATTTATTTGGGAATTTGCAATTATAGGTTTTACACAAGGTTTGTTGTAAAGGAAGTTGAAAGAAGTATTAAGGGTCGTGGCCCCTTGCATTGTTGAGTGGATGACTCTTCTCACAAGGTAAGAGATGTATTGTTGAATTTTTTGTGCCACCAAAAGAAGTCTGTTCCGTTATCTTTATGTACATGTGTACCCGAAGCAACAGGTTAATTGTTCCGTATTTGATCCTGAAGTGCATGTGCATTATATTACATTACGTCAGATAAGGACTATCATCAACCGATTTTTTTTCTTAGTATATATGGCAAGTGTATCCTTCATGCATACTTTTAAAATTTCTAAAACACTCCAGTTCCATGCTCAGTACTGTAAAAGATGTTTTCTTATTGCAGATTATAACCAGGTGTTGCCAGTCCCATGGTACCATCATTTTAAACTGACTTTCTTTCCTCTGTTGCCTTTGAATCAAAGTATGATCAGAATCTGCCTCAAGGTGTATGTGTCCTCTTAACAAAAATTTATGCTTGATGACTTCAAGTTGTGGAAATTTATTGAGGATGTAAAAATAATGCATGAGCATTCCACCGTTTAGGTTCCGAGACCAACAATTACCATATCATACTATTATTTTTTCAAACTTGGAGAAATATTAATTAATGTGTCTATTCATTTTTGGAAGCAAGAAGCCATTTCGTTTAGCCTCTTCCTGCAACAGATTTATCCCACATACAATCCGTTTCTTTTTCTGTAGCATCATGAATTGTGTAGTTAAAAGTCTAAAGTTTTAGCAAGTAGAAACTTTGGGCATTTGTCAAAACAGGGGCATGAAAACATTTTTCCAAGTCAACCATAACAACCTTCAGGGTGGGATCTTTAAGAAACTGCTCCTTATAAGATTTTTTAGGTTATATCCTTTACTAGAGTCTTCTAAATGTTTTTCATACTGACCTTGAATCTCTTGTTTCTCTTCCTCAGACGATGTAACTTGCAGTTTTACTTGATAATTAGCGCATGTCAAAATTATCGTTAATTGGGGATTTGAATGAGTAATTAAATTTTGATTTCCAAATATACCAATAAAGCCATAATTTAACTATTTGTTCTGGTGGCAAATTTTCTTCGCTGCATTTCTCTACATACAATTGATACATTTTTTATTACATAAGATGCTGTCCAGATATTTCTTTGATGATTTTTCTCTCCTGAATCGGACCCTTGAACTGGAAATTTTGAAATATGCTCGCAATTTTTATTTCGAATATCATTATATATTTTATTACGTGGTATTAGCTTTCCTCTTAAATCCTCGAGAACCACTCCACCATCAGATTGTCTTTATGAAAGAACTATTTCGACAATCGTTTGTAAAATACTTATTATATTTAAGGAAACTATCGTACTCTAACACATTTCTGATCTTTAAGAAAGTGGTAATGTAAGGTAGTATTTCTACCACGTTCTCTCATGTCATCTTTGTAGTTCGGCCATTGCTGATCAAAACTTTATAAATGTCATTGCGAATTTCATCTGACATAGTATTTGAACACTTCAATTTACGAGTTTCTTTGCATTTCGATAT
Organism: Platerodrilus igneus; assembly: GCA_036346225.1. NCBI lineage: Eukaryota > Metazoa > Arthropoda > Insecta > Coleoptera > Lycidae > Platerodrilus > Platerodrilus igneus. The sequence goes on along the minus strand of JARFIW010001670.1, from coordinate 9,910,137 downwards.
GTTTTTATCTTTACTTCTTTTTAATTTTTTGATATGTATGATTGACCAGCTGCTCGTTGTTTTCTTATGTTATATTTCCATTTAGTTTCATTTCTTTTACGTTTGCAAACTTTGATCGCTTTAACTTGTCCATTTTCACTGTCTTGTGAGCATTTTCACAAAAAGAAAATCTCTATTTTGCTATCCCCTGTTTCCTTATAAAATCAGCCTGAATGTATTTGACATCTGCATCAGAATCGTGAGTGAGACTATTAGGGTAATCTTCTATATCTTCAGGAGTTTGTGAAATTGGAATTAAAATTTGACTGCCTACTATTTCTCCAGTTCTTTGATCTTCTGTGAAATGAAATTCTGAACATTGAAACTCGTTAAAATAGAAAGGAACATAATTTCAACTGTATTTGCCTAAATATTGAAGTCGCTTGTTGTTCCTGGCTACATTAATTTATTGTACTCGTTAAGGTATTTATCAATTTATAAGTGCTGTAAATAAAAAGCTAATAATATTGTCTTTGTATATTGCAACACTATCAGATCAAGGTAGCTTAATTGTTGCTATTCAAAACACGAACCAAAATGAAATTCATTCCTTAACAGATGTATTTAAATCCAAAATGACATTTTGAATTACAACTGCAATCTCTTGTAACCAGTTGTAATATTATAGATCCATATGCAGTTAATTGAAAGTTTTACTTTCTTTAAACAATCAACTTTGGACATGTTACCTGAATTGAATGTGCGAATAATTGATTTTGAAAATCAAACAGACGTCTTAGAAAATTGTAGTCGCAGAAAGTATCTATTGTTTCATGGTATTTCAGTGAAGCAAGATGAAACACTTGATGTAATACAACGCTACTTTTTGTTTAAACCGAGCTACATAACGAGGACATCAATATAGAAGCCATCAAGCTGTCATAGAATAGGTAAAACAATTAAAAACAGTCCTAAGTTTTTGTAGCAAAATTCAATATAGATGTCAGCAGTGAATATGGTATAATAATAAGAGTCTAAGTATGGTCTAATCGAATCCCCTTCAGCTCACTGATATAAACTTATTAAAGCAGCAATGTGGAAATTTAGACAATGCATGTGTTGGATTTTTGATACCAAAGTCGTTATACTCTTTCTACTAGTCATAAGAAATACATTACAAACACATGTTAGTTGAACAACTTGGTTGTGACTTGGCAACAGGAATGGGCAGGCAGCTGCATAGTAAAGCAATCAAAAAAATAATAGTTTATATCAAGGTGAGTGTCTGCGAGTTGCAATTTACCTGTCTACAAGGAAAAGGTGATGTGTTTATTCCTGGGTTATCATGCGTACTGTATTTTAGTATTTTTAATTTAGTGACAACAGTATGACGTGGAATGTTGATTGGCTTTCCATACGCATCTGGAGTGGGTTACTTGCTCCTCTAACTTATCAGTTTTGGATTTACAATGATAAGATACCTGTTCCGTAGCCTACTGAAAATCTAAAATTAATGATGCAAATAAGGCTCTAAGTCGATAATGTAAGTCAAACAAGGAAACAATTAGCAGTATTACTACATGCTAAGAAACAATGTAAAATTTGTAGTCATGGGAAAAGCATGCATTTGTTAATTATTAAATTAAAACTTAGAAGGGCAACCTATTTCGTCTACTCGGAAATTTGGCAATTGCAAACGAAAAAGTGTCTCAACTACTTCTAGAAATTGATTATCCAGATGATATTAATAACTTCTTTATCTCTTTGGTGGGTGCTGGTACTTCACGATCTAAGCTCCTATTAATAGCTTACCAATAAATTAATTGTTTGCCACATGGAAAAATTTTCATTTATCATGGTTGAAGAGATGGAGGTAGTCAAATGTTCTAAGCAGTATTAAAAGTAACGCAACTGAAGTGAATCAAATTAGTATTAGGATTATCAAGTTATGTTGTGTCCGCACATACTACCCGTCACTGTACATATAATTAACTATTGCCTTGAATGTAACATTATTCCTGATGTCCGGAATATACCTAAAGTTAATCCTGTTACCCAATTAAGTGACTTACGTCTGATAACTATTTTGTGTGCATTCTCCAGAAACCTCGAAAAAATTTTAGTAAAAGAAATCACAAGACATCATAATTATAATATTTTCCCGAAGTATGTCAGGTTTTAGAGCGGGCTTAGTTGTGAAACTGCTTTACTTAATGTTACTGACAAAATATTTTCAGGCGTAGCCAATAGCAATTGTTCGTGACTACTCCTTTTAGACTCCTCCGTTGATCACAAAATCCTCTTGGCTATTCATACAATTTATTAACAGACTATAAACTGTTTGAAATCATACATAGAGGATAGAAAGCAAGGTGTATTTTTTAATGATTCACTATCCAATGACTCACCATCTGCTGTGGGGTATCACAAGGGATCCTTATTATTTTACATCTACGTGTTCAAATTTGCAAGTGTCTTAAACCATTGCACTTATCATCTTTATGCAGATAATACGCAGTTAATGTATGTTTTTGACAAACCATTAACCAAAAGAAAAAGAATAATAAATTGAGGCTATATCAGAAAATTAATATGGACTTTCCTTACAAAGATGCTGAGGAAGCAAATTGACATCTATTACATGGATAACATAAATAAACATTACAATTTTTTACTAGTATCATAATTATGCTATTTGACAAGCATACCGCCTTAATAATAACATATAACTGCAAAAAACGCAGATTACCCTATGTATCATATTGTCTAATTAAAGAGAGAAACTGCCCAAATGAGTTACGAAATAGAACAAACAACTAATTCGTTCTACAGTACGAGGAAAATTGTCCATCAAGGCACAGAAAGAGAAGCCTACCTCAAAACCAAACTACGAACAGAAATTGATATATGAAACGAAGCAAAAAGAATGTGTTTTTGGTTATCAGAAAATAGAAATTCCTGAGAAATTAGCAGATCCTAATAGAAATAGTAAATCTAAAGCGTATTCTATTAGCCCTAATACACCTGTAAAATAAAGCACTAAAGATATCGAAAACTAGTCAATGTTGGCCCAATGCGTTTAATTACAAAAATTAATTTTGTATAATTAAAATAAAAATTTTAAGTACTAGAACAAAATCATGTATACATATAGTATATTACCCAACTTGAAACTTAAACATTTTGTTGATTCGCTTTTTATTCATAGTAGTTATTAACCTAGGAGCATTAGTGACTTGAGAAAGCAGGCTGTTAATTGCTGCTGCCAAGACTTGAAAACAATCTTCAGCGACAGTGATGTTGCTCGCACAGAAATACAAAGAACCAGTTATTACGGTTGTTAATCCTATCTTCAAGGAGGAGGATCTAATTCTGCTACTCGTAAAAGTAAATGATACTAAATCTGATATCCTAAATTGTCTACGAAGACCACTGCACAATACCTTAACCACTAGTGTTTCAGAATTACCACTAAAATTCAATAGCACAGATATCAAGTAAGCAAAACATACAAAAATAAAATGAGAAGAAAAACAATACGTATCTAAAGTACATAACTGTAATTGAAAAAGCAATAAAAACGCTTCTCTCACGAAAAATACATCCTGGTGTACTAAAAATCTGGCAATCTGCCAATAACTCGAAATAACCATTAACCCCTTCGCGCTGGTTGGAAGAATGCTAGGTAAACCTGCATGTCGAGATACATTCTGATGTACAAATATGCCTACTGTGTTCGGTAATTTAAAACACTCGAAGAAAATGAATACTACAAAATTTATGTATTGTGAAAAATATGAAACACATTTTATATAAACAATGAAAAATAAAAAACATATACAGTGTGTACAGTATAAAATGCAGTACATGGGGATCTTGGAAACTGTAGGAGATACGATCTTGGTTAAATGGGACAAAAGTTGCATAATCATGAGGGTATCTCAGATCGGTTTTCAAATTTCAAAAATTTTTCATAGGTTACTAGATAGAGGCAAAAAAACACAAAATTGACGATTTCTTTATTTGCTCGTAGTTAGTCTACTAATTGAAATAGAATGTACAAATTTGGTACATCATGGTAATTCCCCATTGCACTTCACATTTTCAACTTAGATTTTGTCTAGGGCATCTAGATTTTGCGTGACGATGTTCAACTTTTTATTTTTAAATAGCCGCCATATTGAATTTTTACATTTTTGAAATGCTGACAAAAAACCCTTTCCAAAGAGGTATAACATGGCTATGTTTGATTGAATCAAAATACTAAAAATCACATAATTATGTTTTGGTCGTAGTAGGCTTTAATTTCCATTATGACAAAGAGAAACAATTGCTCAACATCTGAGAAACGTCAAAGTTTGTCCTTTATTTTATGTTTCAAGTAGTGCAGTTTAAAAACAGTTAATTAATTTACATAGAAATTTAAGCAAAGCATTTGCGCTTGAAATGGATCGCTTTACTAACCGTGATAAATATCAAATGTTAGAATGTTTTATTCTTTCTGGAAGGAATGATGTTAAAGCCGATGAATTGTATTTAAATAAATACCCAGAAAACATCAACCAAACAGATGTATGTTTCGAGATTACAAAATAATTTAAGAAATTATGGTAGTTTTGGCTTGTCTAAGAGAAATAGGCAAATTAAAAAAGATAATGAAAACAGCGTTTTACAAACAGTTGTCGAAAATCCTCGTACTTCTCTTAGACAAATTCAGAATATAACAGGTTTGGCTCATTCTACGGCAAGAGCTATTTTAAAACGTTTCAAGTACCATCCATATTATGAAGCGACCATGTCAGGGATTGCGTACTGAAGATCAAATTCGAAGAATGGAATTTTGTGCTTGGTACATCAGAAAGTGCAATGAAAATTCAAATTTTGCATATACAATTTTGTGGTCTGACGAAAGTCGATTTACAATTGTGGTATGTTCAACATAAAAATACAATTTTTGGCCAGATGAAAATCCACATTTGAACCGCCAAGTTAGACATCAAGTTAAATGGGGATTCAACGTCTGGATTGGTATTATTGGAAGGTACATTATCGGTCCGTTTTTTTATGATGCAAATTTAAACTCTGCGAGATACTTAGATTTATTGCAGGGAAATGTGGCAGATAGACTAATGGTGCTTTCACTCACTACTTTGCAAAATATGATTTTTCAAAATGATGGCGCTCCACCCCACAATGCTCTGATTATTAGAAATTTTTTTAATTCTGAGTATAATGAAAACTGGATTGGAAATCGGGGACCAATTAAGTGGCCGGCGAGATCACCGGATTTAACTCCTCTAGATTTCTTTATATGGGGCCATTTAAAAAGTCGCGTGTACTCGAAAACGTATGATAATGTAGGCCAATTACAACAAGCTGTCCAAGAGGTCAGAATAAAATAACTCCAACTATGATAAGACGATCTTGTAAAGATGTTTATAAAAGGTGTCGGTTGTGTGTTCAACAAAATGGGGGGTTATTTGAACATTTAAAATAAATAATGAATTCATGTGGCTGACTATTGTTATATTTTTTTCCCTTGATTGTTAATTTGCAATTGTCTGAACATGAATGACAACTAAAAACAGCTTAAATAATATTTTGTATTGAATAGATGCTAGTTTGTATTTATTCTTTGTTAATGCATAGTTATGTAAGTTCTGATTAATACAGATTTATTTTCAATTTTCTACGTTTTTTACTGTTTTTATTACCACTGAAAATTGAGTTTAAAATTTTTAGAGCAATTGTTTCTCTTTGTCATAATGGAAATTAAAGTCTACTACGACCAAAACATAATTATGTGATTTTTAGTATTTTGATTCAATCAAACATAGCCATGTTATACCTCTTTGGAAAGGGGTTTTTGTCAGCATTTCAAAAATGTAAAAATCCCAATATGGCGGCTATTTAAAAATAAAAAGTTGAACATCGTCATGCAAAATGTAGATGTCCCAGACAAAATCTAAATTGAAAATGTGAAGCGCAATGGGGAATTACCAAGATGTACCAAATTTGAACATTCTATTTCAATTAGTAGACTAACTACGAGCAAATAAAGAAATCGTCAATTTTGTGTTTTTTGCCTCTATCTAGTAACCTATGAAAAAATTTTAAAATTTGAAAACCGATCTGAGATACCCTCATGATTATGCAACTTTTGTCCCATTTAACCAAGATCGAATCTACAGTTTCCAAGATCCCCATGTACTGCATTTTATACTGTACACACTGTATAATTATATTATTTGAAATATTTGCAGTGATATTGTTCAAAATGTTCTTTGGCACAAAACGGTTTGTCACAATCAGAAAAAACAAATATGTAAACTTTGTAGTTTTATTTATATTATAGCACATCCAACACCTTCTTCTCTTTTGTTGCTCCTTAGAAAGGTGGATCAAATTGTGCCGAGTTTTTGATTCTTTCAAGAGCTGGATGAAAGTCGTAATCGAAGTTAGTTTTATAAATTGCCGTTGTTTATTTTTAACTGCGAATGGATTAGAAATTACTTTCCAATCTCCAAATTGAAGTTCTTCATCCTCAGATTCGCCGGTGTTAGAATAATCTTCATCAGAAATTAAACTACTTTATGACACAATATAATCTTCATCTTCTGAATCATGATTAATAGACTGTAATTTTATTTTATTTACAAATTGGCTTAATGGTTTAAACACTAATAAATTCCGCTGATAATGTAAACATTTATTAACTTATTTCCTGGAACTAATTGTTGATTTCAACTATAAATACATATACAAAATTCACTAGCAATACAAGCAGACTACGTGTTTACTGTATCAAGGTTAGAATACAACTACAAAACATGTTTTCCCTTTATTTTTCTGTGGTTAATACAGTGACGTATCTATTCAAAAAAATGTGTGGGAGAACCAATGCTAAATTGAATATGTCTTAAACATCTTTCATATCAATATCGCTACACTCGGATTCCGACAACATAGTGCACGAATTAAAAAAATTAAAAATCAAACGCTCACAAACCCGCAACAGACAGAACTCTACTAAAATACTAAGTGCACTTACATAAAGTCCACAACTATTACTAATGTATCATCTCCCTCTGTTTTTGTATTGGGAGAAATAAATATGTAGGCGTCACCCTAAACCCTTTCATTTGAAATATTCGGATACCACCACTGTGCTTAGAATTGATGCATAAGCTTGATACATCGCATATACAAATAAAACAGAATGATGCACCGTTGTGCATTATTCATACGTAGCGGGCACTTATACTTGATGCACAAGGATGCATCACCGTATTAAAAGTGTTAAAATCCCGAACTTCTAATGTCTAATCTATTATATTACAATTAATATTTTTAGATTTACATCTCTTTACATCACTTGTTTTTCATTCCAGATTAAGAAGAAAAACGGCCTCCCAAAAGTCGTTAAAAATACTTTTATAACTTTAATGACCTATTAATTCCCCAAGACCCAAGAATAGGTTCCAAACCATGGGCGGAACATCTGCAACCTAATGTGTCATAATCTGAACACATTTTTATATACCAAAATAATTACATGTAAATTATAGAGAATCCTTGTACCCTAAAACATAAATTATTCCTTCACTGAAATTTAAATTAAAATGACTTGAAAATCTAATCGTATAATAAAATAAAATATACTTTGCAGAAACAGTACCATCAATGTCTGTATGTTTTAGAAATTTACATTCTCTGAAGATGTGCATGTGGCTACACTCTAAACTACAATTAACAACAAAATAACTTGTAAATAACTATAACCTTAAAATATCATAGAAACATAAACAATCTGAATAATTATTATGATGTGGACTCTTAATTTCCAAATGTAGTGAAAATAACTGTGTTTTGGCATTGGGGGTGTGTAACTTCAATAATCGAACCTATTATAAGTAACAAAGCTTTTACAACACTTACCAATTCCCTTGAGAAACAACTTCGAAATTTTTAGTTGACTGCTTTTAGAGTTTCTCTATCACGTGGGGTACAACCATTGCCCATGCATTTAATTAATTGCACTTCGCCACTTAGGCACACACGATTGTTCACAACCGTCCTGAGTTTGGTTAACGAATTCCTTTGTAACTCACTCCATTCTCCCAAAGGTAACACAAAATTAAAGTACTGTTAAGTCTTCCAGAAACTTGTCTCTGTGGATGAGTGGCATTCCGAAGGAAACGGAAACAAATCACAATCAACGGATTGTACCTGTTTAAGATTGCATACAATCCTTTCCATTCAACACAAGGTTTTAACTTTGTTACTTCCGAGACTTTTTGTCTTTACTTTTATCTACACAACTTTGGTGAAAATGTGCATAACAGTTGATACAATTTACGATATTACATTGTTTTGTTTTACACTTATAAATTTTTCCAAAAGCCACATCATTACACACACTAACATCTTCAGCCATCTTGGCTATAATATAAACCTATACAACAAAAATTTATGGCAGAATCTAACAGCTGCATTAATTTAAATATTAGAAGAACACAACTGTTAAATAAATGTTTCCACTAAAACATAAGTAATAGCCCAAAATAACAAAAATATTTTAATAATCTTTGTCCATATTTGTAAGTATTCATGCCAAATTAATTGAAGATTGTTATCAAACCATAACATGCAAAATGAGACTGTTTCAGTATATTCTCCTGTTTTTAAGTCTGCATTCCAAAGGATATTAGCAGCATGTGTTAATCAGAAGTGCTATAAATAATGTGTCCTCATAACAGAGATTTAACAAATTGTCAGTGAATATCCTCCAACCCATTAATGTGAACCTTATAATAAGGTGATCACACAATACAACCATGTTCGAGAAGACTTAATGAACGAATTGAATAATATAATTCTGAAAATGCTTGCGTAAACGTTTTATAGAACCAAGCTTTTGTTGTATTTTGCTATTATTTCATTATAATGTAAATTTAATGTCATTTTTTATCAATAATTATACCAAGATCTTTTAATTCTACTTAGTGCAACTTTGTTAATTAATATAATAATTGTAATTTTCGACACCAAAATGTTCCGACTAAAAATGATGTTTGTGCATTTTTTGCTCATTTATCAGCAGTGCATTATTTTGACACCACTTGTGAAGTCTGTCTAAATCGTTCTGCAGAAATTTACAATCTGCCAGGGAATTTATTTTGCAATAAATTTTGACATCATTGGCAGCAAGTACAAGCAAATTTTAACCAATTTTGTTTATAAACAACAGAAGAGAATAGGTCCGAGATAAGAACCTTGGGGGTATTCTGGAGTGACAATATCTTTTGATATAAATCCTTGACTACAAACTTGTATTCGATCTGACAAAAAATGAAGACTTCAATTTTAATAGTGTCAGAAATTCCATTGTACTTGCATTTAAATAACAGTATATATGATGGACACTATCAAATGCTTTACAGAAATCTGTGTACACTGTATCCACCTCACAAACATTCTCCAAGGTCTGTACCACATACGTACAAAATAGTATGGAAGTACTGGTAGGATAGTAGAGCTATCAGATTTTGCGATTAGTGACAGGGAAGTGAGTACTGTATTAGTTAGTACATCTGATGATAAAATCTAAGTCAAGTACAGTTGTTATAACGGTTATTACCACACCTTTTAGCTCAAAAACTGCTGGACTAAGCGTAAATGATTAAAGTTGACTCAACACTTGTTTGATTAGGTGGCCTCTTTAATTTAAACTAGTTCAATTTTAAATTTGCAAAAACAGGTTCCAATCGTACTGGGACTTCGCATCTAAATAATTGCCTAGTTACACTAAATATTTAAGATTCGATTTTTAGTAAAAAACCAAAAAGACGCCTGCAAAAGTAATAGAGTTATAAATTCCAAAAATAAATTATTGACAAATATTATAAAAAAATTAGTTGGTATTAGTTGTTTGCCATTATACTAGTATTATTATTCTTTACAGTAATGTTTGTTTTAGGTTAATCAATGGCTAACATGGTTACAAGAAGCAGAATATGAAGAAGAAGAAGAAGGTGACGATTAAGAATGCTACATCGTGATATTTAAAAAAATTAAGATATAACCAAGGGTTTGGAGTTATATGACTACTGCAATTGATTAATTTAAAGTATTTTATAAATAATAACGTGTGTCCTTTAGCTTTATTGAGTTGTTGCTTTTTAAATGGCGCTCAGTATTTTAAGTGCCGATCATCTTAGTGGAATTATTGTACATTACATGATAATCGTCATTCGTATGTGACCGTTTTTATATAATATTAATTTTTATTTTAATTGAACAGTAGACGTGATGTTAGATCTGTAAGGTGTGATTGTTCAAAATTATTAACCAGGTAACTTATACAAGCATATGTTATACACTTCTGTATTTAATTAATTGTAACATCGTCGAATAAATCATTATACAACTTATTAACATATTTATTGTGTTATAATGCCTAATTGTTTTAATTAACGTGTTGGCAAATTTCAAAATAATGTGTTTTATTTTAAAGTTTCAGTTGTATACTTTTAGGCTTAGTTCTTAGGAATATTATCCCTTGGCTGAAATATATTAAGTTGGAACTATAATTGTATATAATGTATACGTTAATTAAAGTCAATGGTACTTTGTTGTCGATAGTGTACTCTTATTTATTTATTGCATTAATTAAGGGATAAAAGCAATTTGGGATGTTTATAAAACTTTAGATTTAAAATCTGTATGTGATAACAATAGGTGCATCAATGGCTGTAGTTTGTCCAAGTTTTGAGATAAACATGTTGTAATCTACTTTTTTTATTTTTTTTTATTAACCTGTTCATAGTCATCACACATAATATTAAATTACATATAGTCAAGCATTAATTTTATATCATGTTTACTCATGGCACATTGCTAAATTTTATTCAGTTTCTTAATAATGTCGATTGTCAAAATACAAAAAACTACAACACAATAAACTTTATACATGAGTAATGATTATTAATGATTTAATGTACAGAATTGAGTTTCCACACAGAAACCATATTTAATCACTGAAAACATGTACGCAAGGATGGTTCCATCTAGCCACAATGGTTTAAACACTACTATTGTCGCTAAGCAGATCAATGAATATATAATTGATAAAAGTTTATCAAAATATACACTAAAAAATGTTATACAATTTTATGCGAAAAAAAACAAAAAAAAATTTAATATTTTAACTCTCAAGTTGATACAGATAATTAAACTATATATACGTTTTTCAATTTGCACTTGGAATGGGTTATTGGGTGATGCAGGTGAAACATTGTCTCGTCTTGATTTGAACACTTAGAATGCTGGAAAAGTCACTTGATTGTTTTTTCTTTTATAGATTAACAATTTTAATTATTATTACTATCACTGCACGAATTCTTTCATGTAGCGAAGTCGTCAAGGAATTACATCTTTTAGTTATAATATTGAGCTATACGTTTGTAAAAAGAAGCTTTTGGTCTACTAATCTGCAAAAGTAGATGTTTTTCTAATGGTCTTTCAAAACAATTTTAATGAAGTTGTAAATGCTTAATTACAAACTAGTTTTAAAACAAATTTAATTAGTGATGGATACAGGGCGGGCTTTTAGGTACGGTTTAGCCTAGCCCGAAAAAATTTGCTTCAGCCAGACTTGGCGACCCAGGCTGGAATGAAAAACGTTGGCTCAGCTAGAGTTTCGGGATGGGCATGACCCAAGGCCAGCATGTAACTAAAACCTTTCCTCATGTTGTAAAGCTAAGTCAAAGGGGTATCATTTGTTAATTTACTTACAACTGGTGGAAAAAATAGTTCTTTGCTTTCTATAACAGTTCAAGGTATCAAATTTAATTACAATTTAAGTGTGTTATTTTAACTTTAAAAACTCCAAAGCGGTAGACCGGAGTTTCATCTCTAAAGTGTGTCAAATGTCAACCTTGGTAAAGAATCCTGTATATTTAAACCCTGTACAATTTGTTACTAGTATACCAGATCATGACTTGAAAGACTGCATATGGATTTTTAACGGAAATATTGAGTTCCCCAATTATTTTAGAGTAAAAGCATAAAAAATTTTTTTGTAGAGAACAAATTACTATATCCACAGTTATTCTCCATAATTTTTCATTTTACGAAAACAAAAATTCTAATTTTAAAAAATACATCTGCAGCATAGGGATTTCAAGTTAACTCTTTACTGTTGAATTATTGTTTTCTCTGACCATGTTAGAAAAAAGTGTAGAGGTATATTTTATACAGAAAAAGTACTACATTCACACATATTGTTCACAATTTTTCATTTTACGCAACTGAAAAAAATAAGAGAAACAGAATTCTAATTTTAAATAATCGGTGATACCATGAGAATTTATTTACATGCAATGTCTGTGCTGTTTATAGTTTATAATTAATAATTAAATTTTGTTCTCTTTAAAATGTATTCAACTCAAGAAAGAGTGTTTGTTAAGTATCTTGTTTCCCGTAAAATACCTAAATTAGCAAATTCCATGTAATACAATGATTGATAGAATAATGCACAAGTTTAGAGCTGCAAACTGCATGAAATACTTGTAAGTGTAATAGTTACGATCAGAACCTACCACAAAAATAGGAAAATGACACCTTCAATGTTTTGGTGGCAGTAATTGAAAATATCAATATAAGTTTAAGACAAACGGCGAAAAATATTGGTTTGTATCATATCAAAGTGCTGCAAATTTTACAAAGCATAAGTTTTGATCATAAATACCAATGCCATCAAGAGTTGTGTGAATATGGTTTGGAAAAGAGAGCGTTTTGCTTCCAGATGATGGAAAAAAGTAATGCAGATAGGAAGTTTTTGAATAATATGTTGTTTACACTGCATAATGAACCAAAGGAGCAAAATTGTGGAGTATGGTATGCTAGCAATCCACAGCATTATACAATCCAGAACCCAATATTCTCAATTTGGGCGTAAATATTAAGCTATTACATTATAGGACCACTTTTCTTACGATATACCTTAACAGGAGGGCACTCCCTGCAGTTGTAGGAAGAGGATATAGCTCCGACAGTGGCTGAAGTTACTACAGGTTACCAAGAAATTTGGTACCAGATGCACAGTTGTCCCCCCCACAACAGCCAAGATGTGCGCGAACTTTTGAATTATCGTTTTTCCAATAAAGTAATTGCTCCTAATTATACAATTAAATGGTCTATTAAATCCCCCCATGTGCCGCCCAACAGTGTTTTCTTTTGGGGACTTTTAAAATGAAAGATTTATTCGGGACGAACATTTCAAAATGTAAAAGCACAAAATTTGTATTCAGGCCGAGTGTGACAAATTATCACAATTTCAACTCGCTAACGTTAAATGGCAATCTTACAACAGATTAGGCCATTGTTTAGTAGTGAATGGTGTTTTGTTTGAATAATTGCAGTGATTTTCCATTTTTGCTGTAATTTATTTGCTGTTTTGTTAAAATAAGTAAAATCCTGTTTCCTATTTCTCAATAAATACATGGCTTTATCATTACACTTACAATAAGTCAAATGTAATAAAACTGAAATGTGAGTGCGCTTGTTTGTTTTTATAAATCCATGGCTTCGCTGATTTTTTGAAATTAGAAGTTTATTTCGTTTATTTTTCAGTTTCGTAAAATAAAAAACTGAACAATAATGTATATGAATGCAGTATTTTTCTATACAAAATACTCCTTTATTCTTTTTCTTGAAAATAATTAGGGAAGCCAATAATTCAACATTAAAGAGATAGCATTGAAATCCCTATGCTGCATCTTTCAAGTCACCACCCGGTATAGTACTGTCACTCATATGAATGAATTTCTTTTGTAACAAGTGATAACAAATTTTATATGTTACTTATTAACTGTATAGACAACCATTCTTTAATATGCAATGCAAGCAAGGACGAATTCAAAATTTGAAGCAATATTATTTCACTATAAACAAAATGTTGCTAATTGCAATTTTGCAGATTGCTTATGTAAAAGTTTACACTTGAGAATCTAAAGCGTCAGGTCAGAGATTTGACTATTGTATCAAGTAGACATTATTTTATATTGTCGTTTGATTAATAGAAATTTTCATTATGAAAGAAGTCCATACTCACAAAATGTTCATTTTTATTATTATACAAGGTCCCATAAAAGTATGGAAACAATTAAGAAATACTGTTAGTGGTAATGATTTAAGAATGATTCTGTAGGTTGTGCATCCACAGAAGGTCTGAGTATTATTTGTTTAAATATCCAGGACACTAAAAAATAAAATTAATGAACTTGGGATTTTTCTGTTGTCTAATAATATTACTAGCGATTCATTTTGTTTAACTGAAGTGAACCTCAAAAGTGAGGAGTTTAAAATTAATAACTTAATACCCGTATCCAATTTGTAAGACTTACTCGAAAGGAGGGAGGTGTTGCTATGTGGGCGTTAGCGGGAAATAAGTTTTACCCTATCAATCTGGACAACATAAATTCGCTATCTGTAGAAATGCATGCTGAAATTAAAACTGTTCATTATAGTTGCTTGATCTTAGAGTAGTAACATTATACATATCTCCAAGTAATGGATCCCTAGATGTGTTTTTTGAAATTCTGGAGAAAGTTTTTAAGCTGTGGAAAAATCTAAATTGTCAGAAATTAATTATGTGGTGATTTTAAAGTTCATTTTGGAACCAATGATGAGAAGTCTCTTATTTTAACAGATTTTTTGCATCGTATGGACTAAAGCCATTAAATTATACTGCTACCCGAAAATATAACTGCCTTGATAATTTCATTTCTAATGTATCAAATCAATCTGGCTCTGTTAACACGGGGTTCTTTGATCACCAAGGATTATTTACTAAATTTGAATTTAGATTTCCCTGTTTGAGAATACAGGCACATTACAAAACGATTCAATCTTTTACTAATCGTAAAAATAATTTTTTCAACTATTTTGAAAAGTTGAATTGGAGTTTGATTGACTCAAATAGTTTTAGTTTAGACGATAAATTTAATATGTTAGTGAATACCACACAATTGGCGATTTCAGTATGCTGTTCTATGAAATGAGCTGAAACACTTGCATGAAAACTACGTGTTCTTTGTCGCAAGGTGTGCTTTTCAACACAGTGATGGCTTGAAGCTTTTTGTTAAAATAAAGCATGCTTTAAAAGCTGCCAAAATTGGAGCACATGATAATTTTATACGAAATGGAGATAATACAAATAGGCATATTTGGAATCTCATCAATAAACAGAGATACTGACAAAAATATGCACAGTAAAACTTGTTTTACTGCTGATGATTTTAACTACTACTTCGTTGATTCAGTAAACATTTAAAGATCCCATTTAGATAATACTTGTCCCAGTCAACTGGTGATTTTCATGACAGCACTGCATCAGACAGAAATTTTGTTTTAGAGAAGTTTCTGGAGCTAGTCTGAAATATTATAGTACAATTAAAAAATAATAACTCTAAAGACATTTACAATTTTAATTCTAAACTACCTAATGTAATAATTGATTTAGTTGTAACTCCTTTGACCAAGTTACTCAATCTCTGTATCAGAGACTACTTTTCGTGTCTGCTTGAGATTAGAGAAAGTGGTTCCTATTCATAAAAAAATGATCTTTTGCTTCACTGAAGAACTGCCGACTTATATCACTCCTGCCGCTTTATTCCAAAATAATTGAAACTTTTAAAGAATAAAATCAACACTTTTGAACAGTAGTCCAGTCTCAATAATGTTATAATCTACGGTCTTCCAACTACACCTAATGAAAATGTTTATGACATTGTGATAGCCATCGCTACGGAAACAAATTGTATATTGCTTGAAAAGGATATCGATATTGTGCACAGAGTTTTATCTTTTAATAAATCGAAAAATATAGAAGTCAAATTACTGTTTCGCAAAAAGAAAGAAGAATTCGTAGGTGCCGCTAGAAATTATAAGTGTGTCAACAAATCAAAATATGTTACTGTAAACAATGTTTCGGAGAAAATATTCATAAGTGAACCTCTAACACCCAAACAAAATCCTGCTCAAAAGCCTGCATAATTATTCCAAGAACGCAGCTTTCAGCTTTGTCTGGACTAAGAATGGTTCTATATTTTTAACAAAAGATAAAAATTCAAAATTATACCAATCAAGAATGAAGCTGATCTCCAATCCATACAGCAAAAATTTGAAGCACTTTAAGAGGTTATGTACCACAATTTCTTTGAATCTCCGAGTTGTATAAACATATGTACAATAATTATTTTCTTATTAAAAAAGACCTAATTTTTTCTTTTATAAGAATTGTAAAATTATTTTAAAGAAATTAAGGTTTGGTTTTTTTCTCTTTTTGCTTTCTTATTTTAATTTGATTTGTAGGAATTAGATGTGCTAATTTATTAATCTTAATACCGCAAAAATCGTACAATCTGTCTCATCCACTCGCCAGGTTTAGATGTATCCACCTCGTATAATCTCAAACATTTCACTTACATTTTTATTAACTTTCTGTCTCGTTTGTAATAATTACACGTCCTTGTCAATTTATTATCAAAATGTGATGAGTTTTATCATAGTAGATTGCAAAGTGATCACGATATAATTTTCTTGACAGAAACATGGCTATCCGATAGTATCCCATCTGATGAATTATTTACACACAATTATCTAATTTTCAGAAGAGACAGAGCATCCTATGCCTCATTAAAAAAATTAGGGGAGGTGTCTTAATTACAGTAAGAATAACTTTTCATGTTACGTCACTTCGTGGCAAAGTGATGCTGAATATGTATGGGTAACCATCTCCACGGCAAAAACTACTAAAAAATTATATGTATGTCGTATTTACCTTCCACGTGAAGATCACATTGCATACTCATGTTTTACAGATAAACTAGCGATTAATTCAGAATTCTACGGTGATAGCATAGTTTTAATATGTGGTGACTTTAATCTCCCTCCGTTTGCTGGTCAAAAATCAAAAACTACTAATTGGTTCCAATGAATTATAATGTTAGGACAAGTATATTAATAATATTTTCTCTTTTTCAAATCTTATGCAATATAATCACATACACAATATTAACAATAAAATATTAGACTTAGTATTATGTAACATTGATACAGATCTCATAGTTCAGGCATCTCACTCATCACTCGTACATGTAGCCCTTGAATTACTGTTAACAATTAATGTTTTACCATCATTAAAACGTGCCACAAATCTCTATTACAATTTTAAGAAAGGAAATTATGCCAAAATATCAACTTACCTAAATAATTTGGATTGGGACAAGCAGTTGGAGAATTGCTCAGTAAATGAAGCAGTTGAAATCTTTTATGAAATCCTAAACGAAGTCATTGATTGGATTATTCCAAAGAAAAGTAGTAACACGGCTAGATTTCCTTCTTATTATTCACATACCGCTATACGAGTAACAAGAGAGAAGTTAAAATTTCACAAAAATGGTAGAAATTCAAAAATCCAAATGATGATTATTATACCTTCAAGTTATTAAGATCGCGAACAAAATATCTCCCAAATATTGATTACAAAACTTATGTAAACTCGGTTGAATCCAAAATTCCTCATAATATAAAAAAATTCTGGTCATACATTTAAAAAAAAAAGAAAAGTTCAGATTCTACACTATATACCGTTACACGCGAAAATCGCTCTGCCTCAGGTGGCCAACAAGTATGCAACATGTTCGCAGATTATTTTATTACATTACACAACATCCCATCCCCTAACTTCAAACCCCACTATATCATTTAATTATGTCAATATTAATGTTGTCACCATTTCTCAGGAAGATATCAAAAAAGGGCTACTTCAATTAGATATTAACAAAAAGAGCAGACTGATGGTATACCCCCAATGTTTATTATCTCTTCACAATCATTGAAAACAGGCACTTTTCCCAAAAAAGGAAATTAGCTTATACAGTTCCTATATACCAATCCGGTACTAAGAACACAGTCATTAACTATAGACCAACTTCAAAGTTATGTACCGTTGGGAAAATTTTTGAAGCAATAGTTCTTGATATTGTTTACAACAGATTGAAAAACTTATTGACACATGAGAAACATGGCTTTGTAGCTAACCGTTCAGTAGAATCGAACTTAGTTAATTATTAGGAATATTTATTCTCTACATTGAATCAAAGAGAACAGGTAGATAGTATACACACCAATTTTCCCAAAGCATTCAACTCTGTGAATCACTACATTCTAATAAGGAAACTTTATTATTTTGGTATCTCCAGGTACCTTCTAAGATGGTTATCATTGCATGTTCTAAACAGATCTCAGATTGTTACGATTAACCACTTTTTATCATACACGCATCAAGTGACGTCAGGTGTTCCTCAAGGTTCACATCTCGGACCATTGCTGTTTCTAATTATCATCAATGACATAAATCAATGTTTCAGACAGTAAATTTCTATTATATGCAGATGATTTGATGTTGTTTAGGAGAATTCGAAATGTACTTGATTGTTCTAAACTAGAAGCTGATTTACTGCATTTACAAAATTATTGCAAGCAAAACCGCCTCAATTTAAATATTACAAAGTTTTGTCATTAGTTTTGCACGTATGCAGAATGTTATTAGGTTCGACTATAAACTCTCAGACACTTCCTTAGAGTTGAAAAAATTAGGGATCTCGGAATCACCTTCGATGACAAACTGCTATTTCAAACTCATATCGATGCAACAGCTATTAAATGCTATCAACTATTAGGTTTTATTATTCGCACCACCAAAAATTTTACAAATATCAAAGCTTACCTAACACTCTGGTTTTCGTTGATACATAGCAGACTGAATTATGGCTCTATTATATGGAACCCAATATATAATGTATATGTTAATAGATTGCAGAAAATTCAAAATAAATTCTTGTCGGTTCTAATAAAGAGAACCCAAGTAAACATTGATATACATAATTATACGTATGGTCAACAATTATTCCACATACAGTCGTTGTCCTCAATCAGAATTTTATTTAATCTTTGCTTCTTATATAAAATATTAAACAATATGATTGATTCACCCGATTTGTTAGCTTTAACCAACTTCAATGTACCCTCACGAGCGAGGGGAAACCCGCTGATCTAAATGTTGTACACTACTTCCCAAAAAGTATCTATTTCCTGTACTTCCTAGGAAGTATTGTGTACTTCCTTGATACTTCGTACTTCCTTGATATTTCCCATACTTCCTTGATACTTCCCATACTTCCTACGTACTTTCTCTATACTTCCCATACTTCCTTGATACTTCCCGATACTTCCTTGTTACCTCCCATAGTTCCCGTACTTCCTGCATATTTTGCTGATGTAGGATCTCAAAATCAAATATGATAGTTTTCTATCTATTCAACAAATAAACCTATAACGTAAAGCTCTTTAAAAGTAAAATAGGCTTTACCTCGGCGATGATATATTGCTATAAAATGATGTTATTTTTGCCAAGATTTCATTAAAAATAATCTTAAGTTAAGTAACTTTAATTCAAAATTTGGCAAACCTATAACATATATGTATCAGATCAGTGAATTTATCAGGTCTGCAAGGCTCTTCAAAGTTAGGTCACTTTTGACAAAATTTAATCGATTATTAAGTTTTTTATCTAGTCTATTGATTACAAAAATCTTAATAAAATATTACTCTATTTACAATTTTTTTAATATTTCTATTTACTACATCTGGGACGTTCCTTAGTTAATGTTCGAAAAAAAATCACAATTGATTTTAACTACAATCTCTTTGGAAGGCGGATAACAAGTCATATTACATAAATCACAAAATATAAATTGATTACAGCGAAGTAAAATTATTGTATCTACAGATTATCTATGATAAGTTTGACACAATATTATGTCTGCTCTATTGACCCAAAAACAATATACTTAGTTTATAATAATAATTTGAAAAAGATACGGAAATCCATTTTACATTACCTACATCGTATATATGACGCTGCCCAAGAAAATGGTGTTTCGCTTTTCATGACACCCAAATAACTTTTTTATTTTTAAGTAATCAATGCAAAAGTTTTCTTAGTTGTGTAATCCACGACAGGGCATCTTTATGAGTGAATTCGGTTTTTCTAAAGTCAAAATCTGGCCAACTATGATTAAAATGAAAAGTAACGATTAAGATAGAACAAAAAAGTATTAATAAAAGTTGTTACAAATCACTCAAACTTCCTAAATACCAAAGTTTACCGACAAATTTTGATTTTTAATTTTCAAAATTTTTATGTAGTCAAGAGATATTAATTTGATAAAATTTCAGCTACTCCACACAAACAAATAAACTATGATTCCATACAGTTGATTCCATTCGTCTATATAGTTATGTTATGTAAATCCGTGATGATTGTCACTTGCATTGTATTTTATTAAGTTCAATTCAGCCATATTAATTTAATTCAAACCTATTTAGTAGATAGGGTTAAGTGGAAAACCAGAACGAGCTCAGTTGCTTTCAACTTTAGCTTAACTCTGAACCTCGCCCATTTTTACCACAATCATATTTTGTATTTTGTTTACATATTATTATCATTGTTGTGAATTACTTGTGGTTTAAATAAAGACAATAATAATAATAATAGTGCCATGAAACAAGAAAACAATTTGCAAATTTTATTCCGCATTAATAAACAACAAAATAACAACAATTTAAAGAACAATATTTTAAACAGAATTTTTTTCAACTAAATTCCTTAAAGATGAATAATTTTTCCAATTAAAACAAAGTGAAAATTTATTCAGCAAAATTTGGCATTTTGGGTTTTTGAGAGATTTTGTAAGGAATATGATTTCGTTCCCAGTTAATTTACGCCTTTTTATAATTATTAATTTACAAATATCCCTTACGGTATTGAAAGCGTAAATTTCTATTCCATTAATATAATATTTATTCGTTATCATGTAGAACTCCATCTGTGTTTATAAATTTAATGTAGCATTTCGGTTTCCCTGATATTTGCAAATGTGTTGACACAAGAATTCGGTCCACTGCGCTTGCTCGCGTAGTAAAACACTTTATTGCTTTAGTCTATTTTAATTAGAGGATGTAATCAGATAAACAGGTTTTTGACGCGTGGTCGAGTAGAGTTTTTTGAAGTCATGGAGTCCAACAGACACGTGGCGTAGAGAAGAAGAATTCCTTTAGATTTTGAAGAAGAAACCATCACTAGGGCATATGCTAGAGAATCGAGGAGAAATTTTTGTTCAGTATTCTTCTTTGATTAGCCGACCCTTGAGATGTTTTATATGGTTTTGAAGTAACATAATCACGTGCAAGTTTTTTTTGTTATTAAGTATTTTAAGTTGAAATGTTAAGGCGCCCTTGTTGTGAATAAACAAAAATTTAAGCGTTCATTCTCGAATGGAAATCAAGTTCGTAATCCTAGGCATATGTGAAGGACTCGCATCCGTTGTTGTAATTGTACACGCAAATTGATGGACGACAGTACAAAGTTCGTCCTCAGATAAGTTGGTAAATAGTTGCTACCGGAGTTATATAGAGATCATGCAAACTTTTGTGGTGAGTGATTTCTTTATTCAGTTCTCGCTAAACAAAGAAACTACAGGAAATGTAGCGGTTTTTTTTTTTTGTAAATCTATACAGTAGTTTAAATTGTTTTTTGGCGATTTCAACTTTCAACTCGGTACCACATGATATACTTTTATTTGTGAAAACATCTATTATTGATAAAAAAAACGGATGGTTTGAAAACAATTAAAACGAGGTTGAATTTTAACATTATATTCAATTTTAGGCTAATAAAATTAAAATTAGAACATATTCTGATATTAACAAACAAAACCACGAAAAGTAAAAGCCATAAAAGCTTAACAATACCAAAATCAAAACTGCAACAAAATATTTACAGTAAATTAAATATTCAAATGAAAAGCCATTCTTTTTGCATGTAAACAAAGGTTGTCTCTGAATTCAACTCTATTTACTGCTCTTTGTATATCTCGTTTGCAAGAGTAAAAAATGATAATTCATCTTGTCTAACAGCGACCTACTGTGAAGTGTTTTAGTGCGTTGTATGAGTGCTTGTACCTGATGAATCGAAGACACAATGCAGTACTATCAAAAACTAATAATATTAAAGATCTAAAACTTACGATTTTTAATACATTTGCATCGATCCGCAGACGAGATATAAAGAGAGCAGTAAACAGAGCTGGATTCAGAGCCAACCATTGTTTACAAAAGAATGTCTTTTAATTCGAGTATTTAATTTATTGTAAATATTTTGCTGCAGTTTTGATTTTGGTATTGGTAAGCTTTTACGGCTTTTACTTTTCGTGGTTTTGTTTGTTAATATCAGATATGTTCTAATTTTAATTTTATTAGCCTGGAATTGAATACATTCCAATTGTTGGTCAAAGTGCTAAATCGCCTTTGTATGGCCCTGCATTTAGCTTTGTTCAAATTCAGTGTACGTTATAGATTTCTGTGCCACGAATATCGTATAAGTGAACTTATTCTATTATTATAACAATAATTCAATTTTGGTACTACACGTGTGGTTTATTACATAGAAATGTTGTGAAGTACAGAAATATATATTGGATGTCGCAAACTTGACTCCCGAGATATCTTGTTTGTTTTGAAAAATAACAATAATGAACCATTCTCCGTAAGATGGCGCTAAAAAAATTTCAAAATTTGCACTGGTATAAAGGCAGAGATTTTATAATACAACATTTTGTTACGTTTTCAAACATGTATACAAATATGGATCTTACATAACAAATGTTCGAACAAAATTGAAATATAGGTTTATGATAAATAGTTAGTTCATGATGGAAACAAGCGTTGTTATCATTTTCTTTCAATTTTAGGATAGCAAATAATTAATAAAAAAGTTTTGAACAATGTTTCTAATATTAATGATTTGTTACTCTAAAATCGAAAAAAAATAATTGCGCTTGTCTCCCATCACGAACTGGACAGTAATATTATAGACCTATATTTCAATTTTTGTTTTAGAAAATTTGCTTTGTTGCATATATGTTTAAAAACCGAACAAAATCTATTGTAAAAGCTCAAAAAAATACAGGTTTTAATGAGAATGAAAATCACTGCCTTCATACTCCTGCAAATTTTGAATTTTTTAACACCATCTTACGAAAAATTTCCACCCATTTACAAATATATATAGTTTATTATAGATATTTTTTAAATAAGCATGTTATATGCCTGGGCAGGCAAGGCTGGAACACACTGTATATATATACAACGATGATACTATTAACAGCATGCAGTTTTGGATACATAAGACAACTAAAGTACAGAACCTCAAATTTATCGGTTATTTTAAGCATGTTAGGACTTCATTAAAGGTCCTGAAGCATCTCGATTCGTGCTAATTATAGTTTAGTGTCAGTTTTCTTTAATCTTTTAAATATTTTGTTGATATGGATAAGATCGGACCTTTTAAGGTCAAACCGAGGGGAAAACAGCTGACCCAAATGTTGTACACTACTTTCCAAAAAGTATATACTTTCTGTACTTCCTAGGAAGTATTGTGTACTTCCTTAATACTTCCCGTATTTCCTTGATACTTCCTATATTTCCTTGATACTTCCCATACTTCTTTGATACTTCCCGTACTTCCTTGCACTTCCTAAGGTTTGTACACCAAACTTCCTCAGCGGTTTACCCCTCGCTCACGAGCCTAGACTCAGGTTCCTTTTATGCAGTTAACATATAGAAGTAATTATGTATTAAATTCATCCCTATCTAGAATAATAGCATTATATAACCGTTATTGTTCGACAATTGGCTATGCTACAGTAAATTTAGTAACATTTAAGAGGCTAGTAAAAACCAAACTTAAGTATGACCGTCCTTAATAATGGATTTTATCCACGACTAATCTATATTATGTTCATTATACATGTGCTTACTCACTAATAAAACTATCCATTATTCACTAGTGAATAATTATTTCATTATTCACTGATTTATAAAATCAATGCTTGCAATACAATTTTGTACATAAACGATAAGAAAATAGCTGGCTATGAAACGTCAAGTTCGAAGCGTTTCCACTGTTAATTTTAATTTGAAACGTCAAAAAGTTCGGTGTATTCAAACACAATTTTGAAATATTTCATTAGAAAATGACTACTGATGGCGACAATGAAATGTCTTGCATTCCAGTGGATATACTGTGGAATCCGAAAAAATGGTAAGTTGAAACATAGTACCGAAAAATAAGAGAAAAAATGTTCTTATTTAAGTTTCAAAATTACTCATTTAATGTTATATAAAAATAAAAATTTGTGATAATTTTATCTAAACGTATATGACAGTCGTGGATAAAGTATAGTATTCTACTCGCATATAAGGGCTATTATTCACTAGGTTTATTTAAGACACTCGCCTATGGCTCGCGTCGTAAACTTAAACCTCGTGAATAATAGCCATCATTATATGCTCGTTGAATATATATTATAAGACTCTTGTTCCGCTTCAACATCATAATCCACTCAAACTACAAATCGACTGCTGTTAATAATATACCACAGAACTGGGTATTGCGATATTGCTCATCATACAAGTTATATTACTGTTCTTGTTGAATATCCAATTATTGATTATCATATCATATATCACATCTAAACACTGCTCAACAAACCACTCTTATTCCACCATATTTTACATCATTCTAAACTTGTAATTCATAAATTCATTAAATTTCTACTAACAATAATAATAATTGACTAAAATTATCATAGATGATTATTAAACAATGAACCATTTTATATATTTATTATTAGTGCTACACACACTATGTTAATTAGTTTATTTATGTTTATTTTTTATCTGTAAACTATGTAGAGGACTCTTAACTAGGTTCATCCTGTTTGAGTCCCTTATTCTTTAAATAAAAATAAAATAAAAAAAAGATCAGATGACAAGTTACTGGTGATGCAATTAACTTACTAGTCAACAAAATTGGTACCTTGTTTGACAAGAGTGAATATTTTGTTGGAAATTTTTTCGATCTTAGCAAAGTCTTTAATTGTGCTGACCACTGTCTGTTGATAAAGAAATTAAAATTATTATATTTTGATATTAGTGGTGTGAAAATCATTTCCTCATACATATCCAAAATATCTCAATGCGTGTACCTTAATAAAGAGTACTCTGGCCCTCTCGGTGTCTCATGTGGTGTGCCTCAAGGGTCAATATTGGGGCCAATACTATTCCTACGTTTTATCAATGATTTCTCAACAACGATCATTAATGATGGTATAATCCTATTCGCAGGTGATACCACTTTATATCATCAGGCCAATGATATTGAGGATCTACTTCATGATAGTGAGGTAGCTATTGAAACTGCTAATAATTGGCTTAAGATCAATAAGCTAGCCTTAAATAATGATAAAACCGAATAACTAATCTTTACCCTAAAAAAAGATTTGCCTAATAAGGACCACTGTGTAGAGTTGTTGAGTATAACACTGGACTCTTCATTAACTTGGGAGAAACATTGTGACAAGCTGAGTAGTACATAGTGCTACTGAACGTATATTTAAATTGCAGCGCTGTGTAATTCGTGTTCAAACGAACCAAGGGTATCCACCTGATTATCGTGAGTTTTTCATTAAACTTAAAATTCTTACATATCCTAGTATTTATATTTTGAATTGTTTATATGTATTAAAAAACATTCAACTCAATATATACAGCATAGTGATCATATGTTCAATACCCATTGTAGAACGAATTTGATTTTACCATTTCATTGACTATCTAGGAGTAGGTATGTGGCTAATTACTATGGCTGTATTTTTTACAACTCCTTACACATTAGTATTAAAAATTTGCCTATTAAATCCTTTAAAAGGGTTATTAAACATTACTTGCTTGATCATGGTTTTTACTCGGTTGTTGAGTTTCTGAACAAAGTGAACTGTTTTAGGCTTTCTGTGGACTCTACTACCATTTAAAATATAAGCTGTATTATAAAGATATTCTTTTTGACAATATGCTTATGTGATTTGTTGTAAAAACGAAGATGGTCTAACTTCGGATACGAATGCCAATTTTTGTGAAGTACGCCTTGTTTATGTAAATGTGCAAAAGGAACTAATCTTATCTTGGCATAATAAATCAGTTTACTGATTGAAAACACTACACTTCTATGTGAAAAAATTTTTCTATTACAATCTGAAAATAAAATATTTAAGTCACAAGATGATGTTAAAAAATGTATGAACGATGCAATTGCAGTCGATTATAAATCAAGTGCACATGCAGATTATATTGCAGTGGTTCAATCCCATGTCACGGCCACCTGTAATTTAACAAGTTTGCGACGTAAATAAGGCAACAGCTTCTGTGTTCCTATGCATTTATTACTTCTAATAACAGCCAGGTACGTCCTAAACCTTTGTCAGTGCGAATGCTTAAAAAAAGCACAACAGAAAATTATGACTTCGGTCATTAACCTAACGGTAGATACTGTATTACCAAAGGTGATAAATAGTAACAATATTATTATTAAATCCCACCAGCACAGTGGCAATAAAAACAATCCTGTAACCACGGATGGTAAACAATCTGACTAACCTTCCCATACTTTAAATAAGGATGCTAATGCGTTTAAAAAGAGGAATACTATAATGGATAGAAAACGTTTAAAATAAAACATTATTGTAATGGGTGACAATGCTGAATCTGATATTCAGGTTGTGGTAAAACCATCGTTTATATTTATAACCAGGGTGGACCCTAAATTCACTAGTGAGAATATTGTAGCATCTGCAGAAGCACTTAGCGAAAGCAAATTTGAAACGAAATTTAATAATTACAAGTCATTTAAAGTTGCAGTACAAAAACACTCTTGAGACATAATTTTTAATCAAAATATATGGGCTAATAATGTACTTGTTAAACCATTTCAAACTAAGCATACACCTAAGAATTTTCAATAAATACTGACCAATCCAGTTATAAAGTTGACTTACCAAAAGACGAATTGTTGCAGGAATCTCTGGATGTAGAACTAAATATTTTTTTATTCAATCATTGGATAATAAAAAAAATGAGTTGGAATATTTCTTAAATAATAAGTTAAATTGCAATGTATTGAACCTAAATGAGGTAAATTTAAAACCAGATGAATTAAAATTTTTAAAACTTAATAGCTTAATACCACTATCATTTTTTGCTAGAGCAACTCGCTTGGGGGGTTAACGATTTTTGTGGATGAATCGATTTTAAATTTGTCCATCCACATAGAATCAATTAATCGACATTCAAATGAAAGACATGTGGAAGTATGTGGTCTATTACAAATTATTTAGGCTTACATTAGTAAATATTTATAGACCCCCCAAGTGGTTCGCTGAACATATTTCTTGCTAATATGGAGAAAGTATTTAAAGGTTGGAATAAACTGTGCTGCCAATAGGTAATAATTTGTGATGACTTCAACGTTCATTTTGGAACAAATGAAAAAGAATGTGAATGGAATCAAAAGTACAGAGACGTGTTTACTACGGCAAGCACAAGCGAGAGATCTATTATACTGAAGTGAATAGTTTACTAAAAATGGGGCGTATTTCAACAAACCTCAACTATCGTATCAGTAAATCCCTTCTTAGACAAAGATCAGATGCCACGTTTAGGAAGGCGATTACAAAATTTGGAGGAACATTTTGATATAAAGCACCCTGTTATTTTACCATAGAAAGCACATTTGTGTAAATTATTAATTTATAAATTTCATAGAGATGCACATCATAGTGAGGTAAACACAACACTCCATGCCTTACATAAATGTTTCTGCACAATACAAAGAAGACAATTAAATAAATGTGTTGTATGCAAGCGACTTTGTGGAAAATCAGGAGCACCATTACTTAAAGATCGTATACAGAAAGCAAACCCGTTTGAGGTAACAGGAGTAGAATTTACAGGGATGCTGTATTTTTAGGACAAAGAACGGCTAAAATGGTGTTATATTGTTTTATTTACCTGTGCTGTTGTTAGAGTGGATCATTTAGCGTTAGTTATAAACCTGGATGTTAGTTTTACAGTTAGTGTTTCCAGACTTTTTTTGCACGCAGTGGAATTCCGAGGGCGATTAACTCCGACCACGCTAAAACCTTCAAAAGACTCTCCCTAGAATTAAACGATTTGAATATAGTTTTCGCCAGTAAGAGTTAGTTGAATTTATAAGTGAACAGCGAATTAATAGTAAATTTATTGTGAAACATGCTGCGTGACATGGGCAGGTTTAAATCACAATTAGACGATCATTGTTAGGTTTGATAAGCTAAATACATTTCTTACAGAAGTAGAAGCTACAAATAACGCTTGGCCGCTGACATACATAGACAGTGATCCTGCTGACTTAATTCCATTAACTCCGGCACATTTTTTATCAGGGCCTGTTGTAAAAGCAATTCCATTTTTTAATGGTAGCCCGGGAGGTGAGGAAATTGGGAAACTTTGGAAGCAGAAAATTAAAGTTATCCACAGTTACTGGAAAATATGAAGTGCAGAATATCTCCACTTATTAAGAAGTGCTCATCACAACGTTAATGTTCACGAATGTTCATTAACCCTAGGATGCATAGCGTGGGTCTTTTTAATCCTTTAAAACTTCATATTTTTAAAAATTTTATTGATATTTTATGTATGCCTCGTTTGCTTATTTGTTAATAGCTTGTAAGCATTCTCAGTTTTCGATAAAATATATTTCTTCTAAGAAATAAACAAAAAAGAAATTTTGCGCCTTTTACATAGGGTGGGTCTTTTTGACCCGCATTGAAATACGTTCAAATATCTTTAAGAATCTGCATAATGAGTATTAAATTACTCTGTTCTGGCGTATTGTATAGTGAATTTAAGTAATATAGAAATTATGTCATGATAAATAGAAAATTCAACATACTAATTAGGACAAATTCGATGAATTTTTACCTACCTGCTTGCACGGGTCAATATATCCCCACCTGGCATCTGATATCAGTATTACTATAAATATATCTGTACTTCTGTAATTTATCAGTATACATTTGGATTGTTGTTAGTTACATGTGAAAATAATTTATCCTTGTATGTAATAAAATGGCATCACAAGTTCTAAGCGACTATGCAAGCGACGGATTCCGATTTTGAAGAGACAGTGTTACAGTGATACAACGAAGCTGAATCAGAACATGGAGAATCCAGCAGTGATGATTCGCATCATGAAGGCAATGATAGAGAAAATACACTAACTAATGTACAATTTAGTAGCACTGAAAGTGACAGCGATAAAAGTACCGACGAAAATATTCGATTTGATCGACAACTTGATGAATACGTACAGCACAAAGTAGAACGAAATGGATGAAGATGCCTGATAGAAAAACAAGAAAAGCTCGTCCTGAAAATATCGGTTTATGCCGGGTCCTTCAAAGCAAGGCAAAATTTTCACAGAAAAACTGCTTGGAGGAAATTTATAACTAATGACTGTAGCTTTGCCTATAGGACATAAAAAAAAGAAGGGTCGGAGTGCATCACTTATGACTTTGTCCCTGTAACACTCTACGATGCAAGCTAACAAAACACTGATGAGCGAGCCAACTGAATCTGGCTTCAGCTGGATCACTCACACCAGTATTTAAAACTTCAAAGAACATGAGATACTTACAACAATATCTTCAGGGTTGGTTTGACCTGTTTTGCGTAGCAATACTGAATAATTGGTTATAATTTTGTTTATTGAAGTGTCAATCAGTCTACCAAATAAAACGATTTCTGTCGGTTAACCAAGCTATATTAAATCACCATCAAATTTTTTATATATATGTACAAAAAAATTTATGATTCCCAAAGGGCAAATATTTACAATTGCTATATACAAAATATTTACATGAAAGGATTGATTGAACACAAATAGTGGCAATTAAATGTTACAAAATAATAACCGGTGATTGTAAGGAGTTCTGTACCAAAACACGGTGTACTTATGTACTAATAAATTTAAATTCCAGCAGTGCTTGGGTTTGACTTTAAATAGTAATACTGCAATCATGCAAGAATTCTTAACAACTGTAAGATCTAAACAGAGTCTACTTAATAAAAAAAACTTTAATTGAGTGTGTTAATTTAGGTTAGACTATGTAATTAAGTTTACGAATAAAGAAACTAAGGTTGATTATTTAAAATGACTACTAAAAGATTAGTTTACTAAAAAATTTTCAAATATGAATAACTTCGAAGACTAAGAAAATGAACTTGACACTATTGTAACATCATTGAACTAGATTAACGTTATCAATAAATACCTGCAGTTTGTCTCAACGAAAACAAACATCTGGCGGCAACATACACGTCACTTGACTGGATCCTTGGAGGCCCCGCTGAGGGAGTTCATAAACTTGACTGTTTATGAAATTCAGCCAAAACTGCAGACGTTCTGAAATGTGGTACATCCGCTGCAGCTAAAACTGTCTTCTTAGCTACGAGGAGATTCGCCGGACTCCGTGGGTTTAACCATACGTATGTCAGAACATCAGCTTCTCCAAGTCATTTACAGTGTTAAATCTTCGGTAAAATTTTAATTTTTGATATTAGCAGAGATCGTCTTCTTGCTAGAGATCCTGCGTGAAAATTTACTTACCGTTCGATCAATACTTTTCTTATAGTTTCATGATCAAGTCATAATTGGAGCTAAAAATTTGTAGACGCACTAGCAAATTTTTAATTAATATACTCAGATTACTCACCCCTAGCTTGCATCAAAAATCAATCTGATTAACAATTATTATTTGCATCGCATACTTTTCCACCCAAAAGTTAATTTTGCAATAATGTGCTTGCAGTCAACATTATTGCTTAACAGTTTCATTCAAAAAGGAAAGGTTCGGGATCCGATCGAATCGTGCAGCATCAAATTGCCACTCCCGACTCCCTTCTACTATTGATTCGTTCTGTAATGAATACCTTTAGATTATAACCACATAGATTCACCGAAAGAGTGAACTAGGTTTAATTTAAATCATATATAATATAGATACGCGAGCAGAGTACATTGGGTTGCCTAGCGTTATTTGTATCAGGAATTTATCCTGTTACATGAGTATGATCGACAAAATCATTGTTTCTACTAATAGAAAAGCTGCTGGCACATACCTGCATCAAAAGAAAGTGTGGTACCCAACCAATAAAGAAGAAATGGATGCATTTATGGGAATTCTACTCATGGCTGGAGTGGAAAAAACTTGGAATGTACCAGTACGAGAACTTTTTCTTGATAAACTGTCTAATCCAATCTACAAAGCAGCCATGTCCATGAATCATTTGGAAATATAAAACTATTTTTGAGATTTGGCGATAAGAGAGCTCGGGCTTATCGGTAAGAAATGGACATATTTGGAATCTATTCCTGGAGAAAAATAGGACTGTAATGGTGTCAAAAGAATTTGTCACAATTGATGAATAATTAGTAGGATTTAGAGGAAGATGAGGTTTTACACAATAAATACCAATCAAACATGCGAAATATGGTATAAAAATATTTTGGTTGTGTGAAGCAGAGACTGGATATGCCATCGATGGAGATATATATTGGAAAGCAACCCGGTGCCGAAGTACAAAGCAATTTGGCAATGCAGTTGTACAGTATCTTGTGTGTTCAATTCAAAATACATCAAGGAATTTAAAGTTAGATAATTTTTTTACCAGTGTGGAATTATTCGAGAAACTTTTATCTATTGGAATAACCGCTGTGGGCACTATAAGAAGAAACAAAAGAGATATACCTGCAGAGATGTTACCCAATAGAAACAGAGAGAAATTATCATCTATTTTTGGTTTTACTTAAAACATAGCCCGTGTGAGTTATGTCCCAAAGAGAAATAAATCAGTAATTTTGCTGAGCACAATGCACCAGGACAATGAAGTGGATAATACGACAAAGAAAAAACTAGAAATAATAAAATTTTATAATGAAACAAAATGCGGTGTGGATGTGATGGATCAAAAAATAAATTACACATGCAAGCGACAGACAAAAAGATGGCCTTATGTCACATAGAGCAACATAATAGATGTTGGAGCTCATAATGCCTATATTTTGTTTATTAACAAAAATAAACACTACAAAAGCGAAAGGTCAGACCAAAGAAGATTATATCTAAAAGAGTTAGTGAATGCAGCTTATTCTACCATATATGGAAAATCGATCGAAGAAACCTGTTATAGATGCAATTAGAAAATTAATCAATTGGATGAAAAATTAGAAACAGCACCAAAGAAACCAGCAACAAGGAAACAATGTTCCTTATGTCCTGCATAAAAGGATAGAAAATGCGATCATGTATGCAATAATCACAGTAATATTATTTGCAAGGACCACTCAGTATATACATACATGTACAAAATGTGTAAATAATAATTAATTATTATTTACTATTTGCAAATAAAAAACCTATTAAAACAACTTAAAGCCGTAATTATTCAGTTAAAGCACATATATGTCAATAGACATCTAGTGGGTCTTTTTGGCCCATGTTATGTAAATGTGTAGTGTCTGACAGTCATGCATCCTAGGGTTAAAAACAAGGTGATGTGGTAACAGTACATGGTAGTGATAAGCGCCGATTAATGCGAAAACTCGGACTAATGAAGGAGATGACTATTGGACAGGACGGAAAGGTGCATGCCTGTCATGTGAAATGTGCTTACGGTACTTTTAGACACCCCATACAGTTACACCCTTTAGAAGTTAATAGTGAAAGTAATTAATTGCACCTCAACTCCGGAGGAAGCGTAAAATTGTTAAGCTTTTGTACAGGCGCCACAAATATTAGGGTAGAACGGGAAGATGTGAAGGGTGCTGAAACTTTCCTATATAGAATTTAGTTAGCCTTGTATTTGTAGAAGAGGAGTTCACTTTGTAATTTTAAATAAACCTTTGAATGAGTATTTCTTTTATTAAAGAGCAAGCTTTACACAGTGCACAACAAAAAGTTAAAAATAAATGTTTAAACCGTAGTATTTTAATGCACATTTCACATGCATGATCTATCAAATTGATTTTAGTAACAACGTTTTTAGGTTTTTGCAGTTTTTGATAACATTTTAAGAGTAAGAAAGAGTAAGAAACGATTATAATTTTAATATTTCAACATGCTGGAGCTGACTGTAAAAGTTGATAGGACTAAGTTAAATTGTGCATAGGATTTTCATTTTGCTGTTGGAGATTTGCGTGTTAAACGCATTTTAAATGTAACAAAACAGTTAGAAAATTTCGAAAGTATTTATAATTGGTGCTAGTTGTAAAGTTAGCAACAATTAAATAATATTGTGCAAAGCTTTTTGTATCGGCAGTTAAGGACTTGAATTTTGTACACATTAGGAAACGTTTTGTATACAACAGAAAGAGTAAAAAATTAGAAACCACCGTATTTTGATACATTCCAAGAAGAGTATGATCCATCAAATTGATTCAGGTACAATTTTTTTTGTTTTTGCAATTATTGATTTGACATTTTAAAAAATTAAGGATCATTTTGGGTGCAAAAAAATGTAATAAATCAATTTTTGAAATTTAATATTGCAACATGTTCAGTGCTAGGTTACTGATAGGCGATACCGACAAAGCTATATTATGCAAAAAAAATTTGTTTTGCAGTTGAAGAGTTGGCTATCAGAGCACACCAAGAGTAAAAAACTTTTGAAACATATTTCGTGTTGATTGTGTAATTAAAACCAACCGAATACATTGAATATAGCTTTTTTTTATTTGCAATTAGAGATTTAATTTTTTTTAGCACATAAGGAAGAAATTGTATGCCACAAAAAGTGCAAAAGTTTTAGAAATCGTAGTATTTCAATGTGCATGTAGGATGTGTGATCTACCAAATTGAATTGTGTACCCATTTTTAGGTATTTGAGGTTTGTGAGTTGATGTTTAAAAAAATTAAGTAGCATTGTGGGAGAAAGAAAAGGCGACAAGAATTTTGATAAATTAATATTTCAACACGCTATTAGATGAATCGGACAAAATTAAATTGTGCATAGGATTTTCGTTTTGCAATTAGAGAGATGAATGTAAAAGTGTAATTTGAACGTAGCAAAATGGTAGTGAAATTTAAAAGCATTTACTCTATTTATTGGTCCTGTTGTTAGAATAAATCAAATGACATTGTGTAGGGCGTTTTTGTATTTACAGTAGTTAGGGACTTGAAGTTTTTGGGATATTTAGGGAACATTTTGTGTGCAAGAAAAAAATACTTTTTAATCATTTAATTATGTAGCACCTCCAGCACAATAACAGTAAAAAAAATTGTAAAAGCATCAACCAATCAAATTTTACATAATTTTTTTGTTTTGCATTAGAACTTTTACTTTCTATTGTGTAGCAACAATGCTATAAAATATATAGAAAAAATGTTTGAAGGTTCTTGGTGGTGGGTCTAAATTTACAATGTACAACTTTTTGCTTTGCAGTTGAAACATTTGCATATTTATACAAATTAGAAAATACTTTTACTTCAAAAATAAAGTAAAAGATTAATATTTCAATGTTTGTAGTAAGAAGCCCATTTGGTTGAAACAAAATGAGAAAAATAAATTATCAATTACACATTGTTTCAATAGGCTTCATCCTGGGCATAAAACGACTTGATTTATTTACAATTCTTTTGTTTATAACTTTATTTTTAAGGTGCCTTTTGTAGTGCAACAGAAAGTCGATTATAAAAATGCATTCTGGCATATTGTACCATTTTCGAGCATTTGCCTGTTTGTTTGTTAGGAATAGAATTTTTTAATGTCATAGGGATAAATTGATAATAGCAAAACGTTTTAACGAATTTTATATATATTTAAGTTTGGACATCTATCAAATATATTTTGCTAATTCATTTCTTGAATCAACAAACATAAAACAAATTTTCTAGTAGTATTAATATATGACGCAACTATGGCTAGATAACAATACAACTCGTGGGTTGGGTTTAAACAAACTCTACAAGTAAACACTTACTCATATTTAATTATGATAACATTGTTATTTACGGCGTAGTATACTTACATTCCGGAATTAGATAACGGTGATAAATTTTCCTATTACAAAGTTTTAACGTGGTGTCGTGTTCATTATAGAGCAAGAAGCAAAACATAACCGGTTGAATTTTGCACACGACATTATTTTATACTATATAATACACGGGAACGCGCGAACTGTTATCTATCGTTTTAATTTCTTCAATTGTTTGAAAAGATAGTATCTACATCTAGTGAGAAAATAGCGAAAAATGAGCGAATCTAAAGAAGTCTGCAAACGTAAGTTTTTATAGTCTAATATTTTTAACTTGTAATTTTTTGAATGTTTGTTATGTGTTGGTTTTGATTTTACTTAAACTTTGCTATAGACAATTTTTTGATCAATTTCTAGAACTTTTTTACCTTGAACAGCAAGTCGGCTCTAAACTGGTTATTAAATACAACATAGATGAATTTCAAGAACTTGATGCCGACTTAAAACATTTTTAATTTTTCATAAATTTCTTGGTATTCACTAATGACTTCAATATATGAGCTGAATCACCAACCTATAGCATGTTCACTAACTTGTTTATTGCTATAATAATTAAGAGGTTAAGTATTTATTGTTTTAACTTAAGGTGGTGTAATTTTTGCAGACTTTAATATAAATCACGTCAACACTCTGTAGGAGGTATGTAAATAAAAAGTAAACATTGAAAAACGATTGCTACTTCTGAAATGACCAGAATGTAGTTGAATGATTGACGACGTGTCTACGTATTCAAGGTTTTTATGATTCTTTGCAATTTTCTACTATTTTTAAGTTCTAGAAATTGATCAATAAATTGGTGTAAAACCGCTAAGAAAATTTATTATATACTTTTTAAAATTTTTAACTAAGTAGTTTGTTTTGTAATTATTTTTACAAGTTTCGGCATAAGAATAATTAACAATTATTTAATAATCGCGTTCCTCCTTTTTCGTTTATTTCTATTTTAAAAATATTTTACTTTCCTTTTATCAATTCGAGACGCAATTAATTAATCATGGCATTTTGATATAAATTTCCATTTATTTATCCTTACAAATTTTAACTATGCAATCTTTTTTATAGGAAAATGCGATTGCAGTGCACCCTGCTGTTCAGGCGAATGCAAGTGCACCAATCAAGAATGTAAAGGTAAGCGTTGCTCCGTTAATTGCAACTGCATCGGAGAATGCGCTTGTGCAGCTTCTGCTGCATGCTGTTTTGGATGCTGCAAATGCTCTAAAACCGAATGCAAAACAAAGTCTAAATCGTGTGCCAAAAACTGTGCTTGCAGCTCTAAATGTTGCGCAGAGGGTTGCAAGTGTACAAAAGAAAAAAGATGTTCCGATAAATGTATTTGCATTTCTGAGGGCTGTAAATGCACTAAGGACGAATGTAAATGTACAGCTCCATGTTGCGAAAGTCGATGTAATTGCGCTGAAAAATGCGTTTGTACCGCTTCTTGTTGTGGAACTGAAGAAGCAGCTAAATCTTCTTGTTGCTCCGTAAAATGTAACTGCGCTCAAAAAGGTATGAATTTTTTATTTTATTAAGAAAGTTCTATTATTATTTTATAGGAAAATGTAACTGCACAGCTCCTTGCTGTGCAGGTGATTGCAAATGCACTGATCAAGAATGTAAAGGGAAACGTTGCTCTGTGAAATGCAACTGCGTTGATAAATGCGAATGTGTCAGCTCTTCAGGATGCTGTGTAGGATGTTGCAAATGTCCGAAAGCGGAATGCAAGGCAAAACCAAAACCTTGCGCTACAAGTTGCGCATGCAAATCCAAGTGCTGTGCAGAGGGTTGCAAATGTACGAAGGAGAAAAGATGTTCGGAAAAGTGTGTTTGCATTTCAGAAGCATGTAAGTGTACTAAAGATGAATGCAAATGCCAGGCAGCTTGTTGCCGTACTAATTGTAATTGTGCCGGAAAATGTGTTTGTTCTTCTGATTGCTGTGCTGAAAGCGAAGGGGCGGCTAAGTCATGCTGCACAACCAAATGTCATTGTGCTCAATAATCCACTGTTTATGATGTTCAATATTGTTCAATATTGGTGTTAACTAATAATCAATCATGCTTAAATTTTTATAATTTTAGAATTATATTTTGGTATTGGGATTTTCTTATATTTAATTGTTTTTTTAATGTATAATTAATATTAAAATATATTTTTTGTATTGTTTGTTGTCAAATTATGATTACAATATGGTATTGAAGGTATATTCGATTACTTAATAACTTCTTTTGTTTATAAATATTTTAACTATGGGAATAAAACAATAAAGAAACCTGTGTTTATTTTCATTTTCTAAAAAATTTGGTGTTTACAATGTTTCTGTAGTTTCGCGAGCGAATGCGAACGACAGAGCACCTACAATAGAAAAATTTATCTTGATAATTGTAAGGATTCGGGTCTAGTCGCTGCTAGCGTTAAAGTTGTAACTGCCCTTAATTAACTGTTAAATTAATACGTACAGAATTTCTGAGTGCTAATACTTAACTTAAAAGCATTTTATAGGATGCCATTTGTATAAAAATACTTTTTGTTATCTTTTACAGTCTGTAGAGTATTTTATCAAATATTTTAGTTATATACGATTAATCAGCATATCAAAAGTGTTGTGTTTCATGATTAATTGATGTTGTGGAGTTCTGGTTTGTCTGGGGTCACCTTGTTAATGCTTCATAGCAACGGAGATAACATCTATTTACAAGTTTAAAATACAAACTGATTGTACAATTAATTGCATGACACACAAAGAAAACATTTACAAAAGTTTTTGTGTGCGTAATTATTGCAAATGTCTTTAATCACTGAAATTACTTCAGCTTGTAAAGTTGCAAAAGGCATTTTTACATTGTAGATTTGAATGCTGGGACTGGATCTGGTGTGATCTAGAGGAGGATGTTCATCGTTACGCTGGATACAGTGCGAAACCTAGCAGCGGTAACTGGGGTAGGATTTTCATGCTTCGGTACCTAGCGGCTGGTAGGCGGAGATGCTGACATACGGGCGATATCCTTGGCTGGTAAAAATTGAAACGAGCTGATGACAGAATGTCCCCAATCCTGGCGTGCGTGTTGGTGCTACGTACTGTAGGCGGTGGTCCTGGTGGATTGGCCCAAGTCATCGCGGCATCCTGTTCATAGCGTTGTGAGAGTTTATTTCATTTTATCCCGTTAGATTTGGTAGTCACAGCGAAATAATCTGAAGGAAAACCTTTAGTACACGAGGAGCTTGGCGACTTCTGTCTTACACTATTCTTAAGTTCTCCCCAAGAAGTTGGGTGACTAATTTAAAAAAAGAACATTTAAGAAGTAATTTAGTATAGGGTTTGAAGCTCCTTATATCCTGGGATTATTTGATTGTACATTCGGACAGTTCTAGTATGTATTTCGAGGAGTGTCCAACAAATCCATTTTTGTTTGGGGGGTGTTTTAAGCGCCATGTTATTTATTTGCATGATGCGTACTTATTGGTCTGTTAGTTAAGAGTGTAGTTGGTTGGATATTCTTACAATGTAGTTAGTGGAATAACATAGATTTCTAATAAACCGTCCAGAACCTTATGGCTAAAACTATTCGCAATAAAGTACTTGAAATATTAAAATGATAGCCAGCGTGGTTTAAAGACAATCATTCTCTCTTTCAATGTTGATTTGATGCAGCTTTCCAGTTTTCTAGTTTAACCTAACTCTTTCAACGTCGTCTAACTATCTTAACTTCGGTTTTTTAAATCAGGTCTATGCGTTTGAGCCTTTAACTTCCTCCACAAATTGTTTTCTGCTCTGGTAGTGTAACCGACCTAAAGGCTGACCCAAAAACGCCCTCTATAAACGGCACACCGGGCTCCATGATCTAACATCTAGTGGCAGTGGCTCGACGACTCCTACGTTGTGTTGTTATCATGTGACCCAAATTCACACTGGGAAGATGGCGTTAAGGCGAAAAGGTTTGAAATAAAACTACAGCATTTACCTAACTTTACTTTTAATCAAAACAATGACCACTAAGTAGGTCATTCGCATGAAAGTATAGAAAAATTACATTTAAAGCAAGCAGTGCCGTACTCAACCTTGGCGATTGGGGAAAGAGCACGGCAGAGAAAACCCCAAACTGCCCTCCCACTTCCAACTGCATTTGGCACATCTCGACAAGGACAGGTGACATATAAGAACCCGATCGCCAACATTGAATTTAACGGGATGTCAACTGTTGCCCAGACATACCAACATGACAACTGAAGAAATGTTAGTGTCAACTATCTAGTTTTTTCTGGTAGGTACTGAGGTCGGATAACCAATACTACCCAGCTAAAGTTGAAAGAGGGGAAACACCAAGAAGGTAAAATCTGCCTTGACTACCAATGTTCTTCTTCGTATGGCCATAAAATGGTAGTAATATTCCACAAGGCTCGATCACACGCACCCGCATACTTACATTAACGGTTTCCAGTCCGTGTTAAAAAATATTTTACAAAGGCTAGCCGATTTCCTATTATTTGCAAAAGGGTACAACTACAAGTACATTGACAAGGCGACATGAATCGTTGAAATGAACTTATGGTATGATTGCGCATAGTTAAAAAAGCGCTGGTTATTGAAATAGACTATCTCCAACATAGTTATAAATGCAAACGCGAAAAGCACGATATGGTCGGTAATACCAGAGGTTCAATTTAATTATATCGTAACAATTATCACAAACGTTAGATAATAGTTAATTAAATAGGAACAGCGGCTAGATAATAGGATAAACAAAACAACAAACATATAATTATGTTTAAACCGAGATATGAGCGATACAGTGGAATATGTAATTAATACGCTGAAATAAAACAATTACACATAATAAAATTACAAATTACAAATATGAAACATTATTAAATATGTTAGCAGCAAATACATACTCAAAATTCTATGGCATAAATACAAGCTCAGATTCAGGCGCTAAATGTTTATATAAATGCATGTTAGTTAAATATATTAAATCTAGTAAACAAACGTTAAAAATTATTTATTATGATTGCATTGGTTAAACAGACTTTTTAAAAATTAAACACATCGTGGCATTACAAGTTATGTTACGTGCAAACCGAATTTGCACTTTAACATTGTTAGTAGTTTAGTTTTTTGATATACGGAAGTTTCCCGCCATAATTTTCAAATACGCGGTACGCGGGAACTTTTAAATGAACTGGGCGGTACTTCCGTATGTCCTAGTAGTGAGTCTGCGTAGTGCGCTTATCCCTAGAGGGTTAGGACTATACTAGACAATGGGGTGGGGAGAGTTCTCCGCTTCTCGCGCAACAACGTGGCTTTTTGCTTTGGATCGTGAAGTGATGTGCACGTGATTGTCTGGTAACGTATCTTAGGATTTACCTATGTAGAAATCCCTTCCTAATTATCTCTTGTTTGTCTGCCTCTACCTTCTTCCTGTCCAAACCTTACATAGGTAAGAATTGCTGCCACCTGGGATTACCGAACTTCACGCCTGAGGAGGACTCATGTCTACCGAGCCGAGCTGTAGCTGTTCCTTACGCATTTGATGGCGTCGACGGATGATCTCTCATTCCGCCGGATACCGGATCCCTTATGTAAGTAACCTTTTACTTATTTTGTGTCAAAACGGATTAATTTGTTGTTAAAATGACTCTCGTTTATCTTTAATTGTATAATTTTTATATGCAAATTATTGTGCAATATCGGTGACATCACCAGTAGTTGACGCGCCGAAATCCGTATAAGAGTCGGCGCTGCCAACTGTGATAGTGTCTCTTACACCACGTTACCGGTGTAGTAATTATCGAGCTTTTAATTTTAACTACCGTTTATCATATAAGAGTTACAACCAAAAAAATATACCCAGCAGCGTTGTGGTTAATTCAACTACTATCTTAAAACCAATACAAATATAACCCAGAAATATAATTCTGTTCATATTCAAACTTGCATAATAAATTGATTCAATATATCCAAGGGATGATGGTACTAATTGCTCGTAAAATCACAGTAAGGGTACATTTACTATTAATTCGACAACAGGTATAATGCAATTGGAGTTTCAACTCTGTATTAAATACTAAATAAACATTATTTCAAATAAACAAATATTATTTTTACCCTGATTTAGATACTAAATAAAAAATTCAGATAAATAAATATTAGTTTTCAGTTGGTAAACACACTCATTTATTGTACACTCATTTATACATACAATAAAATTGTAAATTCATTTGAAATTATATATTAAACAATCCACATAAAATTCTAAGTCAAAATCAACGGGCAACCTATAAATATATTTCCTTCAATGGTTAAATAACTAATGGTTTTTACAATATGTACCAACATCACGTGCAAAACAACGCTCTGATTACAAGATGTAATCAGATTACCTTAAATAGCAACTACATTATCAACATACAACATTACCTTTAATAAAAAACCGCCAAGTGAAATCTTTTAACCGGCCATTTTGAAATCTAAAAACAAAGTCCTTTAACCTTGTCCACTCGATCGATCGTCCCTACACATGCGCCCTCTTATACTCTAATTCTGACGTCACGGAATGCGTTCAGAAGCCTGCAAGTGGTCGGTGAGCTACTCTAACAAATACTTTCGAATAACGAAATATACACTATAATATTTGTATTAATTATCGACCAATGAGAAATCGACTTAGAAACCCTACGGATCACTACAACCACCCTACCTTTTCTTTCTTGTCCCAAAATATGACTTATCATCCTGTTACGTCTTCTTTGAATATTTATATTCTCCTTAACCATTTTTAGAACCTTATTATTACTAACTATATTCGGAAATAATTATATTTGGAACTATTTTTTAATGACAAGAATTCTATACTGACTAAAAATCACTAAAACCAACGAAAATTAAAATACATTCTATATCAAAAGATCAGAAATATTAGGTGTGTAAGCAGTATACAAATTCAAGCAACTTTTGGTTAAACAAAGTTTTTGAACCTGTTCTGCTTGTAATTATTAAGGGAGAAAGTTCTCTATAAGTAACTTATTTTTCTTTCCGGTATATGGAACTAGTTTAAACTACTTTTTAATAACAAGGATGCTGTACTAGCTAAAAATCACAAAACCTTACAAAAGTTAGAATACATTCTGTATTAGATCTGAAGGATTAGAGGAGATTGCATATTTCTAATTTTACACAAACAAAACTAAATCCGTTTCTTAAAAAGGAATTGAGGAAGTATGCTCATCGTACAACCAAATTATACAAAAAAGATATCTCAAATGCCGCAAACTTATTATTTCTTTCTAATAAGTAGAAACTAAAATCTATAATAAGGAAAAAATTCAAATTAGCGTCTGCTCTGTAGAACGAGTCATCGCACTCTCAACAACGACTATCCATCAAATTCAAGGACTTCTTACTTACTCGTAGGATGTCTCGTTTAACTTTCGCATAAAAGTTATAGAAATTTAACATGTCAATTAATACTTTACAATATGGAGTAACGATAAGCAAACCAGAAACTTTCAATGGATCGAAGTCCGTGTTTGCAAACAACCTTGTAGAAAACACGCACATAGCTGATTGCAATATTTCCGAAAATAAATGGTCTGGTAACCAAATATCACGCTTTTCCATGCTATATCGAACTAGAATAGATTTGAAGTATTTGAATTTATAACTGGCTATATAGTATTCATACGTATTAAATTGAAAATTTTAAGTCAATGTACATCTATTTTATAAATACCCAATAAATATTCCGATTCGGAAGTTTACGTCAAGCTTCGCGCATCTGCAAACCGTAATGAAGCATGGTTGCCAATAATATTTTATTTTCATAAAGGTAGTTGCTTTAATTATTTTAAATTGGCATCCTCTTGTTTTACGAGTTTAAAGAATTCAGTTAAAATAAAACGCATTTTCATAAATTGAGTTACATATTTTGATCTGAATAGAAACGTACAATAACTGCAATATAAACTATATATTTACGGCAGCTACATTGAAATCTTTCTCGGTACGATAATTTTGGCAACCGTGCTTTATGGAAAAATTAGTCTTGTTGACATTCTAATAAAACGACTAATGACATCTTCAAACCAAACACTTAATTTTCATTAATTCTTTTAAAACTTATTATGCCCCCGCCGGTGCGGAACGCGAGCCACTACAGTCAGTTGGTAGCAATGTTAAATAATTATAAAAATGACCCGCAAATGATAGATTACGTCATATCAATTATATAAAATTACTCCATCACATAAAAAAGAAAACGAAAACGCTACTTACATAAATTGCAGGGCTTCTCACAGCACTACTCCGTGATAGCTACAGCGGGGCTCCGTGGATCTTTCGGGCGTGGGTAATTCGCTGGCCCTGGTCGAATCCAAACTCAAATTTGTCTTCTTCCTATTTGTATGTAGAGATACGACAGGATTGTTCTTTTCTGCGAAAATTGTAATAATTGTATGTGTACAAATGTATATTAATTTTCAGAAAATGTTCAATAAAGACAATAATAATAATAATAATAATAATAATAGGTAAGATAACGATATTAAAGTAAGGTTATTATCAAAGATAATAAATAAGATAAAGATATTAACTCAAGTTACTTTCAAAGACAATAGGTTATAGCCTGCACCTAATTATGGGATTTTATTTAACGAGAATTTCCAATAAGAGAATAGAGCCCACGGCAAATTCTGATGGAAAATGGCCCGAAGTTGTGGAAATCTCAAAAGCAAAGCGGCTAGTCGAACTATATGCTCTGGGTGGAACATGAGCTGTGGGTCGGGGTGGGATTGCGACCAAAAATATGAAGAATAAGGCGCCACCGTATTTTTCTATACAGAGAAGACCTTACTCAAGTCCCTTGTACAAGGCGAATGCGGAAACCTTTATTCTATAACCGCTATACAGTTTATTACAGACAACATAATCCCTAAAGTTTCTTACCTTATGGCTCGACTTTGACCTTAGTAATTCACTGCTACACCTGTAAACAGATTAAACAAAGAATAGCACTGTTTGTGCATTTATACTCAAAAATTTTTAAATTCAAATGGAATCAACTTTCATTCATCCTAATTAAAAAGAATAGTCTTGTTCAAAAATAAAAATCTATTCCTCTAGTATTCAAATATGTGCTTTTTTTTTACAAAATATCATTTTTTTAATTATATTTTGATTAATTTAATTTGTGAAAATTATTTATAAAGGCACTGGAAAATATCAGTACCAATCACGTTAAATGTGGTTATTTCTGTAAGAAATAACTAGTCAAGTTTTATTAACAAATTGATAAAGCATAAAGTTGCTTTCTAAACTGTTACTTACTGATAACAAAAATGCTGGTTTGGGTAGATCTACCATAATCTTACAATAAATAACTCCAAATAGTTATTAATGAAATAGCAAACACAGAAGTTTAATTTCTAATTTTTCTCAAATAGAAGAATTTACTTTCTCTAACACGTAATGACATCTTCCGTAGTTTCATTGAATTAATAAAAGAATTAGAAATGTAAAAGTTACAGATTCCTATTGCTTGATATTGAAAAATATATTTGTGGTCTGTCCTTGACCTATTTTGAAGTTTAAATAACTTGATTAAACAAAAAATTATCTAATTACTATGTCCATAGTTCAGCTAACATACGAAAACAAATTTCTACATACCATAACTCCGTCTGACTGAAAAATACCTGCTAGGAATCTTGCGTCAGCATTAAAATAGGGAAATCTCCAATTTAGAACAAATAATTTTACTGCATACTGAAACTCCACATTACTCGGCATCCATTTTGAGTAATTAAATTTCGCCAGGTCCACACTTGAACAAAGCGTAA
This sequence comes from Platerodrilus igneus, assembly GCA_036346225.1. NCBI lineage: Eukaryota > Metazoa > Arthropoda > Insecta > Coleoptera > Lycidae > Platerodrilus > Platerodrilus igneus. The sequence continues at coordinate 9,865,231 of JARFIW010001670.1, read as the reverse complement.
ACTCCTATATGTTCTTCTTGCTTTTAATCAAAAATAACGTTAAACCAGTCTCCTGATTACCAATCTGCATGTTAATTTAAAGTTGCTTTATGTATAAATTAAACCACGAAAATTATCAAACGTTGCATGTTAATTTAGATTGAATACTATATGTAAAATTTCATGTTATATATAAATAAAGTTGCACTGAAAATCTTTACTTAATATGGTTACAGAATCAAATTTTACTTACTGTTACCACGGCCCTTCAACCAAAAAATTTCACGTCATCTACGAGCTGTTCCAACAAGTGGACAATCAAAAGTGCCTTTCGGAGATGACATTCTCCTAAAACAACTTAATCCGCACGTGCTTCCAACACGAAAAACTGCAAAAAAACCATTGTCCTCGGATTCAAGGAACAAATCGACCTGCTTTCACTACAGCTGTATTGGAAGTGTCGGGGTCAAGCGAGTTGCTGCCCGGCAACAAAGTTACTTCACAATTTCTTAATAGATGGAGCTCTAGGAATGATACTAAACGGAAACTTTATTTTGTCACCGTGGAAATTAAATTTTAATTTGAATTGAATGCTAATACTTTATTGGGCAATAGGTAATATTTAATTAGTGGATTGAATAGCATTATTATGCATTATATTGTTTATGATTAAATAAAGAGATTAATTATATGAACACATCTAGATAGAAAATAAAATTGCTACACTGCCTCTTTCTAAGAGAAAAAAATTCGAGAAAATATTCTGGAATAAATGCGAAGAATTTTTTTTTTTTTTTTATGAATTTACTACTAGTATTTACAACTTATTATTAATTTTTACATGCCAAAACAAAAATAACTTCTGAATCAACTAAGATACTGCATACTTGTAAATGAGTGACCAGTAACTACGCGTACTACACGCCACAAGGTGACAAATTCGGGAAGTCGTAATCGGTAAGGTTTCATTATCATTTAACACATATTCGGGTTATTTTATCACTCATTTTACACTCGAAACTTAAGAAACAAAACATAGAATACTGCCGTATTATAATTCCTTAATAAAGATTTAAATTATCATGACAAACATACTCTTACTTTACTAACCATAATTTACATACTTACAAAAGAAAAAAAGGACTCCCACTACCATTGGGATCCATAACAAACATATTTCCAAAATAACAAACATGTCTCGAAATCATGAATGTTTAACAATCTAACGCATGTATATGCTAACAAAAATGTAGAAATATCTCTACCCATGAAGAGACAAGTAAAACGTCACCACGTCTTACTCCTCAAAAATTTTCACTCACGCATGAATGAACAAAATAGAACATTGCTAACTCACACAATATTCATACAAAAATAGAACATTGCTACCTTACACAATATTCAAAATAAACATAACTATTTTAGCTACTAACAATATTGGTCTCTTACCAATATCTAACTTGGACTCAAGCTACTTGATTCCCAATATAATCTCAAGAGATACAATTCCGTTCAATTTTCCTCTTGACTACAATATTACCTTCAAAAACAATTGTTCTCCACAGAAATTTTGAGAAGCTATGTTTCAGACTAATATAAACACTATATCCAACTCATTAACCAAACTAAACGAATTAAATGAAACAAGTGAATGATTTTATACCTAATTCACCATAGATTGTATGACCATACATACATAAATCCAAAAGAAAATATTAACTAAATATACAAAATTTATCAAAATTCATCACCAAAAGTATAAATAAACATTCCTTACTGACATTTGACCTATGGAAACATGCAACTTATAACATCTCAACTCAAACAAATAACTTGCAACTAACAATATCAGCGCAGACTAATATTAACCTTACTGCACTACAATATTTCTTTATCCTTCTTTACTTCATATCCAACATCTAAATTTTTAGATTACCAAACAGTATTCCAATACAATAAATAAATTCTTTGCCAAAAAGATAAGACAGAAATAATTCCTACTATCAACCATTAAACATTTCAACATTACTAATTAATGTTCAGAAACATCACCTTTCTCAATATCATTACTGAACTCTGAATAAGGTTTTAAGTCCTTAACATGCCATCTGCCTGCCTTTGAACCATTTTCATTATTCAATTCATAAATCAAATTAGAAATCTTCTTTCTAACGATACACAAAACATATTTTGGCGCAAGCTTAGCAGTAAACTTATCACTTGCTTTCGAAAGAACTTTATTTGACCTCCAAACTTTGTCACCTACTTCGAAAGAAATGTTACGTCTCCTTAAATTATATGAATTACTAGACTGCATGTAAGCTAAATGTAACCTTTTCTGTACGTCTATAAAAATATTAAATAGTCCTTGATGATCTAACACATACGAAGGTCTATCACCAGAAATAATATCTATATCAACTGAGGGTTCCACATCAAGACCATAAAATCTTCCAGACACGGGAACATGTCTACCAAAAACTAAGAAATTTGGCGAATAACCAGTGGCATGATGTTTTGCAGAATTAATCGCATACTGAATTCGGGGTAACTCTATGTCCCAAGTATCATGTTCTTTAATATACGAACGTATAGCTGTTCCGACTGTTCGATTTATCCTTTCCACAAAATTACATTGGGGAGAGTAAACTGCATTAAACCAAATTTTTTGAACATCATATTTTTTACATACTGCCTTGAAATTTCTTCCACTAAATTGTGAGCCATTATCACAAATAATGAATTTGGGGACACCATAAACTAAAAAAACTTTTTCCTCTAACACGTTCTATTAAATGCGCTTTTGCACTATGTAACGGAAACAATAACGTAAATTTTGAGAACCAATCACCAATAACTAATAACCATTTGTGTCCAACCTTGGACCGTGGAAATGGGCCCATGAGGTCTATTGCAATAATCTGAAAGGGGAACTTCACTTCTTTTTCCTTTCCCATTAAACCAAGGGGTCCTCTATTCGATGCCTTCTGTGCACCACACGTTAAACAATTTTTACAAAATTTCAACACATCAATACGCATTTTTGGCCAATAAAAATTCTCTTGTATGCGTGCCAATGTTTTAAAAAAACCAAAATGTCCGGCCACTGAAGGGTCATGACTTATCCGAATAACCTCTTCCTTTTGTGATCTAGGAACTAAATATTTCCATTCCTTTACATTCGACGAGAGTGGTAAATTTGATGAAAGAAATTTAAATACAAGGTTATCTTCTACCTTCCATTGTGGGTAATCATCAGGTGGAGATAAAATTTTTTCTCGAAGAGACACATACCAGGGATCCACATTATCTAACTTGATCTCAACTAAATTATCCACATGATTTACGACTGGAACTGCACGACTAAGACAATCTGGAACTACATTAAACTTTCCTTTTCGATGAACTAACTCAAAAGTATGCTGTCGTAAACGGACAGCCCATCTAGCTAATTTACCGGTTGGGTTTTGTATATTATTAAGCTATAACAATGAAAAGTGGTCTGTGATAACAGTAAAACGGGTACCTTCTACCCAAGGTCGGAATTTTTCTATAGCAAAAATTACAGCAAGACATTCTTTCTCCGTGACTGAATAATTTCGCTCAGTTCGGGTAAGTGATTTACTGGCATAAGAAATAACGTGCTCTACATCATCGATTTTTTGTACTAAAACTGCTCCGAGCCCTGTATCACTGGCGTCGCATTCGACAATAAATGGAACTGAATAGTCCGGTTGTGATAACAATGGAGCGGAAACTAAAGCCTGCTTGATCTGTACAAATGAGTCCTCAGCCTCGGATGTCCAAACAATAGATTGACCCTTTTTTCTTCCTTTTACTAAATCACTAATCGGTGACACTAAAGATGAAAAGTTTTTTATAAAACGACGATACCAACTACACATTCCTAAAAAACGTTTGACCTCAGTAGTGGTCTTAGGTCTAGAGAAATTTACCATAGCAGAAACCTTTTCGGGATCTGTACGAAGGGAATTCGATTCAACAATATAACCAAGAAATTTTAACGATTTCTTAAAGAATTCACACTTTTTCAAGTTAATCGTAAGGTTTGCTTCCTTAAGACGTTCCTTCACCGTTTCTAATAACTTTAAATGTTCCTCAAAAGATGCTGAACACAAAATAATGTCATCTAAATAACAAAAAACATGTGGTTCAAACTTTGGTCCAAAAATTGAATCAACCAAACGCTGTTGCGTCTGAGCAGCATTCTTTAATCCGAATGGCATGGTGACAAATCTATATTGTCCTCTTGAAATAACACTAAATGCTGTTTTATCCTTAGATGTTTCGGAAAGTGGAATTTGCCAAAAACTCTTTCTAAGGTCTAGACTAGAAATATAATTTGCACCTCTAAGTAAATTAATAATCCTATCGATATTTGGCAATGGGTAGCTATCATGTTTGGTAATATCATTGAGCGCTCTTCCGTCAAAACAAAATCTGTACTCGCTGTCTTGTTTTTTAACTAACAGTACAGGGGATGACCATGGACTCTGACATTCTTCCACTACTCCTAATCTCAACATCTCATCTAACTCTTTATCTAACATCTTGCTCATAAAGGGGGACATGACGTATGGTTTTTTACGAAATGGTTTTGCATCACCAGTATCAATATCTAAAACAATTTTATCGGTACGCCCTAGTCTCTCTTCACTACTAATTTCATTGAAGGATTCTATTGCTATTCGTGCTTTTACTTACTGCGTTTCCAACAAATCATCTAAACTAAGTAACTGATTACTACAACTTAAGGGTACTGACGAATGACCTATATACGAAATACTATTGTTATCATAATCTTGAATGTGCCATGTATTGTTTTTGAAATCTGCTATTAAACCAAAGGATTTTGCGAAATCGCTACCAAAAATAAATGTGTGAGGAAGAGATGGTACAACCAAAGCGTTAACAATACAATATTGTCTTCCAATTCTAATAGGTAAATCAACTGAACCAATAACTTCTTGAAGAGCACCATCATCAGTGGAAACTTTTCTCTTTTTAGTTTTAAAAACTTTTAAATTTAATTCTTCAAGAACAGAAAATGCTAATGAACCAACCACGGTAGTAGTACAACCAGAGTCAAACAAACCCGTGACGTCTCTATCTAACAATTTTACCATAATGTACAAACGATTGTCCTGAGGTTTCCTTAAAAATAACGCGTCAGCTTTTGGCTTGACGTTCCCTTGACAAAAATCTTTAACGATGCCTAGCCATCTTGACCAATCATCTTTATCAAAAAAATTTTTCTGTTCACACAACATAACCGTAGCCTTTTGCATAAAAGCATGATGCCGGCCACTCTGCATCTGCCTACCTACTCGTTTTTTTGAACACGACGGACAAGTTATTGACTTAACTCCACTATATCCGCAGCTATAACAAAATATTTTACGAGGAATCTTACACCTCCAAAATGTATGACCTTCTTCCAAACAATTCCAACATGTAAGTTTATTTATTTTATATTTATTTACAGGGACTCTACTAGAAAGATTATTATTATTACTATTATTGTTACCAAGAGATTGTATTTGAGGGGGAAATGATTGATTATAAAAACTACGACCAGTTCGCGCTGAAAAGTTTTTAACGGGAGCTGACCACTTATTTTCAACTTGAAATTTTGAATTTCCTAACGCTTTCGGAACATATTTCACTGGACTTTGTACTATTTTATGCTTGGATGCATAAGCTTCTTCCAATTTCTTACACAACTTTATTAACGTTAACATACTATCAATTTCCGTTAGAGCTAATTGACAAATAAAATCAGGTAATAGATTCTTTTTTACCATTCTAACTTTTGTACATTCCGCAGGTGATTGTGGTAACCTACTAAACAAATTCTCCATATGAGCTATATATATGACTACAGATTCTCCTTTATGTTGAAGACGCGACCTAATTTTTTTCCAAATCTCGTCCTCTGAGTGTGATGGTAAGAAATCTTCCTGTAATCGAATAACCAAAGAACTCCAGTTTGTTAAAGAACTTCTAACACAACGATACCATTCTAAACCGTTACCTGTGAACAATTCTACAGAAGCATTAAATAAATCTTCTTCAGATACTTTACGCGAGTGTGCTAACTCAGCTACTCTGTCCAAAAATTGATGAACTTGTCTTGGATCTCCAGAAAATTTTACTGACCACGAACCAATTGGAATAGGGGGTACTAAATATGAAACAGTATGAATAGGCGCACTGACAACAGCTGGAATGGTTTCTCTCATAGAAAATTCACCATATGCGCTTACATCTTCATTCTTCTTAAGCTTTTCATGTAGCTCTGCCTCCATGGTAAAAATAGTTGCTAACGATTCATTCATAAATAAAGTAACCTTATCTGAATTATCTAAAGGGATTTTTATTCTCCTAACTCGACCATCAAGATGTATTAATCTCGACTGTATCCTCTTAAATGTAGGGTCTGCTAATTCACCTTCAAATTCTAATAAAACATTTCTTACTGATTCTATCGAAGCCTCAATCTCATCTCGTTCATCTGAATATTCTACGACATATGCGGAAGGATCAATTAAACGACCAGGTACTGTTGTTTCTTTAGCTAATAATCGGCCTAACATTTTCCTCTTATCCTGCATCGGTCTGCTGCTAACAACTCCTCGGATTCTCAATTCATAATCCAATTCATCTCTATGCAAATAAACTACTTGATACGTCTCAGCCATCATGGAATAGACTAGCTAACTAACTATAATTTAACTCAATTAAACAATCTGCACTAAAACTTCAGTCGAACAACATCAATAGACTAAATTAATCTTAGGGTAAATGATTTACGAATCACGAGTGTAAACAAGCAAAGTCAATCGAAGCCTGCACGTTATGTGCTTATACAATTGGTACAACAATCGAGGCCTATACGTTGGACGCTATTTATAGCCTGCACCTAATTATGGGATTTTATTTAACGAGAATTTCCAATAAGAGAATAGAGCCCACGGCAAATTCTGATGGAAAATGGCCCGAAGTTGTGGAAATCTCAAAAGCAAAGCGGCTAGTCGAACTATATGCTCTGGGTGGAACATGAGCTGTGGGTCGGGGTGGGATTGCGACCAAAAATATAAAGAATAAGGCGCCACCGTATTTTTCTATACAGAGAAGACCTTAATCAAGTCCCTTGTACAAGGCGAATGCGGAAACCTTTATTCTATAACCGCTATACAGTTTATTACAGACAACATAATCCCTAAAGTTTCTTACCTTATGGCTCGACTTTGACCTTAGTAATTCACTGCTACACCTGTGAACAGATTAAACAAAGAATAGCACTGTTTGTGCATTTATACTCAAAAATTTTTAAATTCAAATGGAATCAACTTTCATTCATCCTAATTAAAAAGAATAGTCTTGTTCAAAAATAAAAATCTATTCCTCTAGTATTCAAATATGTGCTTTTTTTTTTACAAAATATCATTTTTTTTATTATATTTTGATTAATTTAATTTGTGAAAATTATTTATAAAGGCACTGGATAATATCAGTACCAATTATTTCTGTAAGAAATAACTAGCCAAGTTTTATTAACAAATTGATAAAGCATAAAGTTGCTTTCTAAACTGTTACTTACTGATAACAAAAATGCTGGTTTGGGTAGATCTACCATAATCTTACAATAAATAATTCCAAATAGTTATTAATGAAATAGCAAACACAGAAGTTTAATTTCTAATTTTTCTCAAATAGAGTTTGCAGTAAACGGCACGAGGGACCGGTAAAGGCATTTGGGTGCATCCCTGCAACCGGCGTTAATTGATATCGGTGAGGTAATCACCCGATATCCACACGATATATCTACATACACTCACACATTCACACACTCATACAAACGTTCACTGTTAGCGACCACATGCGCTGACAGCGGCACCGCATGACCTCACGAAAGATTCCCAGAGACGTGGTCCGGGTGTCTGTAAAAACCCAATGTAGTACCTCCGGGTGGAGCATTGGGGACGTGGCCGCAAGTATAGCGGCCCTTATTCAAATTATAATGTCTGTGAAAACCCCCGGCGCAACCACACGGTGACTAACGGAAATGAAAAGGCAGTAGAAATAGGAACGGTAGAAAGAGGGAGGTAGGTATTTAAAATGCATTAGAGGCACTTCCAGGTAGAAGAAAATAGAGGAAGGGCTCGCATTGAGCTAAAGAAACAGAAAAGGTGGATAGCAAAGCACTACTCAACCAGCCAATGTGGTCAGTAGCCCGGATTGAGGGAAAAAACACTTTTACGTGGTAGATGGGTGTTCCGGGACGAGAACAGGTCTACCGAAAGAAAGATAAGGCAGAAACGGAGACAGCGGGATATGAAAAAGTAGAGTTTTTGGACAAGCGTCCGAAAGAAAGTAGAGAGTTGTCCCTGTTAAAACACAAATCGGTCTGAAGAACCACCTGCGATATTAATCCGACAAGTTAAGGTATATCATAAGTTAAAAAATTTACTAGATATTAAGAGAACTAGTACAATCATTTTCCTGACGAGTGCATCCACTACGATAAGAAAATTAGACAAAAGTTGACACAACAACTTAGAAGTATCCCTGCAGATACATTCACACAAAAATCAACTGTTACAAGGTAATTTTTTAAAACGGTAACGCCATAAACACACAAAAATGCCTAATTATAAGCAGTTAAATACAGATACACTGTCCCAATATGCTAAAACAACCGAGAATTTGATATGATATCAATAAAAAGCGATAGCACCTCACCACGAAGTTCAATAAAAAACAACGAAAAAAAATGTTTATACGTTATGATGATTTAGTAGAAGGAGAAACAAATAATGATATAGGATAATGTGGGCGACAGTAATAGTTCAGAGGGAAAACACATGGAATAGAAAGTCCTAGTTTTCTGCAACTGCGAATACGAACTATTTCTTACGATGGCATAGGCCGCGTCTCCTATGTGAGCCCAAAGAAGAAAGCATCCACTCTAACATCAGCTAAAACCAATCATAAAAATTCAATGAGTTATTACAAGCAAAGTTACGACAATTACCACACAATTAAACGATGTAAGATAAATACTAAAAACAAAATAATATTGTTGCGATCCACTATTAGGCAACCCGTCAAACATACAAACGCCCGGGGCACAGCGTATTCTTCAGCATTCGAGAATCCTTCTACAAAGTTCTAGATAATGAGTCATATCTTAATGCAGGGTATATATAAGGCCGCTTATGAATGTAAGAGTTAGTCTATTCTTGAATGTCTAATATAAATTATATCGTTGTAAAGTAAACGTAGTTGAGTTTTTAGAATATATACATAAATGATATGCTGTGTCTAATGTGCATGCAGCTTGCAGTATACATAAATAAATAGAAGTGTATAAACAAATAGTTGTGTTAGTGTGGTTATTGGACCTAGGGTAAAGAAGTTAGTTTAAGAAGATATTAGTGCTTGTAAATTCATTAGTGTAATAGTGCTTCATTGTTAAGTGGACTGAAAACATCTATAAATAAGGCATATACTGTTAATTAGACTTGTGAACAGTGAGTAATAAAGACCATTATTATTACTTGTTTTAAATTAAAGAAACGCGGTAGTAGTAGCGCGTTACACTGGTGTCAGGCATTTGTGGGGTATATAGTGATTAATTTAAAACACAAGTCTAAAGACATTTAAGTAGTTTGTATATGCCAGTGACAAGAAATCAAAGTAAAATGGAGGCAGACACTTTAATGAATTTCCTCAAGGATTTTAAATCCGGTATGGAGGAAAGGTCGGCTAAACTAAAATTGACACTTAGTGAAAATGCTGAGAAAATGGAGGAGAGGTCGGCTAAACTGGAAGTGACACTAAACGAAAACTTAGTGAAGTCAGTTGAACTGGAATCGACCCTTAAAGAATTTAAATACGGCATGGAAATGACACTTAGTGAAAATGCTGAGAAAATAGAGGAAAAGTTAAGTGAAAATACAGCCACGTTAGAACGAAGATTAATGGAAAGTTCCATTGCATTGAAAGAAGATTTCACTGAACAGGTAAAACAGTTGAGCAAAAGTTGGACAGTAAATTGATAAAATGGAAGAAGATGTGATGAGGCTGCAAGAACAAGTAATTTCACTAACAACGCGACCACTTGAATTGCCAAGCCAAGTTGTTAATCAGAACATTCCAGAAATAAGAACCACGGAAAGAAGCGAGTCAATTCCGTCTAAATTTAAAGTAAAACCACCTACATTCGATGGTAAAACACCTTGGCCCACATATTTGAAACAATTTGAAGCTGCTGCAATAGCCAACGGTTGGTGCAACAAAGAGAAGGCTATCTCTCTAATAGTGGTCCTACGGGGGGAAGCTCTTAACATCTTACAAACGATTCCCGATCACCAGCAGAATGATTACGGCCTCTTAACATCGAAGCTTGAGATGAGATATGGAGATGCTCACCTTCAACAGGTTTACCACGCACAAGTTAAGAACCGCTCGCAAAAGACAAGTGAAAGCCTGCAAGAATTCGAAGCTGACATTGCCAGGTTAGTTAGATTGGCATACCCAACGGCACCAGACAGCTTCCTCGAACAACTTGCTGTCCAAACATTTGTGGATGGCGTTAAGGATGGCGAAATACAGCAAGCGCTAAGACTAGCACGGCCAAAAATGTTAGATGATGCACTGGCCCATGCGCTTGAATTTGAAGCAGCTAAGCAGACATCACATAGGGTGAGTCACAAAGTTCGGTCTGCCTTAGAGGAACCTGGTCAAGCTCAGAACAGCATAGATGAAATAATCAACCGTGTGTTTGAAAAGCGAAAGGCGGAAAGGCTGAAAAGACTACGACCGCGGAGATGGCGTCTACGATGCTGGAGCTGCGGTGAAGTTGGCCATATGCAGAGACGCTGTACTCAACCAAAGAAACAACCGGTTGTGCCAAAGCTGGTCCATGTAAGAGGGCGAACTTCGACAGCACAGCGTAGTGCCCCGGAGATTATCATCCGTGCTGCATCGTCGGTGGAAAGTCTGGACAGCATTTATATCGATGGTAGAATTAATGGTAGGGTTGTCCGATTACTTGTGGATACAGGAGCGACAAGAACTATTGTGAGACCAGATTTGGTTGGTCGTGGAAAAGTGCTACCTGTATCGGTGTGTCTCCGAACGGCAAGTGGTGAGAAGATTGGTACTCATGGAGAGACTGCCGTTATGTTGACAATTGGGGACAAATTAATTAATCATCGAGTGTTGGTGGCTGAAATTACAGAAGAAGTGATCTTGGGAATGGATCTCATGAGAGAATATGGGTTTCATGTAAACATGAAAGAAAATGTGCTTCGGATAGATGATGATGAGATTCCATTTCAAGGGACGAGTAACCAGACGATGCAAGTTCGAATGATTTGCGATATGAAAATACCCGAAAAGGCGGAGATGATAGTAATGGGACGCCCGGATGGTACGCTCCGGGAAGGACAAGTATGCATGATGGAAGCAACTGAATCGGGGATGGGTCAGGAGGGACTTCTGATTGGAAGAACGCTGGTAAAGTCTCGAAATATGGTACCAGTAAGGGTGCTGAACATTAACCCTCATACAGTGACCCTGAAGAAAGGCATGATTGTGGGAAGTTGCATTCCAGTATGTCATATTAAACGTTGTATTGACGACACGAAAATAAACCAACCAACGGTTGCTCACAGAAATTGCTGGATATGTTGATACCCTCGTGTCAAGGATTAAATGGCGATCAACTGGGCAAGGTAAAAGAACTGGTCGGACGATATCGAGGTGTGTTTGCACTGGATGATAGTGAGAAGGAAGGACGAATGTTGTGCAACACAAGATCAATACTGGAGATGCGCAACCGATAAGACAACACCTCAGGCGGCTTCCTTTGGCAAAACGTAAGGAAGCTGAGCAAATTATCACCGATATGGAAGAACAGGGAGTGATTGAACCTCGAATAGTCCATGGGCATCCCCGGTAGTGCTTGTCAAGAAAAGGACGGGTCGACAAGGTTTTGTGTAGACTACCGGCGGCTTAACAATGTGACAAAGAAAGACAGCTATCCTTTGCCCAGAATTGATGACACCTTAGATACTCTATCCGGATCTAAATGGTTTTCGACCTTGGACTTGAAAAGCGGATACTGGCAGGTAGGCTTGGAGCCAAACGATAAAGAAAAGACTGCGTTTACAATTGGAACTGGATTATGGCAGTTCAAGGTCATGCCATTTGGATTATGCAATGCTCCTGCTACTTTTGAACGATTGATGGAGTCGATACTGCGTGGACTGTCCTGGAAAACATGTCTGGTGTACCTAGACGACGTGATAGTGTTAGGCCGGTCTTTTGAAGAACACCTTAAAACTTAGAGGAGATATTCCAAAGATTACGCGGGCAAACCTTACATTGAGCCCCAAGAAGTGTCACCTATTTGGAAAAGAGGTGAAATACCTAGGACATGTCGTTTCAGAGACCGGAATAAGAGCTGACCCTGACAAAATAAAAACGGTACAAGAGTGGCCTACACCAGCAGATATACACCAACTACGCAGTTTTCTAGGATTGTGCACATATTACCGACGTTTTATACTTGGGTTTGCGAACATTGCCAAACCGTTAACAAAATTAACCGAAGATGGACAAGAATATGATTGGAATGACGACTGCCACAGTGCATTCGAACAACTGAAACGGCTACTAGTTACAGCACCAATTTTGAGTTATCCACGGATGGAGGGAAAATTTGTGTTGGATACCGATGCCAGTAACACAGCTATAGGAGGCGTTCTTTCTCAAGTGCAGGACGGACAAGAAAAAGTTATTGGGTATTTCAACAAGGTCTTGTCGCGGCCAGAAAGGAACTATTGTGTGACAAGAAGGGAGCTGTTGGCCGTCGTCAAATCCGTAGAGCACTTTTATAAGTACTTATACTGCCGTAAATTCCTGTTGAGAACAGACCATGCTGCACTGAAATGGTTATTGCAGTTTCGAAATCCTGAAGGGCAAGTGGCAAGGTGGATAGAGCGGCTGCAGGAATATGACTTTGATACAGAACATCGTGTAGGAACTAGCCATCGGAATGCAGACGCTCTATCAAGGAGACCTTGTCCGATGGACTGCAATCATTGCTCCAAGATGGAAGAGAAAATAAGTGTCATCCATAGAATGACGGTAACCGATGATACTTGGCAACTCGAAAGAATACGAGAAGACCAGGAGAATGACGCCGAATTGGGACGTATTATTGAGTGGAAAAATAGAGGACAACGGCCAGCTTGGGAAGAAATTAGTATTTTAAGTAGGAGCCTGAAGGCATACTGGGCACAGTGGGACTCCTTGATGATAGAAAATAGAATCTTGAAACGACGCCTGGAATTTGAAGAGGGCACTGAGAGACTTCAAGTGATAGTGCCGAGAAGCAGAGTGCCGGAAGTGTTGCAGCACTTGCACGATGGTATTTCCGGAGGGCACTTTGGCGTGAAAAGAACTCTCGAGAGAGTGAGAAAGATTCTATTGGCTGAACTGCAAAGATGATGTGAAGGAGTGGTGCCGGAAATGTGAATTGTGTGCCTCTGCAAATGGCCCGGTCTCAAAACGGAAAGCCCCAATGAGACAGTATAACGTGGGAATCCTTTTGAGAGGGTAGCCATTGATATAGCTGGTCCATTTCCTGAATCAGAGAAAGGAAATAAATACATCTTGGTTGCAATGGATTATTTTACCAAATGGCCGGAGGCATATGCTATACCTAACCAAGAAGCCGAGACGGTTGCAGATGTACTAGTCAGGAGTTGTTTTGTCGTTTTGGAGTTCCGTTGGAATTACACTCCGATCAAGGTCGAAACTTCGAATCAGTATTGTTTCAAAATGTCTGCAAGCATCTTGGAATCAGGAAGACTAGAACCACGTCACTTCATCCCCAATCGGATGGAATGGTTGAAAGAATGAACAGGACGTTAGGAAGTACCTGGCCAAAGTTGTCTCTGAACATCAACGAGACTGGGACCAATATCTGCATTTGTTCCTACTGGCGTACCGATCTTCGGTACATGACAGCACAGGGTACTCTCCCGCTTGCGTAATGCTAGGACGTGAATTGCGGCTACCATGTGATCTTCAGTTTGGATTTAAACCTGGAGAAGAGATCGCAGGTGAAGATTACGTTAGTAAGCTTCGTGAAAGATCAAATAGTATTCACGAAAACGTCCGAAAGAATATACAGGCAGCAAGCGATCGAATGAAATCACAATATGACACGAGAGCACAAGAAGGTGGTTATCAACCTGGAGATTTAGTGTGGTTGTACAATCCACAAAGAAAACGTGGATTGTCGCCAAAACTACAAAGACAATGGGAAGGGCCGTACGAAGTGTTAAAAGGATTAATGATGTAGTGTACCGGATCAGAAGATCCCTCGTGGTAAACCGAAAGTGGTACACTTTGACCGTTTAACATCCTACGCTGGCAACAACCAGGAAGACTCGAATAATGATAATGGTGTTCGGCAAGTTATTAATCATGAGCCAAATGTAGATTTTGAGAGATTTATGGCGGCGTATGGTGGTTCCGCTAAGGCGAGATTTGGCGTTGTTGTTGAAAAACAGCAAGATCTGTTTAGAGCACCAGGAGAGTATTCCCTTGCACATTGCGTAGCCCAAGATTTGGCAATGTCAAGGGAATAGCTGTTGTTTTCAAGAAAAGTTTGGATGTGTGGATGAATTAGTACAACAGCAGCCAACTGTAGGAAAATCTTTGGTCCTTCAAGATAAAAATCGTTATGTTTACTATCTGGTCACCAAAAGTTCTTCATGGCAGAGACCTAGTTATGGACATCTATGGGAGGCTTTGCTAAATCTTAAGGCGCAGATGATGGAAAATGGAGTAACGAGACTAGCGGTGCCCAAGCTGGGCTGTGGACTGGATCGCTTAGACTGGAGGATAGTCCGAAATATGCTAGAAGTAGTTTTCCAGGAACCAACGTCCAGGTTCTTGTTTGTTGTTATCAACCGGTTGCCTACCAAGACCATGAAAAGAGTGTTGACTGTTACTTCCAACGACGCGGTGGATGCACCAGAGGAGATAGCTGCCGATACCGTCACCAGTCATCGAATTGGCGTCAAGATGGATTTACAGTTACGAGACGTAACGGTTTTAAAGAGGGGGCAGTGTTGCGATCCACTATTAGGCAACCCGTCAAACATACAAACGCCCGGGGCACAGCGTATTCTTCAGCATTCGAGAATCCTTCTACAAAGTTCTAGATAATGAGTCATATCTTAATGCAGGGTATATATAAGGCCGCTTATGAATGTAAGAGTTAGTCTATTCTTGAATGTCTAATATAAATTATATCGTTGTAAAGTAAACGTAGTTGAGTTTTTAGAATATATACATAAATGATATGCTGTGTCTAATGTGCATGCAGCTTGCAGTATACATAAAT
The DNA here is from genome assembly GCA_036346225.1 of Platerodrilus igneus. Lineage (NCBI taxonomy): Eukaryota > Metazoa > Arthropoda > Insecta > Coleoptera > Lycidae > Platerodrilus > Platerodrilus igneus. Next base: position 9,849,798 of record JARFIW010001670.1, on the reverse strand, counting down.
AAATAGAAGTGTATAAACAAATAGTTGTGTTAGTGTGGTTATTGGACCTAGGGTAAAGAAGTTAGTTTAAGAAGATATTAGTGCTTGTAAATTCATTAGTGTAATAGTGCTTCATTGTTAAGTGGACTGAAAACATCTATAAATAAGGCATATACTGTTAATTAGACTTGTGAACAGTGAGTAATAAAGACCATTATTATTACTTGTTTTAAATTAAAGAAACGCGGTAGTAGTAGCGCGTTACAATATGTTGTAGGAAAGGTGCGAGGATTAATTAAATGAAGCGACAGAGTTATACTGGGAGATCTAGAAAATGCAGCGATACATAAGTAACGGTAAGTTCAAGGAAAAATCAATTAGAAGCAAAAAGATAGGTAGTTTAAGGTAAATAAGTTAAACGTATAAAAGGTAAGTGCTGTATAAGAGCAGGAATAAGTAATTAAAGATACTAATTGATAGTAAAAACAAAAAACATTAGGTAAATCGTTAAGGGAATGGAACGTGAAAAAACTTAACTAGCATTTGGGTCAGCAGAGAATGGCTTAAGGTCTTTAATATGCCACTTGCCTTGGCGTTTTCCTTCAGCATCTTGAAGTTCGTAGATAAGGGGACTAACGACACGAGTGACCTTCAAAGAATGAATTTAGGGGCTAATTTTGAAGAAAATTTCTTAGTTGCATCTGATAAGACATAGTTCTTTTTCCGAACTTGTTCGCCTAAGGCGAAGGAAATATTTCGTTTACGTAAGTTATAGTGGTCCTTACTTTTTTCGTAAGCTTTTAACAAATTTTTTCTAACGTCGTTAAAGATAGAAGGTAATGATTGTTGGTCTTTGTCCCAGCGTACTTTCTCGTCAAATTCAATTACGTTAGTATCGTCAGGAACTAAACCATAATAACTGCCATCGATTGGGGTATATCTTCCAAAAACAAGAAATGACGGAGTGAATTGGGTTGCTTCGTGTTTAGATGTACGCAAAGCTTGAGCAATTTTAAAGATATTTTCATTCCATGTAGTATGGTCTGAATCGATATAGGAAGAAATAGCGGTAATTAAAACTCTATTTACTCTATTGGTAGGGTTTACTTGGGGATGGTATTTTGCGTTAAACCAAATTTTTTGTACCTTGTAGCTCTTGACGAAATTTTGAAAATCTTTAGAGATAAATTGTGCCCCATTGTCACAAAGAATAATCTGACAAACACCGAAGATAAGAAATACATTTTGTTCTAGGAATTTAATTATAGTGGCAGATGTAGCTTTACGTAAGGGTTGCACCATGACAAATTTAGAAAACCAATCGGTGACAACTAAAAGATATTGGTTACTTTTTTCGATCGGGGGAGAGGTCCTAATAAATCAAGCGATATTAATTGAAAGGGATAAGATACACGTTGAAAGTTACCCATTAAGCCAGAACGAGCCTCTTGTGAGCTCTTCTGAGAACCACAAATTTTACAGTTCCTAATATAACGACAAACAAATTGTTTTAGTGTGGACCAATAATATAATTCAGATATTTTAGCGAGAGTTTTCGTAACACCAAGATGAGCAGTTATAGGGTCATCATGACACAATTTAAGCACTTCACTGCGATTAGCGGTAGGGACAACAAGTTTCGATTCAGGGATGTTAGATATTTTGCGAGGTGAGGAAGATACAAATTTATATAATCTATTGTTCGTTACACGAAAGATAGGAAATTTATCGGGATTTTCAGAAACTTTTTTATTCATATTGAGATACCAAGTATCAGGAATTAGATTTGGAAGATTAAGAGAGACGACATCGCGCGATAAGGCATCAGGTACGATATTTAATTTACCAGGTCATGCCTAACATCAAAGGTAAATTGAGAGATACGCAAGTTCCATCTTGCCAAACGACCTGCGGGTTGTTTTAAGTTATTTAACCACGTGAAGGCTGCACAATCAGTAATTACTGTGAAATGTGTACCTTCAACATATCCTCTAAATTTTTCAATGCCAAAGATAACCCCAATAATTCACGTTCGGTAGCTGAGTATTTTTGTTCAGCAGAAGTTAAGGCACGACTTGCATAAGCGATTGGGTGTTCTAAACCATTGCTCACCTGGAACAACATTGCACCTAAACCAGTAAGTGAGGCATCGGTTTGTATATAAAATTTTTCATCGAAATTGGGCGAGATTAAAATAGGTGCTGAAGTGATTAACGTTTTAATTTGTTCGAAAGCCTGTTGAGCTTCTAAATTCCACTCGATAGTTTGGGACTTATTTTATTTTTAATTAAAGCGGTAATGGGGGTAGATATAGGTTAGGTAAAAAGATGCGATAATAATTAATCATTCCAATTAAACGTTTAATTTCGGTAACAGTTTTGGGTGTTTTGAATTTAGTAATTGCGTCGACTTTAGCAGGATCTGCTCGTAGGCCAGTTCCATCGATAATAAAACCAAGAAATGTAAGGGACGAACAACAAAATTGACATTTCTCCCAATTTATCTTAAAACTTGCTGCATTCAGGCGTTCAGCAACTTCATTCAGTGTAGCAATATGTTCGTCAAAGGAACTTGAGATAACTAATATATCACCTAAAAATACATAGGCACGTTCCTGATGTAAGATAGGACCTAACGTTTGATCCATAGTACGTTGTAAGGTTTGTGGTGCGTTACAGAGACCAAATGGCAAAAAATTATATTCGAAAAGACCACGGCCTGGAACACAAAAAGCAGTTTTAGGACGAGAAGATAGGTCGAGGGGTATCTGATAAAAAGCTTGTCTAAGATCGATAGATGAGATAAATTTTGCATTTCGAAATCGGCTTAAAATTGAGTCAGTTCGAGGTAGAGGGTAAGCATCCGAGACAGTTACAGAATTAAGCTTTCTGCCATCAAAACAAACACGCCATTTGTCATTTTTCTTGCGGACTAGTAACACGGGAGACATCCATGGTGAATTTGAAGAAGAGATAACACCAGATTTTACATTTTATTTATTTCGGAATGCAAATGCTTTTGTAATGCAGGCGATAACGGATATTGACGTTGTTTGAAAGGGAGGGCATCACCTGTAGAGATATTATGTGTTGCAGTAGTAACTCAACCAAGCTCAGAAGTATTTAATTTACGAAATTTATCGATTGTAGAGTTAAGAATTAGATTTTGAGAATCGGTAAGAGAAATTTTATTAAATATTCCTGCAGATGCACAGGAGTTTGTTTTAAAGGAAGTATGCCAAGAAAAATCTTGAAAGTAAAGCGACAAATTAAAAAGTTTACTAAAATCTACACCTAGTAAAAATGGAGAAGCTAATGTAGGCACAATCAAAAATGGAACGTCACGTTCAAGTGATTCTACTCGAATTTTTAGTTTAAGGGAACCCGTTACATATATTTGATTATCGTCAGCTAAATTTATGGAAGTATTTTCGGGAACAATTTGAATTTTAATATTTTGTTTAGTTAATTGTTGTATACCTTCGTTATTTATGAGGGAACATGAGGAACCTGTGTCCAGTAAAGCTATTACATTTAAGGAACCAATCGAGATGGGTAAATGAGGACGAATATCGAGGGGTTTTTTAACAAGTTGTAAGGCATTATAATTTGAATTAGGGCCGCTATACTTGCGGCCACGTCCCCAATGCTCCACCCGGAGGTACTACATTGGGTTTCAACGCGAAAAATAAACGTGCTTCTTATTAATTCTAACTTCATAATTAATCCACTCTAAATAAAAATCTAACTAAAAATCTAACAAACTAAAATAAAAACTAAAAACAGGGGTTAAAAAATGGTATCCCTAGCGTTGACTTTGGAGTGTGTCCGATCAACAAGACACCAGCAAAAATGAGAGGAAGGGGGGATTCGTAATATCGGGTAGCAGACGCCGGCTCTGCTTACCAGTGCGACCTGAAGGGTCGACTTAAAACTATCCAAATCTAGCTAGCTAATTTAAAATGGATTCAAATTTTCTAAGCAGTTGCCAAAGTATTAATAGTAAATCCAGTAAATTTGCCCGCTCTATAAATTTACAAATTCGTCCTTCTTGATCTAAGTGTTTTATCCTAAATTTGTCCCTAACGTTCCCTATCATTCCCTAATTGACATATTATATGTACAATCTTCTTTTTTTCATATACTGCGACCAAAAATTGGCGACAGAACGTCAAACGAATTAAGCCACAAAACAATACAATGCAGGCAAAAATATAAGTGTAAAAATAAATATAAATATAATATAAATATATAAATAAACATATAATAAATATATAAATAAATTTCTGAATAAGCAAAAGCATGTAACAGTGCATATATAAGCAAAAGCAAATACATTATCAGGTGCACTCGCATGAGCATTATATCGACTAGCGCCATTACACAAAAAACGCGCTTGTTAGATTATTTCAAAATATGTTTAAAATCACAAATCCATGCTCATGCGAGTACAGCCGCCATAATTTTATTCTTACCTTCAATATAATTTTCTCCAGCATCCGAAGATCTGGTCGTCTACATATATCTATTGGTTTTCTACCTTTATGGGGGAGTTGGATATGCACTGTTAAAGTCCTGGTGGATATGCACTAAATGTTCTGGGGGGGGGGATCACAATCACTATCACTTCACTTTTAAGTCCTGGGGGATGCGCGGTTTTACTCTATTTTATTATTTCTTTATTTATTACACTTATTTAAATTAATGAGGTTTCCTGATTTAGTTTGTTGTTATTTATTTGTTTCGTTTATTCCCGATTTTCATTGTTTTAGTGTGTGTTCGTCGTGCATATTAGAGTTTTGGGTATACCTATTTAATTATTATTATTATTGGTTTTCTTTCTTTTTTTTCCCTTTTCTTTTTCTTTGTTGTTTATTTTTTTTTTGCAGGTTTTAGTTATAAGATCTTATCATGTCAAAATCACGCCAGGTCGAAATCTATAATTTTTCAATCCTCCCACAATCCCCTCCCGACTTACACGCGATTATCACCGTCTAATCTCGCAACCCTTCCTGCGAACTCTCTAAAGGCTGTCCAGAACGCCTTCTGGTTAGCCACTTCCCCGACTTCCTCTAGGCTCTTTGGCCATGCTAGACCTACGATAGCTAATTTCGTATCAGCCAACCCTCGATTTGCCGCTTCAAGCGGGCAGTCGAAGAGCACGTGCTCTGCGCTTTCCGCGCCCTCACCGCATTCACAGCGGTCGTTGTTGGTTAATCCGAACCTATGTAAATACGCTTTCAGGGCGCCGTGCCCTGTTATCAACTGAACCATTTTATGATCGAGTTTTACCTCGATATTGCCTCTAGCTTCTAAGACACACGGGGCTAACAGGCACGTCTCCAGAGCTGCGTCTGAAGTGATTCCATCATGCTCCGGTGCCTTCTTAGGATTCATCCTCCTAAGAGCCCTGACGACCTCGTGAACTAAGATTGCCTTATCGGTACCTGTTCCTTGCGCCTCTGCAGCTTCCCGACGTACTAAATCGTGCAACCCTTCATCCCGCTCGGGATTATCCGATGGGAAAAATTTCTCTAGTAAATATTCCGCCGTGGTTTTAAAACCTTCCGTGTATTCGCCATTTGTTTTCTTTATATTACTTAGCGCGATTTTTTGTTGTTTTTCTCTAATTACGCGGTATGCGGTTCCCGAGGGTTCTTTCTCTGAGTTTCGAGTGCAGAATTCTTTAAATTTATTCGTTCGCGTTTCTTCTATTAATATTTTATATTCGCGGTAACTTTGATTATATTCTATTCTCCGTTGTTCTCTTATATCTCCCGAGGCGCGTTGATAGCGGCACCTTAGGTTACGCGTTTCTGCCCGCTTGGTGGTTAGTTCCCGAGTCCACCAGGGTACGCTGTCTTTAAATGTTCTCTTTTGCGGCATGGAATACGACGACGCGTCACCCACCGCGTCGTTTAGTTTTTCGCGAGTGTTACTACTTCGTCTGCCTCTCGGCAGTTAAATAGCTCATTTTCGAGCACAGAGATACTTTTGCCAAATTTTTGTTTAAATCGCTCCCAATTTGCTTTTTTATTACAGAACCGCGGAAATATAGTTAGCTGCTCGTTTGCGTTTGTTTTTGTTTCAACGTCCCATGTTATTAATTTATGGTCAGAGAGCGTTTCCTCGTCCGACATTAATTTCCAATTACAAATCGTTTCTAACATTTCGTGCGAGACTGCAGTAATATCTATAAAACTGCTGCCTCTATGCCCCTCAAACGTAGGTGAATCATTAGTGTTTATCACACTAAGGTCCCATTCCGTAAAAAGATCAGCAACCTGCGCGCCTCTATCGTCTTCGATAGGGCTGCCCCATAGTGGCGACTTGGCATTAAAATCTCCCTCGATGATTAGATTTTTATTTCTGCCGATTTTACGAATAATATTATCTACTTGATTTATCAAGTCCTCGGTTTGGGGATTTTCCCGCCGGGAATCGACCGGCGGGAGGTACGCGCTTATTACGCAGAACGCATTTCCCCCTGATTTGATTTAGGCCGTCGTTAAAAATTCGTTCGATAAATTATTTAATATAATTCCGACGCACGTCTCATTATTTAATATTATCCCGCTACGCGGTCGTTCACTATTCGCGTTTAAGACGGTAACCCCCCTCCCAAAACCTGTTATTTTGTAGCCATACAGGTGCGGTTCCCGTATAAGCCCGATGTCGATATTGTTTTCGATGAATAACTTTACGAAGTTATTTGTTGCCCCTTTACCTTTCCCGAGATTTAGTTGCGCGAATTTAATCTTCTTGCTTCATATGGACTTTGTTTTATCTTCAAAGTCCATAATCGATGTTTCGTGTGATTGCGTGCTTCAGACGTTGCATCGTGGGGCATCTACTCGACTTGGCGTCGTGGCGCGTATCGACCTTCGCGCCACCGCCAGTTCTGTCGTTTGCTCTAATCCACGGCGTGCCAAACCATCTTCCTATCCTCCACGACGATAGTGACGGAGGTCGTCGGCACCTTCCCATAGACGGCAGCGTGCGCCTTCCTCACCCTAAACTTCAAGTGTTCCAGCTCATCGAGGTCGCTAGCATCAACGCTACCGTTGCTGCTAGTCGACATCGTGCGCTGGGCTCTCGATGTAAAGGGCAATTCTGGCGCCGCAGCCACCACGGGAGGCCCCGAGTCCCCCGACACGACCGCCGCAGACACATTAACAATCTCGATCTTACAATTAAAAGCGTGTCATCCGCAAACCCAACGATTGAGCATCCTGCGGGCAACTTGACCCTAAAGATGCTCTCATACAACAACTTCCAAAATGTGGGACCAGAACATGACTCCTGCGGGCATCCCCTTTCCACCTCACGCGACAGAACTTCACCCGGAATTTCAACCTGTGCCAATAACCCCGAGAAATAACTCTTGACCAAGGACATCAAGTTTCGCGGACAACCCCTACGATTTAACTCGCAAACGATTAATGGCCACCAGGCAGCATCAAATGCTCCTGAAATGTCCAAAGCAACAACGACACAGTACTCTTTAGCATCTCTCGCCTGCTTTATTTCCCTGACAACGAACTCTAACGCGTCGATAATCGACTTGCCCTCCACGAAACCAAACTGTCGGTTATTAAAACCGCCGCTGTCTCGCACTAGGTGCTCAATACGCGTAGTCATAACGCGATCTAAAACTTTCCCCAGCACCGGTAGCAGGCTAATTGAACGATAAAAGTTGTAAGGCATTACATGTGATTTTCCAATGCTCCACCCGAAGGTACTACATTGGCCAGGAAGCGAGTTTTTTTTACCTGAAAAATTTTGAATTTTGCCGAATCCTTGCCGTTCCAAGCAAGGTAGGGATCTTTAACGTGCGTGACAACACTCACACACGGGACCTCCATTTTACCTCTCATCCGAACGATGGTGTATTTTTGCGAAAAATGCTCGCCTAACATTTTTCAAGCGGACCGTGTCGGGATTCGAACCCGGGACCTTGGGCGTAATAGTCACACACATACCACTACGCCACGGAGCCGCCTCAAAAAAAAAAGTTGTAAGGCAGCAGACTTTTTATGGTAAAAGGAATTAACGGTTTGTAGCCAATTGGACCACTCTGACGGGGTAGTATAACATAATTCTGTTAATGGAGGCAAGTCATTTTGTAAATTCAAAGTAGCGATATTATTCTTAGATATATTAGATAAAGGTATAGTGTTAGAGGTAGTTTTATGCTTTAAATTTATTGACGTCTGGGTCCGTTGAATGGTTGGTGTTGAGGACAATTTTGATTCCTTGAGATATTCACGTTCCGGGTAGGAATATCTCCACGGAAGTTTCCCGATACGTTAGAATTACAATTCGTACAGTTAGATTTATAAATATTAGTGTGACCACAGCCATAGCAAAAAATATTTTTGGAGTATGTGCAAACGTTATAATTATGTCCACTTCTTTTACAATTTCAACAGGTAAGTGAGTTACTTGCAGAGGTAGAAGGAAGATTAATAGTAGATACTTTACGAGAAGGTTGAGTTTGACATGCCAGATCGGGTTCTAATAGGCCAGATTGCTTTTCTGGGGGAGGATGGTATTTATTGACCCGCAATTTTACTTCTTGGAGCGAGCGACATAAATCTTTGAATTGAGGTAAAGATTGTTGTAACGCTAACCGTTCAAAAAAATATGGATTTAAATTTCTACGCAACTGATCGATAATTTCAAATTCTGATGGTTTATTATCTAGTCTGTTATATAGGGCTTCTATTGAGGTAATAAAGGAAATTACATTTTCGTCAGGTCCCTGGGTACGGTTTTTTATTTCATTCCAAAGATCGGTAATATAACCATGCGGTAAGAAATCCCGTTTCAAACACGTAACTAATTCCTCCCAGGTATAAATCTGACCTCTTATATTTCCATACCAAATTAAGGCCGAACCAGAAAATAATTCACCCGCTGAAACAAATAAATCTTGATCTGTGCAATTCCGTGAAATCCTGAAATCGTTAATCCTATCAAGAAAAGACTTTAAAGAATTTGGGCGTTAAAGCCCTGGAAAGTTAAACCCCATTTGTAGACAGGTATGGATTTCCCCAATGATGGAGCTTGAGAAATTGCAAGGTTCGATAAAGGTACAGGTATATCTGTGTCTACATCTAGGTTCAGCCTGTCAAGGACTGTCCCTTCGAGTAACAGAATGTCCGATAAGAAGGTTTGTTTAGTTTGGTTCGCTTGTTCATTGTCAAATAAACACAGCAACTCTATCCGCTGCTTAACGTGAGCTATACGAGAAACAACACTCTTCAATTCAGTTTCACTTGGTTCTGGATCAATTTTATTTACTATATTGGCGATATCGTCAAGAGATTGTTTAATTTCGGACGTGTTTTGATGTAAATTAGAGACGAGGACTCTCGAAATAGGTACCCCTTTAGCTTCTTAAGCTAGTATTGCTTTAAGTTGCAAACGTCTGACATTTTGATTAGGTGCGGCTTTAATATTCCTAGATTGAATTTCGTAAATTAATTCCGATGACTTGAGATGAACAATATTCATTGTAAGATAGTATTTAAGACAAAAAATATAAGAAAATTAAGATACTATAACGTTTCGGGAGATAGAAGGTATACTAAAACCAATTGGTTGCGTTAGCTATATTTGAAGGCAAAATTTTCTTTAAAAGGAATTTGTAGGTTATAATTACTTGTTTAAATTACTAAAAAAACACTTTTAGGACGGTATCAGAGCAAGATAAAATATACTTGATTTATAAACACTTTTAAAAGTTAAACCCAAAAAAACAGGCATATAATTATATTTAATATAATATCAAACAAACAATTTCAATATGGAACAAGGTATAAGGCATTGAATTAATTAATTATTTCTATTTTAAGGTACTTACAGACGAAATTATGTAATTCAAACACGTTTAAGTGAGGTTATGTTAATTTACCCCTTCCCAAAAGGTTATTTCAGCTTCCTGGTAAATTAAACTGTGTTATTATCTAAAAATATTTAAATTAGAAACACTATTTTTATAATATTACGAGAATTACTTGGATTTGCAATACATTTTAAAAAGTATCTTAAAAATCAATAATCAATATGGCAGCTCATGTTAAATTAGCATAACAGGTGTCATTTCATTTCAGATGAATGACAGTAACTTATAGTGTTACCAACTTATATTTTATAAGTTATTAGATATTAAAAATATATATAATTATTTATTTTTTAAATGAAAAAGCTACAAATATAGTTAATTAATACATTATAAGATATAAGAAGATAGAAAACAAATCATTCAACATGAAAAAACGTTGGATTGCGCCACGAAGGCGCCACTATTATGCCCCCGCCGGTGCGGAACGCGAGCCACTACAGTCAGTTGGTAGCAATGTTAAATAATTATAAAAATGACCCGCAAATGATAGATTACGTCATATCAATTATATAAAATTACTCCATCACATAAAAAAGAAAACGAAAACGCTACTTACATAAATTGCAGGGCTTCTCACAGCACTACTCCGTGATAGCTACAGCGGGGCTCCGTGGATCTTTCGGGCGTGGGTAATTCGCTGACCCTGGTCGAATCCAAATTCAAATTTGTCTTCTTCCTATTTGTATGTAGAGATACGAGAGGAAACTAGTTTAAGGAACGATAATCAAAGATAAGGCAAGGAACTTACATAACAAAAAAAGACACGATAAGACACAAAGATAACTACATGTGTTGGCTTCTCGATCACCAGTCCAAACACGTAAGTCCCGGAAATCACCACCACCCTTCTTGGCACACCGCGTCGGCGCAATCTTGCGCAAACGCACTGTCTAAAATGACGAAAATACGCGCACGTCTCTTTAAATCCTTGGCGCGAAATTCTTACAAATTAAAACTAAATAAAAAATGTTTAGTGCCGATTTCGGCACGTAACAAACTTTAAAAAGTATATTCCATTTACAAAAAAAAAAGAAAGATATCCTATTTTAAAGAAAAGGCATAATTTTACCAAAGGTTAGCCTGTTAAGTATATAAAGTTCAAAACATACGGACACATACTCTTCTCTGTCGTTTTCCCAGATGTACGTGTTCACTAATGGCTGTATTTAAATCACGTACAAATCGTATTACTATCTTTATCATATACATTAGTTAAGCTTTTAAATAATCTTACACGTATTTTTTTGAATTGAGTTAGACATCTATGACGTAGAGGACTTCTTTCGTGATTCCTACTATACTAATAAAACCCACAGGGTGATGGATAAGTAGTCGTATAAATTGAGAAAGTGGTTGATTTTGTTAATGAATACTCATATGAGCGTGAAAAGTACGCAAAAATGTAGGATTTAATTACGTACAAACTAAAATAGTTCCATGCAGGAACGGCACGCAGCAAATATTTAGTTACGGAAGATTATATTACAGGTAAATTTTTTATTCATGAACAATAGAGAAGGCAAGTCATATTTACATAATAAAAGTAAGATGACAGGTAGAAGTTTCAAGTTGATCGTTTAGAGTAAAATTTACAATTAAAATCGTGTAATTCATGGGTTAAAGATGGTGCCACATAAAATAATTTACATAAAATAACACTAGAAATTAGTTTTTGAAAAAAATTTTAGTTGTGTTAAAGAGGAAATAATTTGTTTCCATTTTCAGTTTGCAATATAGCAAAAATAATTTTTATCTAAGGTTATGTACACGCAATTACACCGATGTTCTAAATAAGTATGAAATTCAATTACAAAAGCACATTTCGTAATTAACAAAGGTAGCCGGCCATGCTTATTTTGTAAATACGCGAACTTGAAGTTAGTGTTCTCAATTTTTACAAGACATTGTTTTTTAAATATAGATACTGAGCGCAAAGGATATTTTAAATAGAAGGATTAGAGTACGTTGCTAGAACAACTCTAGGTAAAAAAAACGGGTAGATAGATTATAATTTTTAAATGGACAAAAAAATTTTTATATGTAGTTATCGTGAATTATAGGTTTTTTTTTTAATAGTACTTTTAACGAAAAAACAAGTAAAAGCTACGATAGCTAGATTTTTGGCAGTGATAAATAATAATTTACTCCCTTACCTTACATATCTAAAGTCAGTTTAATGTAACGAACAGTTTTCGCTAAATTGATGTAATTAAAAATTCTTGTATACAACTGACAAATACACTCTTAGGCAAGATATTTAGGTACACTTCATATAAATCACTTAACACATGAATAAAATGGGACTTTAAGATGAACCAGAAAATGTATTAATTAACATACAGGAGATTTTAAAACAAAAAATGACATATCGGTCTTATGTAATATTATGTTTAACAGTATTCATGAAAGTGCTTGGATACGTTCTATCAGTATATTACTGAGTATAAGAGTATAAGAAATTCTTAGTTACAAAAATAAAGAATGTTTTCAGGTTTAACCATATAATTTTTGATGTTTTCTAATTAGATATTAGGTAAAGGACGAATACGAAGTCACACGGACGACAATATCTAAATTGGCTTAATATATGCAAAAACTAGCTAAATAAGGCGAATTTTAAACAACACCCAATTGTTGAAGGCGCCTAAGTATAACGTTATCTTGTTTATATATAATATTAATAATACATATTCAATTTAAATGGATTAAAATCTCCCGGAGCATCAAAGCTCTAAAATTGTAATGCAAAAACAAACCCCGTTGAGATCATAAGCCGGGATTGTCTTACCTTTTTGGGGACGTGTCCAGTTATTTGTTGTTTGGTTGTCGGTAGCTCTTTTGTTGACGGAGTGCCTGTATTTTTTATATCAGTAGAGGAAATGTAACAAAAAAAGGTGAATCACTTCGCTGACTCTCGCAACTCTACACTAACACGTCCGCACTCGAGGAAGGCTGGTAGTAAAGTTTTCTCCAAGATATTTTAATGTTCTCACGCTAAACTGTTAGACGCAACTGCACTTTTAAGGTATGTAAAATGCAATCTTTACGCTTTCTTTGTGTGGTTTACACCTGAAGCTTATATTTAAAATGATAATAATGGAAAATTTTCCTATGCAGGGTTTAAAAATTCCCTTAATATTAAGTAATACGATGAAAAGATGAAGCTTTATTTAAAAAGGCGCTACATACGGAAGAATGTTTTCTATAAGTAACTTCTTTCTCTTTCTAGTATATAGAACTAGTTTGAACGACTTTTTAATGACAAAGGTGCTATACTTCGTTGTCGTTTAGAATCAATTACTTGTAAACAAACTATTGGTGTGTAATAACTGTCAAATTTTCGATTAGTTTGTCCATTATTGTTTTGTGAAAATTTAAGAATGCCAAAAGTTCGCCAACGTGCAAATTATCAACAACAAAATAATTTTGAACGTGGCCGTATTATTGGTATGAAAGAGGACAGACTTTCGTGTAGAGATATTGCTAGCCTGTAAATCGTGATGTTGCAACTGTGGCAAGATGTTAGTCCAGATGGTCTGATGAAGGGGTTCAACAACGCTCTCTTGGATGTGGTTGTCTCCGGGTCACTACAGATCGTGAAGAATGCCGTTTAAGACTTTGACCACAAGAGACAGATTTTCAACAATTTGGTCGATTGCAGTAGACTGGACAGAAAGTGTAGGACACAGAATGTCAATATCATCTGTTTATCGCTGGATAAAATCTTATGGACTGCATTCATACTGTTCATTTTTGTGTCTTCTTCTTTGGGTAGCAGACTGTAATCAAAATCAGCCCCATAGGACAATATCCAAAACCCTTAATTATTTCACACAACATCCATCACAACCAATATAATCCCGTAATATCAAGTTTCTATATATGAAATTATTACGGCAACTAAAAGAAAAGAAAAGGTAAATGATTATAGGGAAAGGTATTAAACGAAGAAGGTTAGAATCAGTTGGATGCCATAGTAGCTTCCGAGGCAAAGAGATATGAAAAAGGACTCGCATTGAGTAAAAGATGGTAGAAGAAGTGAACTGAAAAGCGCTACTCAACTCGTTAAAACGAAGTCATTAGCCAGAGTGGGGGAGCACCACTCTTATGTGACAGGCGGTAGTTTTTGGGACTTAAGACAGGTCCGTCGGAGAAAAATAAGACAGAAAAGGAGACAGAAGGATGTGAGAAAATTAAGTTTTTGGACATGCATCCTATAGGAGAGAGAGAGGAGAGAGAGAGGAGGGAGGGAGATATATATATATATATATATATATATATATTATTAATATATATTAATATATATTAATATATATATAATATATATATATATATATATATTATATATATAAGAGAGAGAGAGAGAGAGAGAGAAGAGGGAGAGAGAGAGAGAGGGAGAGACAGAAAAAGAGAGAGAGAAAAGAGAGAGAGAGAGGAGAGTAAAGATGTCCTCAAATCAAAGAAAAAGAAAAGTCTGCAAGATCGCTTGCGAAGCAATAGAAATAAAAACAAACCCACCGCCTATCGTTCTCAAAAGTAAACATACTCAACCAAAAAACATCCAAAATCGATAAAAGAAAGGTATATACGATAAAATTACACACCATAATCAAGAAGGAACATTGTCTAACCCTTATGTTAAACCAAAAAAAAATGCAATGAAATTCCTGAGTCACAAATAAAGAAAAAACGGGAGAAAAACCCACTCCATTCTGACTCCTCCTCACACATTTTCATAAAATATAACTTCTGTCGAATAAGAGATCTGGTGGCAGTATCACGATGATACAACTGCCAACGGTTCGGGCATTCCGCAAAAACCTGCCGTTCTCTTACCTGCTGCGGCCGTTATGCACAATCCACATCACCAAAAGCTGTTTAAATTCACCGCATCCGCTCCAACTTGCTCCAACTGCCTACGAATTAATCGTCCTCCTGATCACCTTGTGACAAGCTCAAATTGCTCTGTCTACAATCAGTGGCTCCACATAATCAAACTCCGAACAGACTTTGGACTTTAAACGCACTATACACACTCACACATGCGACTCGTCCCAATCGCCTTCTACCCTTAACGCCATACAAATCAACCTTTAATATTCCCGAGCAGCATACCTGGTACTACTTAAACACCATTGTATCCGCACTGCCCTAGTGCAGGAACCTTTCTTAATTCCAAACAGAGTATTCCCAATCTTCTACCCAAAGCACGGAGATACATTCGTTCCAACCTCAGGCATCATAATCGCAGACTCCCAACTTGTGCATCCTACCGTGCCTTTATCTCTACCTCCCTCATCATAGTCATTGAAATCCATTGGAAAACAGGCTCAACCTTCTCAATCTCATCCTATTTTCAATTTAGCACGGACATTCACATTTATTTACACCACTTAACACATATTAACAGTCATTGGAGACAAACCTACCATAATATAAACAGACATAAACGTCAAGTCTACTTTATGATATTACAACTCTACTGACGATAACGGCACAACGCTGGAGGATATTATACGTTAACACCACTTGACAATCCATAACGCCCCATCCTTAACTCACACATGGAATCCACCACAAACAAATCCGACATAGGACATCACCCTATCCACACCTGCAGCATCCAACCTGGTCACCCCATGAAGAACTTCCCGTATCTTCCAATCCAGTGATCATAACTCGATTACCTTTGCAATTACACTCTTAAACTTCCACCCAGATTCCACCAAAATTCTCAAGCTTACAACACCCGCAAAGTCAATTGGTCCTCATTCGTGGAGACCCTAGTCAACTTAATTCCAGAATCCCCACAGCAAGCCTATAAAACGACCAATCCAGATATCTTAAGCGACTTGCTAACCAAACATATACCCACAGCAGCCCCCAAAAGCATACACAGAAAAATTTTTACATCACGAATATCACCATAGTGGACTCAAGAACTTACGGCAACCAGAAGCTCACTTAACAAAACTCGACATAGACTACAACGAGTCAGGCGGAACAACAGAGACTAGCTATACATAAACATGCTAATCAATACCTACACAACAGACAGGACAAATTATAAACAGCTAATTATCAATGCCAGGAAACAATACTCTCACCACACTGGACAACCTATTGACATCCCTACTAGACTCTGCAATTCCCACTGCCATACAAGCCGCACATACAGAAGCACAACAAACACTAATTGCCAACTCTAAAATCTCTTCACTTTCCCCTCCTGCCAAAACAAACGAAATTATCCTAGTAGACTCCCTTGTCAAAAACCTCAACCCCAACAAAGCTCCTGGTCCCGACCGTATTACCAACGTTATCCTACAAAAATGCTGGCCTCTAATTAGAGAACCTGCTCACATCCTTTTTCGTAAATGCCTATCCCAAGGAGTTGTCCCTACCTCGTACAGATCCGCTAGCATAACCTGTTACATGCCGAAATTCGGCATTTAAACATTTCTATAAGTTCCTAATTTGTAAGTGATTTCGCGCCAATAATTTAAAAGACTTGTGCGTGCATTTCCGTTCCTTGAAATAGTTGCGTTTGCGCAAAGGATTGCGCCGACGCGGAGTGTGAAAAAAAGGGTGATTTCCGTCACGCTAAGACTAGGGACGACCCACGTCCGCAGCGCCCAACTGACGCGAGAGTAGCTGCTGCCATGTGTGGAGAGTTCTACAGTTTTACGCGAGTACCTTTTATCTTCTCTTAGAATTAAAATAAACATTTTGTATGTGATAATAATTTGATTATAAATATGACGTAATTGTTTATTGCGCAATATTTTGCAAACATTTATCATTGTTACCAACTGTCGTAGTGGCTCTCATACATGTGCATCGGGACTTTAAAAGTAGACCTAAAGTGTAACAAACCTTACTCCTAAAACCCGATAAACCACTCGAAGATTCTAAATCATAGACTGATTGCCCTCCTACTCTCCCTAGGAAAGACCCTTAAACAAATGATCTTTCCCAAACTTAATTCCCACATTGATAATCATTTCCTTCACACTCCCAACCAGCACGGTTCCGTTAGGAACACAGTACTGAACACATCATTCACTACTTGGTTTCAACTATCCAATTTCACCCAAGAAGTATGTAGTAGCCCTTTTTCTTGATGTCCGATCCGTCTTTGACGTCTTATGGTGGTCGAACCTTCTAAACCAATTACTCACAGCCAACCTCCGAAGAAATCTCTACTATATTATTAAATCCTTTCTTAGGTCCCAAACTGCAACATTTTATTCCGACTTCTTCACAGCCTCCCACTTTCTGTCACATGGCTGCTCTCAAGAATCCCGCCTTTCTCCCACTCTATGGAACTTTTGTGTATAAATCCCCTCCTAAAATTAAATATTCCCAATACATCAACATTTGTATATGCCGATGTTGTGGCATTATTTATCCATAGCAACTCCCGTGCCTTTATTGAATCCACTACCGCCAACAGCACACGCAGACTAATATTCAACCAAATTATTCTTCCCATAATCAGATATGCTGCAGACTCCTGGTTTCTATTCCCCCCACCCTTTACAAGACACAAGCTCGACCGAATTATACGACCATTCCTATCTTACCATTCACTAGCATATATAAAAACAGCTTCCCCATCCGCACTCCAAACCATCTTGCACGTCTTGCCTATAGAACTAACCCTCCATTCATGTATTCAAATACGAAACCTTAAACAAAACATACCCATATCCTTACACCACGCAACCCTCTATCCCAATGATTACCATACACTTCTCAGAACAGAGGTCAAATCTTTAATTCACCGATCCCTCATCGACTCCTGGCAAGAATCTTTGACCCTCGCACAAACTAGTAGATTTACACATGACATCCTTCCCAATATCACAGATATTCCTCCACACATAGCACACTCCCATCCATCAACCTTCCAATTCCTTACCGGACAAGGTTCTTTCATTACACCAATTACATTTAATCCTATCTTCCAATTGCTCATGCGACGATCAGACCCCAGAAACATCACTCCATCTCATTTATTCAACTCTCCTCATCCTACTTCAACAATCACAACTTAAATAAATTATCCATCTGGACCTCTTCACTCCTCTATCCAACCTAAACTTCCTCGTAACCAATTTCCCACAACAAACCAACAATTTCTTTGTCGACATCCTATTAAACAAACCACCTATCCAATCTAAGCATACTTTCAACAACACGATATACGTATACATCTACATGACCAAGTAATGTGTTCATAGATAAGCCGCTTAATAACCCGTGTCAATTTAAGAAAGATAAACTTTGTAGCTAATTTAGCAGAAATTTTTTTAGCTACAACGAATAAAACCATTCTTTTCTAAACATGTTCTCCCAAGGCAAAAGAAATATTTGGTTTTCTCAAATTATAGTGATCTTTGCTTTTCTCAAAAGCGTGTAACAAATTTTTTCTAACACTTGCAAAAATGGCAGGTAGCCTTGGTTGATCCTGATTCCAACTATGTTACGTGCCGAAATCGGCACTAGACATTTTTAGATAAGTGTTAATATGTGAGAATTTCGCGGCATAAATTTAAAACGACTTGTTGCGCGTATTTCCGTCACGTCAGAAGTGCGTTGCGCGAGATTCGCGTTAACGCGTGTGGGGGAAGAAGAAAGTGGGGAATTTCCGAAAGACGCGTAGGGACTTGCCTCTGAAACGCGAAGAAGAGTGGTTGTATGGTATCTTATTGTATCTTTTTGGGTTATGTAAGTCATTTTTTTGCCTTTTTTGATTATCGTTCCCTATAAACCCGTTCCTGTCGTTCCGTACATATAGAAAAAAAACCAAATTGGAATTTGGATGCAACCTGGCTCAAGATCCACGACTCGAGAAATAACGAATCCACGGAGCCCCGCAGCCGCTAGCATGGAGTAATCTTGATGAAAACCGCCGCTATCATGGAGTGATCCTGAAGGAAGCTCTACTTGTTCACGTAACTACCCCTTAGGGGTTTCCTAAAATTTGTATACATCGTAAATCGCGTCGCCCTAATTTGCATATTGTGTGACGTCATCTAAATTTGCGCGTCAATTTTTACATTATCGAATATCGTTACCAACTGTCATTTGTGTCACATGTACCACGTTTACGGGACTGTAATAACTAATTTTTTCGTTAATTTTAGGTACGAGAATATCGTCAGGAATAGAACCATAATAACTAACAACGATAGGTGTATATTTCCCAAAAACTAGGAATGAAGGTGAAAACTAAGTGGTTCGTGTTTTGCGATACGTAAAGCTAGAGCAATTTTAAAAATATTTTCGTCCCAGTTAATGTGGTCAGATGCGATATATGAAGAGATAGCGGTAATAATAACACAACTAATACGTTCTTTTGAATTTACTTGAAGATGATATCTAACATTAAACCCAATTTTCTGAACTTTATAACTTTTTGCGACATTTTGAAATTTTTTTGAGATAAATTGTGTACCATTGTCACAGAGAATAATTTGAGGAACGTCAAAAATAATAAAAACTGGTTGCTCTAAAAATTTTATAATCGCAAAAGATGTAGTCTTTGTTAAAGGATGAACGAAAACAAATTTGGAAAACCAATCCGTTACGACCAATAGATATTGGTTATCCTTCTTAGATCGAGGAAGAGATCCTAATAAATCATGATAAATTAACTGAACTGGATAAACTACTTCTTATATGTCTCCATCAACCTAGGACAAACTTCTTGTGAACTCTTTTGTGCACTACAGATTTTACGATTTTTTTTTCATCGGCAAACAGATTTATATTTGGCCACTAATAAAAGTCGGATATTTTCGTTATAGTTTTTGAAACCCCTAAATGTGCGGAGGTAGGATCGTCATGGAACATGTTTAAAACCTAAATTTTACTGACGGTAGTATAACTAATTTCCATTCAGGTATATTTGCAATTTTTGGCGAGGAGGAAGTAACAAATGTACACAAACAAACTTCTATGATACGAAATGATGGTTAATTTTCGGAATGTTTGGTAACTTTTTTCACCATATGGAATACCACGTATCAGGAGTTAGATTATAAAAATTTAAAGCACGTCACGAAAAAGGGAGTTAGGTATAATAGTTAATTTTCCAGGTCTATAGCAAAGAGTAAAAGTGAATTGTGATATACGTAAACTCCATCTGGTCAAGCCTCCAGCAGATTGCTTTAAATTATAAACGAAAACAGGTAGCCCAAAGGAAAATTTGAAGGTACAGACTGCAGGTATAAATTTGTTTTGAGGGATATTCGAGTATTATTAAGTAGATTAAGCTAGAATAAGTTTATAATTTTTATAAAAACTATTTGTCATTGGATAGTTTATTTTCAACAATGTTGAGGACAAAACCCGAAGCGTTTTGGCCTTTACAAAATCTTCTGCTCGAGGTCCTTGATCAATTACGCCGAGAAAAAAACGGGGTAATTCAAATATATTTAAATTATCCAGCAAAACTTAAACTAAATTTTGTGACTCGCATATGAGATGTTTTGGGGTTCTGTAATTATTAACAAGTGGTATCCAAAAGTGGAAACCGACGGATCAAAATGAAATGGAAAAGTTTATCGGCTGTTTGATGTGGATTGGTTTGGTTCAGCTGCCATCATTGGCTGCTTATTGGTCTACAGATCTAATCTATAATAATGACATTAAGAAAGTGATGTCCAGGAATCGTTTCCAAATACTGTTAAAAAATTGGCACTTTGTGGACAACCAAAATGTTGAAGATCCTGACCGTCTATTTAAGATAACTCCTTTATTAAAAAAACTGATGACAACTTTTTAAAGTTTTATTGTACCAGGTGAATTTATTTGTATAGATGAAACTTTAGTACCTTTCAAGGGCAGACTTAAATTTAAACAATACATCTGTAACAAACGCCATAAATTTGGTATTAAACTTTTTAAATTGTGTCTTCAAAGTGGGTACTTATATGATGTATCGTCTACTCTGGTCAGGAAAAAGAGGTTGCGGATGGAAGTTCAGTTCCTTCAGCAGTGGTGTTGAGACTAGCAAAAGATCTATTACATAAAGGACGTACAATTGTTGTGGATAACTATTACACTTCTGTTGAATTAGCCCATGCCTTACTTAAGAAGAACACTTATATTCTGGGGACTGTACGCAGCAACAGAAAAAACAATTCAAAAAATGTTATACAAAAGAAATTGAAAAAGGGCGAAGAAATTTCGGAGGAAAGTAATACTGGGGTATATATGCAGAAATGGCGAGATAGAAGAGATGTCTTGATGCTAACTACAAAATTTCCACCAGAAATGGTAAATGTAAAAACGAGGTCTGGAGAGATGCATAAACCTAATACCGTTATCGAATATAACAAGCACAAGGCATACATTGATATATCAGGTAATTTCTTACATTATCTCTGCTGTAATATTAGTTTATGTTCTGCTTGCAGATAAAATGAAATCGTATAATTCTTCATTACGTCGTGGTGTGAAATGGTATAGAAAGTTGGCAATAGAGTTAGTAGTTGGATCGTCTTTAGTCAACGCATATATACTACATCAACAAGTAACTTTTAACAAAATTACCATTACAAAATTTCGTGAGGAAGTAATAAAAGGTTTGTAATCGAATAATTGCTATAATATATATCCTTGCTGTAATATTTAATGTTTAGGTTTGTTAAAAATGAACCAAATTCCATTTTCTGAAATAGAAAAATAGAACTAACAGCCATAGACTCGAAAACTGTGAAAAAAGAACCTGCAGCGGTTGCTACGCCATAACTGTCAAAGCTTCTGGTCGACTGGTAGCAAAAAATACTGCAGCAAAAACGAAATTTCGATGCAATGCATGTAAAAAGTATCTTTCTTTAAATTGCTTTTTTAATGTTCACAAGGTAGATACTTTAAATCAATAAAATGTAGCGAAAACTGTGTTTTTTAATTATACTAACTAAAATCATTGCTGTACGTGATATAAACGCCCTACACCAAAACCTGTTACGTGCAATTTGCACTTAAACAGTGTTTTTAGGTTAAGTTTTGATGTATGGAAGTTTCGCGCCATATTTTCAAAAGGCGCGGTGCGCGGGAATTTTAAATAGACTAGGCGGTACTTCCGTACGTCATAGTAGTGCATTTGCGCAGTGTGCGTGTCCCTAGAGGGTTGGACCAATACTAGACAAAGAGTGGGGACAAAGTGGGGAGAAGTGTTTCCGTGACGCTCTAAAACGGAGCTGTTTTCCTTTGATCTTCAAGTGAAGTAGTGGTGCCTGGTATCGTATCTTATCTTATTATGTAGATTCCCTTGCCTTGCTTATCTTTGTTTGTCTTTGCCTGATTAAACCTTTCCTGTCGTTCCACTACATTTAGGACTCTGATACGACCCTGGAGCAGCCCACGACCCTGATGTCCAAGCTCAGCCAACAGCCCCGGAGCAGAGGCCTACCGTAGCGTGACTTCCTGCCGGATACCGGATTTTTGATGTAAGTAGATTATTAGCTAATTTGTTTGCTTGTATCGTTGTTTAATTATGTAAATTTCTGATTATTGCGCAATATACCTTTTGTATCGGTGACGTCATGGTAGTTGGCTACGCGAAACCTGTAAAAGGGGTTTGCGCTGCTCTCCGCTAGAGGCGTCACTCGCTTTTCTTATTGCGCTTGCGCGATGTATCTTATGAACTTTGGTAACTGTATTACCGACTTTTAGGAACTATCACCATATAAATGTATCACCATCTAAAGTGTAATACTTTGCAAACTGTTTTATCGACCATATAAACTATCACCAATACAAGTGTAATAAAATGGCGCCCTTATTAACGTGGAGGTTAGCAACCGGGGAATTTTCCTTTGTTTTTTATAAACATTCAATGTATTATCAATGTTATTTAAAAATAGTTTTTTCACTTAAAACCAATTACCAAATATCTATAACCTTGAATTTTATACAGGCATTTTGGAACATACCTCATTCTTTTTAGATGTCAAAAAATTAGTTGCTATGGCAATTGAAAAGTGAATACCGCCATTTTGAAAATATAACTGTTGTTTATAAAATGTGTTTTTAATATAATGTTTTTCTAAATTTAGAATGTGCGATCTGTTTGTTAACTTCAATTATGTTGTTGTGAGTGATGGGTTTATTTTCGGATTCAAATATGACCTTTAGGAAATTATCTAACCCTATTTTTTTTATGCATGTAAGTATATAAATAAGAATTTACCTTAATTAGATACATTTAAACACTGGCTATTACAAAATTATCTACATATATTAAATTAAAATATCTTTGTTTGTTTTCCTAACTTTAGAAGATCTTTTTGAACTTGAACACACTGTCTTGTATGTTACGTTTTAAAAAATGCCTTAGTGATTTACCTATTTAATAACAAAATTGTTTGCCTAAATATAGATTTCCTGTTTACCTAAGTTTTTAGTGTCTTTTAAAGCGTTATTTTGACCTAACCCTGATATATTTTTTTCTCTCAGATATTATCTTGTTTGGATATAGTTTTAAAAGTTTTTCCCTTGTATGGTTTAAACAGTATAACCTATAAATGCGTTTTATAAAGATTCTTGCCTTATATATAGTAACAAAATTACCTAGACCATATTTTTACCTTTCAAAATGTTGTAATAAACTGCATTTCTTTATATCTGTTCCTTTGAATACTAAAATAAAGAAATTTCCGTTAACGTTTATTATTTAAACTCATTTACGATACTTGTTGATAACTTCTCTAATATTGAAAGAACATTCCAATAATTTGGAATACCTTTTGGATAGGTATCGTGGAATTTTTCTTTCATGTAGCGAGTTTGATTTTGTTTGATTGCATATTTTTTTTAGTTATTGATATTTCAACGTACCTTAACATCCGTTAAGCGAGGTTTACTGTCGAATTTGGTCGTCTAGTCTAGACTGGACAACCCAAGGGTTGGTCGCTCAGCGTTACGTAAGTCTAGACGAGGATTCGGTTGGTAAGTTTGTCGTTTAGAATTTGTAAATCATTTTTTTTAATAATGATGTTGAAATTTTTCCTTATTGGTTTGGGTAGAAC
This sequence comes from Platerodrilus igneus, assembly GCA_036346225.1. NCBI lineage: Eukaryota > Metazoa > Arthropoda > Insecta > Coleoptera > Lycidae > Platerodrilus > Platerodrilus igneus. The sequence goes on along the minus strand of JARFIW010001670.1, from coordinate 9,825,865 downwards.
TCAAATGAGAACTTCCCATCCCAGTAAAAATATGCTTTATAGAATGTCTTTTTGTTTTTCAACAATTTTATTGGTGAATCGAGTTTTAATTACGCTTATCTCTTCACATATCGATTTAAACTTCATTAAATGCCTTAAAATTATCTTTAAAATCGTTTAACCTAATGTATATCTAAGAGCTTGTCACGTTTACTTCTTTGACAATGTACCTAATGTTCTTAGCTTTCACTTGGCTTAATAACTTAAAATAACCAGCAGGTTGTTTGGCAAGATGGCACTTACGTATCTCTCAATTCACTTTTGACGTTAGGCATAGGCCTGGCAAATTAAATATCGTACCTGATGCCTTATCTCGTGATGTTGTTTCTCTTAACCTTCCAAATTTAACCCCTGATCCCTGGTACCTTAATATGATTAAACCCTCACGATTTACCTAATATTTTTTGTTCTCACCATCAATTAGTATCTTTAATTACTTATTCCTTTTCTTATACACCTACGTTTTATACGTTTAACTCATTTACCTTAAACCCTTTGCTTCTTGTTGACTTTTCCTTGACCATACCGTTACTTATATATCACTTCATTCTCTACACCCCTCAATATAACTCTGTTGTTTCATTTAATCAACCCTCGAAGTTTTCCTACTGCATATTATTCGGTTTTTAGTAATTTTTTCTTACGTCATTTAATTTTGTGTGGTAATTGTCGTAACTTTGGTTGTAATAACCCATTGAATTTTTATGATTGGTTTTAGCTGATGTTGAGTGGATGATTTTTTTCTTTGGGCCAACATAGGAGTCATGACCTATGCCATTGTAAGAAATAGTTTATATTCGCAGTTGCAAAAAAACTAGGATTGTCTATTTCATGTGTTTTTCCTCTGAATTATTGCAATCGCCCACATTATACTACATCATTATTTCTTTCTTTTTCTACTAAATCGACATACCTTATAAACATTTTTTTCATTGTTTTTTATTGAACTTTGTGGTGAGGTGCTATTGCTTCTTATTGTTATCTTATTAAATTCTCGGTTGTTTTAGCATATGGGGACAGTGCACCTGTATTTAACTGCTTATAATTGGGCATTTTTGTGTGTTTAGGGTGCTACCGTTTTGAAAAACTACCTTAAAACAGTTTGTTTTTGTGTGTTTGTATCTGTAATGATACTTGTAAGTTGTTGTGTCAACTTTTGGCTGATTTTCTTATCGTAGTCAATGCACTCGTTAGGAAAATGATCGTACTAGTTCTCTTGGGGGCCTAGTGAATTTCAACTTATGTTATACCTTATCTTGTCGGATTAATATCGCAGGTGGTCCTTCAGACTGCGCTGTGTTTAACAGAGACAACTCTCTACCTTCTCTCGGACGCTTGTCCAAAAACTAGACTTTTTTCTTAACCCGCTTTCTCCGCTATGCCTTATTCTTCTTTCGGTGGACCTGTTCTTGTCCCGGAACACCCGTCTGCCACATAAGAGTGATGTTCCCTCATTCCGAGCTACTGGCCACATTGGTTGGTTGAGTAGCGCTTTGCTGTCCACCTTTTTCTCTGTCGCTTTTGCTCAATGCGAGCCCTTCCTCTACTTTCTTCTACCTGGAAGTGCCTCTAATGCATTCCAAAAAAACCAACCTCCTTCTTTTTACCGTTCCTGTTTCTCTACTGCCTTTTCATTTCTGTTAGTCACCGTGTGGTTGCGCGGGAGGTTTTCACAGACACCTGGACCATGTATCTGCGAATCTTTCGTGAGGTCATGCGGTGCCGCTGTCAGTGCATGGGCTCTGGCAGTGAAGGTATTGATGAGTGTGTAAATGTGTATATATCTGCATATCGATATATCGTGTGGGTATCGGGTGATAGTATCACCGATATCGATTATCGCCGGGTGCAGGAATGCACCCAAATGTCTTTGCCGGTCTCTCGTGCTGTTTCGTGTAAACGGACCTGCTTCACGGGTTTCTCTTTTTAGAGGGCACGAGTCAATCCCATTTAAACGGCTCTACTGGAGCCACTCTATTTGTTGTTATTCATTGTCTTGGGTAATAACTAGGCCAATATCTTTGTCTTCTTTATTATCTTTGATAGTACCCTTAGTTTTAATATCGTTATCTTACTGATTACCTATAATAATAACCTTAGTTTAATATCGTTATCTTACTGACTACCGTTAGTAATAATTTTGGTTTAATTTCTCGTTATCTTACCGACTACCGTTAGGAATAACTTCGAGTTATTTCGCGTTATCTTACCGGTTATCTTTAGTAATAACTTTTATTTAAATTCGTGTTACTTTACCTACTATCTCTTATAATCACTTTAGCTTAATATCGCGTTATCTTATCTAATATCTCAAATAACAACTAAAGTTTAATACCGTTATCTTATTCATTACCTTTGAGGATAACAACTTAAGCTTAATATCATTATCTTATCTACTATCTTTAACAACAATTTGAGATCTTGTCTTATCTTTTTATCGTCCTAACGTGTGGTATCTATGACCAGACGTGGGAATTATTTTTTTCTGAAATTTAAGTGAAAAAGCTAACCCGATTTAGAAATGTAATTTGTCAGGTTAGCATATAAGGATTTAGTAGGTGGTACTTTTGGTAAATTTGTTGATTCACAACTATGTCATGGACAAGTTTTAAATGTGCATCGTTAGAAAACCAAAGTACCAGTAACAAAATTTGCTAGAGTGCAGAGTGACTCACTCTATGAACATTTTTAAATTTGGGCACTTCTTGCCAAAAAGAAGAATAGTTTTGATGCAACACTCATGTGTGTTTGCACATAAGAACTTTTATGTTAGCTTTAGTTAGATAGGTTTAGAGATAGTTTAGGCGACTTGTCGCACCCGTGTTAGTTTAAGTAGTGTTTCATGCTCCCTGACGAATTTGTGCTGTCGGTAATTAGTGTAGTCAAAGACTATCGGGCTACCTATTCCGTTTCCTGGTACTTCGGTAGACGTGTTATCGGTCGAAAAAACCAGGTGGCGCCTTATATAAACATTTTGTAGGTTTTAAGTTAGGGTTTATGTAGGGTAGTTAGGATTTAGATTTTAAGCTGTTACTGTGCTAACAGACTTTTTCTTTTTTTTTAAGTTTTTTCTTTTGTGGCTTTGTCGCGATTGTTACGTGCAATTTGCACTTAAACAGTGTTTTTAGGTTAAATTTCGATGTATGGAAGTTTCGCGCCATATTTTCAAAAGGCGCGGTGCGCGGGAATTTTAAATAGACTAGGCGGTACTTCCGTACGTCATAGTAGTGCATTTGCGCAGTGTGCGTGTCCCTAGAGGGTTGGACCAATACTAGACAAAGAGTGGGGACAAAGTGGGGAGAAGTGTTTCCGTGACGCTCTAAAACGGGGCTGTTTTCCTTTGATCTTCAAGTGAAGTAGTCGTGCCTGGTATCGTATCTTATCTTATTATGTAGATTCCCTTGCCTTGCTTATCTTTGTTTGTCTTTGCCTGATTAAACCTTTCCTGTCGTTCCACTACATTTAGGACTCTGATACGACCCTGGAGCAGCCCACGACCCTGATGTCCAAGCTCAGCCAACAGCCCCGGAGCAGAGGCCTACCGTAGCGTGACTTCCTGCCGGATACCGGATTTTTGATGTAAGTAGATTATTAGCTAATTTGTTTGCTTGTATCGTTGTTTAATAATGTAAATTTCTGATTATTGCGCAATATACCTTTTGTATCGGTGACGTCATGGTAGTTGGCTACGCGAAACCTGTAAAAGGGGTTTGCGCTGCCCTCCGCTAGAAGCGTCACTCACTTTTCTTATTGCGCTTGCGCGATGTATCTTATGAACTTTGGTAACTGTATTACCGACTTTTAGGAACTATCACCATATAAATGTATCACCATCTAAAGTGTAATACTTTGCAAACTGTTTTATCGACCATATAAACTATCACCAATACAAGTGTAATAAACCAAGTATATCAGAATGTTGCCCATAACATTACCTAGCCACCTACGTACTTTTTGCATTGATCCGTCGCACAAATGCTGTTTTACATGGCCATAAGTAAAATTTTTACTGTCGAGTATTGTTTGTCCCCCGCGGCCATTCAGCAACAAAAGTCTTTTGTTAAATGGGGGATGTGGCATGTCCCCCGTGGCACTGTACGTGTTAAATAAAGCAATTCTACAATACACAGTATAATGATTAAATATTTACAACCTTTTTAAATATGTTCCCCTTTTTCAGAATATTTACATCTGCCAGATTTTGAGAAATTGAAGCCAGCAAAACGAGCTTTTTGTTGTATTTAGAGACCTTTTGAAACGTTTCAAGATGCCTATTACTTTTCATAAATTTATCAAAGAAACCCCGATTTTTGTGACGCTTACATTTTGAATTATTATTGAATTAAAACAGTTTACAGAAGTAAATTATATCAAAATATAACCTTGAGTGGTTCAGTAGCTTCTTTGCATTCCCAAGAGTTTTCGTGTCCAGTCTGAACGTTCTGAGTCGAATTTGAAAGTCGACATCCAACCAAAATACTATCCAAATCGTTATTGATTAGTTTAATCCAATAAAAGGTTTCCATCTCCGTAATTAACGAAACAGTAATAGAATATTTACCATGTCAGTGATTAATCTAACAGGCAGTAATCTCCAGAGTCTTTCTGACTCGTATCCAAAACCGTATTCGAAATCGTATTCAAAAGTCGTATCCAAGATCGTATCTAGACTCGTATCCAAGAGTCGTATCCAAGAGCCCTGTTTTATTTATTTTTAGTAATTGTATAATTTCACTAAATCTGGTTTACTTACGTCTGTAGTAAAACGGCTCGCTTACACAATTTTTACACTCTTATAAAAATGATTTTCACTTTACTTTTAATTAACTGTTTGCGTGAATAATTTAGCACTTTTGAGTATAGTAACTGCCCAGTTTCAAATGTATACTAACTCGTTGTTCAATTGTTATCGTATTTATAGGCCTTGCCCCTTTGTTTGCGATTCGTTGATTCCACGTGTTGGGCGACACCAATTGTTTTATCTCTTATTTACTTCGGAAATTTTACCAATTGTGTAGTTCAATTACTTGGAAGAACGCTCAAGTTGTGACGTAATTCATTCACATAACATCACATTTAATACAGAAATTCCAGGAACCTTCGTTATAAATAATAAACTAAATAATATTTAGCATATATTAAATTATAAATCGACGTTTTGGCAAAGGTCTTCGCCTTTATCAAGATTTTTAAAGGAAGAAATACCAATCAATACAGTCACATCACAACATCATAATAATTTGCCTATATTGATATCTCCAGAGTTAAACTGTAAAAGTGCATAACATAACTAAGTATTAATATACCATTTGAGTTCATTACCCATTTACTGTTACCGTGAAAAAGGGAATGTTGAACAATGTTGAATGTTGAATGTTGGACAATAATATTCCTTGCAAAAATTTGGCACACCTATGGAATCACCTCTATCACCTGTTATAGCCCAAATAGTTATGGATCATTTGTTGGAAACCGTTTTACCTAATCTAAATTTCAACATGGTTTTCTTAATTAAATATGTTGATGATATCAGCTGTTCTTCTCCAACTAATAAAATAGAACATCTAGTACACTGCTTCAACGGTAATAGAATTAGCGCAGGAATGTAGAGAAGTAAATATTAGGAAAGGTGTGAGATAGGGATGTGCCTCATCCGCATTAATTTTTAACTTGTACATCGAATAGGCAATGAATACTGTCAAATGTGGGAAAACATTTGAAATTATTATGCAGGTACAAAAGATTAATCTACTTAGATTTGCAGATGATATAACAATATTAACATCTAGCAAGGAAGCGTTAGAAATATTTACCATGTCAGTGATTAGTAAATTAATTTAACCGGAGGTAATCTCCAGAGTCGTTTCCAGACCAGCCTCCAGACTCGTGTCCAGACTCGTGTCCAGAAGTCGTATCCAAAAGTCGTATCCAGAAGCCCTAGTTTAATTACTTGGAAGAACGCTCAAGTTCTCACGTATTCATTTATATAACATTACATTTACTTTAGGAATCCCAGGAATTTTCGTTCATTAAATCACGTATCATTGTTATTTGCTTATTCTAATCTAAATAGAATTAAATTTGGCGTTTGTTTATTTTCTAGTTAATTGGATTTTTTAACAAATGTAATACTTTTCTATCACGTACGCTTTTCAAATAATACATAATTTATACTGCGTATACGATGATATATTTAACGCACTTGTTGAATATTTATCTAGACAATTCATATAGGTTTTTTCGTTGATTTAATTTTTATGCATTTCATCATTACATTTTTAAATCTTATATTTGCTCGTAACTACTCTTGGATATGCGTTTAATCGCTTGTACTGTTATATACAGTGTGCTCTCAACTAACAATATTTGTAGCGACCTATTTACTCTTCTAATATCTGTAATTATGTGCTTTTTTTATTTGGAAGTTTCTTTTGTTTATTCTACGACCCCTATGACTTAACCTACCTCTAAATTAACCTTATAATTACAGCATTAAATATATATATATATATATATATATATATTGTTGTGGATTTAAAGGGTAAATAGGTGTAGACTATAAAATTTTAGCAACCGTGTATATAGAAATAAGAGCAAATTATTTACGCGCCAAATTAATTTAATTCATATAGGGAAAACGGACGGGATTAAGGTATTTTTATATTTAAATTGAAATGTGAAAATTACATAAGGGAAGAAAAGCTTTAAAGTACATAAAAGCTCAAGGATATTTAATTATAATTTCTTTTAATCAAAGGCATGAAAGCAAAAAGGGAGCTTGCATGCATAAGAAAATCAATAATTTCTAACGCAAATGTATTCGTTTTAAAAGCCAACGTTCATTTACACAGATACTACAGAGGGGAAAATCTAGGAATTGTCATTTTCAAACGGTCGATAATTTCAAGAAACACCTGCTTGTTAAATGTTACGTTCAGAGAATATTAAACGAACGTTAAGATAGAATTTCATAGAAATTGTTTTCAACTGCCAATTTGTATAAGCAGCTATAATAACAAATATCTTAAGGAGTGAGTGGAATGAACAATCGATAATATACGACAGATAGAGAAGCGGATAAAGCAAGCGTTGAATAGAAGTCACGTAGGATATACACGTGAATTTGGTGAAGGACGTCTACAATATCGATTTTTTGTAACTCAAGTGGGGTTTGAAAGGAGACAACAAACATACATTGAACAGAGATATATAGCGGATAGGTGGAGCATTGTGACGACAGGAAATTATATCATTGGTTGATAGCCAACAGTTTTCGTGAAGAGTGTATACGGTAAGGTAGGAAATTTATAGTCGGTTACGTTCAAAATTTTAAGAAGCCGCTTGGAAAACAAGCTTTTCTCATGAAACAGGTTTCACTAGGGGGATTGGAGAATAGTATAAATACCCGGGAGAAGATATTAAAGCTCTCCTTTCCTTCCATCGAGTTCTGAATACGGGTTTAGACCTACATAATAGTAAAGCTTTCGGTTAGAATTTATGTGTGTAGTAAAGTTACATTTAACATCTTATTTGAAATTATAAAAACTGTAGTAGCGGACCTCAAGTTATTAAAGTGATGCACGAGTTAGTGCTTATTTAAATAAAAGGTCCCGCTACTACGACAAAATTATTAAATGAATGCATGATATTTGGGGTAAGCAGAACTGGAAAGCAATTTGTATGCGTGAAATATCTAGTATGGAATGTTACTGTGAGACGAAGCGAATATCCTGCGAAGAACAGGAGTGGTAGCGGAGATATTAGATGGTAGAGATCTGTGGATCCTGGAATCAGCGTAGTAGATGGATACAACGACGAGGGGTTTCTGGTAGCCATCTCCAGCGGTGACGAAGAGTGAAGGTATCTCCAGGTAATAAATTTGAAATTTCGGTTTTTATATAAACATTTGTAGATATTTTTGTGTTTGTGTGGTTGACTTATTGGTGGCATATTCATTGTTTTAAAAACTTATTTAAAAAGATACATGTGCAGGACAATTTAATAATTTTGAGTATTGAAAAAGGGTTATTGAGGATATATAAAAATTTATCCAGGCTATAAATTGTGGTTGTAAGGAGTAAACGGGTCTGTAAATTTGTTTTCAATAATGCAAGGTTTAAAAAGCATATACAAACAAAACTGGGTTATAATGAGCTCACAATACACCAGTATGAAGTCAAATTAGGGTTACATGTGGGGCCCATCTACTCATATCTATTCGAATTTGTGTAAAATCATTTTAAAATCAAGGACTTTAAAGCATTCAATAAATTGGGCTGGTAATAATTGTACCAAACTGTTTGTACTCATGTGTAAATATTTTATCTGTTAATATGTGTAAATAAAAGGTTGTATGGTTGTTGTATTATTTTGGGTAATTTCATTTGATGGTGTGTGAGTGTGAGAGAGGTATGTACGTAAAATAGGTATTCAAGAAGAGGCCGATTGCTGAACTAGCCAGGGGAGCAGAGAAATTCGAAGGCGTCCACATAGAAGGGTAAGAATTTTTTCTTATTTATTTTTTTTTGAATTTTTTATGTGGGGGCCAGGTGGGGCACGAATATAATGAGGTTTCACGGCAATTTTATGACGCCCAATTCGTGGGGCTCGAATGATATTTTAGAAAATGCTTGAGATTTTAGGAGCAGGTTCCAGAGTTTGTCTCAGAATTTTAGTAGACGAGTCCACGGCAATATATATATATATATATATATATATATATATGGGATATGTCGCTCAAAATAAAAACAGCATACAACGTTGAATGATTTGTAATTTATCGTACGTTTCGGTGCAGAATTCTCACCTTAATCATCGAACTACAAGAAAAAATTATTAACAGTCAGCAATAGCATATAACAAGCAAAAACTTACAATTACTTCACAAAAGTTGTAATAAAGTTTTTAACATGAGGTGTAGTTTAAAAAATAACTGGTTAAATACTATTTAAAATTAAAACTAAAAACATGGCTGGAATATATACTTCAAGTAATGTCACATTTCAACTGATTGACAGATGGAACAAAATAATAGAGCGAGTGTATATAAAAATGTGAAACAACCAATGCTTTATGGTATAAAAATTGCTGTTAAGGGAAATAATTTAAATAACAAATCATAATGAATGTAGGGATAAATAAAAATGCTATTGTGATATAAAAGAATACTAAATAATGTCAAGATGGAATATTTGTTAAAAGAAAAAAAATAATAATAACTGTAGTTAGCTAACTAAGCTGAACATTATGGTCTGATTATTGATAGAATCATTGAAAATTGAACGGTATGACAATAATAAATATATAAGAGGATGGAGATGAAGTATAATCAAAGCTAGTAAAAGACACTTTTACTGTAAGAACTAGTATGATAATAAAAGTCAACAAAATATGAAAATTGATTGATGAAAATATAGATTTAAAGACAATAAAAATTGAAATAGTTAATTGTGAATAGAATTTGGATTATATAAAAATGTAGAACGATTATTTGTTTTGTAGTTGGAAGTATACAAATATGAATAAACAGCATACAAATTATTGATTTTTTCCTTATAGTTTATTGGTTTATTCTGTTGATTAATATGAAATGATTCTAAGAAGAGTCTTTTTGTAGTTGTTTTCAGCTTACGCTTAGTATAAAAAATATTTCTTATATATTAGCGGACTATTGTTAACGCGTTTACCAATTTAGAATAAGTAACAACAAAAGTTTTTGTTATTCACTATTCACAAGTTTAATTAACAGCATATGCCTTATTTATAGATGTTTTCAGTCCACAATGAAGCACTATCACACTAATGCTATTTACAATTTACAAGCACTAATATCTTCTTAAACTAAATCATTAACCATAAGTCTTCGTAACAACACTAACACTACTATAATTTATTTATTTCCCTTTTGTCTATTTATGTACAAGCTAGCGGTACAATATGCACGTTCACATAACACAAATTTATATTTATTACAGGACTTTCGGTACGTAATAACCAACTAACTATACACGATATGATTTATATACGACATTTGAATATAGACTAACTGATGTACACTCATCACTGATCATATATATACCCTAAAATTAAATAGATGATCTATAGTCTGTGTTTGCTCGAATGCTCTAGACTTCTGTAGAATACACTTTGGATATGCAACTTGCGTGTTTGACGGGTTGCCTAATAGTTCGTAACACTACCCCCTCTTTAAAACCGTTACGTCCCGTAGCCGCAAAAACATTTTGACGTCAATTTGATGATGGTTACGGGCAGCTATCTCTTCTGGTGCATCCACCACTCTTTGCTTGGTCTTGGTAGGCAACCGGTTGATAGCAACAAACAAGGACCTGGATGTTGGTTTCCTGGAAAATTACTTCTAGCATATTTCGAACACATTTGTAGATCTTGAGCTACGCAATGTGCAAGGGAATACCATCTAGTGCTCTAAACAGATCTTGCTGTTTTACAACAACAACGCCAAATCTCGCCTTTGCGGAACCACTATATGCCGCCATAAAACTCTCAAAGTCTACATTTGGATCACGATTAATAACTTTTCGAACACCATTTTCATTACTCGAGCCTTCCTGGTTGTTGCCAGCATAAGATGTTAAACGGTCAAAGGGTACCACTTTCGGTTTACCCCGGGGAGATCTTCTGATCCGGTACACTACATCATTAAATCTTTTAAACACTTCGTATGGGTCTTCCCATTGTCTTTGTAATTTTAGCGACAATCCACGCTTTCTTTGTGAATTGTGCAACCACACTAAATCTTCAGACTGGTAACCACCTTCTTGGGATCTCCTGTCATATTGCTATTTCATTCGATCGCTTGCCGCTCGAATATTCTTTCGGACGTTTTCGTGAATGCTATTTGATCTTTCGCGAATCTTACTAACGTAATCTTCACTTGCAACCTCTTCTCCAGGTTTAAATCCAAACTAAAGATCACATGGTAGCCGCAATTCACGTCCTAACATCACGCAAGCCGGAGAGTATCCTGTGCTGTCATGTATCGAAGATCGGTACGCCTGTAGGAACAAATGTAAATATTGGTTCCAGTCTCGTTGATGTTCGGGGACAACTTTGGCTAGGTACTTTCCTAACGTCCGGTTCATTATTTCAATTGAGAATGAAGTGGCGTGGTTCTAGTCTTCCTGATTCCAAGATGCTTGCAGACGTTTTGAAACAACGCTGATGCGAAGTTCCGATCTTGATCGGAGTGTAATTCTAACTGAACTCCAAAGCGACAAAACAACTCCCTCACTAGTACATCTGCTACCGTCTTGGTTTCTTGGTTAGGTATAGCATACGTCTCCGGTCATTTGGTAAAATAATCCATTGCAACCAAGATGTATTTATTTCCTTTCTCTGATTCAGGAAACAGACCAGCTATATCAATGGCCAAACTCTCAAAAGGATTCCCCACTTTATACTGTCTCATAGGGGTTTTGTGTTTTGTGACCGGGCCATTTTCAGAAGCACACAATTTACATTTCCGGCACCACTCCTTCACATCTTTCTTGTAGTTCACTCAATAGAATCTTTGTTATTTTCACGCCAAAGTGCCCTCCGGAGATATCATCGCGCAAGTTCTGCAACACCCCCGGCACTCTGCTTCTCGGCACTATCACTTGAAGGCATCTCTCAGTGCCATCTTCACACTCCAGGCGTGGTTTCAAGATTTTATTTTCAATCACCAAAGAGTCCCACTGTGCCCAGTATGCCTTCAGGCTTCTACTTGAAGTACTAATTTCTTTCCAAGCTGGTCGTCGTCCTCTACTTTTCCACTCAATAATACGTCCCAATTCGGCGTCATTCTCCTGATCTTCTTGTATCCTTTCGGGTTGCCAAATATCATCAGTTACCGTCATTCTATGGATGACACTTATTTTGTCTTCCATCTTGGAGCAATGATTGCGGCCTACCGGACTCGGTCTTCTTGATATAGCGTTTGCATTCCGATGAGTAGTTACTACACGATGTTCTGTGTCAACGTCATGTTGCAGCCGTTCTATCCACCTTGCAACTTGCTCATCAGGATTTCGAAACTGCAGTAACCATTTTAGTGCAGCATGGTCTGTTCTTAACAAGAATTTACGGCCGTATAAGTACTTATAAAAGTGCTCTACGGAGTTAACGACGGCCAACAGCTCCCTTCTTGTCGCACAATAGTTCCTTTCTGGCCGCGGCAAGACCTTGGGAAAATACCCAATAACTTTTTCTTGTCGGTCCTGCACTTAAGAAAGAACACTTGCTATAGCTGTGTTGCTGGCATCTGTATCCAACACAAATTTATCCTCCATCCGTGGATAACTCAAAATCGGTGCTGTAACCAGTAGCCGCTTCAGTTGTTCAAATGCGCTGTGGCAGTCATCGTTCCAATTATATTCTTGTCCATCTTCGGTTAATTTCGTCAACGGTAAGGCAATGTTCGCAAATCTTGGAATAAAATGTCGGTAATATGTACACAATCCTACAAAACTGCGTAGTTGGTGTATATCTGCTGCTCTCAGAAACAACATGTCCTCGGTATTTCATCTCTTTTCTAAATAGATAACATTTCTTAGGGCTCAAGATAAAGTTTGCCATGCGTAATCTTTTTAAAAACCTTTTTAGGTTCTTAAGATGTTCTTCAAAAGATCCGCCTAACACTATCACATCGTCTAGGTACACCAGACATGTTTTCTAAGATAGTCCACGCAGTATCGACTCTATCAAACGTTCAAAAGTAGCAGGAGCATCCCATAATCCAAAAGGTATGATCTTGAACTGCCATAATTCAGTTCGAATTGCAAACGCAATTTTCCCTTTATCGTTTGGCTCCAAGCCTACCTGCCAGTATCCGCTTTTCAAGTCCAAGGTCGAAAACGATTTAGATCCTGATAGATTATCCAAGCTGTCATCAATTCTGGGCAAAGGGTAGCTGTCTTTTTTCTGACATTGTTTAGCCGCCGGTAATCTACACAAAACCTTGTCGGCCCATCCTTTTTCTTGACAAGCACTACCGGCGATGCCCACGGACTATTTGAGGGCCCAATCGCTCCTTGTTTCTCTATGTCTGTTATAATTTTCTCGGCTCCCTTACGTTTTGCCAAAGGAAGCCGCCTGGGATGTTGTCGTATCGGTTACGCATCTCCTGTATTGATCTTGTGTTGTACCACATTCGTCCTTCCTTTCTCACTATTATCTGGTGCAAACACACCTTGATATCGCCCGACCAGTTTTTTTACCTTACCCAGTTGTGTTACGGGCCAATTCAGCACTACGACACCAAGGGACGGATCGGAATCCGTGCGCGGCCTAGCTCTAGCCGGTGAGGGGTGGGTATGATAAAAGTCGTAGGTCGGGATTGCTAAATGCCCTAAGGTGACAATTACAATGGGTCGTAAACTTGGTAGTATGCCAAAAATCGGGAATGACGGCAAAATTAGGTGGGCACCACCTGTAATGTCACTGTGTTAGATATAATCGGGGTCTCGTTACTGGTCGAGCAAACGCCCCTGCACTTGTTATAATAAGAAAATATGAAGGTAAAGAAAACTCACGGTGTAGAATGTACTGATTCACCCTACTCACGCAAATTACTACAACAGAATAATGCACCTGGATTATACTCTTAACTCTATTTACAAACACATGGCTGAAAAGAACACATTAATTAAGTACAGTAAGTAGTAGGGTAGCTAAGCCGGTTTGGCAACAGAGATCCACAGTAAGATATGTATACGCCGATTCGAGAACAATATGAACAGCTAAGCCGCTTTGGGAAACAAAACGTGCAGCAAGATATGTATACGCCGCTTTGAGAACAAAATTGTCTTTGTGTGTAAATTTGTTGCGTCGGGGGGTCGTTAGGTCTTTGGGGTGTGCGTTCGGCGGGGTCGTTAGATTTTTGTCGTGGGGTGGTGCGCGTGCGCTGGGGTGGAGATATTTTCTTAAGAAATTTTTTTAGCAGCGTTCCCGACGTTAAATATTAAATATTAAATTTTAAAAAAATGTTGTTTGTGTAGAAAATGGAGTTCACGTGTTGGTTCGTATTTTTCTGGGGTAGGTTAAGCTAAAAATTAAAACGCCGCGGTGAAGAATTTTTTTAATATTAGACAAACGCGTGCAAGTGGTAAAGAGTGTTTTAGCTCTCCTCATAAGCTGCGTTTTGTACGAAGTAGAAAATAAAATTGAGAAACTATACGAAATGTTATATGATGGAGGTCAAATTTTAAACGTCTGCAGGTAAAATCTTGTAAAAAAGAAGTCGTTCACTTCTCGCAATTTCAATGTCACGATAAAATACTAAGAATTTGCATGCAGTCGAATATAACCTCGTGTTTTTATTTGGTAATATATATGTAAATCACGTCGACATTCGACTTTTAATATAATGTATTTAATTAACATAAGGTGTGTTGCAAAAACATTTCAAGACAGGTATGTCGTATATTACCTTTGGTTACATCATCCCAAATAATTTATACAAGTACACTGAACTTGCTTTTATCAAGGATTTCTTGCTTATGGATTAACTTTTACAACTCAAGGTGTAGCATCAAGGTTTTAACGTCACTCTCAAACTATAGAACGTAATAATAATAGCTTTCCTTAGCACCAATATCATTTAAAAATATGTGTTTCTTTAATATTTATTTATTCATTAAATATTTTGCTCCAAAAATTCGTTTAGTAAACTAAGTAAATCTTCATTTTCTTCTTCTGGAAGTAGCAAATAAAATTAAGAAAATATACGAAATGTTATATGATGGAGGTCAAATTTTAAACGTTTGCAGGTAAAATCTTGTAAAAGAAGTCGTTCACTTCTCGCAATTTCAATGTCACGATAAAATAACAAGAATTCGCAGTCGAATATAACCTCGTGTTTTTTTATTGAAATTATAGCTCTCTGGTAATATATATGCAAATCATTCAACTTTTAATATAATGGATTTAATTAACATAAGGTGTGTTTGCAAAAACATGTTAAGACTATTTCCTTCTTGGTATGCAAATTATACCACCTTTCATAACGATTTATTTGACTCTCAAATAAAAAATTAATTTGATCTTATATCAAGAGGTGTTCTTGCTTACATTTAGCAATTTCAATATATATTTAATATGTGTGTGTATATGTAAAAAACATGTTAAGACAGGTCACTCGTTATTTTATTCATGATTGCATCACCAAAATAATTTATACAACCACACTAAACTCGTACCCGGATCTATATAACCTTTAAATGTATGCAAATAATGTCGTTATTTAAAACGTGGTGAAGAATTTGGATGGGGATGTACTCATTCTCAAATGCGGAATGGTACTCCATAAGGCGTTCTGAACGGAGGCTTTGCACGCATTAGGTGATTGAATACTTCGGAGATTTTTAGGTTAAGCAAAAACATGCACGTGTTGAAGAATCTCCGAGAATTTCAAAAATTATTTTTGTATTAAATATATAATATTAAAAGAAACACACAATATTTTAATGTTTTATTTACAAAAACTTACATTCTTTAATTGTCCCTATCTTTTGTAGGTGGCGGTAGCAGATTCTTATTTGAATAAAATATAGATAAGACTTCCACATTAAGAAAAATGTATCTTAGTTAAATGTACGGGATTTTATTAATTATAGTTTAGTAAAGTGCATGGTAGTTAATGACCTCGAGGTTGTGATATTTATAACAACATACCGATATATGTAAATTATATATGGAAACTGCATAACTTCAAATCATTTTAGCATAATTGCTAATTACCAAAATTCATAATTTCTACTTCCGTTAAAACACATTAAGTAAGTAAGTTTATACATACCGATAATACAATGGTAAAAATTCTTCTACAACACATTAAACAGCTTATTTATATTTGCTACCTTAAACAACTATGCGGAGTGCATATAAATGTCAGAGGAAGATTTCTTATCGTTCCCTTCCAATCTTAAAATTTATATCGTCAATAAAATAATAAACAGATTACTAATAATAGGTCGTCAATGGAACTAAAACAACATATACAAAATGTGTACAAATGAAAAGACCACTTATTAATTAATCATGACTGTAAATTTCTTTAAAGATTTGATATTCATAGGTAGTAACAATGTTGGTGCTATATACATAAACGACTTTTTATGAGCATAGTTTAAATTAAAATAACACCGAAATTTATGTAAATTTAATAGTTCTGGTTTATAGTTGGTTGATTTTCGGAGAATAAATTTTATGAAACTTAGGTTTAAGAAATTAATCATTTTGCAGGTGGGATTAAATAAAAATGTACTACTTTGATGATAAAAACCTATGCAATGCTTTTATGTTTACACAACTATAACATACTTTAAAATTTAATACCTCGATAGTAGAATATAATTTTTTAATTGTATTATTGTAACATAAAGTTTGCATAAAAAATGCAAAATACATATCCGTTAAGAGGAATTTTTCAATATGATACTTACAGATTCGTTAGTAAGTTTTACAATTAAACTTATTTCAAGACATTTTTTGAAACACATTTTACTAGTCTCAAGGAATATGTATGTATGTAGGTATAAAATATACAAATAAAACACTACTTAATGTAAACATTATTCTTTATTAAAATGAATAATTGGTTATATGTACAAACCAGTTTTTGAGTACAATTACATCTGTGGTTGCGCAATTGAATGACGAATGTCGTGTGGTATGCTAGAAACACTTGTGTGAATTGGTGTAATACTTTAATTTATGTAGAGGAGTACACCCTAAGTCTTCTAGGTTAATAACATTTAGGTGTGGAAATTCATTGTAAATTGCCATCATCTCAAGATATACCGTGAAAGTTTCTGCTTAACCATACCTTTTGGTATTTGAAGCGAGCTGATAGACAGTTCCAAGAATATGATGGTATCAGCACATATGTTATTGCAACTCCATTCGATAGGGATAGTTGTAAAACAGCCATTTCTTTAAACACAAAGTTATTATGTGCAATTTTAAACCTTTGAACGTCGTCAACTAATGGACTATTAATTTTAGACTTCACTCACAACACTGGTTGCAGGATTGTAGCGGACCAAACGATCGTGTAGAATGAGGCAGTACGCTGTAGTGTGAGCTTTAAGCGCTTCTTTCATTTGAAATTCTAATCGTACGTCAACCGCTCCCACTTTCACTATTTCGTTTTGATGGGAACAATCGATGACTACAAGTGGAGCGTGCGTTTGAAATTCATTGGGTGTTAATATCGGCTCGCTGATACCCCCGTAGTACGATTGTTGAAACTGTGCATACATCTCATATAGTATAGAATAGCGATTGGTATCGAAATCAATGTTAAGATTATCGTAAGGATACATAGATGAACCCAGATGTAATTTCATATTGGTCAACTTACAGTGGTCGAACTGACTGCGCCCCTTTTGCGTGATGTATCGGTTTGAAAGCAGACAATAACAAAACGTGGTTTCTCCACTTGAGAAGCCGTCTTCACGGCCCAGGTATGCGTGTGTGTTGTATGTAATTCTGGATATTCGTGTAGTTCCCAACTGCGAAAGCTTATGTCCATGGTGGCATTGCATTGAATATGTTTGAGTAGTTTTAAGCGCTCTGCATCTGCAACGGTTATATGTGGAATCCGCCATGATATATGTGTAATAGTAATTTTGATTGACTCTTTGGTATCAGAATTCGATATAGCTGCATCGTCAGCACTACTTCTAATAAGAATAAGCTCCTGTTTGATATTCAAAAGAATTTTTCGGTAGTCCTCCGCAAATCCTAAAACCATGCGCAAGGGAATGCATACGTTGAAATGACCATTAGCATCAACGAGATCAAGCTTATCGATGGGGACCAACCGGCGTTTCTAAAGCGACGACTTTCGCTATAATCGTAGGATAGGAAATTTTTAATAGTCGTAGTTATACCTGGATTACGAACGCGGTCAATAGTCTTTCCACCAAGTTCATAACGAATTTCATCAAATAAAAATAAAACTCCGTTGTTGACAAAATCGGCTGTAGGCGAAACGCCACCATCTGACTTATTCATTGTACCCTCAATATAAATTACGCTGTCCCATGGTAGTGTATAGACATCTTGGTTTTCTATTGGAATCCGTATAACATCGTTCTTCTCATACGTGGTATTGGAGTACGGAGTATGCATATGTTTGTCGGCATTGACGATGGTTGTATCAAATATAGCACGTTGCGTAACATTTAAAATATTACTATCCATTTTAACTATGTAGCACTTTGAGTCCTAATGTTTGCAGAAATTTAACGTTTTCCGGTGTTAATCGGTGCACTGGTGTCTTGTAACTGGTAAAGGTGCTGACAATGCGTCTATTAATAGGTTTTGGTGGTTTATGCTCATAGCGCAAAACCATTGTTTAAAGACGCTTTAGATAAAGTCTAATCGTGATGGTTTCCCGACGAAAAGTGATGAGATTACCGTTTTGGTCAACTATTTTAACAATGATGCGATCGATGATTCGTGTATTAAGTGGCATATAGGTGACGTTTACGGGGTTTTCAATAATCTTGTACCCTGCAGCAACTGCAGGAAAGAATTGATGCAAAATGTGTACAGGTTTGCTATTCCGATACGATCCGACCACAAGATTACATTCAATACATATTGAATTGATTGGAAAGACTTGTGCCGGATGATCCGAAATAGCAGTAGTGAGAGCTGGTAGTTTACGTTTCTCAAAACCCAGCAACGAAGCAAGTGAATTTGGTTGTGTAAAATCCACTATACCTGATGCTTTGATTTCTGTATGTAAACTGTTATTATTGGCTCGAATATCAATAAGATAACGTTTGGATGAAGTGCGTTCACGGGGATCGTTCAGATTACGTCGTACGAACTTATTAATATCTGCCACTTCATAAGTTTCTTCTGGTAAAGTAAGCACGATGTCATCAATGTAAAATTTATTGTTCGCTTCCGTTACATTGGGAATTGAAAATATGTATCAAAGTTTGTAAGACCAATAACGTATTCATGGTCATCATCGAGAACAATTGGTGGGTTGATGATTGCGGTGAGCGTAGATTCAGTTCCAGTTAAAGTAAATGTGTACATGTTCGGTGGTTGACGATAAACTAACAACTAGTCGTATTCGTAGTTGGGATGGGGTAATAAAAAGCAAATTCCTGAAACACTTGCAATATATGGTTTTAATTAAACACTTTTATACAAAACAGTTAAAAATACACTAAAATCAAATAATATATAACGTTGTTAGAAACTTAACGGAGGACTATTTTGCAGTAAAAATTTCAATACGAAGTGTCCACAGGTAACAGTGTTAAGCGGTTGAAATTGTTCATAATTATAATAGAGAGTGCATGGTCCTGATGAGGTTAAGTATTTGACAAGTTCCCTCGGAGGTCGTAGATTACCAATGCTATCATAATAGACTGCCCTTGAACCATCTTTTTTGTACGCGGTCCAATGAGTTCCCACACCACGTGTAGTATCATGATTAAGAATACCACATTCTCGCCAACGAATTGTGTTTGGAAGTGAATTGCGCATGAATATTCCACGAAAGTGGGATATTGGTAAACGTTTTATGTATTTGTTCAAGTCAACATTGATCAACGCTCGCATAGGTAGGTTTAACGAATGCGTTGAGTTTTTTTTTTTCGTTGTCTTTGTTTATGCAAACCTTGCCCGTGTGTAAGAAAAGGCTTTAGGTACAGTCCATGTCCACGGCGATAAGGTTTCAAATAGAGACCCTTTCCAAGTGTCACTGCCTCTTGTCGTTTCGCTTCATCTAATTGTTGTTGTCCAAGTTTAGCATCGTTGACAGCTTTTGCAATCCCAGCTGCTCCACCCGACAACGCTCCAATTGCGGAAAGGGCTGCAAAATAGGTATCAAAGGTAGGAAACCACCAGTTTTGGGTACAGGGATTACACGTGGGATGCCACGAATTTCATCTGTTATATCTTTAATCGGTGCCACTGCAAGTTTAGCAGTTTTAATAAGGTCGGTCGGACGAACGTTTTTAATGCGTTCCCAAATGGTGCGAATTAAACGCCTGAATGGTATACCACTTCCTGTACGTAGACGCTGACCACGTCGTTTTCCTTTACACCTTATCGTTTTCTTGCGACAACCCATACCAAATTTAACTTTGGCATTCATTGCAGAACCAACAGCAAACGCAGCAAGTTTTTCACCTAACGAAGCGTCGGGTGCAGTACGACGTTTTGTGCTGTTTCGGCAAGACGTCGATCAGCTTGGTGTCGGGTTGTTAAGTCTGTAGAAAGATCGTAGGCGATGTCGTGTAGGTTTGCAGGCTTCGTCTAAGGGATTACGACCTATATCACCACGCTCGAGGCGTTTCTAAAGCTTAGTACCCGGTCCACAGAAGCGATATCCTGGTAAATGTAATTCTACCGGTAAACGATTGATAGCACTATTGAGTAACCCGTAGCCACGATAGGATTTCATTAATCTTGTCAGTCGAAAGGTTTAAAGGAGACTGGTCATGCGTGTAGAATTACTCGCTTAAATGCTTACCATACTGCAATTACGTTTTAGTATATGGATAGAATGCGTCTGGTAAAGCAACAATTGGCGTTGCCAATTACGGACCACAACTGCAGCAACAACACTAACGTGCAAAAGCATGGACTACTATTACCATCAACAATACGGTGTATCATTACAGGTCCATCCAATTGTGGTAAAACTAATATAGTCATCGGTCTCTTGAAACATCCGAATGGTGTACGCTTTGAAAACGTTTATCTCTACTCAAAATCCTTGTATCAACCAAAGTATCAGTACCTAGAGAGGTTATTACAACCAATAAAAGAAATAGGATATTTTGCGTTTAACAAATGGGATGCAATTGTTACTCCAGCGGATGCAAAACCTAA
This sequence comes from Platerodrilus igneus, assembly GCA_036346225.1. Taxonomy (NCBI): domain Eukaryota; kingdom Metazoa; phylum Arthropoda; class Insecta; order Coleoptera; family Lycidae; genus Platerodrilus; species Platerodrilus igneus. The sequence goes on along the minus strand of JARFIW010001670.1, from coordinate 9,804,940 downwards.
TTCGATATTTATTTTCGATGACGTGTCGTGCGATAAACAAAATGTAATGCGAGAATATTTTTCTTTAGGTCGACATAAGGCCATTGATTGTTTTTACCTATGTCAGACCTATTCCAAAATACCTAAACAATTGATTAGAGACAATGCTAATGTCCTAGTGCTATTCAAACAAGACGAACTCAATTTAAAACACGTATACGCTGACCATGTAAACACGGATATGTCGCTTAACCGGTTTAAAGAATTGTGCGGCTTATGCTGGCGAGATCGGTATGGGTTTCTGGTAATCAATAAAGATGGCGATTTGCAGAACGGTCGCTACCGAAAAGGTTTTGACACCTATATATACTTATAAAGCACATAAATAGCATATCACTTCCTACCCGTTTCTAGACGATGGCAGACGACGTGAAAACCAAACGAGAACTCATAAAAGTACGAAAGGCAGTCAAGAGGAAATTACAAGCGCTAAAAGCAGGTGTGGTTGAAAAGGAGCTTGCATTAAGTAAAGTCTATGCACCTATTACAAAACGTTTACAAACACTTCAGACCGGTCTGCTGAAAGATATTAAACAGGAGTCCAAGATCGAAAGCCAGCACTGGTTACCACAACAACATGACGTACAATCTACTCCTAAAGACGCCCTAAATTTCTCGATCAGGTGCGCAGTTCCACACCAATCGTCGCACCACCAATAGAGGAGGCATGGGAACACAATCCTCATAGCCCAGTCCAGTCTGTGGAGTCCACTTTCGAAGAATCGGAGAGTAGCGGCAACACTCCAGAGACCCATACAGAGTACGAACGGTACCTAAACAGCGAAGAACATCAGACCTACTTACAACGATTCTTACCATCGGTAAGATACTATGTCGATAATCTGTTTTCCAACTTTACTGGTATTTATAACAATGACACGGAGCACTTGCGCAGGGATAAAGTACGTTTTAATCCGGAGACAGGAAAATTAATGATTGGTGATTCGGACATTATCTTCGGGATTGGTGAAAAGGTGTGTAGAACGATTTTGCTACAACGGTAGCAAAGGGTTGTACGAGCAACTGTTCCTTCTCAATCCTTTGGGTAAATTCTCACTTAAAGAAATTAACGATTATGCGGACATTAAAAAAAGAAGTAATGCAATGTATAGCTTACGACAGCAAACTATATACCCGAGTGGTCGTAGTCTACTCATGGATTATAACGAGAAGCCACTAGAGTATGTATACTTTGATGATCCCAACGAACTGTGCGAACGGCTCAAGCTTCTGGTCGCCTCGCAAGATGCAGGTAACACCGGTCACACAAACGAAATTACATCGATTATGGAAGAATTACGCGAATTGCGTATAATAGCGTAGATTGTGCGACTTGTTATTCATTATCACGATGGTTATCGACAAGTTTGGGCATGCGTCTGACTGTGCTTCATATATTTCTTATGATGATTACTACGATTTTGACAACATGAGATTAGCGCGCGTCGCTACACCACAAGAAGATGATGATGCAGTCACGAAAGCGTACTTAGAATCGCGGTTAGCAACGCTACACCAGCAAGAGGGCGAACCAACGCTTGGAAGTGGTTCCACTATTCAGCAGTATATAGACACGCTTGTGAAGGAGACAACAAACAGTATGATAACACAATTCTCGAGCGAGTATGTTACAAGATCAGACTTTAACCATTTTGAAGAGATGATGCGTAACCTTGTTCCAGCCACTGTGAACGCTAATGTTGCACAAATCGTAACCAAACGGATAGATGATTCTATGAATAGCATATATAAGACATTAGACGCTGCTATTCAACAAGTGAAAGCACAATTTAGAATAGACATTGCACGAATTCAAGCAGATATTCAACAGTTGCAAGAGAAACTTAAAAACGCACGCATATAGCCGTCAACCATACACACACACACACACACACACACACATATTAGCAATATGTCTGTAAAGGAGCAAATCGTCCACGAGTTACATAAGCCTGCTCGCATTAACTTTCCTAGAAGACATGTAATCACAAAAGGATTAAACGAGCTGTTTCAAGCCGATTTGGTGGAAATGATCCCATATGCAAAGATGAATAAAGGATTTAGATACATTCTAGTTGTTATCGATGTATTTTCTAAATACTTATGGGCCGTACCGGTTAAGCGCAAGACGGGTAAGGCTGTTTCAAACGCTTTTCAATCAATTTTCAACAAAGAACATCGTATTCCACGGTACATTCAAACGGATTTGGGAAAAGAATTTTATAATTCAACATTTAAGGCTTTAATGGAAAAATATGAGATTACACATTATAGTGTGTACAGCAATAAAAAAGCTTGCGTAGTAGAACGCGTTAATCGTACCTTAAAGTCAAAAATGTGGAAACAATTTAGTTTGAATGGTTCGTATCGATGGCTGAATATACTATCCTCACTCGTGACTGCATATAACAACACCAAACATCGAACAATCGGCATGCGACCTGTAGATGTGTCAAAACGCAATGAACGCAAACTTTTCAATACAGTGTACAGTACGATCAAAACAGTTAACTTAAAGAGTAAAAATTTTCTGTTGGGGATCATGTTCGCATTAGTAAACATAGAGGTCAATTTACCAAGGATACACACCAAATTGGTCTAACGAAATTTTACGGTGTACAAAGTGCATTTGACTAATCCTTTAACGTACCTATTGCGCGATAGTCGAGGACAACCAATATTAGGCGGCTTCTATGCAGAAGAACTTCAACGAACACACTATCCGGATGTATATTTAGTGGAAAAAGTATTGAAGAGAGTTAAAAATCAAGTATATGTGAAATGGTTAAATTTAGATTCTAGCCATAATAGTTGGATATCCAAAATCATATTTTGTAGATTTTCTGTTACGTGTTTGCTTACCATCATATGTCATTCATCAATAAAAATTTTTACTGTTATATGATTTATTATAGCGACACACACACACACACGCACACAAATTACATCTATGTACTACTAATTACTACACTAGTTCTACGTCAAGAAAGTTGTTTATAATTCCTCATGCCCGAAGCGCAAAACGTTGATGTAGGTTGATTTTCGCTGTTTTGGTTGAACTTGAGTATTTCGATGTCCGTGAATATGTGTAAATAACAAGCAGGTAAAACACATTACCTTCTCAGCTAACAATTTCTGCCCGTACTTGACTAACACTCGAGGTATATATATTTATTGTAAAGGTATGCGACACGTACAATAGCATCCTCCATTATATCTAATAAGTGCTATCTATAGCGCATCAGGTAGGATTACCAAGATGGCATGATTTACATACAAAAATAGTATTAAACTAAAACAATAACTTTAATAGCATATACACTTTTTTATAATCATCTATACTATTTGATGGCCATTTTCCCGAATCCGGACCACACGTCCATCCTGGTTGCTGTTTTGAGCCCTCCATTGCCAAATTCTTGAGGAGCCAGTTATACGTTGTTCTATGAGGGCCAACTACATTAGGTTGGTACTTATAATTTACCTTATACTTTAAAATTAACTTCAATACTTTTTTTAATACCATAGGTTGTGCGAAATATACAACATCTACAATCATATCGTCAATCGCTGTGACCAGTGATTTATAGTTGCATTTTATATTTATGATAGGATATGCCTTCGTACTCAATACAGCTCGGTTGGTTAGTAATTCTTCAAGGAAATATACATCGCTCAAACTATAATTACTCTCTATTGCGTCTAGTACACCGCGCACCTGATGACATTTTAACTCTGTTTTGCCGTTGCAAGCATCAATGAAGTTTGATACAAATTGATCGCACCTACTCTGTTGATTAAACAGCATGTCCATTACATCAATGGATGTATCATTGGTCAGCGTTAGCCATTTGAAGGCTTTAAAGGGAACATGAACACCTACTTTGAACAGTATACGTTTGATTTTGTCTACATCATTCAATACTATGGCATGTTTCAGATGTTGGTGTAAAATGCGTTGTTCACTCTCGAACAAATCGTACAGTACATTGTCCATGTTAACTTGAAAACTTCGCACCACTATCGTCACTATCGTTGTTGTTCCACTCACTGCGAGATCTATCCAAGTACCTAGCTTTTATGGCACATTCATCAAAATAGGTAATGCTAAAGTGTTGTGATACTGAGCATCACCTAGTTATTCGTCTGATAAACCCCCCACTAGTTTTTGTAACAGCATTAACAAATCAACAACCTCGAGATGATCTCTGGCAAGGCGACTCTGTTGAATTTGAGCAATATATTTAAGGAAAATCCCATTAGAGGTGTGTTGGTGGTGATAGATTGTTATTCAAATTATCTATGGGAATATCCTTCACTTTTAACGAAGGATTCATGCCCGGTAAATTGCAAATTAATCAAAAGAGCATAACGTTAATCATTACTCTACATACAGCACAAAAAGCTGTCATAGCCATGCGAGAAATATGTTGCCTGATAAATACTCCTGTATGATTGTTGTGGTTTTGACAATTTTACAACGATCCTAGGTCATGGATCGAAACGTAAAGAAAGATGATTTTAAAAACTATGAGTGTTTTAATTCCCAACGAAGATTAAGAAAAAGGTTGCCTGATGTCGCTAAATCTATATATATATATATACCAATGTTTAATACCTTGAAAGTAATAGGAAAATAAAATTTAAAGTTGTCAACCATGTTCGGGTGGTAATGTTGATTCGGTCATTGATACCTACTGCAAGTTAAAACAAGTCGTATACAATGATAAAAGTTTTTGAAACTAACTAAATGTGATCTTGAATACATGCTTTGTAAAAGCGATATAGTTCAGATTCTGCTACGATTCTTCAACAGACGGCGATAACAATAAAAACTCTGTTTAAATTAATTTTAATAACGACTTAACATTGCGTAATTCTATTAAAATGATTTGAAATATAACGAGAATAACTTATTGAATTAAAGTAGGTTATTTATAAGCACTAAATTCTACAATAATTAAAACGAGTTTGAAAATAAAATGTATTGACAATGTAGCTATACTTGTAATTTATTCTGCCAGGATCAACAAAATATAATGCAAAATAGTTGTTTTAGTTATAAACCAGAACCATATAATTTACATATGGGGATATGTTGTCATAATTATACTATAAATAGCACAATCGCCGATGTCATTAACTACCATGCACTTTACTGAACGCGGTTGTTAAAGGGCGTTATATGAACGTTTTTGCAAAGAAATAAGTAATATTTATCTCAGTTTGCGAGATGTTGAAATGTTTAGATCCGTAAGTTATGCATATCTTTTAGAAAACATATTTGCTTTTATGAACAAATTTTTGCTTTACATTCCTTAACTTTAATAATTTCCCTAATCATGTTTACAGAGTCTTTTAAATAATAATATCCTTTGAACATACTATCATCTGGAATACAAATTTTGTTATACCTATATCTAGTACTAATAATAATTAGTGTCTCTAGCACTGTAAAATTTAACTAGAATAATTAATTCACAATCTTTTATAGTGTTTAATTAAATCGGTCTTTTAACAACAAAAGAGGTATTTTGCACATTGCAAATTATTATTACCATGCTTGTAGCAATAAATATTACATAATAAATTGCTGGTTATTCACCTAACAATAAAATTTTACACTAAGAAGATATAATTGGTGTATGCTGGGTTGCCTGCCATAGATATGCATATATTTTTTAGAATTCAATTAAATTTAAGTACACGTAGATAAATGTGTGAAAGTTACTTTACATTTCAGTATTCAGCTGTATTGTAAATAGTTACTGATATTGTATTGAAAAACGACACCCAGTATTGTCAGCTGTGTAAAAATGTTTTGTTTCGGCAGTGAATCAATCAAACTGTATGAAAATATATGAACTCATTAGCATGTAATTAAAATAAGCTGGTAAGTGAAACTAATATAAATAAAACATTCAAATTTTGTGTGTTTGTTTTAAAATTATATATTTAATACAAAATATTTTTTAAAAATCTCGGGGATTCTTCAGCACGTGCACGTTTTTGCTTAACCTAAAATCTCCGAAGTATTCAATCACCTAATGCGTGCAAAACCTCCGTTCAGAACGCCTTATGGAGTACCATTCCGCATTTGAGAATGAGTACATCCCCATCCAAATTCTTCACCACGTTTTAAATAACGACATTATTTGCATACATTTAAAGGTTATATGGATCCGGGTACGAGTTCAGTGTGGTTGTATAAATTATTTTGGTGGTGCAATCATGAATAAAATAACGAGTGACCTGTCTTAACATGTTTTTGCACACACACCAATATTTTAAATTAAAACCATTATAAAATACGAGTCGAATAATTTCTCCTATTCTTTTGATATTTAATACAAAAATAATGGGGCAGAGCCCCGTTTAGGCACGTTTAGAAGCTCCTTCCCCACCATTCATCATTTTGAAAGTGATTATGTTATCCACCACATTTCCTATTTTTGCTTAACCTAAAATCTCTCTTTAATTAACTAAAGCAACGAGAATAAAAACAATGACGAAGCTCTAAAGATCACCGCTAAATTCTTCACTACATGCACGTTTTTGCATAACCTATAAATTTTTTATCACGTTTGTGCAATTAAACGAGTTATATATATATACAATGTCTAATACGTCATCTACATACAATCACCAAACCGCTAAAAGTAAAAGAATTTTTATTACCACATAAATTAAATGTATAATTACATTTAAATATTTAAATATATTCAAATTGCTAAAATGTAAGCAAGAACACCTCTTGATATAAGATCAAATTAATTTTTTTATTTGAGAGTCAAATAAATCGTTATGAAAGGTGGTATAATTTGCATACCAAGAAGGAAATAGTCTTAACATGTTTTTGCAAACACACCTTATGTTAATTAAATCCATTATATTAAAAGTTGAATGATTTGCATATATATTACCAGAGAGCTATAATTTCAATAAAAAAAACACGAGGTTATATTCGACTGCGAATTCTTGTTATTTTATCGTGACATTGAAATTGCGAGAAGTGAACGACTTCTTTTTTACAAGATTTTACCTGCAAACGTTTAAAATTTGACCTCCATCATATAACATTTTGTATATTTCCTAATTTTATTTGCTACTTCGTACAAAACGCAGCTTATGAGGAGAGCTAAAGCACTCTTTACCACATGCACGCGTTTGCCTAATATTAAAAAAATCTTCACCGCGGCGTTTTAATTTTTAGCTTAACCTACCCCAGAAAAATACGAACCAACACGTGAACTCCATTTTCTACACACACAACATTTTTTTAAAATTTAATATTTAATATTTAACGTCGGGAACGCTGCTAAAAAAATTTCTTAAGAAAATATCTCCACCCCAGCGCACGCGCACCACCCCACGACAAAAATCTAACGACCCCGCCGAACGCACACCCCAAAGACCCAACGACCCCCCGACGCAACAAATTTACACACAAAGACAATTTTGTTCTCAAAGCGGCGTATACATATCTTGCTGCACGTTTTGTTTCCCAAAGCGGCTTAGCTGTTCATATTGTTCTCGAATCGGCGTATACATATCTTGCTGTGGATCTCTGTTGCCAAACCGGCTTAGCTACCCTACTGTAAGTAACATAAACAAAGGTGTATATAAGCAAATGTAGGTACGGCGTATATTGAGTACGCCACAACTACGATCAAATTAATTATGATAACTAACCAAAAGTAACAACTAGGTGTAAGTTCGCACTGGCCAGGGCTACCAAAGATATACTTGTGAGTACAATTATTTCTAAGATGGGGTAGGGTTGAATGCACCTGGGCCTCACGGCAGTACGGGTTCTTAGGTTTGACGACCAAAAGAGTGTAGACTATAGCCCGAAATATCACGCGTGTTACACCGGGTGCATGCAAACCTCCGGTAACAATGTGGACGGTAGACGTAAGTCTACTTGAACTATCTAGGCGTTACAACTGGTACAGTCTTACGTTACGAAACAAGTTGTACAATTTGGAAAAGTATCGCAGCTTTAAAATTTTACGGACAAATAGATATACAATGCGCACACAAGCGGCTTCCTGTTTTACACTGTTGACTACAGTGAAAGTAGGGTAAATACGGGGCGAAACACACTATCTACTTTTAGCTTCACTGACGGTAGATGCAAAAGAACATTCTATAGTTCAGGGTAAAATATCCCAATACCAGCATGCGAACTAGTTTAGTCACTTAGTAACTACTACAGTGCAACGCTTACCTTGAAGGGTTTGTGGGGTGAATCAGATCACTATAGACACAGCGAGGAGAGTGGGTGTCGGTATAATGCAACAGCCCAACTAACTTTATCATAGGTGTGTGTTAATTCATCAGGTTCCCGACTAAATCGGTTGATTACAGCGTACGGCAAATGTAATCTGAGGTCACTTTTCTTTCATCCAAATAAACTCCCACTATGAATTGGCATCTTATAGGCATAACAATGACGGTATATAACATCGGATGTTAGAGTGGACCTACAAAAGATTAATTAAAACACACCCCAAACGTAAAACGCGACTCGACACTTTTTAATAAATTTGACAATCCTCTCCTGTCACTTTCTAGCCTTCTTCGCAATTCTGAAAAAGTGTACAGTTTACTTGACTGTCCTTTATCACAAATTGGCATGTTTAATATGCTCGCTAAAGTAAACTATACAATACTAAACGTTGAATTAAACCAAACGTTACAGTTGGTCGCCGTTTAATACTTGACACGAAGGTAATAACATATCCAGTAGTTTCGGTGAGCAACCGTTGGCTGGTTTATCTTTTGTGTCGTCAACACAACGTTTAATATGGCATACTGGAATGCAACTTCCCACAATCATGTTTTAGATGTTTAGTATACAGTTTATTTAATAGGATGAACTTTTTACTATAATTGGTTTACGAAATTTCTATTGCAATACTGTCTTTTGTAATATACTTTGCGAGCATTTGCAGAACCGTTATTGGAATCTATATAACTCTTGAAGTCAAATTAATTCTTATAAACTTGTGTACTATTAAGGCAGGCTTTACTTGGGTTGCAAATTCGTTATTTGTTTTAATTGTAGAAAGTCTGCTGCAGTCATGTTTTACTCTAGTAGTAGTGGGTATATTTCCTGTTCTAAAACCAAACTGACAAAGCCAGATATGATATATAAGATATATTAAATGTGTGGTACTACAAAAACGTATTATTCTGTAAACTCAAATTTATCGTAATATGATAGTTATTTGCGCTCATGTATGGGCGCAATAAACCCAGTCAATAAAGCAATACTAAAAATCGGTAAATATTGTAAAAAACTTTATTCTTAAATTTATTGATATTGTTTCAATATTTCGTGTAACTTTACTGTTTATATGTATTTTTGCCATTTTTTATTTTATACATAATTGAATTCCAATATATTATACGTTTCTACTCCGCTCACAAATTTTTACAAACAACCACGTATGTATGAAATTGAATGCACCCTTAATGGTTAACATATCGAATTTTGGAATGTTCTTTATTTGTTGCTTGGTGCTATGTACGCATGCGTAAATATTGGCTGTTCAATTGTCAAGTGATTGAATTTTACAGATATGTAGTGTTTGAAATACCTTTTGTTGAATATCTTTTAAAATAAAATGATAAAATGAATACTGTATTCTCTAGTCTTATTCTGGTGTTAGTATTACTAAAAGTGAGCGTAAAAACAAATCTTGTACTCCATGACAGCAGCAATGGTGTGTGCTCCAAAGACTTTTGTTGTAGTACATTATTTTGTTTAAATAAACATTGGTAACTTGTTTGAAACACATTTTGTTTTTTGTGCAGTCAATAAGTTTTGCTTTAATTTTATTTTATTTTAAATTTTTACGGCTTTGATAGTTTCCTTATGCTTGCTTTGTTAAAATTTATTTCATTTTAGAAATTTTTTCCAATGCATTGGAGGGTTATTCTACCAACAATGTCCCAGATTTACAAGTGGTAATAGTGAAATGGTTATTTTTAAGTATTATTTTAACTTGGTGTATTTTAGGACATCTCCTCGGCTAGTGGAATGTAAGTAACAAATTTGTTTTCTTATAGGCAAACCTAGGTTTTGGAGTCTGATAGCTATGTAATATTAGGGTATGCATGTTTATAGTCAAGATCTTAAAATGAATTTGATATCTGTAAAAAGGAGCCATCATTACAATTATATATTTTATGTTGCTACAGTTTCTTAGAGTTTCTGTTGAGCTGTGTGTAAATCTAGCATTATTGTGAAGTAGTAAACTAGAGAAACTAAGGGATTTAAAAGGAGAGCATAGAAATATGATGAATGCTTTTGATAAAAGAAGACAACAGACCAATAGTTTTACATGAATGAATGACTGCTGTATATATTGTTAATGTCATAATTTTTAATCAGATTCTTGTCAAAGCACTTAATATGATAAAGAATCCATTCGAAGTGATTTCAAAAATGGACTAAGTGGGAAAAAAAGAAAGTAAAAAAATAGTGCTATTGGATTGACATGTCAGAAGTTCTAATTACTTTTAAGGAAATGGGAATATGCAAAGCATCTGTTTTTATTATTTTGCATGAACATTTGAGAAAGAATACAGTAGTATATACTTCCTAGAGTCTGAAACCCCTGACCCATGAACAACATTTTTGAAGAAAACTTATTAGTTTTAGCTGGTAACTATGAGTTACATCCAAAATTGTAAAACATGAAGAAATATAGGTGTTTCACTAGGATACCACAACGAAACATAATTCAGTGTAATTGATGCAAAAAGGAACATCGCTCAAAAAGCAGTCATCTGCAGGAAAACTAATGGCAACAGCTTTTGAAATATCGAGAGCATTCTTTGAATTGAGTATATGCAGAAAGTAAACTACAATTATAGCAACTGCCAGCAAAGAGACAAAAAATTTTAAAAGTTGCAATGCCTACCGAATACACTAATTTGGCCCAATAAGTTTTATTGCTGCAGAGCAATTGCCGAATGAAGTTCGTGCAAAAATAACACCTACAGTTTTGTTAACATCTTAGTGTCGTAATCTAATTCTGCCAGACTATTACCTTTTTCCAAATCAGAAGAAGCACGTACGAGAGCATCAATTTTCTTCAGAAGAAAAGTAAAAGATTTTGTTTCCAAGTTTTTTGGGGAACTAGAGAAAGAATTTTAAGGAATCGCTTTATTGGAAAAACGCTGGACTATGCATGCAACTGGTAAGGTCAAGTTGAAAAATAAAATTTTGTTTTATCTTAAATCTGTACTTTTCTGGTTAGGTAAATTTTTTTGAAACGTCCCTTAAATAAACTATTGTTTTTTTATATTGACTGTACATATATTTTTGACAACCATATTTTGTGAAATTTAATTAATCTACAACTCATAAGTATAACTCTTGGGTAAAAAGGCTTTGGTTTGTTTCTCTAACATAGTACTCTGGTAAAATAAAAGATTGACAAATTTTTTTCCAATAATAATGCTCTCTTTCCTATGAAACGTTAAACCATATGTCTAAATTTAATTCTAAATTTACGCTTGCCTTTAGTTATGCATATGTACCTGGCTAATCAGATTAGCTAATGCGACAGAAATAGTCCAACATAAAATAACTAAAATAATTAACAGTAAATTAATATGTCATTATCATAAATTGTTGCAGAATTGTAGGTATTGGGGTAGTATTTGATTGCTAGCAGTTTACTTTAAATATTACAATATATTACAGTCAAAAAATCAATCAATGTCAAATTTGAAGTTTCAAACAAGTAGGCTGTTGCACTTATAGGGACAGTTAGACTTGCATTGTTAAGGAAACCTTTAAAGTAATCAAATATGTCGATTTAATTCTGCGAGTGGTTACTTATTTGCACATATCCGGAAAAAAGTACAAATTTTTTTCAGGGAAAAAAGTAAATTCTTAAAAAGTGACATTTTGTTACCTGCAACAAACATTAAATGTCAAATTTTTTCCCCTCATAGAAAAAATACATTTTTCCATCACTATCTTGTACTTACTTATACTAGGGCTACTAGATCCATAGTTAAATGTTTCCTGTTAACACCACTGAACCAGTTGTTGCTGGAGTAACTTGCTAAACAATTTGAAATAAATAAATTTGTATTTTTAAAAGTTAAAACTTGCATTATCACGAAATGTACAAATGCCTATGTAGTATGCGTAACCGTTCAGTTGAACTGAATTGCGTGAACTTGTATGTCAAAGACAATAATGACGTCGGAAAGATATGTAAAATGTGTATGAGCCATTATTTGAAGAGAGTGTTTCAGTGGGCAAATGAGATTGATTGATTTACCTGGGAGAAAGTGATGTTTTGGAAGTAGAGATTGATGGCATGAATGACAATGATTTCCAAATATATTGTGATAAAAACTCAGAAACCTGTAGTTATGATGACGATAGTGATGTTGAATGAAGAAAATATTAGCGACAGTGATAACTCGAGTTTGAATCCTACATTTACGAATTTGTATATTTCTGCAAGCGGTGAAGAATCGAAAATAGAGCCTCCAACGTGTTCTAAAAGTAGTTAAATTACTTTTAGATTACATTTAAGGAACAGTATTTAAAATTACTTTTGTGGGTAACTACTTTTAATAAAAAGTAGTTTGAATAAAACTACTTTAAGTGTGTTGTGTCTTGAGCACATAGTGATGAATAAACATAAAATCAGTGCCACACATTTATTATAATTAAATAAATAACATTCTTGAAGGCAACATAAATTATAGTCTAGCCGAATGAAATGACATAATTAGGCATAATTCTAACTAGCCCCTCCGCCAAACCTAAGTGTTACTAAAAACCAAACTAAAAATAACTAGATGGAACACATAATAGTAAATGTATCACAACACAACACCTTAAAGTGACTATACCTTTTGAAATACACTAAATAATAAGAATGATTAACAATTGCAAAAAGAACATGCATATTATGATTCTAGTATGAATAGGTACCTATGCCGATGTGTATCTGTAGATGAATATTTGAGCGAATTATGTTCCAGAACTTGAACAACTTGTAGTAACAATGTGATCGGGCGATATTTCTGTTTCTGGTGGGTTGTTTTCATTCGATACGGTTTGCTGAGAAGGGTGTGAAACCATAGAACCAGATCGAGTACCAGGACTACTAGGAATTTCGAAAATTGCAGGATTTCTAAGGGAACAGGCGAGTTTAAACATTTATTCGACTCTTGGCTAGAAACGACATAAGAATCAGGATCAGTAACGTTTGACTTGATTAGTTGATCAATGTGTCTTTGTCACACTATTTGTTCATTGTCTTCAGGCGTTACCGAATAGGTAATTGGACCAAGTTTCTCAATGACTTTAGACCTTAGCCATCTTCCCCATATCTGTAATTGCAAGCTAACACTAGATCGTTAATGTTCAGCTCTCTGAGATTAGTAGTAGTTTTATTTTTTGTTTCAATATGTGGATATAGTAGGTCTAACTTATACCTCAATGATCAACTAAACATAGATGCTGGTGATTGGTTATTGATACGCGTAGCATTTCTATATTGAAATAGAATTTTAAAAATGGTAAAATCTAAATGAAAGTTTTTTTTTATCACTAGAAATTTTAAGTTTATGCTTAAAATATTTCACAGAGTTTCCTCTGAAGATGGTACATCGTGGTTAAAATAGAAGATATTTCGAAACTTGCAGGACATTTTAAAACTCACTAGAATCAAAAGAGGGTCCATTATCACTGACGATAATTTTTGGGAGACCAAAGCTACAAGCACAGATAGTAGAGCCATAATAGTTGCTTCTGCTGCAGTACTAGAAACACGTATGACTTCAATCCATTTAGAATGTGCATTGGTAATTACTAAGTAAATTCTATTCTTGAAAGGACCCAGGTGATCTAGGTGCAGGCATGCCCAAACTGTGATTGAGAGAGTCCTACATGACCCGGTAGCCTTAGTGGGTTCAAATCTTTGTCTGACATGATCTACATGAATTCGAATTTCCTATATATATGCATGAAAATATTAGGTCACCAGATTTTAAGAACGGGTTAAAGACTTCATTTTCACCATATTTAAATGATCTTCGTGTAGTGTGTCCAAAACTGAAGCTCTGCAAGAACTAGGTATTAGTAAACGATAACCCCCAGAATACACATTCAGGCTAATAAAGTTGGCATGCATTCAGTAAACATTATGGAATTCAATAGGTACAGTAGTATTATTATCTCATGGCGGGTGACCTTGAAAAAACCTGCACGAGGAGGAGCTATATTAATAATCAAAATAAAAAAGTGAGACTAGAAAACATCGACTGCTTGCACGTCCAGTGTTGCCAGAGCAAAAATTGTCAAGCAACCAAGGAATGTGTTTTAAATAGTTTTATGTTGATTTTTGCTCTTCTATAAAAATGATATGAGCTTATTGTTAGATGTGATACCCCAGATTATTGATTGATTGGATCAGTGTACACAAGATATTTTATCACTTATAGTCACTAGTAGAACAAAAACAATTTGTTTACACAATGACACTCATGGTGTTGTAACTAACAAAAACAAAATAAAAACAATTTTTAATTAATACCAAAAGGTTTTTATATCATTTGTTATATTAATATTATTATAAATTGCATATATCTCGTGCTTTATTTTAATGGATCATAGAATCAACAATTCAGTGCTGTAGAATTGAAGGAAGAGGAATAGTTATAGTATGAAAAGAAAGGTAATTAAGGTTTGCATTTTGTCAGGTTATATATTTTTTACGCACTTTATCGATAATCTAGCTATAAAATAATTCCTTGAATAATTAATAATCTTAACCTTTCTGACTAAACAAAAGCAATATTGCTTATACGACGGAAGTTAGATATACTACACCGGCCTGATCAGGTGCTGTTGATATTATAATCATAGATTATTTAAATCGTCAAGCCTGCATAATGTCGTCGAATGCGGAATTCAGATCCGATCGAGTAGTACAATCCACTTGTTTTAATGGATTGACTGGAGATGCTGCATCGGATCGAAAACTGGTTTATGTCGCCAAACTGAAGCGGATTAACACGATCGGATAGATGCGCCGAGATAAATACAGTCAATAAGAATCCCTTTTGGAGACAAAGAATGGACATGCTTAACAGAATTGATTATGATTGGATTAAAATGTAAAATGATTCAATCACTTTGAAAGCCAATCATTGATTGTTTCAGCTTTAAAAGTGATCGATTGTCACAGCACTACTGAACATAATTTGATATAAAAACTGCTTCCCTCCTTAAGCAAGTTTTATTTCAACACCTCAGTAATAAACAATAATGTACAAACAAATGTATTTATGACACATATTTTCTACAACGCTAAATAAAGACCATCATTCAACTATTTTACATAAATTATATTTTAAATGGGTTCACATCCTAAACTTTCATCCCCATCATCAGACTCATCGCCTGAGGATAAGTATCCATCTGAATTATCGCTATTATCATCAATCCGTATAATTAGGTCTTGAACATCGTCTATTAAAGTTTCTCGTTCCATATTTCAATTTTCTCTACGTGCAGACATACTTTAGTCCACTCGTTGATTCCAATATTTTTTATATGTTCTTCTGCCAACTTCCATACATCATCTATTTTGAAGGTTACATTACATGCAGCGACACGGTTTGAAGTAACGCCCAAATCATCTCGATAGGATTTAGTTCTGGGTGATATGGAGGTAAACGCAATACTACATGACCATGTTCTGCCAGTAGCTGGTGAATTACAAACAGCTGATGAACAGGTTTATGTGCCTTAATTTTGGAATATAATTCAGGCTTGGTTTCCTTACATTCAAAGAGGATATTTTGTTCCTTCAACCATTTCTGCATATCTGTTTTCTTCCAACTTGAAGTAGGATTAGGATGCACAAGAACATTATGATATGACGCATTGTCTATCACAAACACTGAATTTGGTTCCAAATTTGGTATTAACTTTTCTTGCAACCACTTTTTATAATTGCGATGATTCATGTCATCGTGATAATCCCCAGTTTTCAAACCAGACTTAAATATCAATTCTGCATTTGGAACGAACCTATTTTTTCCACCTGCATGAACAATTATCAAACACTTCCCTTTTGAAACTGGCGATTTCAAACCCTTGGTGGTGCCGTCATCCCAACACTTTGTTACACTTTACATGTGATTTTCCAATACTACACCCAAAGGTACTACATTGGCCAGGAAGCGAGTTTTTTTTCACCTGGAAAATTTGGAATTTTGCCGAACCCTTGCTGTTCCAAGCAAGGTAGGGATCTTTAACGTGCATGACAACACTCACACACGGGACCTCCATTTTACCTCTCATCCGAACGAGGGTGTATTTTTGTGAAAAATGCTCGCCTAACATTTTTCAAGCGGACCGTGTCGGGATTCGAACCCAGGACCTTGGGCGTAGTAGTCACACACATGCCACTGAGCCGCCACATTGTTACACTGTGAGAACTGTGCAGATATGTTTCATCGTTATACACAATGCTTCTGCCCTCTTCTTTATACTTACTAAGATTTTTCAAAAATATGGTGCGCTTTGTCCTTATATTGCTTCGTTCAACAAGAATTTTCCTGTTATCTACAGTTCTCTTCCAACGAAACCCTGCTCTTACAACAATTTTTCTGAACGAACCTAATTTTCTCGTGTAATGAGGGCAATCATTTTTAAATTCGTCAAACACTAACTTCAAAGTCGGTCTACGTTTATGTATTGCTGCAAACCGATACATAACGGTTCTTAGAATCTCTTCGTCAAATCCATTCACTGTTAACTTAGGGCTTGGTTTATTTACGGTTTTCCTTGGTGAACTGAACTTGCTGCAGGGTGGTTTGTTTGAACCTTCTTTTACAATTCTTTGCACCGTCCGCAATGACACACCTGTTGCTTCAGCCACGCACTCTTGCAATTGTTCAGGTTGGAGGCGCCCGAATCTTTTATGCGTTTCAAATATTGAAACACATTAAAAACAATCTGTCGTCCTTGACTATGAATCACCTCCTTCTTATTCATAATATTACTCTAAAAAATATCATAATTAATCATTGAACGAACATTCTTTTTAAATACTTACATTGCTGAAGAAATTAACTATCAGTTAGTTTTGAAAAAAACTGTTTTGATGACTATTACTTGATACAAATATCAAAACGGAAAACTGGAAACAATAAGACCCTGATAAGAGCGAGTAGAATGACAATGACAGTTACGGTTCACATTCGGTATATACAGTATTGGGATCCACTGAGTATGTGTACTGTTGCCACAGCAAATATTTACGGATAAAGAAACTACGAACCTAGAATTGTTTATAAGTAAAAACAAGTAAAAGCTCCGATATTATATGAAGGTCTGGATTTATTTCATATACTTATGAATTTCTAGATACCGCCAGCATGAACGGGGTCCTTACAAACAATATTTTACTTAACGTAATAAATGGGATATTTGTGACGACGTATTAAAGCTACATTGCTAGCAAGATGTTTGTGGGTTGTACTGTAGCGTTGTGAATCTTGAGGTTTAAGTTTAAATTGAACCTATTGCGCATGTGACGTCATCCGCCATGAGATAATAATACTACTCTATACCTTTGACGGAAGCAGACCAACCTTCTAAAATGAATTTTATTACTTTTGATGAGACAGGATCTTTCTTAGTAGCTTTTTTAAATCATTAAAGTTTAATGGTGTTCTCTGTGTAAGACATAGTTGAAATTAATATCATCTGCAATGGAAATGTGATTTTGTTTTACAGATAGACGTGACAAACTGTCAGTGCCTATACTTTTGTAGCCAATAATATAGACAATATTGAAATTGTAACCACTAAAATACAGAGCATACTTTTGTAAACGGTTTGCAATCATCATAGGTAAGTGCTTTTTAGAGCCAAAGAGAAGTGGCTTATAATCTGTAACCAGAGTAAATAAAGATACTGGTTTAACTTGCTAATTTCGAATATTAATGGAAGTGCTTCCTTTATTTGAGAATAGGCTAATTCTGGTTTAGAATGAGTCCTAGAAGGGTAAACAATAGGCTTTTCAACGTTGCCTGGAAAAAATGTACCAGCACCACCGCCAATCCATTGAAGCTATTGCAGTATAGTTTTAATGGTAGGTTCGGATTGTAATGCACTAAAACAGACGCATTAATAATTAGGTTTTTTTGGCTTCATCAAGAGAAATAATACGAGGTCTTCAGTCCTGGAACCTTATTGTTTCCTATTCTGAGCTAACCTACACATTTTGCCAAAATACCTAAGCCTAAATACAGCGCGGTTCTCCTATTGTTTTCTAAATATATATCTTATTTCACCGATATTCAGTGGTATGTGAAGAGGGGGTTCAAATCCCGACACGGCCGACTGCTTGAAAAATGGCAGGTGAGCATTTTTCACAAAAATTACGCCATCGTTTGGATGAGAGGTTAAATGGAGGTTCTGTGTGTGAGTGTTGTCACGCACGTTAAAGATCCCTTGCCTGGAACAGCAAGGGTTTGGCAAAATTCTAAATTTCCAGGCAATAAAAAAACGCCTCCTAGCCATTGTAGTACCTTCGGGTGGAGCATTGGAAATGTGAATGAACGGTATGTGAAGAGGGTTTGGCAACCTTCGTCTCCCAAGATCCCAACACTTTGACATTTGCTGAATTAACTGTTTTCTAATAAATTCTTTCGCACAATCAACATCACTTGAGAATATTGCAAAACCAACACCTGTAGTTGCATATAATAATCATCAGGCTTAAGTACAATGGACAGTACTTGCAACGAGGTATTTCTATTATATCCCTTGATGTAATCTTTCGAGCACCCTCCAGGGCTAAAAGCATCATATCTCATTATCAATCTACATTTGACATAGTCACAAAGTTAAGAATAGGAAGTAACCATGGGCCACAGCCTACATCTTTCACTATCTGTGTGCAATGGTCTGATCTAGGTCTACCTTTACCTCTCTTTTTTCATGTCTCCTTGTAATATATCTCGCACCATGCCCTAATTGTCTTAGAATGTGTCCTGTCTTAGCTCTCCTATTTTTTGTTTTCCACAGATATCTTTTTTCCCCTATTACTTCTGAAACCTCTTTGTTATTAACTTTGTCTGTTCATGCTATCATCAGCATACATCTGAAGTACCATATTCCAAAAGGCTTTTACCTTTTTCCTGTCTACTTCTTCTACTGCCCGTTCTTATTTCATAGCCACACCATAGTGTGCTCCAAACATATTCTTTCAACAAATCTTTCCTTGTTTCTATGTTTGTTGTCTTTGAACATAGCCTTTTAGTTAGTTACAGCTCGGTACCCCTTCTTTTGTTCTAAATATATAACATATTTCATCGATATTCAGTGGTATGTGAAGTGGTTTAAGCAACCTACGGCTATCAAGATCCCCCATCACTTAACTGGTTGCCGAGTGAATAGTTTTCCAATGAATCCTTTCACATAATCAACATTAGATCAGAATATTGCCAAACCAACACCTGTAGTTGCTTATAACAATCATCAGGTTTAAGTACAATTCTTTTTTTCGTCATTAGGTTTTCCGTCGTGGAGCTGGTTGGACACGTACCTCTATTGGTTTCTATTCTGACTAGTCTACACATTTCCCTGAATTTTTCACATCCTACATCTTTGGCTATCTGTGTACAATAGTCTATCCTAGGCCAACCTCTACCTTTTGTTTTTCCTATCATCCTATCTCTCCTGTTTTTTACTGCTTTTGTTTTAATTAATATATTACAACATTTTTATCCCGACATAACATCTTCATTTTTGTTACTTGTCTACTACACTCGATATAAGTAATACATAGTTTACTACTACTATAACATATTGTGGTTGCACCACAATATTTTAACAGAACCATTTATGGACACAAGGCCGTGGTCATATGTTTGTTTTAGTAGTGGCAGAATTATTAAATATGAAAATTAATAGCACTCAAGACTGCTCTGCTTTTTATGATAAAATATAGTCAAACGTGTAGTTGTTAAAAAAAAAGCTCAAATCATCTGAAAAGTATGAAGAAACAAAAAAAAGGCGAACGAATGAAGCTGAAGGAGGCCCAATTATTTAAATATTCTATTTTGTAGAATAAAATATTTAGATATATGTATTTTGTGGTGCTTTTATGTAATTTTTTTTATTAGCTGTTTGTGATTTCCGGGTGGCCGGTCATCGATTTTTGTACCTCCGGTACTTGTTTGTACTATGTCCAGACTTACTTAAATATAATTATGATAAGCCTAGCAATACTCTATATGCGAAGAAGATGAGTAATCCTAAAATAAGAGGCGGCATTGTAGTATTTTGTTAAGGCCAAACATGTTTTTTAAATGTAACTTTATGTTAATCAATTTGTTTTTGACATTTTATAATGAGCTTTAATAGATGGCTTTATGAGGTCAGATTTATGCGAATGTAGATAATGTACCAGATATGTATCCTAGAGTTAAATTCAATATTTTGTAAAAGAATTCTTAGATGTTTTGGTATGTATACCAATAATCAAATATCTCGTAACAGTTGCAAATTAAAAAGTTCCGTTGCTGTTATATTGTTATGTGAACAATGTTACACTTTGAAATCTTAATTTTTCATTGAATGATATTTGAAACTTGGCCTCGTATTTTGAATATTGGCTGCTAATATGGAGTGTTAAGATATCAGTGGTTTCCTCTGTGACATCTAAGCATGTTAATTTTTAGATTCAACTTTGAATAATTAAATTTGTTGTTAAACCTGTTGTATTTTTGTTCTAGCAACCACCTTCAAAATGATGACAATGATAATAATGCTCAGACTCTACTCAAATTTGAACCTGCATATTTGGATTTCCAACAGAGGTACTAAATAAAGTTTTATTATGTAATTTAATTTTAATTTTTAGACCATTGGGTATACCAATTCTACAAAAAGTTACACTATTTAACACTGATAAAAATCGAAGTATTGATATGAAATCTATATCAGGAAATACTGTACATTTCCACAGTTCCTTCTTTGAAGATAAGGTATATTCTTCTCTGTAAATTTGCTTTATGTGTTTCATTTAGGGGTGCATCAAAGTAGGGTTTAGCCAAATACCAAATACCCTTAAATTTTCAACCTTATAAATACATTTAGGAATTTAAACATATCTGAAAATACAATTTGCACAAAATTAAATAAAAATTATAAAATAGCAAATTTTACTTGCTATGACAAAGCATTTATGGTATACAAAAAGTAAAATAATTAGAATAAAACGATTGAAACGAAATTTGTAGTATAGTTTTTGTGAATGCTTCATATTTTATTTGTAATATATTTGATTGTTGATAAATTTCTTGACCATCTGTAGTATTATATATATATATATATATATATATATATATATATATAATTAATTCAACGATTTATATAGGAAATTCTATTCTTTATAAATAACTAAGGGCAATTTACAAGTGTCTTTGATAAAGGGAACATTTTTAAAGAAATAGGCTAAAGAAATAGGCACTGTACTGAGAGTACGCTGGTACTGAAAGTCCACTTTATTTTTAGTGCAAGTTGAAACTTTAGTTATTTCTTTATGTGATTTATACTGCACTAATTTTCATTTTTCTATAATATTGTACGCAAATATTTGTACTCTAAAATTTTAGTAAGGGTTAATATACTAATTTATTTGAGCAGGAAGGTTTTTATGTTCCACCAACTGAAATAGTTGAATTTAGATGGAGATTCTGCATCTGTTGTATAGTGAAGTTTACTTTAATATCACAGCAATAGATGCGTGAACATATATACAGACGCAAGACCTCAAACCTTATTTGACTCTACTTCCTAAACTATTTTAAATAATAGAATATTAAAAGACTCCTGCTCGAATAGATTAGTATATTAACATTTATTAAACATTGTAAAGTACAAATATTTATAAGAGAAAAATGAAAATTTGTGCAGTATAAATCACAAAAAATATAAAAAAAACATAGTTCAAATTTACACCAAGAATAAACGCACTCTTTTAAAAATACATATTTTTCAAAAATACGTGTAAATTGCATTTTGTTATATAGATTGAAATTGAAAGTTTTGAATTAATTAAATCAAAGCTACTACTTCTCACAATAAAAATATGAAATAATAAATGCGGATTTGAATATTTTTACGAAGTCTCTTCATCATTAGGTTTTAAATCCTGGCGTTGGTTGAACGTGTACCTCCAGTTTTCTATTCTGAGCTAACCTAACATTTCTCTGAAATTCTCACAGCTTCTATCATTCACTACATATGTGCAATAAGTCTAATATAGGTGTACCTCTGCTTCTGATATATCCTGCACTATTCCCTCGTGCCTTAGAATGTACCCTTTCTCATCTCGTATTTTTTACTGTCTCTACATATTTCTTTCTTTCCCTACCATTTCTAGTACCTTTTGGTTGTTAAGTTTGTCTGTCCATGACATCATATATTTGTAGCACCACATGTCAGTCTTAAATTTTTTTCTGTCCACGTTTTACTGCCATACAATGCGATGTGCCACACATGCTTTCAGCACTCATTTCCTTGTTTCCATGTTTGTTGTCTTCGAACAAACTAGTTGCTTTTTTTTGTTAAATGCAGCAGGGCCTTGTGCCAATCTTTGTTTTATATCTTTTGCACTCTTCCTATCTTGCATTATTTGGCTTCCTAGGTAGCAGAAATCCTTAAGCTCTTGTAAGTTCTTGTTTCCTATTTGTATTCTGGTTTTTGATATATTTTCCTTCCTTTACTTACTAGTACTAGTTTTATTTTTGTTAATATTCATACTGTGCCTTTTATACAAAAAATTACAAATCTTAAAGCTAATCTAACCTTTGATCTTTGGTACCTTGAAGTAATTCTCGACTCGCCAATTCTCAATACTTTAAACTTCAGACATAAAATTTCTTCACGATGTAATTGTTTCTTAAATAAAATTACACACGACCTTTCCCAGCACAAAGCCAAAACAACTTATTTGCAAAGAATTTAATCGAGTAGAATTAACCTAAATAGAATTTAAGTGTAGTAAGTAAGCTATACTTACAATTTCTCAGAATCGGCAAAAATCAACTAACTGCAAAACACTTTTATATCAATTATAATATTTTACTTGCACAAATTTTTATTACGCACAATTATTTTGAAATTACTTCATTTGTTGACAGAATAACAGGAAAAACTGCTTTTTAAAGTTACTTTTGTTGTATTTATATAACCTCTCAATCAGAGTATAAACAACAATATTTTCAGAAAATCTGCTATATTATTCAAGTATGAGACTCATTACAAATTGCATAGTCAAACCAATAATAAACGTTTTAGTCCATAACAAAGTATCTTAATTCGTCGGCGCTCTGATTAATGCAAAATCGATCTGCATTACCATACATAAACTCCATAATTATATTTATTGATCTGTTTAAATGTTTTCTTCATAAATAGAAAAATTTGATCAACATCTCTGTTTGTCAAGCAAATGTCAGCTCTTAGTGAATGGAACAATAAACAATTGCATGACTTTCTACCTGTAGCTTTTTATAGTGAAATACCAGTTTAATTCTTTTAAAAAGGAATCAATTAAAGTCTTATAAATTTCGAATTTGTCAAAGATTAAGACAAAGTGACGACGAACGATGTAGAAATTTCTGAAGGTATTGCGGGTCCTAAGAGCTTACATTGATTCTTGTAGGTGTAACAAGAAATAACAATTTTTTTATGATGATATACAGTATATCCTATAATGAAACACAAAAGCCAAAGGACATGCTCGTTGCATGGGTGCGTAGGTATTTTTTCCATTCACAAACACTTATTAATTTATACGATCATTTAAAAGTTGTCTAACAATTTACACAGATTTGTCAAGGAAAAAAATACTTATTCGTGTGATCGGTATACCCTTTGGTTTTTGTGTATTTTATTCTGTAAACTTGTCAATTTTAAAAGGACATACTATATACGATCATTTAACATTTTTATTTTCAGTTATACAAATAAGGATCGATCTAAATCCTTAGAACCTGTGCTACATGTATGCCGATAGCTTCCCTGCGGCATATTTTCCATCAACCTCCATATTTATAAATGCCATACTGTATACGATCGTTCAAAACAGTGCATTTTGCGTGCAAATTAAAGATCAATTTTAAATTCTAAGTCCACGATGGCACTTTCTAACTTTTACCTTACATCAATCAGTGCATAACTTGTTCAAAATCCTAAAAGGTATATTGTATACGATTATTAACACGTCTGTCACAAGCTGTCGTCTAATAATACAATATGTTTGCATGTATTCCATTTGTAGATCTGCTCGACAAAATTAGGAAGATAGTGCTATTGACTATGCTCAATTAAAAAGAATTAATGGTGTATGCTTTTTGCAAGCGAAAATCATGCTTGAACATAAGATTAAGGCAAAAAATTTTCAGCTCTCGTGCATTATAAATGAATCTGAAAAAAGAGTTATTGCAGTGCAGTGTCATGATTTCCCAGCTTCAGAAGGAGGCTGCAAACACGCTTTCACATTTTAATGTGGCTTCACTGAAGAAGCAAAGAGCCATTGCCTATGGAAAAAGTATGCTACTGGAAGAGATTTTATTTATCTGGCGCTTCTTCTAGTAAAAAATATGTAACCTCTGCAGACTTTGGAGCGAAACCTACTGCTTTGATTGACGATAGTCTTTTTTAGGATTTCGTCAGTGAGACAAAAAGCAGAACATCAAAAATACTATCATCTTAGAAAAAACAATCTTATGTTTCTTTTTGTACTTAAAAATAAGTACATATCGCAATATGCCGTCCACAGTGCTAAAGCATTCATTGACTTTTGTAAGCAGCAGATGCATGAAGATATATTTAAAGAGGTAGAACTAAACACCAGAAATCAATCTAAATGTAGCTTATGGATGGAAATGAGGTTTGGTTGAGTCACTGCATCAAAGGCGTACGATGCGACAAGGTGTGTTTAAATCGAACCTTTGTAGAAAATATTTTGCTTGCAAAAGTTTTTTAAACCGATGCAATAAAGCGAGGATTAAAATTAGAAGATGCTGTGTTACAGGTCCTGTCAAAACAAACCTCATAAAAATTTGTTAAATGTGGCCTTTTTCTTTCAAAAGACTATCCGTTTGTGGGTACCAGTCCTGATGCCATGAATGATGAGTTTGTTGTAGAAATAAAATGTCCTGTCTCAGAAAAAAGTTTAAAAAATTATATTAGTTATGGGGAAATTACTATGAAGTACCTTTACTAGATTCAACTAAACATACTTGTGAAAAAACAAACATATCATTTTTAAAATTTGCAATTACAATAAAGATTTTGTTATTACAATGTTAAATATTATCACCGATTTTTTGATTAAAGCAATTTTTAATAAAATTTAAAATCAAATAATTTTAACAAATAATCTTGCAAATTTTTTAATCCGTATCCCACTGTTATTACATAGATATTTCATCAGGATAAAGTGAACACAGATATGGAGTTTCTAAAGTGCAAATTCTCTTATTCTAAATATTACTCTTTCAATTCGTAAGATGGCCACTGTTTTAGCTTGTTTCACCTCCCCTTTTGTAATACGTTTAAAAAACCACATTCTTCTACTATAATCTTATTGGTAGTCCTTCCTCCAAAACCAGTTGATACATATGAAATTAAGCCATCAGTAGTACACATCACTAGGTACTTCTTCGTGTTGCTTTTTTTGTATTCTGATCACATACAAGATTGCAAAATAGTATCTGAAGGTTTTCGAATGGAAATTTCAAAGCAATGTGTTATACATTGAACATTTCGAAATCTCTTTTGAAAGGGAATTGGTAAACACCTCTGGGTTTCCAAAAGGGATTTCCATTGAATACATGGTTTGAAGCGCGTTGCTGATACTGGTAAAGTTTTTTTTTTTATTACGAAGCTGACATGCAAAAATCATCTGCTAATATAGTATGTGGAAGATTGAGTTTTTTTTTTTTTAAGTCACAAATATTTCAATTTTTGTCAGTTGGCATCTTGAAGAGAGCATATCTATTATAAACAATGTGCATTGGTATACCTAGGTAACATTTAGGATTTTTCTCAATAATATACGTGGTTCGATTTTGCACATTTGATTTCGAATTCCAAATCTGGGAACAATTCTCCATAAAAATAGACTCGTTAAATCTCGTTTTTAATAGAGAAGGCATCGAAGACATTGTCATACTACTGCTGTCAGATGAAATAGAGGTGTCTATTGGTTTTGCTGATTTTATTTTTAATTAATTTTTTGTACATTTAGTATATTGCATGTCGTTGATTTGGACTTCATTCTTTGTTTTATATTTACCTGAACACTTTTATCTACTGCAACGTACTCCTTCCGAACTTTATAATCTTGATGTTGTAAGTCTTCTGTAACATGTAACTCACATAATAAGCCTTCATCCTTAGTAGGTGATAACTTTATTTTCTTTGTACTGGTTGAAGGTTCAGCCAAATCTTGTAGATGCTGCCATTTTAGAAACACTTTCTGGGGATTACTGCTATGCATATGTGTTCGGGTTTGCTGGCAGTCAAAAATATGAGGAACTACTCCAGGTTTTAATTTTATAGACACGTTTTTCATTAACTTATAGTACATATAGTTGTCCATATCCTCTTCAACCTAAAATAATGTAAAGTTAGAACCACCAATCAAATTTTAGGCTAAGATAAACATTTTCAACCAGAATGGACCAACTTCAAAGTGAATTAATTTTCTACAATAGAGCAAAAAAATGTTATTTATAGGAGTGAAAACTGGAAACGAATATCTACTAATTTGTAGATCATGCAACTTTAACCGTTTTTTAACTATATGCAATGTCTTCATTAAATTCTTGTCCATTATGCTATAAATGTCTAGTTATAAAATAAATCTTTTAGAGACCTACATTAAAATTATCCTCGCAACAATACTTTGTAGAATCATTGCTTACAAACTGTTCTACACATAGCATGCTGCCAGAATTTCCCTGCTTGTACATCTTTAGGTAATGTAATAAAATCTTTATTTGAAGTTTTTGTCGTGTTTTTACATTCGGAAACTATGCAATATTTATAGTTTTGCTTTATTTTGTTTTTCATTGTGGTGATATTCTAACCGGCACCGAACAATTAACGTAACGTTTGTACCAACGATTAGATTAAAAGTGTTGAACGAGGTGCTACTCCAATCGATGTCACACCACCAGCACAGTATTATCGCAAAGGTGGTTCGTTTGGAATTTCTTTACAAGCGAACTGGTGCTTTGAAATTTTGTATAGTGCCTATTACAAACAAGATTTTTTAGATTATACAATAAAAAAATTCATAAAACGAGTCCTTAAATACTAATTTTTGCTGTATTATTGCATTGACTACATGTTTGTATATGATTAAAGTGTTTTAAGAAAGGTTTGTTTTATTCTTGTTGACAAATTATTGCACTTATATGAAATATATGGAACAATAATTGATTCCTATCAAATTGAAAATTATCGCACTCAGTATTCAATATTGTACACTAGGACTAGCTTTTTAAAAACATCACAATATGTATCTTTAAAAATGTTTTTATGGATGCTAGAACTATGAGCATATTACATCTAAAAAAATATTTGTCTTTTGAGCACTTTGTTTAGTTTCGATGGACTCTTCTGGGTCAAGGGTAAAGCTGTATCATCAAAAGCAAGAATTTTTAAGAAAATGGTGGTAGTTAATATCTAGGTAAGTAAAACTAGGTGTTTCTGCAATAATAAGATTAAAAACACTTTAAAACTAATTGAGCAACTAACAAATTTAAGTTTTTGAATTTTTATGGCAAAGGTCAGTGGCATCACCTCCTTTTGCTACACAAATTTTAATATTCATCTTTATTACTTGCAAGTTTTATTTAGTTAATTACTATTGACATTTGTTTTGCTTTCGGCAATAGTATTGTACTCTTTCAGTTGTTTAAGGTGAATCTGGAAGATGTTCTTCTCTGCAGTTTTGTAGTTATAAATTTTTACTACCAACTAAATTTGACATATTGAATCTTTATTACCATATGTATAGTTGGTCCTTGAAAAGTAATAAAAAAAATTCTAAGTAACCTATGGAGGTACGATTTAAAGTATTTGCTGTTAAATAATTTTTTCAATATAATCAATCCCTGTTTCTTGTCAATGGTTTTGACACTTTGTGGTAGCTAGGACTATCCATTTAAAAAATAGATGGACTGCCCTCACTTCTTTATTGTCCAAATATTATCTATCCTGTAAATTTTTGTTGGGGTTTTAAAGTAAATAATAACTAAGTGTTATCTTCGGGCTATAATATAGATGGTTGAGCTCTTGAAACCTACATTCCATATAAGTAGTTCCTTTATTAACAGATTTCTAATCAGGAAAATTGTTATGTAAGGAGAAGCCTAAAATTAACTTTTCTCTACAGGGTGATCAAAAATGATAGAAAGAATTTCAGTTTGCTATATTTTGTATTTTAATTCTGCAAGTTACATTTGATTATACATACATGGAAGTTTACAGATGTCCAATATGCCACCCTCTGGCTACATGGATAACTTCTAGACAGTAGCTGAATTCATCCCAAACTCGATGCCGAATGTATTGTTACTGAGTTCACAGCAAACTGTGGTATGATTTCTTAGGTCATTCAAATCCATGTGAAAAGGTGGTACGTAAACTGCATTTTTCATGACAAACCCTCCCGAAAAAGCCATGTAATTCCTTTATTAACAGATTTGATTTCTAATAAGGAAAATTGTTATATATAGATAAGCTTAAAATTGACTTTTCTCTACAGGGTGATTCAAAATGATGGACACAATTTCAGTTTGCTATTTTATCTGAGTATATTTTAATTCTGTAACTGCCAGTTGCACACATTACTTTCAAAACTGCTACTTAGTTAAGCATCACTTAAACGTAAGATTCCCTTAATAACATAATACGTTGCACACACCTATTTTAAGTTAGGCTTAATAAAGCATCAAAATACATATGGCAACAACGCATACTCTGGGGAAATTTAACGATGCATAATTGGCTATAGTAATTTTGATAATGTCAAATAGATTAATGTGTTGTCTGTGAGCTTGAAAAATATTCTCGTTGCATTGGAAGCACGTTATTTTTATTATTTATCTGTGCACATTACGTTTAAGAATATGGAAGCGGCAAGTTTTAGGAAAAAAATGCGTTCATCAAATTATAGCGCCAACGAAAAAAATATTTTATTGAATATTATATCACGTTATAAGGGGATAATAGAAAATAAAAAAAACCAATGGTACAACAAACCATGAAAAAGACGGAGCACGGGGCGAAATAACACATGCTTTGAATACACAGTGTCCTGGTAATCTACCAAGAAGGAAAGAATCATTAAAAAAATGTAGGTATCATCATGTATTTATAACATTTCTGGACTAATGTTATTGAAAGTTTTGGTTTACTATATTTTTCTGGGCAGGTTATGAAAATGTGATAAAGTCAGTGCGACAAGATGTTGCGAAAGAAAAAATAGAGTTACTGAAAACTGACGGAGGTGAAGCAGATTTACCACTCGTCGACTCTAATAAGGATTTATTATTAAATATTGTAAGTTTTAAAACCGTAAAAGGTTTAATTAATGATTACGATGGAGATAGTGATAATGTATTACTCATTGTTGAAGATGATAGAAAGACAGAACATAGTTGTGATGAAATCATAGATAAAGAAAATGTAAGTATATTTTGCGACATGTTCATAATAGTATCACGTTAGGTTTTAGGAACATGTACAAAATCCAATTGATTGGGGTGATTTCAAAACGTCACATTTAAGTATGCCAATGTCAAAACCTCTAAATAAGA
Source organism: Platerodrilus igneus (assembly GCA_036346225.1). Classification (NCBI taxonomy): domain Eukaryota; kingdom Metazoa; phylum Arthropoda; class Insecta; order Coleoptera; family Lycidae; genus Platerodrilus; species Platerodrilus igneus. Next base: position 9,774,985 of record JARFIW010001670.1, on the reverse strand, counting down.
AATCGAAAACTTGGCAAGCGCGACAACGTCCTGTGACAAATACTTTAAATAGTTCTGCCATTGCAGAACATTACACCAATTTAGCCAAAACAAAACATGAGGTTGCTGCTCATACTTTGATCAATCTTAAAACAGAACGTGCCGAAAAAGAAGATTGCACAGGATTCAAAAACGAGCAGCAGGATTAGATGTTGAATTTAAAGAACAGCAGTGAAAAATTTAAAACTTGAAATGTCAAATTTAATGAAATTTTAAAATAAATGTATTAATTCAGTTATTTTATAAGCATAAGTTAGCTTATAGTTATTACTTTACTACGTCTACTACACCCACTACATGAGGAAAGGATGCAATATTATAAAACTGCTGTTGTATCTCCATAATATTCTCATTTGTTTGTGGAAATTTAATGTATTCGTCCCTCAATTCAGCCAAGGCAATGGATACTTTATGGAAAATTTTGCAAGCGGTAGAAATATGGATACCCATAAAATCTGCTACTGATTGAATATGACCACCCGTAGAATAAAACCTTAATGCAGTCAAAAATTGACTCCTAAGACTGATACTATTATTCCTAAAAATTAAAACCACTATAAAACGGTTTTGTAAACAAGATGGTCGTATATCCGTCATATGCATATTCCAGCCGATTTTTAATCAAAGTCAATACGTGCAAAGCGGTAGGTTTCGTCAATCTAAACCGTTTAAAAAAATGCCAGTTTGCTTAGCATTTCAAAATATTCTGCCTGAATTAACAATTCCCTTGGTATACCAGGTTCTATTAATTCTATTACTTCTAAATCGCCTTCATACAGATCATTATCAAATATATCCATTATGATGTATAAGAAGATATATATATATATATATATATATATATATATATATATATTTATTGCTGTGATAACTTGCCCCACGGCTTGGGCATACATATTTATGCTGTGATACTCCCAGCCCTCTCGATTTGGGCGTAGATATTTATGGTGTGTTAACCCCTGTTAGCTCCTACGTTTGGGCAAATATATTTATGCTGTGATGTATTCTTTTATTACTCAAGCACTTGTAGAAATGTTAATTTATAATTTTTTTGCCTCGACTAGCTGATTCAATTAAATAAAGCAATTCTACAATACACAGTATAATGATTAAATATTTACAACCTTTTTAAATATCTTCTCCCTTTTTAAATGATTTACATCTGTCAGATTTTTAGAAAATCAAACCAGCAAAACGAGCTTCTTATTACATTTAGAGACCTTTTGAAACGTTTCAAGATGTCTATTAATTTTCATAAATTTATACAAGAAACCCCAATTTGTCGGCTCTTACACTTTGAATTTTTATTGAGATAAAAACAGTTTTTAAAAACATCATATAAAAATATCTAACTCGAAGTGGTTCAGTAGGTGATCTGCATTCGCAAGAATTGAAGTCGACATCCAACCAAGTAGTATCCAAATCGTTATTGGTGAGTTTATTACCATTTTCAGAGATTATAAAATTGCTTGAACAGGTAGCATTCTCCAGAGTCTCGTATCCAAAATTGTATTTAAGATCGTAATTAACAGGAATCGTAACAAGATCTATATTAGGATTGTTATTTCGATTGTAATTTAAGATTTTGTAATTGAGATGGTAATTAAGATGGTAATTAAAATGGTAATTAAGATGGTGATTAAGATGGTAATTAAGATGGTGATTGAGATGGTAATTATGAGCCCTGTTTTATTTATTATTAGAAATGGTATAATTTCACTAAATCTGATTTACTTACGTCTTTAGAAGTACGGCTCGCTTGCACAATTACACACTCTTTAATTTTCACTTTTAATGTAATTTACTGTTCACGTAAATATTCAGCACTTTCAAGTATAGTGACTGCCCAGTTTCCAAAGTATACTAACTCGATATTCAATTCTCACCATATTTATAGGATTGGCCCCTTTTGTTTGCGATTCGTTGACTTTACGTGCTGGGCGAGACAAGATGTCTTATCTCTTGTTATTTTGGGAAACTTTACCAATTGTGTATTCAATTGCATGAAGCGATGCTAAGAATGTCACGTAATTCATTATTATACCTCACATTTAATTCAGAAATCCCAGGAATCTTCGTTCAACAAATCACGTACTATTGTTGTTGGCCTTATTCTAATCTGAATGGAATAAATTAGGTGTTTGTTTATTTCCTAATAAATTGGATTTTTGAACAAATGTGATACTTTTTGATCACGTAGGCTCCTAAAATAATGCATAATTTCTGCGTGCGTTTAAGGTGATATATTAACGCACTTTTGAATATTTCCTGTATGTTTGTTGTGGTTTGTTTAGCATTCGATTTTCTTCTCTTATATTTGAGGGATACTTGAGGATTTAAGCTTGTCTTAAAATGTGTGAGCAATACACCAACCGTCACTTAGCTACTTTACGTGTCACTTAAATTTTTAAGGGTAAACTGTGCAAGTGGCAGTAAGTTACATTTGATTATATATACCTGGAAGTTTACAGTTGTCTAATATGCCACCCTACGGCTATACGGATAACATCTAGACTGTATTCTTCTTAATCTTCCTTGGGGATTAAACCACTCATAGTTTTTAAAATTATCTTTATTAACGTTTCGATCCATGACTAGGATCGTTTTCAAAATAATAAAAACTTCAAGTTTGACATTTATGACATAAATTGAAGGTGACTTTGATTTATTGATGTTTGAAATATTTGGTTTGAGTACACTAAACAAAAATTTTTAAAGTTTAAATGAATTATTTCCTTCAATTTGTGTTACGCCTGGGACCGACTTTTAGGTAGCCAATACGCTTAACGTGAAATCAGCTGATTAATTTTTATTGTAAAAATTCAATAACTTGGGAATTGGAAAACATTTTTTAACATGTTTCTATTTATACAATTTAGAGGATGGTTATTAAAGAAGTGTGCAATTGTATTATTAAAAGGCTTAAGTAGTCGTTTTTTTTAATATTTATTTTGATGGAGAATTTTAACATTGTTCTGAGGTGACCTTATGGCGGGTTTACACTTGTCAGATACCAATGTTGTTCTATGAAGGTTGTATATGGATCTGAGGCGACCTTATGGCGGGTTTACACTTGTCAGATACCAATACTGTTTAACGGAGATTGTATATGGTTGTGAGGTAACCTTATTGCGGGTTTACACTTGTCAGATACCAATGCTGTTTTACAGGGGTTGTTAATATGCTTCATCATCATCATCATTGGATCTTCATCTCAAAACTGGTTGGACACGTACCTGCACTTTGCTTTGAGCAATAAGTTTATATATAAACAATTTTAATATTACTGTGCATAGTAAAGAACTTTTGGTTTTACAAACCGATTTTTCCAATTTTCTGAACGTGTGAATAAACAAAAATCTTGTCACTAACCTAGCCACCGAGTAACTAATTTTATATGTCAAAACATTTAATTAATGCATGTTCGAATCTTTACACAACAGTTAAACATGACAATGACATATTTACTTATGTTGATGAATTAAAAATATTGTTTTGTAATATTGAATGACTTAACTTATACTTTACTTTTATACGGATTTTGTAAGTTCTTAAAATTAAAGTCAGTTTTAATAATTGTTAAACAATTTTATCATCAGATGGTAAAGACAATATTTTTAAAACAAACTATTAACAGACTGCCAAGGTAATTCAAGAACTTAAATTGGTTAATTGCCAATGTCATAATGTAAATATCTAAACACTCTAGTTATAAATGAATTACCTAGATAAATTGACTTGTTGTATTCTAAGAATTTGAAATCATGTATTAGGTTAAACTCTACTTTAAAATAACGATTTTAAACAAAAACTTGAAAGATGTATTAAAAGATTTTACAATTTTATAAATTTCCTGTAAATTTGTTGCTGCTAAACCTTTGTCCATTCTAAAATATAACTAATACTTAAAAATAAAATTTTTTATTCGCTTTATTATATTTGAAATATAAACAAAATGCGGAAAGGGTAGCTATAATCTTCATTTTTTTGAAGTGCTTTTGTTTACAAGTTTTTGTAGTTTTATAATTAACGTAGAATATTATTGTCACAATAAGAATACTTCAAAAGCTGCTCTAGTGATTTTTCTATATTTTTTAGCATGTACCACCTTTAGGAAATACTTCATTTAATGTAGTTTTTCTGGGACGTGATGAAGGAACTGTGGAAAGTGATCTCTTGATCCATACAACTACAGGAGATTACAAGTATAAGGTGAGTTAATATATGAGAGAAGTACTCAAAATTTATAGAAATAATGCATGTATTTTTGAAAATGTTTTTTATTTTTATTTTTGTCAATGGAAAAATTGGCAATCCCAGAATTTTCTTGATCCCGTTTAGAATAATATGAAACTTATAGTCATAATATTTTCAAAACTAATTAAAATTGGCTCAAAAACATTCTAAAATCTTAATTTTGAAAAAATAATGGTCTGATAAAATGTATGCCTGTTTAGGACACATGATCATATTAAGATAATTCCTGCAATGCTACCTTTAGTTTGTATCTACTTTCTTAAAATAATATTCTACATAAGATTATTCTACACTGTAACGAAGTTATGTTGTAATATTTGCATGAACATTAGCCTTAAATTGTGAAGCACTGCCTGTTGTTTACTATTGAGTATAAAAATTTGGCATGCTTGTTTGAATGTCTATTTTAAAAATGTGTTATGGGCCTGTTTGGTACTACGACACTAGGGAAAAGGATCGTAATTCTTTTGGCTTAGCTCTAGCTGGTGACTGGTGGGTATGGTGTGCAAGTCGTAGCTTGAGCTCGCCAAGACCGCCCTGAAAATACAATTCGCGATAGAACAAAAATCGGTATTAATGATGAAATTGGGTGGGCACCACCAGTTATAATATAACACTGAATGTAGGCGAAGGAATCTCGTCACTGGTCGAAAACTCTTATAGATTGGTAATCACAAATAAGAAATTTACAGTATACTGATCCGATTCACCCTGTCACCTTGGATGACATAAATAATGCACCTCAATATATCTGCCGAACTCTACAAATAATTAACTGGAAGAAATACATGGGTTAGCATATGAAATCAAAATGCATGTGGTCTACTTTGGTATACCCAAATAAATCAGCATAACTTAAAAGTAAAATATATAGAAATAGTTTATGGTAACTCAATATTATCGGCACTGCGCTAGCCAGACTACCAAAAGGAACTGAATTTATTATGCTTATAAATACTGAATGAAGTATTGTGCACTTGGAACTCACAGTGGCATTGACTTTTATGGATTTGAGTTTAAAAATAAATAGACAAAACGCGAAACACCGGGCATGCAATGCCTTGTGCATTGACTTTAGCTTTTAAATTAATGAACCAGTAAATGTAATTTTTAATAGAACAAATTCATTAACCAGGTGCAATAATAATTCTTTCAAATAGTTACAGGTACACAAGACTTAAGTGAGGCGCTTGCACCTGTAGGCTATATCGTAAACACAGAACAAGTGATAGGGTTGTAGGACATCTGCTTTTAAACTTGACCAACTGAATTAGTTTCACAGGTAATTTCAATTAGAATTCTACCACTTATTTTAAGAGATGGGTTGTAGCACTCCACAGTACGATGGATATTGAGCATTAAATACCTTACTCCACTTTTAACAATACCAGTGTGTGTGACAATTATAATTTCATTTATTTCCCAAATAAATAACTTGTATCTGTGTGGGCACATGTCAACAGCAACGGAGGTTTTGTCATATATCGTCCAATAATTAATTCCCAAATCAATTGGTGCTAGATACTTAATGTACATAAATTAACAAAGCTGGATGATAGAACAACCTACGACAAATTCATTAATTACTACACATGGAACATTATTCGCGAAAACACTTTCAAATGCTCGGGATGCCATGGCACGGTATAAAATTCTACACTACTTCACGAACTAGTTATTAAATTAACATCCAGAAAACAAAGGTGTACTTATTTAATATCATAAGTAAATAGTCTCACTTAGAAATTCTATAAACTATACCAAATCTGCCAAAACAGCGATAAAATAATGGCGGTAATTCTAATGCACTTCAACCGGAAGCCACATCATGAGAAAGACAATCCACAAACACCTGCCTAAAACAAAGGGAGGGGATGTGCAAAGTAACACTTCATTCATTACCGGCACCTATTACTTTAGCTAATTACTAAGGAAATCAGCAAACTGGCAAATTACTATAATATTTTGAACTAACAAATTAAACGAAGGCTACAAATGCTTGTGGATGTTCAGTTCATAATTTCTGTGTTTTGTGGGGTCACCTCTTGTTTCGTTAATGCATAGAGACAACAGATATGTACAATTTATTTGCAGATTTAGAAGTAAACATTGGCTTAAGAAATACATACAATAATATGAAATTGAAAATAACAATTACATAAGATTCTACATGCATATGCAATATACAAATGTCATTGAATTTATGCATGAGAATAAAGCTTTTAAGTGAACAAATTTTATTAACGCTATAATTGCAAATGTCCTTTAGCGTTTGAAAATTTATGGTGCGGCTTTTCCAGGGCTACTTAATACGCTTGGATCTATTTGACTACAAGGGCTTGATTTTTAGCAGTATGCAGGCTAATTTCTAATGCTTCTACTACTTGCTGAAACCAAATAATATTTAGATTATCAGCAATCACTGTATATAATAACTTATATCTTGTACCGCTTATTTGGAACTCGAGCCCCACGTTGGGCGCCAAGAATGCTGTGAAACTACCAAAATCCGGGAACTACGGTTTTCGAATCGAGCCCCACAGATTGGGCGTTAAAGAATGCTGTGATCCTCCGATATTAGAATCGAGCCTCACTAATTGGGCGTTAAGAATGCTGTGAAACCTACAAAAAGCTATTAATTTAACTGGTCCGTTGACTTTCTTCTGTTACTCGCCTCTTTACTCTTTTCCACCTCGGCTGCTCACCTAGTTAAACCTTCATCCTCATTCATAAAAAAAACAAACACATTCCTACCACAAATATCAACGTTAACTCTATTTACATCAATATTCACAATACATTAAAATTTCAAAATTAAAATTCAGCATAAATTTTAGTTTCAGAAAATTTCAAGATTAAATTTGTTATCATTTTAATGTGCATCCAGAATTAAAGTCCTTGTAGGATGCATACTAATTAATATAACAATATATGCAGACCTGAGTCTGAGTACAAAGGGAGCATCTACCACCCCTTTACGTTAATTAACCAGGTTCGTCTAATTGAGCTCAAAGACATACCCAAATTTTTATCATAATCCAGAACATAAATACTAAATACCCCTTTCTACTTAAACAAGAAAAGTCACCTTAAAATTAAAAATTTGCTGTTAGTACAATTTCACTACTGTCCATTTTAAATAAACAAATTATAAAGTTATTCAACACACACCACAACATCAAAGTTCGAACAAAATAGTATAATTTACCTGAAGGTTACTGCACTCGTAGCTTCAATGTACATCGTCCCTTTGTTAATCACACCATTCCAACTGGGTTATATTTACGGCTTCTGATTCTCAACGCTTTTAAAATTTTCTCCATCCCCATTCATCTAAAGTTGTTTCAGGGCTTTTCCGGAACTCATCTGTGTATATCTGAACCTTGTTTTGTGGATCCAGTCATGTTTATGAACCATTTAATTATTAACACCCCCGAAAAATAACAAAGAAATTCATACTTCTTTCACCAATATACGCCAAAACTGCCTACTTTTGTGTATTCATTTGTCGTTGTAAATTTTACTAATTGGTACAGTGATACTAAACGTTATTACCTTGTATCTTCTTTTCTAAGTGCACTAAATTACATTCATTGTAGCACGTAAAGAACAAGCTGTTTTAAATCACAAAAATATTCGAGCAAACTGTTTAAATTATTTAATCAAAACCGGAAAACTAAAAAGCACTGTTTAACGCATTGAATCAAGTCGCAGATCTAAGAGAGCTTGTTCATATTAACCTGGGTATATATAGAGGTTAGCCTGTCTGTCGGTCTAGTCCCCAAAACGGACAATTCTAAAGAATTTCGCATGCTAGGTTCCCATTCCGCAGCCCGGCATGCGATTTTTACGAAATTTGCACTGACCAGTTAAATCTAAGAAATTTCGACACGGCTCGCAACGCCTGGAAATAACTAATTGAATTTTATACAGAAATGTTATTTTACCTCTCAATTTTGCCTTTTATTTTCACCCAATCGCAACCCGTGACGTTGCTCCACTCACGCCTTTTACTATATGTGTCTCGGTCTTGCATATTATCTGTCTCTATCTACCCTGTTCTTATTGGTGCAAATTGATATTCTTTATTATAGATTATTTCAGTCCATGTGGACTGTGAAATAACCCACCTTTAGCATTTCCCGTAACTATTATGCGACGGTTTCTCCAACATTCTCTGTAACCATTAATTATCTGCCAAATTTACGCAGAATGAGCCTTTTAAAAATACGCAGGTGTTCAAACATAATAACACTTTTACGATTTGCATTTTATTGGGTTTTTTCAAGTTTTTATAGATATTATATGTTACTAATGGTTCAATTAACTTCAATTAAAATTAATACCCTTTAATTTTTAGTGACTCCTAATCAAATATTCAATTATTATCAGTACATTTTGTTTAATACCGGTTACTTAAAATAGAGTTAATTAATATAAATTTTGCACGTAATTTCTCTTTGTTTCTTTACTAGGAATAATTAAATTACATGTAGAGCTTTTTAATACTGCTTCCTTTTTTATAGCAAGCGTCTTGTAGATGATTTAAATCTCTTATGTTTAATGAAACGAATGAATTTTTATGCTTCACGGTTTTTTAATAACGCGTACCTTTTCCCAAAGCTTCTACACGGTGATTAAAATTATTTGATGTGATTATTTAATTTTCTACCCTGGTCTAAATATGAGTAATATATATATATATATATATATATATATATATATATATATATATATCTTTTCAATATTTTAGCTGTTTTTTACAATAATATTTCACTGTTTCGTGGGAAGCATTAAATTTTCCATGCAACTTATACAATATTCCATCCATACTATATAAGTTTCCTTAGAAAACAATGCAAATTATAACAATAAATCTTAGGGGATTTGCGATATAATGTAGTGTGTCTATAATTTTCGGCAAAAAGTTCGGGATTTAATTCTTAGAGTATAATACCTCCGATAATATACATGGCAAACATTTTTTCAAATAATATTCTTTTTCTAATCAGAGACAAAGTTAGAAACTCATCGTATAAGTGTGCCATGCACATTAAAGGTCCATCTTTGACTGGAACAACAAGGGTTTGGCTAAAATTCTGAATTTTACGGTGCAGTAGTACTTGCCTTTTAGTCGGTAATTTGTTTTAGCAGCAGTACAAACTGATAAAATAAATATAACAAAATATGCTTGTATAATAGTGTAGTCATAGTAGTCATTTCGTGCAGTAGTTCTAACTGCACTTTAATTAAAACCCCTCCATTTTATTATATGTGGTTATAGTAAATCCACAAATTATTTTTGTAAATAGTTGTTTGTTCCATAGTAGTAAGCTTCGCATATGCTCCAATTCCACCTCTTTTAGAAATGACTTGAAGTAGCTATCTTAATTTTGCCTGTTTCTTTTGTGCTGTGGTCCATTCTGCTACAGTAAAAGTGTAAGTAAATTTTTTCACCGTGTACTAACAAAAACAATGTGTTTTTCTCTTTAATTTTTGTGACCAAGCTTTAGAATAAGCATTAAGTCAAGCCAACAAACTTGAACTTTTAAGTCGTTTAATGATTTTTATGTTTATAATAGAATTTTTCTCTATTGTACAATACTATAATAATATTGTAGGCTTTGTCAATTTATTAACTTTATATTATCTATAGCTATAACTTTTTTACTTACATTATAATAATGTATTCTGCACAAAATCTCTTATTTTAATTGTTAGGTTTTATTGTTCACTTTGATAATCCAAACAAATCAAGTAACTGAGTTACTATGATTCTGCTGTAAATGAATATTCACAGATTGGTACTATTTCACAAAAATTAAAGTCATTTTTAACATTTTTCAGGTTAAAGGTGCTAGTGTATCAAGTTCCTACAGGCTGAGACCGATTGTGGGTATTAAACTTCCTCAAAATGTGTCATTTTCACCGCTTATTTTTATGTACAATCCTCATATAGAACCTATACAGGTAAAATAGCATTAATTTTATATAATTAAGAATATGTTGTTTTGATTTGTTTTTATCTTCTACATATTATTTTTAATGAGAATTGTTTTCTGAACTCACTGTCATAAATTATGCTTAGATAAGCATTGCTGAATGGTGGCGTAGGGTTTCATTTTAGAGTTGTCTAAATTACAGATACCAAATAATTGGTATATTTTTAAAATATTTACATAATTTTTTAAAGATTTATCTAACATCCATTTTTAACTACCTAAATTTAAATTAAACTTTTTGTATGTATAAAATTTATATGGGTTATTATGACGTGTTACAACTTCTGCATATTTGCAATCCTCAAACCGTATGCATTATGAGTTTATCCCCTATCCACTAGGCATTACTTTGTGTATAGTAGTAGCATTTATTCCCAAGCTAGCATTCTGTGATACTTGTACAGTTTGTGAAGTATTAATGTCTTGGTTAAGAATGAAACATGATTTGCGCTTAAAATAGACTTTTGCTTTGCGTGGCTTTCATTATCATTAGCAATAATTTGATTATCTAAAATTTTTAAAGAATACTTGTCCAATAATAAGATTGTTGAACATTATAAACTTCCATTTTCACCATTACTGTTTGTTTATTTCAAATTAAATATGTATAAATAGAAAAACAACAAGGCATTAAATTAGATCTGAGTTAATATATTCTTTTTTGAGCATTCTACAAGTGTTTCATACTATTGGAGACAGTAGCTATGAAAACCATTAACTTGAAATTATATTAACATTTTTGTGCGATACATTTAATTTTTAACTTTCCTTCATGACCGGTTGTTAGAGTAATTTAATTATTAAATGGAATTTGTTTTACTTAACAATAAAATGTTACAAAATGCCCAATTTCTGACTAATAAACAACACTTTGCTTATTGTTCTATTGGTTTTTATAAATTGTTTCAATATTAGCCATCATGGACAGTAACTGCATGTTTGAAAGAGTGCCAATATTGTTTTATTTATAGGGAACATCAATAAAATCTGAAATAATCTGTTTTCTGATAATCCATAGATACTTTTGGTATCGGCCTTTTAAAAAGAAAAAAAATTCAAAATGTGCATTTATAATATTTTTTAATATACCTGCACCATAATACTAGTATAAAGAACTAATTAGCGTGCATAAATCGATCTTTATCGCACTAGTGTTTTAAAGGTTGCTAAGCAACAACATTTTCAACTTTATTTTTATTTGTCAAATTATACAAATGTTAAATGTAAATATCAAAACATAAATTGAATGAACTGTCAAACTAATTCAAGACCAGAATTATTTCCACGGCAACTACTATAAATCAAAACGACTGATAGTCTAAATCTGTGGTATTGCACTTCAATACGGATAAATTGAGTAATATGTAAACCTATATATCAAGTTAAAATGCAGGTATATTAAAAATAGTGTATGATACTCGTTTATGTGCCTTTACAAAAATTTAGAAAGCAGGAAGAATTTATAAAGACAGGTAGATAATTTACAATTTAAATAGAAAATAAATGGAATAAATAGAAATAGATACAGCACCACCAAGCAAACATTAGACTTTGAGGGATGTGGTCTGGTGGCACTGCTGGTAGTAGTTTACGCTCATTGTAAGCATTTTTCCATGACATTTAAATAATTTTTTAAGTTAGGTATTATGAATACTTTACTAAATTGATATAATTAATATCAACAAATGATACTTTAGTCAATATATTTAATAAATCAAGTATTAAGACCAAAGCATAGTACAGTTTTTATTGAACGTTTCTTCAAGTATTTAAACACAGCTGTATATTGCATAAATTTCAATACATAATTATCCACAAAATAACATTATTAAAATTTTTACACAAGAATTCTGTTGCTATAGTCCATTCAAAATAAGTTTAGGATGACGTCAAATATAGTAATAAAGTGTTGGCATCTGTATACAAATAAATACCTAGAATTGCGCATGAAGGATACCGTCATTCAACATAATAAAGGTTGGCAGTTCTGTATGGTGTTGCACCAATTCTTCTTGCCAATGGGAATATTCCTATATCATTCATTAAATCTACTATAATATAAACCAACATTGGCAATGTAGCAATTCATCCAGTTGTGATGTCATCCTAAAGTTAAAGTGAATGGACTATATATACCTTCACTGTCGTTAGATTCATCTTGGTCGTCTTCTGATGATCCTGTGTATACAGTAAAGTTCAAGCTTTCAACAGTATCATGTAGTAAACCATTCCTACACCAAGCGTCTTCTTTCAAACAATCCAACATGGTCACAATGTTTTACATACTCTAGTTCGCCAAGTTCAGAAATTTCTTTTTGCACTAGATTTACAATTTCACCATTTCTTTGATCCATGTTATTTATTGCAACCTTATGTTTCAGCAAACTCCATATCCATTCTATGGGATTGTAGTCACAATGATATGGTGGTAAACGTAGCACATGTCGATGTGTTTCAAGTAATTCATCTGCAAAATATGTTTTGCTATATGGAAAGTTCTTAACTAATAAAATAATTCAGCTTTGCGCATTTCATTTGTTGTCGAAGCACCTTGATTTGCCAGACAATCCCGAATAATTTCCTTTCGCATTGCTTGTGTAGGTGGTTTATTAATTTGGACACTATGATATGGTGCGTTGTCCATAACAATAATGCCATTGTGAAGTAATTTGGAATTAATTGTTTTTCCATCTATTGCATAAAGTTGTGGCGATTCATGTCATCATGATAGTCTCCAAATTAGCTTTTGATTTGAATATTAAAAGGCCATTATTGACAAAGCCATAACGTCCACCTGCATGCACAATTATGTATCGTTGACCAGTTCGATTAGTCTTGTATACACCAGGCTCATCTTCAGATTGCCAGCATTTTCATACACCATACGATGGATGAATATGTGTTTCATCCAAATATATCACCGACCACTTGCCTTCTTCACAAGCATTGTTTTCTCATAAGACAAGTAGATACCATGAACGCCATGTCACAATATTTGTTCGTTCCATCAGCAACTTATGTTTATCATGACATGTTTTAAAACTAAAGCCAATCTTTATCAAATGCTTTCTTATTGTTTCCGACCACAAGTATAATTGATTTTGTGTTTCATTCTCTTGACCAAAGTGTCCAATGTAGGAACTTGCTTATCAACCGTATAAATTTCATGAACAGTACGTCTCAATACCCCCAAGTCAAAATTGTCAAGAGTAATTTTATTAGAACCACCACTGCGTTGCCTTTTCGATGGGGATTTTAATGCTCGATTTTATAAATGGACACGATTTCCCAGTTGCAGTATCAGCAAGTTTAGTTGCCATTTCTATAGGTAATAACCACACACCTGCCTCTTTATGTTTATCGAAAAGTTTTATAACAGATTTAGTGATGTTTCTAGCTTTAGAATCAACACTCTTCCTAGGTGTCATTACTGGATTTACGAAACAACCTACAAAAGTTAACTTTTGTTAGCTAACTAAAGATAAGAATCTATTAGAAATCATAAAATAATTTATAAATTCCAATAATGTGAGGTTATGTAAAACTTTAACTTTACAATATAATTATACAGTTTTTATACAAATCTTTAGTTTAGCAAGGAAAATATGTAGTTTTGATAAAAAAATGTTAATAAAATTGAATAATGTAAAAGAATAATGGAAAATCATAAAAACGCAGAACAATTAAACAATCAGAAAGCTAGGCAAAACGAGATACATCTGGGGTTGTGGGTTGGTCAATTTGATAAGTGAGAAGTTAATAGATATCGAATTGTGGCGATTAGCATATTGTAATAATTTTTGTGCATACAAGTTTAAACATAGAAACACAATTAAAATCCTTTAAATTGATTTATGCAGCAAATATGTTTCGTTAATGTATTTTGTATTCCGTATATTTAATCAAATTTACATACAACTCGATAAACAGCGCGATAAATAACGCTGAATACACTCATCACTATAAATTTTCATATAATTAAATTTATATGTGCGGAATGTACAACATAACAATCCAATTTTCTCATTGGTTACATGTGTTCTTGTCAATTTTTGGTTCGTATATTTTCCTCAGCTAATGTGTGCTTGGTGGCACTGTAGTGAGATGCAGAAAAAGAAATCGCTAAATATGTATGATAGCAATGTTCTTTTTTCACCACCTTTATTTAATTTCTATATGGAGCTAGCAAAAACAAATAAAAGTAGAAAATATTAGATGTCATAATTCAAGGAGTGAAGATTTAATTGCTAAAGTACATGGATAATATAGCAGTATTAACAGAAACAGAAGTATGTGGATGATATAGTAGTATTAGCAGAAACATATGGCGTTAAAAATAAGATTATATAACACAAAAGAAATACTAGATAGAGATTTGTCTGAAAATAAATAATATCAAAATAAAAATAACGAGATATAACAAATTACAGAGCAGTAGAAATGTATAAATCTAATGTCAGAAGGTTTGAAAGATTGGAAATCAAATCACAAATGGCAATAGAAGTTAAAGGAGAAGGTTTTGAAGCCCAAGATGGCACCATATTTAAAATCAAGAATAACTTTAGATGTTAGGCAAATACTGTTGAAAGTCTACATTTTGAGCATAGTACTTTACAGCTCCGAAATGTTAACATTGGGCCGAGGTGTCGTAGAAGAAGGTCTAATAACGGCTGGAGATATGAAGTTAGAAACGAGGGTGTCTTAGAAATGGTTCAGCAAAATATAAATATTACTAGGTATTAAAATAAATCTTTTGAGACTTCAAGGATATGGGGTAGAGCAGGTGGTTATATTTATAGTATTAAGCTGTTTGTTTCGGTGATGTAGAATTCTGAATTATGCTTCTGTGACATTTGCAGTATTTTGACATAACATTGTTGAAACTTGACATCGGAAATGTGGTTGACCTTAGCATTTTATTCGTCACATTACTATTTTAGCCAGGTGGGCCTTTTTGAGGAATTTTATTTATCATATTTGTTGGAAAAGCATTTACTTTTTTGAGGTTGAATTTTTATTCATAAAATTTTAATGTGTTCACAGGATTTCCTAATTCAAAAGGTAGTGGTTGTAATTTAAAATTTAGTATTGTGTTAGTGTTTTTGCAGAAATGGCGGTTATTCCAAAACATTCCTACTGTCCAAAGGGTCAG
Source organism: Platerodrilus igneus (assembly GCA_036346225.1). Lineage (NCBI taxonomy): Eukaryota > Metazoa > Arthropoda > Insecta > Coleoptera > Lycidae > Platerodrilus > Platerodrilus igneus. The sequence continues at coordinate 9,759,535 of JARFIW010001670.1, read as the reverse complement.
GTAGTACATAGACAAACCTGAGTAATTGCTTTTAGTGTAATGCAATTAAACATGTAAATTTCGAAAAAAGTTACTATTCTTAATTCCTTGCTGCATTTCAAAGAATGGGTAATTGCTGTTACTGGAATATCTGAAAGCACGTACAAGAGAATTAAAAAGGACTCAAAAGAAAGTCGAACGAATCTTATTCAGTTTCATCTTCTAAGAAACCAAAAAGTAATTTGTCTGAAAATGGAAAGGAAATTATTTGTTGTGTTACATATGAATTTTGTATAACAGAAAAATGCGACCTGTTAAAATGCATTCAAATAAAAATCATAGAATCCAGAATAGGCTTTAAAGGCATACATTCATTCTGCTGTCATTTCGATCGTAAAGTGAATAGATTTTAAGTATGGTAAACAATTCAACGATCAAGTTTAACTTATAGATTTGTAAATGGCAAAGGACTTCAGACAAAAGGAAAGTGTTAATGTAATTATGCAATATAATTGAACCAGCTAGAATAAGGTAACACCAAAAAACGACTTGCTGTGTATACCTATTACAATTATATCCATAGCAATCCTATGTTTGCTAATGAATAATCAGACACTTGTAGAAATGTCTTAAAAACATCTATAAACAGATGCTTAATGATAATATATGTTTGAAAAATGAATTTATTCAGAATGCTTTATTGATTTTATTCACTTCTAGTATTTAATACTTAATGCTATTTTTTAAAAATACTGCACTAAAACATTTTCAGGTGCCAAATCTGGCAATTATCATCAAAATACGTCATCATCATTTTGTTTTCGACCTTACTTAAGGTCGGCTTGATGCAGCTCTAACTTCTTTTTTATTCTGTGCTAATTTAAAAAGTTCTACATACTCTTCTCAACATAAATTTCTAATAATTTGGCTAATATAGCTTGATCTAAGTCTTCCTATACTCTTCTATCTTTTTCTTATCTACCTGGCTCTACATAGATATTAGCAACCTGATGGTTGTTAAACAATTCCAACTTGTTTACATGATTCCCATTTATAAGGAAATGAAATATTACCTGGTTAACCCCTTCAAGAAAGGAAAAGTGTTAAATTATATGTTATGGTAAGGCTTAAGCAACGAATCGCTGCCAGCATGCCAGACCGCTAACTAATTGTGAGATGTCATGGATATGTTGATTAAGTTATATGTTATGGTAAGACTTAAGCAGTGAATCGCTGCCAACATGCCAGATCGCTAAATCAAAATACAAATTTTGTAAATAAATTTTTTAAGTGAATTTCAATACAATTGATTCGAAACTTATCTAATAAATCCATGGCAGTCGTCTATGATGCCTTATATCACAATATTTTAACTAAACAATATCCTATAAGTTCTTTTATAAAGATTAATATGATTGAATGGTACATACTTTGTAATATCCCACACAACAGTACATTCCAAATCAAAACACAGCTATATGGAATAATTCAAATTCAATAGCCAAAGCATCCATTGTATCTACTAGCCATGCTATTGCAGAAACCTGGGCACACAGTGTTAAGGTCCTAATTTTACCATCCAGAACTGAACCCAATAGAGAAAATTTTAGGAATTGTAAAAAATGTGTTTGCTATAAGAAACACTATCTTTATATTAAATAATATGAAAGACATTACCTTGAACAAATTTAACTCAATCATTGTTGCTGAATGGGTGGCTTTTTTTTGTTCTCATACTGACAAAATGGTAATCATTATTCAAACGATAAATAGATCTGTAAACACGGCGGCCTGATGGTGAACTTATGTGATGGCTCTGTCAAAACCTTTGATATCTATGAAATTGAATTAACATTAATTACCACTACCATATTTTCAGCTGTAACAAGATATAATCCAGTTTTTGCATTAGAAATTTTTATACATGTTTTGTGAGTGTAGTAAGTAATTTTAAGTATTATTTTATATGGGTACGTTTTGACTTACTCTTAAATACTGTCGGTTGTAATAATGAAATGTCAATTCAAGAGTTGTTGAAGAGTTTAGCTCAAATTGTACATAAATCTTGTCTAATAAACGAGTTTATATTATTAAACTTTTATTTATAAATTATTTTAATTCAATGAGAGATTGAAAATATGAATAGTCTGAAATTCATTGATTGGGAATTGATGCAGTCTTTTGGTTTTAATCTTCAGTGGTGAGGTTATGTGAATGTTTTTGATTCCAATCACTTTTTATTACTGTGATGGTTTTAGGTATTATGGTTGCAATTGATCTTGCATTTTCAAAACCTATTGCCTGTGATATTGTGTACAAGTTATATCAGTACAATTTTAAATTTCTGTGTTCCATTCTAAAACCAATGTTTGTACTTTTTGCCCAATCCATGTATTTTGGAGTGATAAGTGTGTGACATGAAGAACGGCTGTCACTATATGTTAATTAAATTTTGTGAGCTTTTAAGATCACTAATTATAATAAATGACAGACTCTTCATTTCATCAGGATCTATTCTTATTACTTAAATCATATATTTTGTTTTGCAGTACAAATCCATCAGTATACAAAGTACCCTGATATTAAAAATTGTATTGGTCAGCAGTGATCATGAAATAGAAAATGTTACTAGCTTAAACATCATTTGCGTAACACAGTTTCAGGCCAAAGTGCATAGATGCACAAATTATTCCAGTTTCAAGCCAAGCATTTGAAATCATTGTTTGCTCAAGTGAGAAGTTAAAGAAGCAACTGCGTAAAAAATGCATTGTCGATTTCAGGTCAAGTGCATAGATGCAGGAATATATTACATTGGTTTCAAGCTAGGCACCCTTACTAAATGTAAAAATCAGTCAACCATTTTTAATCTACTGAAAGTCAGCTCTAGCGAGAAGTTGTAAAAGTAATTAGGTGCATGCAAAAATGGATTAGGCTGGTTTCAACCCAAACTGCGTGCACCTTGTGAAACGTAAAACTAAGTTAGTTAGTCAGTTGCAAACAGAGCTGTTTTGTATCTACATTAGAATTGCTCAAACAGAATACCTTACTGACAAAAGAACGATACAATAAAAACAGTGGCGGCTCATAGTTTAACAAATTAGTGAGGCAAGTAGCAAACTACCTAAGAAATTCTTTAAACTTTTGCAAAACTACAAAATACAAAGTATCTACACAGAGAACGCTTAAATTGTACAGAAATATATCTAAGTATAAATATTTTTGCGATCATGACAATAGAACAGAAAGCATTAATCAAATAATTACTCACCAAATGTTGAATGCCGCACTGCAAGTTGAACAAGTTTTACACTATTTCTAAAGTTTCTTAAACACCAACGGTATTAGTTTGTTTTTCTATTTGCAAAGTAAATCTATCACACTTAAAAAACTGTTCACTACTACTTAAAGTTTTCACTAATTGTTTTTCGATAGCAATTTGTGATACATAATTCAGTCATTCTTGTATTTCTAGAATACGTTTTTATTCGTTTTAGGGCAGAAAAGCTTCATTCTACAGATTTAAACGGTATGGGTAAAGTTAAATAAATACTAATAAGTTTATACAATTCTGGCATACATCAATGTAATTTATTTTTATACATAAAATTAAGCATCCCCACAGTAGAACTTGAATTATCTAATATTTCGTTTTCACCATATACAACCATCAATTCACTTTTAAGTTGAACTTTATCGAAAAATGGATATTGACTTACCAATTCACAAGAAGCTCATGAGGAAACTTATGCAGATCCTGATACTCTTCAAATTTGGCTACATTTAGCAATTAAAAAAACAGAGTCTACCTAGATCAGTAAATCTGACTTCAATTAGATTGATTATAACATGTACAATTTCAAAAAATAGTACTCTATAGTTTTGGCGCCTGTCTGGTAAATCTTCCTGTTGACTTGTTAGCACTGACTGTTTCTAGCAAATCATAAATCTGATCAAGGAACACGCTATTTGATCTGAATTCTCTTAATTTTATTAAAAGCAGTTGCAGTCTGGTTGTCACGTATGTTGTATCAGTGAGTTTGTGTTGTAATATAGAAAACATTACATAAATTTTTCAAAAATTAATTTATATTCTTCTAGACAAAATATAAAGTTATGGTCTTCTAAAAATCTTTTCAAACATCATGCTTCCTGGACAGTAGTAGTATCAAACTTGTTACTTTCAATGATATTACTAAAACCTACTATTAAATTGCTTCTGTTAACAGAAACGTTAGTACTGCTTTTGATGTAAAATTCCATTGTGTTGCACCATTGAAATCTTCGTTATTTCGTTTAATAAAGCGGTACGCTTAGACGACCTGGTAAAAACGAAGAAAATCCAGATAACCTTTTTTATTGAACTACAACCAATGTGCAAACAAAGCTCGTGGAGCAAATGCTTTAATTTCTGCTTGTGACTCGTTAAGGTGGCTAGGCGTAACTACAGCACCATCATAATTTTAAGCTTTGAATTTGTCTTTAAAATCGAACTTAGCAAAAGTAGCATTTAGAAATACAAACAGAGAGTCTGGGGTTTTTGGGTACTTTTTATGTCAAAAAATCCTATGAAATGCTCTACTACGGTACCATCTTTTTTACACCTAAAATTACCGATAACTGAAATAAAATTGATAACATCGGTAGTTTCATCGATTTGCCAAGAAAAATAATTGTCCAATTTTATTTCAGAGCTAATAGTTTCCTTTAAAACATGATGAAGCGATTCTTTTAACTTGTGTTGAATCGCTTTTGAAGTACCTAAGATCACCGACTTAGTATCGCTGTGGTTTTTGAAGCCGATGCGAAGCAATACACGGTTCAAAGTGCTATTACTTAAGATTATATCTCTTTCTCGAAGCCGCAATTTCAAAGATTGAATAGTTACGTTTTTCTACAAATAGCAAACATTAAACTATGACTTGCTTTAAGAATTATAAAACTTACTTTGGGCATGCATTGTGTACAAAGTATCTCTGATGTTTATTTGGATGCTGCCTGGAAGTTTATACAGTTTTGGTTTTCTTTCTAGGCCCTTTTCCCCAGGACTGCGTACAATGGGATTGGTCATCCTTCTTGATTTCACCCAAGTAATAGTGCTGACACTAATTTGATGAACTGCAGCTACCCTCTAATATGTATAGAATTAATAAAAATACAATTGGTTATGTTAAAATTTTTACCTCTTGTACTGCTTCTACTGAAATTAAAGGACCATCATGCTGCTTTTCTTGTTCAAAATAGCTTAACAAGTTCAACACCAACTGTTGAGCTTGCGTCCCCAAAGTCGTACCATTGGCTGGCATTTTAATAGTTAGTGAGTTCTAATAGTAATAACTATTTTAGCTCTGAGAGTGATAATGAAGAAAACAATAGAAAAAGGGGAAAGCGTGTATATAGGGGTAGATCTGGAAAAAGCATTCGACAATGTAAAATGGAAAAAAATGTTCGAAATACCCAAAAAGATTGGAATGAGTTATAGGGATAGACGAATAGTACACAGCTTATACAAAGAGCAAACAGCAGTAATAGAATTAGAGCAGGAACTAGAGAAGTAAACATTAGGAAAGGGATGAGACAGGGATGTTGTTCCCTATCCCCACTAATTTTTAACTTGTACAATGAAAAGGCAATGAATACTGTCACATGCAGGAAGACATTTGGAATTATTATGCAGGGACAAAAAAATTGATATGCTTAGATTTACATATGATATAGCGGTATTAGCATCGAGCAAGGAAGAGTTAGAAGCTGCTCTTAATGAAATGGAAACAGTTCTAACAGAGAGATACGGTATGAAAATTAACAAAACTAAAACTAAAGTACCAGTATGCAAAGGAGGGAAAATAAATCAAAAACAAGAATACAAATATGTAACACGAACTTACAAGAGGTTAAGGATTTCTGCTATCTAGGAAGCCAAATAACGCAAGATGGGAAAAGCACAAAAGATATAAAACAAAGATTAGCACAAGGACGTGTTACATTTAACAAGGAAAAGCAACTATTGTGTTCAAAGGCAACAAACAAACATATGTGTGGAGCACAGCACTGTATGGCTGTGAAGCCTGGACAGTAGAAGAAGCAGACAAGAAAAAGGTAGAAGCCTTTGAAATGTGGTGCTACAGACGTATGATGAAGATATCATGGACAGACAAAGTTAAGAACGAAGAGGTACTAAAAATGGTAGGAGAAGAAAGAAATATGTGGAAAACGGTAATAAATAGGAGAGATAGGATGATAGGTCACATACTACGGCATGAGGGAATAGTGCGGAATATATTAGAAGCAGGGATAGGAAAAAAGAGTAGAAGAGGTAGACCTAGGTTAGACTACTGCACACAGATAGTGAAAGATGTAGGCTGTAGGAGTTTCAGGGAGATGTGTAGGCTAGCTCAGAATAAAAATCAATGGAGGTACGCATCCAACCAGTCCCAAGTTGGATAAATTAATGATGAAGAAAGTAACTGTACTTAAACATGATGATTATTATAAGCAACTACAAGTATTGGTTGGGCAATATTCTCAAATAATGTTAATTGTGTGAAAGGATTTATTGGAAAACTATTATTTCGGCAAATGTCTAAGTGTTGGTGGATCTTGGTAGCCACAGGCTGCTTAACTCTCTTCGCTGAATCTCGGTGAAATAGGGCATAAAATTAGAAAACAATAGAAGGGGGTATAAAATCAATAAAGTGATTTGATTTGATTCGAAAAAGCTGTATACATGCTGCGTGAAAATTTTAGGGAACTGTGTAGGCTATCTCAGAATATAAATAAGTGCAGGTACATGTCCAACCAGTTTTAAGACTGAAAACCTAATGATGAAAAAATAAGCGCAGATAAATCTGATGATCATTACAAACAACTACAGGTGTTGGTTGTGAAATATCTGCAACTAATGTTGACTGTGCGAAAAAATATATTGGAAAATATATTAAATTGGTAGATGTTTAAGTGCTGGGGGAACTTGGCAGCCACAGGCTACTTACCCCCCTTCACAACCACTGAATGTCGGAGAAATAGGGCATATAATTTTAAAACAATAGAAGGGGGACCGAACTGCATCTAACAAGAAATTACAGCACCTATGATGAAAGACAACAAATATAGAACAAGAAGAAGATTGTTGAAAGCATATGTTGGAGCACAGCAAGATATGACTATGAAATACGGGCAGTCTGAAAAGCAGACAGAAAAACGGTAGCAGCCTTTTGAAATGCTGTGCTTCAGATGTATGAGGATTATAGCATGAACAGATAAAGTTAATAACAAATAGGTTATAGAAATAGTATGGGAACAAGGATATCTGAGGGAAAAATAGGGGAAATAGAAGGCAGACTACGTTCTAAGGCATTTTTGGGGAATAGTATGGGATATATTACAAGCAGAGATAGGAAAAAAGAGGTAAATGCAGACCTAGATCAGATAGTGATAGATGCAGACTGTGCTAATTTCAGGGAAATCTGTAGGTTAGTTCAGAATAGGAAACAATGATGGTACACGTTTAACCAGTTCCAGGACTGAAGACCTAATGATGATGATGATGATGTTCTTCATGTTCTTCAAATCACTTAAAATCTCTAACATAACTTTGTTATGTGTGAGGCATATTTTTAAAGTAAGTTTCACTTGCACACATCTTTTGTACATCTTGTCGTTTGTTGTGTGCACATTATGAGTAGTTTCCTTTTTCATGCATTGGCTATTCCCACACAGTTGTAGTTTATGTAGTAGAGTGTCATTTATCACACGTTCAAAATATTCAAGACAACGAAGCAGCCCACCGAATGTGAACTTCGCAGTGTAATTTGTTTTTTAAATTCTAAAGATATGCAACCAAGTGAAATTCTGATCTACACTACAGCCGGTTCTTCGAAAACAAAAAATTTAAACAATTTTGATTAGCAAAGTTAGGTGCAATGCATTCTGGGTCTAACACGGTATCTCTTTGGTGGAATCTATGCTGAGAGGTGCAATAATAAATTCTGCTGTTTATTGTAAGGCTTAAAAAGAACTACATCGAGCTATACAAAGCAAAAGGTGTGGTTTATAGAATGCCGGTGTTCTTTTGTTTGATGATATTGTGTGCCTGTATACTGAGCTGCTACTCAAACTCTTATCACCTTGTTTGATTGCGAACAATTCTGTCATTCAACCTGCAACCTCTTGAAAATGAGCTTTGAAAATAGTTAGTAATCCAGGTGGCCTCTTTTATGAAGAGGGTATACAGAAATTTGTACCATATTATGACAAGTGTTTCAATAATGGTAAAAACTATGTGGAAATATAGTTTAAAGTATAGACAAACTTGTAGAAATAAAATTTAGTAAACATTATTCTTTATTACTTATGTGTACCAAAACTGAACTTATTTTAAAAGTTCCCCTTATGAAGCGAATTATCTTTACTCTTTGCTCTTGTCCAAATAGTAATACTCATTCACATAAAAAGCAATTTTGAAATGATCTATGCATGTGTAGATCATATCTCATGGTTATTATTGGAAGTTAGTGCAGATTAAAATATGAACTCGCTTCTTTAAAAAGGTTTGTAATTTTTCTGTAACTTCAACTCTATATGCTACGCATAGCTTTTGAAATTTCAAACTTCTTGGTGCGAAGGTTTTCGTCTTCCATTCGAATAATATTGGATGTGATTGTGGCCGTTCTCCAAACCGCACAGTGAAGTCCTTCAAAATGTCTCCCATTGTTTTCTTCATATTCTGATGTTCGTGAACCCACCAAAAGCTCCTCGACACTGCAAACACGAATCCACAATTGTTTAATTCTCTTTACTGATGTTTTTCTTCTCCCACTATCACTTCTGAAGTGAATGTGACATTCACAGTTTATTTACATGTTGATTCGCCCAAATTTCTAGGTATTTACATTTTCAGTCAGTTGTTGAATTGAAATAAATTATACAACACTAAAATAAACGTTTAATAATATAAACTTGTTTATTACACACGATTTAAATATAATTTGAATATTTAGGAAACTCCATTTAGACTTCTACAATTCCCAAAACGGTGGTAAATCAAAATTCATTTATCTACCATAGTATTTAAGATTATTACTATCATAATAAATAGCCCAATATTTACAAAATTTCTAAGTAAAACCTTAACCATATCTTACTGCGTTCTAAAAGTCATTGTAAGTGCTTTCAGATATTTTAGTAGAAATAAGAGTAGAACTTTTTTGTGCTTCTTACTTCATTAATTGCATTATTGTAAAATCCATGTCTCGATTTTGGTTATGTAGTATTTGACTCTTTCAGCAATAGGAGTGTTTTAGAATATTCTCCATCTGGGCAAAACGCAAATTAATGTTAAATTTTAAATTGCAACAATTACTGGAAAACCCATGAGCATAAAAATTTTATAAATATAAAAACTATGCAACTTTAGAATATTTGATTTGAATTTCTAACGAGAACTTTATTATACACATATGATACATAAAATACAAAAAATTATCAAAATACAAGGATCAATTGACTAAAATTGCAACACGAGAAATAAATGCTAATGTCGACCACATGTCAGACATCACCATTCAAAGTACCACAAACAAAGAAGCATAACCAAAAATTCAATGCCACTGATAGGAGTGGTAAAATACCCTATGACACTCTTCATTAATGATTAATGAATTCGTGTAAGCTTGTTTTCATCTTGTGGGCATAGTAATGTATAGGTTTTTGTAACAATTGCTGTAACTGCTTGATATGGGAGTCCTATATAATAATCGCTCACTATTGTGGATTATTAATATTTCATATGTTGTATTTTAATTAGATTTTACATATTTTTATTTATAGTAAATTATGAATTAATACTTTAAATTAGGTTACTGAGGTATATAGTACTGGTGATAACTTTCATTTGGAATTGCCTACTGGTGCATCTGAAGGTCCCAAGAATATGTGGGAAATTCCTCCGCTTCAAACTAAAGCCATAATTCGTGTGAGATTTCACTCAACAGCTCAACAAAATCACACTGCTTTTATCAGGAAAGTAGAACTTATTAAAAAATTGATGATTTTTTAAATGTAATATCTAATTGTAGATTTAAAATGAACAATACAGAAAGTATATTGGCAGTTCCATTGCAAGTAGAAGTCACATCAAGTGCAAGTTTGTACACACCACAGGGCTTCCTAGATTTTGGTTTTGGTGGAACATTAGATGCACAAAAAACTTTGAATTTGTATTTAGGAAATCCTACAAAGAAGGAAGTAAAGATTGATGGCATTACAAGTTTTTCTAAATCAGTTAGAGTTGAGTATAAAACTTTAAAAGTTGGAAGCGAGCGTTATGGTATAGGCACTAAAATTGCTACAGTTACTCTTGATTGTAAGAGAATTTTTTGTGTGTTAAAAATTAACATTTTTGTGATTTTTAGGGAAATCTGCTTTTGAAAACAAAGAGTTCACAGGAAAAATTTTGGTTACATATAACAATGGCCAAGCTGAACTTGAAATTCCATATTATGTCAATGTTGTTGAAGGCAATCTTTTATACGATTCTTCTGTTATGACATATTTTATTAATGATTTTAGTAAACCAGTGAAAAGCAGGGATCTGCTTGTAAAAAATAATTATAGCGTACCTTTTGCAATTACGAATATTTCATTGCCTATAGAAGCTGAAAAATATTTCTATGTAAGTTTACTTTTCATTTCTTGTTTAAATGAGACAATCCCAATGTATATATGTTTCTAAATCAAAGTATTCCCAAGTTTAAAATGGGATTTCTGCATGAGCAATAGAATTATTGGAACTAACTTTGGTTTTTAACATAATTGAGATAAATATTTCAGGAAAATAATTACATATGATATATGTGATTGATTTGTATTTAACGTCAAAATGGTTTGCATTAAACTAGAACTAATTTGAGAGGATGTCAGCAGACTTATGTCTAAGCATTAGTTCATAGGAGATATATACACCACTGTTGAACAATAAGAATTTTTAAAACGGAATTTTTAGTGTACAGGGTGTTCCAAATTGTATGCGGTTAATTATTATTAAAAATATAAAAAAAGCTGTTTGCACGTTTACAAGCCTATTTTTTGAGATCAAATTCAATGGCAAATTAGAAATAGCGATCTCCTTTTGTTTTCAAATTACATTCAAATATTCATATTTTTAACAATTCCATTAATTCGTATAACTCGTTTGTTTATAAGTACAGTAGAGACTCAATAATTCGAATAAATTAAAATCATTGCGATTTGGATTATAAAAAATTCTTATTACTGAAACAACATGAGATTCAACTAAAAATGTATGCAGATACATTTATTTGCAATAGGAATAACAGATATACATATAATGCTACAATTCTGAAGTAAATAAAATTAAATACTTGATGAAGCATATGTTGAAAGCAGTGGCGACTCGTGATCTATCGGAACGGTGGTTCTGCATGTTTTGATGCTATAGAGTAAAATATGACCCATGATTATTTTTCCAAACTCTCCGATGATTTATTGTAAATGAAATCCACATGCCTATTCTTTTTGCTTACAAACTTTTCAAATGCTTTTTCATTCAAATTTGGTATTGTTTTATAAATTTATGTTCTATCGATAACACTGCCAGAGCCGTTTAATGATCTTGAGATTAGTGTCATGAAGAAAAGTTATCAATAGTCACGCATTAATATTAATTTACCAAATATTCCACCTTTTAAGACAAAAAACAATTTACCAAATATACGTTATATACATTAACGCAATAATACTAAAAAATCAGTCTCAATCAGAAACGCTCACTTCACATGAACTATTTCAGTTTATGCATCAGCAAATTAAGTATATACTCACTAACTATTTAAAATAAAAATTTGTTAAGTACAGTTTTGAATATACATGAAAGTCAACAATATTAATACATTAATAATAATTCCACCTTTTAAGATAATAAATGACTTACCAAATTTAAAACTTTTGATAATCAAGGTACTTCATATACTAATCACTAACACAATACAATACAATCAGTCTCACTCAGAAACGCCCACTTTACAAGAACTATATAGTTTTATGTAGTTATTAAATGACGTACGTTATTATTTAAAATAAGAAGTAATTTATTGTTGGCAGAATTATCCAGTCGTTCAATGTACACAAAAATAGTCACTCTTTAAGAATAATTTACCAGATAAATTCACTTTTTAACACAAAACATGATTTACCAAGCTTAAAAGTTCTGAAAATCAAGGAACGATTTAATTAATGAACGTAACGTCGTTAATAATAACAGATAGAACTGCACTTATTATAGCACCGAAGCATACTTATAGTAGCTGATAACTCTCTCTATTTTGCCTTGCGCTTATTGGTTAAAAATGCATAAATCTGAAGCTTTCGGTACACAGACCCATTTTCATTATATGATACTTTAAGTATGAAATGGTTAGATAACACAGAGTAGGCGGCTGCGACATCTATTGCCGATACTAACAGCGGTATTGTTACCAAATTTCGAGTTAGAGTGCTTAATATATTTTGTAAACAATTTACTAATGTATAATAGATATTAATTAGTATTGATATTTATTGCAGTTTTGCCAAAAGTTAGGCAGCAGTACAGCTCCTACAGAGAAACCACCATTGGTTGAAACACAATAACTACTTAAAAGAATCAAAAATCTATCAATTTTGTTTACTTTTTAGATGATATGTGAAGTTCTACAGTGACCACGTCTCTCAATTTCTTTAAACAACAGTGTATGTTTTAACAGAAATGTTGTTTTCCTTTACCTATTGTATCAATGCAGTTAAGTAGTTCGTTGTATTTTTATGATTCACTTTTACTGTTACGTTTTCTCGCATTCCTCTTCCTTTCATCATCTGACTAATTGTCACCTAAAGCAGCACTTGCATCCTTCTGAAGCTACTGGTATGCAGTCTGATTGACCCACTGGATGACAGCATTTTCTGGAAGTGGTGGGATTTTTTTATATCGTTTCCAGCTAGTTGAAACATCTTCAAGAATCTCCCTTCTTTAACGTAATTGTGTACATAGCACATTTAACAGGATTGTGGATTGTCTTTAGATTCATATTAGTCTGTCATATTCGTTTCGTTTTCATTCAACTATTTTTTCAACATTTTTTCAATGAAATTGTCAGAACCTTCTCTCATGCATTATGTAACATGCAGATTGCATCCCATAGATTTATATTTTTCAAACACTTGGAGATATAATTGTCATGTCGATCCATAATACCCAAAAGATAAGCCAATAAACTTTTTCTATAAAATAAATTTGTGAGCTTAATGACATTCTGATCTAGAGGCAGAATTACTGCTAGAGCACATTTAACAGGATTGTGGATTGTCTTTAGATTCATATTAGTCTGTCATATTCGTTTCGTTTTCATTCAACTATTTTTTCAACATTTTTTCAATGAAATTGTCAGAACCTTCTCTCATGCATTATGTAACATGCAGATTGCATCCCATAGATTTATATTTTTCAAACACTTGGAGATATAATTGTAATGTCGATCCATAATACCCAAAAGATAAGCCAATAAACTTTTTCTATAAAATAAATTTGTGAGCTTAATGACATTCTGATCTAGAGGCAGAATTACTGCTATACAATTTGATGGAAGGAATATTGCATACACATCACCATTCTCAGAAATTAACTTTTGCACACTACACAGATTTATTTATTTATTTAGTACTTAACAGGTTTACTTATACCCTATTACAAAGTACATACATCATATTAACAGGAATGTTATTAAACTCAAAACTTGCTATAAAATTTGTAATAATTTAGTTATTAAGTCGTTATAGCTAATATTAAAAATGTCACACTCGTTTTGAACCAAGTTATATGCCATATACATTCTATATAACGGAGAATTTAAGTGGTAATTGCTGTGAGCAAGATGTCTGATATAAAAAGTATTTGTACTTCTTGTGATATAAGAAGGTACATTGAAATTAATTCTAGCCAAGAAGCTAGGATCGTCGACAATATTGTGAAGTATCTTATATATGTACATGATATAATATACTCTTCTTCGTTTTTCTAGTCGCGGGAGTTTATATTTTTCACACAACCATCTTCTTGATATTTGCGCATCATAAAAATCGTATTCTTTGTAATGCATATAGCAGACTACTTTATTTTGCACTTTTCTATGGAATATATATGGCAGTGATAGTATGGATTCCATATTAACGATGCATATTCAAGTACACTTCTTACTAGTGCTAACAATAGATATTTTATACAATTTATATTAGTAAAATCTTTTGTATTTCTTGCAATAAATCTATAAGTTTTTAAGGCTTTACTTGTAATGAAACTGATATGAAAACAAAATTTCAATTTATCATCAAATATAACTCCCAAGTCACGTACTTGACAGGTTCGTCCTAAAATCACGTTTTGCATACTATATTCAAAGATGATTGGTTCCCTTTTATGTGCATATGATTCTACAACACATTTATCAATGTTGAAGTGTAATTCATTGTCCTTGCTCCAGGTGACTATTTTGTCAATATCTTCTTGTACCTTAACACAATCTGTGATGTTATTAATTTTCCGATATATCTTGAGATCATCTGCAAACAATAGGCATTTTACATTTTCCATTGATTGAGTAATGTCGTTTATAAAAATGAGGAAAAACAAAGGGCCAAGGTTAGAGCCTTGCGGTACCCCAGATGTGGGTACAAACGGTAGCGAGGAAAATCCCTTTATAGTAACCTTATGCTTTCTCCCACCTAAGTAAGAAGCTATGAAATTGACAAGATTAGGGTGAAATCCAAATTCAACTTTAAGCTTACTGATGAGTATTTCATGTGATACATTGTCAAATGCTTTGGCAAAATCTGTATAGATAACATCCAGCTGACTGTGCTCATTTAAAGTATCTGATATATCTTGAGTTATATGAATGAGGTTCGAGATTGTAGACTTGCGCCTTAGAAAGCCATGTTGAGATATATTGATTTTATTATTAATACTCGAATAAATCCGTTTATATATTATAGTTTCAGATATTTTTGACATAACTGAGAGTATTGCAATAGGTCTATAATTCTGCATGTTATTTCTATCTCCCTTCTTGAATATAGGACAAATTCTAGCTTTCTTCCACTCACTAGGAAAAACTGTACGTTTCAAGCTTAAATTGAATAGTATGCGAAGTGGATATTTTAGACTATCCACATATTCCTTAACAAAGTATGTTGGTATATTATCTGGTCCGAACGCCTTCCCATTTTTTAAGTTTCGTACTGCATCTATTATGTCTTTTTCAGTGATCTTATTTATAATAACTGCATCTGTGTTGTGATTTTCCAATATATTAACATTAACATTGTTTTTGTCAGTCCTAGAATAAACACTGCTAAAATATTTTGCAAAAGCATTACATATGTCCTCGCCCCCAATATATTCAACATTGTTCAGGTACATTCTGTTAGGAATATGAACAGTTTCTTTTTTATCATTTATAAAAGACCAAAATGCTCCAATATCTTGAGTTAGATTATGCTGGATTTTGGTAATGTACAATTGATAAGCTATATTAATATCTTTTTTGATTTGTGTTTTAAGTGTGCTGATTTCTGCTTTTAGTTGCGTTAAATTGTTTAATTTAAATTGTTTACATAGCTTATCTTTCATTCTCATTTTATTTATAATTTGCTGGTTAAACCACACTGGAAATGAGTGCCTTTTTTGCGATCTAGGTACACATTTGTTCAATATTTCATAAATTTTATCATAAAATGCAGATACAGCATTGTTCATATCAGTATATGACTCCAGGAAGTGAAAATCAGTATTCAAAAGCAAAGTATAAATTTTCCTAAAATCAGCTCTCTTAAAGTTATATTTCATGGGCTCTGGAATTAGTTCTTTAATTTTAACCCCATGTAGTGATAACTATTAACAAAGTAGGATGATAACTATCCTCTTGAACAAGGCAAAAATCACTTCTGCTAACAATACAATTGATCTTGGTTACCACAACATCTAGTATACCATTAAATTGATTTTCAATCCTATTAACTTGATTACAGCCATAGAACCCAATAAATTTTTGAAAAGCATCCACAAAAGTGTCCATACTCGCATTCTTGTAAAATAGATGTAAATGTGTTATGTTAAAGTCACCTATGATGATAAATTTGTTATCATAAAAGAATGACAAATTTTCAATAAAATCATACAGCTCTTCATATACTACAATGCTACAGGAAGGAACTATATACAGGCCAAGTATATATATATACTGCAATGATGATTAAGATTTACTTTTACACAAAGAAGGTCTATGTCATCATTATGAAACTTCAAATCTATTTTACAAGTATCGTACTTAGCAGTGGTTGCGATAGAACACCACCTCCACAAGTTCGTCTACTTGAGTTATGTTTCCTCGATACTTTTAGGACATTCAAATTCTTTGGAAAACATTTGCTACTGTTGACATCTTCTGAAAGCCACGTTTCTGTTAGAACAATTATGTCATATTCTCCAGATGTTGCACACACATTTTTATACATTTCACTAATTTTGGTATTGAGTTGAACATTCTGGTAGAGTATATGTACATCACTATTTGTTTTACCTGCTAAGTATGAATGGTTTTGTCTGGAAGCATTGAAAATTTTTGTTTTGAAACTCATTTTGCTTTACATTTCTATTTTCTAAAAACTTTCTAACTGCTACACCTGCTGGCCAAAAGGAAGAGTCCAATAATACAGAGACATAAGCAGAGTTTGCTGTAATTTTGAAAGAGCTATAACTGTTGGGAAATTTTGATTGCAGTCTCTCAATTTTTAGGTTTGGAGATAAACCATCTTTTAGGTTGTCATTCAAATTTTTATTTATATAATCCATAATTTTGTATTCATTTAGAGTAGGATTTATTCTAGTAAGATGTAACTTTGAATTCCTTATTTTGTGGATTACAGCTGTAAATCCATCATTATCAATATTGTTCTCAACAGTGGAGTTAGATGTAGCAGTTCCAATTATTAGCTTATTTTTATATGATGGTTTGTTATTGGTTGTAGCAGCATTTCTGTTGTTGCTATCATTGTTTTTTATATTGACCTGGGGCAACATGTTAGTCATAGGAACATCTCTGATAAAAGTATCTTGTTCTTTTAAATCTTTTTTATGTTTGTTACTGCTATCAACTTGATTACAGTTTATTTGTTCCAAGGTAAGTTTCTTTGCATTAAATATGTTAACTTTTCATTAGTGATTTCTTCAGTAGTAGTTCTTATTGGAATTTGTTTATCATTTGTCAGTAACCTAACTAAATCAATATTGCTGCTCCTCAAGTTAATTATTTCTTGTCTAAGTTCTCTAATTTCTTGTTGTAGAGTTTTAGTTTCCTGATTTACTATATCTTTTATTATAAGTGAAAATTTCTCAATTTCAAAGAATCCTACACCATTATGTGTCATATTTATTTCCACATCTGGAGTTGTTATACAATTTTTATCTTGATTTATACTTGTAATACATCTGTCATTCCTATCAATACCATTGACCATAGATACACATGTAACACAATCATATATTTTATCATTGTTTTCATTTATTTTAATTAAACCTTTTCTTTCACTACATGAATAATGAATTCTAACTTTACAGTTTCCACATTCTAGAAACTCATTACAACTTTCTTCCCACAATAAATACAATTTTTAGTATGATCATTTGAAGCATGCTGTTCACTTTCAGCCATCTTGGATCACATCAGATTTGGTGCATTATCAATTAAGAGTAGCACTTTCTCATGAAGATTTTCACTTCTTAAAAATGTTTCAACCTGCTTGCAAAACAAATTGTGAAACCAATTCTTGAAAATGGCTGACGGTATCTATGCATTTTTACTAAATGTATACTCTAGGGACAACTCTTGATTTTTAAATGCCCTGCAACATGACATTTTTCCTGCGGCAATATCACGTTCCAGCTTCGTAAATCTCTTAGATTCACTCTCCAAATTTCTATTTTTATCTGAGTTTTCTTTCACAATTTAGCTTCGTAGCACCAACTAAATTCTGTTAGGTTGTTAGTAAAGTTGCCTACACACGGTTAGTCTCTCCTACAATTTACACTTTATTTATATAAAGTATCATGTTCATATTTTTTATACATTTATTCTCTATATTTTAGTCCAGTTAATAAGAATGGTAGTGTTATTATTTGTAGAAAATACATTCTTTCAATTCATTAGCGATTAAATCTCACCCATATGCAACTGGTGTGAATGTTAACCTCTGTACTAAACATTATATCGAGAGTTGTTTTCTCTTTTCCTTAAAAATTCTCTCTTTCTCTTACCTGGAATTTCAAAGCAGTTTTCCGTTTGATATCAAGATAAAAAGGTTATACCTGTCGTTTGTAAATGGTATGTAATATATTTAATTCTTTTGTGCTTCTTAAAAGTATTTCTATTTAAAGAGTTCAACTGGCATCAATACCCATTAGTCCATCATTAAGGTTAATGATGGTAAGATATAATTAAACAGTTGTTTGTTAGCACTTGTGGATATTTTATTTTTTTACACAAATTCATTTTAGGGTCCTATTCTTACAGTTTTAAGTTTGAGTAACTACATTTTAATTATAATTTAAGATTGTATAATAATAATCAAAATTTTCTTACGTGGAATAAAAATTATTGGAATGCATACCTAACCTTTTTTGTCTACATGAGATGTAACTTTTAAAGGACTTGTCTTGTTTACAATGATGCGAGGAATCCGATTTAGCTCCAACATTTTCTCAATCTTTAAAGTTCCTAATATTTACAATTGGGACAACGGACAACTTGAGCAGCGTTACTTCATTGGTTGAAGTACCTGAAGTAACTTTATTCAGGATATTGTCCATGTGGCAGTAAAAACAGATGGATAACACTTTTTAGTTATTGTACTGTAAGCCACTTGTTTTAATTTGCTGATTTATATAAAAAAATTATTGTATAAAAGGTGAAAAGTAAGTTCAACGCATCTCTAATTTAGATGTGCTTACTGTTGCATTAAATAAGTAATGAAGTATTTGTCATTACGTACATTTTTTAATTACCTGAAGAAATAATTTAATAAATGGTTTGTAAAACCAAAAGTTTCATGAAATAGTTGGTTATATAGTTACTATTAAAAATGTTTGATATACATAATATTTTGCAATGTGTTTTGTCAATTCATGACTATTATAAAATTAGTGGGATTGCTTATTCTCAACAGTATATATTTCAAAATAACCTTATCTGTTAAACTTGTATTTTACTATGGAATGTAATTTATTTTTAGGAATGAAAGAACATATGGCCTTAAGCCTGCTAGTTGTTGATTTAAAAATAGCAGGATCAAACAAAAGTTTTATGACTTTATACTACGTTTGACGTATGTCCAAAGTCTTACTAAATTAATTTTTTCTTTTGTTAACAAATTTTTACAATTTTAGTATATGATAATAAAATACTAAAGCGTTTTTATTCCACAAATCAGTGTTTCAATTTTTTATCGCAATAATTTCCTTACAAGGGTATAGCTTTTTAACTTCTCTTTATCTATCCCCTGAGATTTCAGTTCTTTTGCAGCCTCCGCAACCAGAACAGGTCGAGTCGAGCTGTGTCAGGGTAAATTTATTCAAACCTTGTTGTGCACTTATTCTTTTCATCGCACCTGGAAACTTGTGGATTGTTTGATTTTCTGATTGCAAACAATTTATATTTGTGTTCAAATTCCAATAGTACACGCTAAAAACGTTATCCTTTCTTTATTAGTTTTTCTTCCAGGTGCATTTTTTCCTTAGATTGCACTAATGTTTGCTGGTGGAACATTTTTCAAAACAAACCAGACTTGCCTGCTTTATAGATTTGAGTTGGAAAAACTTCTTTTCTTTTATTTTTTTTGCTAGTTTGTCAATAAAGGGTTGCACTGTAGTTTCATTGTTTAAAAGCTATTCTCCACATATTTTAAAATGTCTTAAACCCATGGCGTGCTTTAAATTTTAGAAGCCAACCTCTACTTATGGCAATGTATCTTTATTGTAGCACTGTTTAAATATTTGTATTGCTTTTGCCGCCACAATATCAAAAGTCACAGGTATATGCCAATCTCGTTACTGAAGAAACCACATGTAAAGTTTTTATTCTATTTATAACCTTTAGCTACCTTAACTTCGCATTCCGATATAAAACCTCTGGCAATTAATATTAATTAAATAACTCACCCAAGTGGTCCTATACTGATGCAGAGGTCTCGGATCTCCGGGCGGGTTCTATGACTGCTTCCGCAGTTTGTTGTTTGCTGTTGTGCTGGTGCTGCTTTGCTAGACAAAACAATATAAGGGACAGGTAGGTGGGTGGGCGTCACTTGTTGATACTCGAAGTACCCACAAGTCAGCACTCTGCAGAAGGCCGTAAGAGTGTTCCCAGCTATGCTAAATTTCTCGCATAAATTGTTTGCTTCCTCCAACAAAGGTTGACACACTTTCACGTACGTTTGTGGGAACTAAACCGTTCCAACGTGAGAATTTTTATATCAGCATGCTTGGTGACCACAAAGGTAAGTCGTGTGAACCATAACTTAATGTGGTTTTTCCCAGACATTGGCATTATAAATGTTGTCTGCTGGGAGTTTCCCCATGCAGAGTTCTAAAAAGTCCCTAAACCTAAATTAATAGCATACTATGGTGGAGCTTTAAAATAAAGCGTAACACATTTCTGTACACCCTACGTGTTTTAAAGTTTTTCGAAGTCCCAGACCAGAATAACAGGTTTTCTATAAAATGCAACCCCTTTTGCATTAAAAAGCAATTAGAGTTTAAATTAATTGCCCTGTGGATCACAAAAATATTTTAAATAGACAATTTTCTGGAATAGACGAGATTAAGAAAAAAGTTTCGAGAGATTATCACATTTTCGTATGAACTAATTATTAAATGAAACACTTATTCCAAGAAGCGGCTCGGCTCAAACATTGAAAAAAAACATAAAATCCATAAAATAACCGATAAAAATTGATTATCCTTCGCATTAGTATGCGACGCCACAATAATCGTATATGTGTTAGAATAGGACGGATCGTGCACGTCCCTAATAACTGGAATGAGATAACGAGGTACTCAACAATTTTGAACGCTAATGAGAATTTCCAAGAAAATTAAGTAAGATAGGCATTTATTATTTAGAAGGTAGCGTTTATTAAAAACGGTGATTCAGTCGATTTTTAAATTCGATCGTGAAATGTTATTTTGATTTAAGTCGCAAGCTGTTGCCTTGCGAAGATAATATTTGAAGTATGCAGTAAGCACACTGTAATTTAATCATTACAATGTTGCACTGAATATAGAAATGATGTTTTAAATGTAACTTACATTTAAAAAAAGGTTAAATTATAAAATACAATAAAGAGGGAAAAATTCTTCAATATAATGCTATTTTAAAAATTTTATTAAATAATTGAAAGGAAGATTTAAGCAAAATGTACTTTGGTAACTGCTGTTTGAAACGAGGATTTTAAATATGGAAAATCTTGTAAGCTAATTTGGACATCAATTTAAAATATGAAGATATTTAATTTAGGAACTGGATAAAAAGCGCTTTGTGGATTTTTGCAAGTATAATTTTTTTGCAACTGATATTTGAATTTTGTCATTTAGTTTAAGATAGTCCTAATAATTATTTTGTAAAGGATGTTTACTACGAAAGTTTGTGTTCAGAGTTTGAAACACTGACCTTTTAATAGATCATCTATCAAGGATAGAGCTGGCCAGGCAAAGTTAGAAGGGAAGGTAAGTCAACAATTTCAAGTTTTTAAATTTGCTGTATCTGTATCACAGCACTTTTTTTTAGTAAAACTCCTAACGCGAAGCCATTTTCATATCACTCTTTCAGCGACGCTCCAACGCGAGATCATTTTCATATTACTCTTTCAGCGGCACCTCAATGTGCGGCCATTTTCATATCACCCTTTTAGTAAAGCCCCAAAGGGAGACGCTACCACATCACTGTTTTAGTGGCGCTCCAATGCAGGGCTTACCACATCACTCTTTTAGTGGCTCATCCAATGCGAGGTGTTGTCACAGATATATCTATATATATATATACATATAAATATTTTAGATAGTTAATTACACAAGGTAAGTTGATAAATACTATAGTATTACAGTGAATAAGATGAAATAATAACTTCGACTTTTATGCAAAGCTCAAATGATCATTTCAAATCGAGCTAGTAATTGAAAGATGGAAAATATAAGGTCTTGGACAGGACTTGAACCTGTATCCTGGTTTTGCCAGAAGCTCAAATGATCATTTCAAATGGTAAACACATGGTTCTGGCAAAACCAGGATACAGGTTCAAGTCCTGTCCAAGACCTTATATTTTCCATCTTTCAATTACTAGCTCGATTTGAAATGATCATTTGAGCTTTGCATAAGAGTCTAAGTTATTATTTCATCATATTCACTGTAATATATATATATATATATATATATATATATATATATATATATACGATGTATAAATAATCACAAACTTTACGAAAAATCGAAAGGAAGTTATTAATTATACAAAGCAAGCTAGTAATTTGCATAGCCATAAATGAAAGAATTTGTTTGTTTCATAAAGGAAATAAACATTCATCAACTAGTTTTGATCTCAGTGGATCTCATCAGGATGAAGTGGTTTATAACCCTATAAGGGTTATAAACCACTTCTCAGTGGATCTCATCAGGATGTTTTGTTAATGGCTATATAACTACCAGCCCGATTTGTATTTGTCAATGGCTCTTAGTATTTTCATAAGAGTTTGTTTACAGATACATCTTACTTTATATATATATATATATATATATATATATATATATATATATATATATATATATATATATTACATCCCAGTATTAATAGTGCGTCCTTTTACAACTAACACTTACAGCGTCCACCAGAAATACTGCCAATGTTTCAATATACATGCATGTATATTAAACCGTTTAGAATGGGCTTGAACCTAGGGGTTTAGAATCTATTGTTACAAAAATATCTACTTTTACTTTTCATCTTCACTGCGTCCTTTTATATTGCACACTTTAAGCTTCCGATGTATATACTCCTTTCATATACAGCCCAAATACGATATCAACCAAAGATCCGACAACGTTGCCAGCTTTTCACATATCTCAGTCGACAAGATAGTTAAGTATTTGTGCTTTCTGTGCAGTTCCTGTATGAATTTCGTTGAAATTAAAAGTTATGATTACCGTTTATTTTGACATATGGAATTTATTTCATCATATTAGTTTATCTTATTCTAGAAATTGAACCATGTAAACATGTTTCATTTTGAGTGATAATTGAAATTATTTGACTTAAAAGGCTACCTACATAACATTTCTTAAAAAGTAAAAAAGTTTTTACAAAAGCAACGGAAGTTAAAATGCGTTAAAGGATTTGTCTAGAATCACATTGTATATGTAGTTAAAAATGGTTTAGAAATCAGGTTTCACAGTTTTCATTAATTTTGTCTGTCGGAATCAGATTAAATTCAAGGTCTACGCAAGAGGTATCGTATTTATTGTGCGAATATGATGACCGACAGGTCGACGGTTGAGGATTAGGATATCAAGTGCTGTTTGAAAACAATTGCTAACGAAAACAGCTGAAATGTATTTTTCTTGATTTGTACTTCAACATTTAAGAACGAAAAACTTTCTGCTTCTATATATTGATATCTAGCTTGCCAAATATTAATATATAACACTTTTGTTCGAAGATACAAAACAGTCCTCACAACTTGTAAGTTTAATAGCCTGTCTACTTTTTAAGTACAAAATTTTGTGCAAAAAGTAGAAATAGTGCAAAAAATTAGCACATTTTAACACAATAGTATCAAAGTATCATCTTGAATACCGAAGGGTACATTTATAGTGACCGCATTAAACTTTTACAATACATTTTACCTAATTTGTTTACGATTCCGTGCATTAGCTGGACCGAAGTTCTCAGCATCGGTATTATGCCTTTTAACTCGAGAGTTTTTCTGTTTGTTGATGATGTGAGGAGTTGTTGTGGTGTTTCTTATAGGTTGATCTTCTTAAATATATATGTAGGTCTGGATTTCAAGAGACCTGCTCGTGGAATCCTCTTGTTTTGATGCAGTAAGGAGTTTCCCGGATCTTCCCCTTGGTTGTCCCCCAACTACACAGTATTCCGGATCCTGGGTACACTGGCCTGTGGTTTTCGACCGACAAGATTGCTACTCGCCACAGACCGCTCCATCGTCAGGTAGCTCGTCTAACAGGACTGACGGATGTGGATCCCTAACGACTTCATTTGTGTACCCATTCCTCGGCGCCCCGTATAGCTGGAGAACTCCCTCAGGCCGTCACTGTTCCGCTGCTCACTTTTGGTCGCCCGCAGGCGGTGGTAGATGACTGTTGTTGCCTCGTCGGCGTCTGGACAACAACTGTCTGTTTACGATAGCTTATAAATAGCAATTAATGTTCATGTTACCTAATTTAGAAGTCGTGGACCTTCGATTTTGAAAATACCAAGTGTTTTTATAAGGATAGAATAAAGCACACAAACTTGTTATAACTTTAGCCGGCCATAAAAAAGGACGTGAGTCGGTGAAGAACGATTCGCCGGAATTACTATAACAGAAGAAAAAACGGAAGGAAGGAGAAGGTCGCATTAACACGGTCGAAGATTGAGGGGTCAATCAAAACGAAACCAATGAACCTACAGCCCGACAGTAAAGTGTAGAAATACATAACAAAACAAAGAACCAGACAATAATTAAGATATAAGTAACATATAAATAAAAAAAAAATTACTATTCATATACATATACAAGGTGGGTCACTACATAAAAACTACTCGCTAGCATCTGAACGAGCGTAACTGATAGTCTCACTGCGTGTCGTTCTTCGGCATTACCGGCGTCATCACTACCGTAGAATGCTAACCGGTTAACGCGTACCTTTTCGGAGCTTACGAATCCGATATACTGCGTCGTTGATTCTTTTTACAAATTTGTACGGACCTTTTGTAACTTTGTGGACAATGCACGTCTCCGTCTGCAGTTGTGCAGCCAAACGCGGTCGCTCTTTTGAAAACCAGCTTCCTGTACCTTGATGTCATATCTGGTTATTATTCGATCGCTTTGAACCGGATATTTTCCTAACGTCACCATGGATGTCCTGCATCTTGCGTTTGAGCTCCTCGACGTAGCCCTAGCACACGAGGTCATCTCAGAGCTGACACCCAAACTCAAGATCACACGGCAGAAGTATTTTGCGTCCCAGCATAGCACATGCAAGTGTCTGTTCAGTGTTCCCATTGTGTCCGATGCGACTTCAGAGCGCTATTCAATGGACTAGTGTCCTGCCAGGAAACGCGTTCTGCTCCGACTTTCCAAGCCAGAATGAGTCGTAGGTCTTTGTCATTCTCTTGTTTCGTTCGCATCTGTATAGGCTACCAATCGTCATTGATCACGGTAATCCACCAAGTAGATCACACTTTGTTTCTACCCTTGAGCAATGATTACAATCTTCGGCTAAAGCCCGTCTCGAAAGTGTATCTGAATTACGATGACTTGCACCAGCACGGTGTTCGTGTCGAAATCATACTGCTGAAACTATTCCATCCATCTGGTGACTTGCACCGGGCTTTCTAAACTGTAATAGCACCTTCAAAGCGGCGTTGTCGCTTCTCAGGTGAAATTTTCTCCCGTAGGAGCACTTACTAAACTGCTCTACAGATTGCACCACAGCCTACAGTTTCCGCCTTATAACGCAATAATTCCGATCTGGTTTCTAGAGCATCCTGCTAAGGTAACCAATGACTTTCTCTTGGCCGCCTTGCATTTGGGATGGTACACTTTCGATGGCCACATTGCTTGAATCTGTAATCAAGATGAATTTGCCTTCCAATCGATGATAATAACTTAAGATCAGATCTGTTATTAATAACTGCCCTAGTTGTTGGAACGTACGCTGGCAATCTTCATTCCAAACATAATCACATCTTCAGCCAACTTTACTAAAGGCTTGGCAATATTCGTAAATTCGGAAACGAATCTTCTACAGTAAGTGCAGAATCCCAGAAAGCTGCGTAGCTGGTAGTTGCCTTTTGGCATCAGCCACTCTTGTAGCGCCTGAATTGTTTTCGGGTCTAGCCTGACTTCATTGAGTGAAATTGCTTGCTCTAGGTACTTCACATCATTGCCTAGTCGATGACACTGGTTTGGACTTCAAATTGGCTTCCCTGAGTCTTCAAAACACTTTTTCTAAATTTCTCAAATATTTCCCAAATGACTTTCCAATCAGAATCACGCCATGCAAATTACCAGACGCGTTCTCCACGTAAGCCCAGGCAAGATGCTGTCCATTAAACGTTCGAAGGTGGCAAGAACGTTGCAAAGTCCAAATAGCATGACTATTAATTGTCATAGGCCAGTACCAATAGTGAAAACAGTCTTGTCTCGATCTTTGGGTTCCATATTCAGTTGCCAGTAGCCATTCTTCAAATCCAAAATTGAGAATCATTGCTACCCAGAAAATGTATCTAGGATGTCGTCATACCTTAGAAGTAGGTATCTGTCCTTTTTTATCACTGCATTCAATCGCATGTAGTCTAAACAAAATCTTGTTAGCTTGTCCATCCTCTTAACAAGCACAACAAGCGATGTCCAAGGGCTATCAGAATGCTCAATTACTCCTTACCCCTCCATAACTCCAATAATCTTCTCGACCTCCTCGCATTTGGCCAATGGTGGTCTCCGCACCTCCTATTATATTGACCTGACATCTTCTGTATAGATTTTGTGCTCGGCTACTGCGGTCTTTCCTAATTGGCCGCCGTCGATTGCGAAACCTTCCGAGTACTGTTGGATCAAGTTCTTAAGACCGCCAGCTGTTGTTTGTAACGTGGCGTCGCCGTGGATCAATGTAGTAAGCGTAAGAGTATGGATCCCAAGGTCCCGGGTTCAAATCCCGACACGGCCAACTGCTTGAAAAATGGCAGGTGAGCATTTTTCACAAAAATTACGCCCTCGTTGGGATGAGAGGTTAAATGGAGGTCCCGTGTGTGTGTTGTCACGCACGTTAAAGATCCCTACCTTGCCTGGAACGGCAAGGGTTCGCAAAAATTCTAAATTTCCAGGCAACAAAAACTCGCCTCCTGGCCAATGTAGTACCTGCAGGTGGAGCATTGGTAATGTAAATGAACTGTTGTTTGTAACGTGTAATTTTGTAGTTTTAAACTTTTACGCTGTTTCCCAATTTATAAATGCATTTCTGCAAATTTCTGTTTCTGTATTCGATATTTATTAACTCGTGTGTAGTAATTTAAAGATAGATAAATTGAAAATTATAAACCGCTGTAATTAATTATTATATATGATTGTGGCATTCACGTTTTGGATGTTCCTGATGTTATTAACAAGTCTAGATAAGATACGATAAGCGGTTGTAATAGAACGAGTTGAATAAACAGACGAGAGTCGTGTTTTGTTCTTTATTGCGATATACTAAGTACGTTAAAATACTGTTTCCTCTTTGCTTTGACTAGTGAGAATTAATGCGGATTTAATTTTCGTATTGTTCATGTACGAGCACGGCACGATTTTTAGTTGTTTTCTTGTGAAATAAAAATTGTATATTAACTGTACAAAAGTGTTTTACGGAACATTTTGACGGACGTACTTAAGTGATACACGTGCTTTACCCATTATGGTTCTTTTTAGTTGTTTTGTCTTTTGATATTTAAGCGGTGTGTGCAATCTAGTTTCATGGTCCTTTTCTTTTCAAAGTAGCGCATACTTTGAATTATTTAAATACAGTGCTACTGTAGTTTCTGAATTTTCTAACAACAAAGAACCTAAAATAGATCATTGCTTGAGCAAATTTCGTTATTTGCGAAACATAACAGATTACCGGCTTACAAAGGTATTATTGGTTGAAGTTTCTCACTGCTTTTGGGGATGTTTATGAAACTAATATCCATTTGGTCCCAGTTGAAATTAAACTAGTTCTACAGAATATTTCGAAATTATTGTCTTGGGAAATAGAATTACCAAGAAATTTATCAAGGCTACATAGTTCCGACGTGATAATGTCTGCTGCTAACCCCAGTGAAATACGTAGGTGTGATTAGTGTAACGTGTGCCAAGTTCCATCAACACCCTCACAGTCAAAGGTGAAGTGCTTCGTTAGTGCAGGACATCGTTGAATCCCACCCTTCCGTTGCAAGGAAGCGTTGCTGAAGGACTTTTGTAAGTTGAACTATTTCCTACTTGTTATTACTGTAAATATCTATCCGTTGCTTTACCATATCTTTGTCGTTCTGATACCTTTTACAATAGACTTGCATGCTATTTTAAAACATAGAAAAAAAAGAAAGAAAATCAATACTATTGAATTACTCATACCAATTGTGTCTTATCTATTTATCTTTTGTCAACATTTTATCTGATTTATGTTTAATTGGTGTGTGAGAAAACGTTTCTGCTACTCCCAATATTACCTCACTTTGTGATAAAAATTTTGTAATGCTTTTACCGTTATTATATTATAGAGTTTATCTAAACAGTTTTTCTTACATTCTACAAAGTACTGAATAATTTAGACTTATCATTGCTGCTATGCTTATTCTTTTCTTTATTTCAGGTTTGCTTAACTATTTTTTTCTTGCAGGTATTATCACTAACTCCTTACAGCCGCGTACATTGTATGTTGGTCTGCTTTCTACAACCCCCACTCTCCGATTGAGCCCGGTCATTTCTTTGATTTTCTTTGTGTTACGCAGCAATTACGTAACGTAACATTTTTGGCGAACGTGGCTGCCACGAAAAAGAAACCTAACATGTTATTCAAGTAACTGGCACGGTTTCGTCAAATGATCTAATAACTTTGTAGAATACTCCTTGGTGGGTGATTCTTTTTAACACCGGAACACCCGTCACTTGGACAACCGAAGAATACCACCAACCGTTGAATTATTTTTTAGCATGTTAGAAGTCATTAGCGTTTAGGATTCTAACATGTACACCATCCGTCACTTTCGTCAGTCTTCTCAAAAGCACGTCATCTCCAAGAAATTCGTCACTAATCGGTTCAATAGCGAGCACAAAATCTTCCCAGAGAACAACATCCAAGCCTCCCAGTACAACATTTTCCTTCCTTCAGGTAGAACAACCTTGTCCGTCAAATAAAAACAAATTCGCATAGACACGTCGTCTGTTCGCAAAACAACACTACCTCGTTCCCTACTCTTAAGACATCCTCTTTCATACCTACATGAGATTTGTATCCCTTCAAAATATCTATTCCCAAGATAACTTCTTTGGTGGTGTTCATAATTACTTCCTGGTGGTCAAATAATTCGCTCCCAACTCTGATTTTTACATCTAGCACCCCATGTGTTTGAATTTTTTCACCAGCAACGGTTTGAAGACGTACCGTGCGAATGACACTATATCACTGTTGTGCACTTTATCCGGATTAGCAATTGTCCTCGTTATTCCAGTATCAACCCAGAAATTCACAATCTTGCCACTCAATTGTTCACATATGTAAATAATGTCATCATGCTTGTATGGTGCGAGGTCAATGATCACCTCCTCGCAGAATCCGTCCAGATTAACTTTCGCCCCTTCCTGTCAAACCCTTTAGTTTCCGGTTTTTACTTCCTCTTGGGCTGCTTATATTTGAACTGTATACGTCCAAACTCACCACAATTCCAGCATCTGGGTCCCTCCTCTTTGGTTGGTGTTCACGAACTACTCGTCGAATCACCTTCTCCATGCTTTCTGAGCGTTGCTTTCAAACGGAACATTTTGCATTTGCCACTACTATGATGCGAAGTTTGCTTTGCTGTTTTAAATTCAAAGAATGAGCTAGCGCTTCATCTAAGGCCCTTCGTCGAGACAGTCATAGTGCTTGCTGCATCACTCCGTTCGTACTCCGCCAACAAAGGTCTGTAGCGTCAGTTACTTTAGGAAGCTATCTGGTGTTGTTAGGTAGGCTAGTCTCACCAAGCAAGAAATATCTGCTTTAAACTCTTGCAAATTCTTGTTATCCCTTTGGTGACGGTCCTTCACTTGAGCGTGATACACTTGTTGCAGAGAGTCGTCGTACTTCATTTCTAGCCTTGATGTTGAGGCCCCATAGTTTTTGGTCATGATCTGGTATGACCTGCAGAATATTCAAGACCTCGCCTCATCATCATCGTTAGGCCTTCAGTCCTGGAACTGGTTAGACGCGTACCCTCATTGTCTCCTATTCTGCACTAACCTAAACATTTACATAGTCTGCATTTATAACTATCTGATCTAGGTTCAAATCTACCTCCTTTTCCTATCTTTACTTGCAATGTATCCCATACTATTCCCAAAAAATGCTTTAAAACGTATTCTGCCCGTCTATTTCTCCTATTTTTTCCACAGATATCATTGTTCCCCTACTGTTTCTATAACCTATTTGTTATTAACTTTGTCTGTCCATGCTATCATTTTCATACATCTGAAGCACAACATTCCAAAAGGCTGCTACCGTTTTTTGTCTGCTTATCCTACTGCCCGCATTTCATAGGCATACTGTGCTGTGCTCCATACATATGCTTTCAACAATGTTTCTATGTTTGTTGTCTTTCATCATAGGCGCGGTTCTTTCTTGTTACATGCATTTCGGTCCCCTTCTATTGTTTTTCAATTATATACCCTATTTCTTCGACATTCAGTGCTTGTGAAGGGGGATAAGCAGCCTGTGGCTGCCAAGTTCCCCCAGCACTTCAACATTTGCCGATTTAATATTTTTTTCAATATATCTTCTTGCACAGTCAACAATATTTAGAGATATTTCACAACCAACATCTGTAGTTGTATATAATAGTCAACAGATTTATCTGATCTTATTTTTCGACATTAGGTTTTCTGTCTCAAAAGTGGTTGGACACGTACCTGCACTTATTTAAATTCTGAGCTAGCCTACACAGTTCCCTGAAATTTTCACACAGCCTATAAACAGCTCGGTTCCACTTCTATTGTTTTCTAATTATATGCCCTATTTCACCAAGATTTAGTGGTATGTTAAAGGGGAGGCGGGTCCGGGACGTAGTTGGTATGCTTGTAACTACTACGCCCAAGGTCCCGGGTGCGAATTCCGACACGATCCGCCTAAAAAATGTTAAGCAATCATTTTTCACAAAAATACACCTTCGTTCGGATGAGAGGTAAAACGGAGGTCCCATGTGTGTGTTGTCACGCACGTTAAAGATCCCTATCTTGCTTGGAGCAGCAAGGATTCGGCAAAATTCCTGGCCAATGTAGTACCTTTGGGTGGAGCATTGGAAAATCACATGTATGGTATGTGAAGAAGGTTAAGCAGCCTGTGGCGGCCAAAATCCCCCAACACTTAGACATTTGCTGAATTAATAGTTTTCCAGTAAATCCTTTCACACAATTAACATTATTTGAGAATATTACCCAACCAATACTTGTAGTTGCTTATAATAATCATCATGTTCAAGTACAGTTACTTTTTTCGTCATTAGTTTATCCATCCTGGGACTGGTTGTATGCGTACTTCCATTGATTTCTATTCTGAGCTACGCTATGCATTTCCTGAAATTCCTACAGTCTACATCTTTCACTATCTGTGTGCAGTAGTCTAACCTAGGTCTACCTCTACTTCTCTTTTTCCTATCTCGGCTTCTAAAGCATTTTGCACTATTCCTCATGCCGTAGTATGTGGCCTATCATCCTATCTCTCCTATTTTTTACCGTTTTCCATATATTTCTTTCCTCCCTTACAATTTTAGTACTTCTTTGTTTTAACTTTGTCTGTCCATGATATCTTCATGATATGTCTGTAGCACAACATTTTAAAGGCTTCTACCTTTTTCTTATCCGCTTCTCCTACTGTACAGGCTCTACAGTCAGTACAGTTTTGTGCTTCACACACATGTTTTAAGCAATCGTTTCCTTGTTTCTATGTTTGTTGTCTTTGAACACAGTAGTTGCTTTTTCTTGTTAAATGTAGCACGATCTTATACTAATCCTTGTTGCATATCTTTTGCGCTTTTTCCATGTTATTTGGCTTCCTAGGTAGCAGAAATCCTTAACCTCTTGTAAGTTCTTGTTACCTATTTGTATTCTTGTTTTGATTTATTTTCCCTCCTTTGCATACTGGTACTTTAGTTTTATTTTGTTAATTTTCATACCGTATCTCTCCCTTAGAACCGTTTCCATTTCATTAAGAGCAGCTTCTAACTCTTCCTTGCTAGATGCTAATACCGCTATATCACCTGCAAATCTAAGCATTCCAATTGTTTGTCCCTGCATAGTAATTCCAAATGTCTTTCTGCCTATGGCAGTATTCATTGCCTCTTCAATGTACAAATTAAAATTAATGGGGATAGGAACATCCCTGTCTTACTCCTTTCCTAATATTTACTTCTCTACTTTCTTGCTCTAATTCTATTACCGCTGTTTGCTCTTTGTCTCATCTTTTTCCGGCCGTTTTCCATTCGTTTTTGTTTAATTCTAGTTAATATTTTTGACACATGTACTGTCAAACTTATTGTTCGAAAATTTTCACATCTATCCGCGCCTACCTTTTTTGGTATAGTTATTATGATGATACGTTTGAAATCTTTGGGTGTCTCGCCTGTCTCATACATATAGCTTACAAGTTGGAAGAGACATTCTGTTACTGCTTGTCCAGCGGCTTTAAGAGTTTCTGCTTGCACCTTATCTGTACCCGGCGCCTTACGATTTTTCAGACTCTTTATTGCTAATTCAAATTCATCTCTAAGTATAGCATACCCCAAGTCATTTTTTCAATGTCTGCTTCCTTCTCTGATGCTGTTCGTTCTTTCCTGCATATAAATTCCTATATATTCCTGCCATCTACCCACTTTCTCTACATTTTCTATAATGACGTTTCCTCCGCGCCTTTTATATTTTTGCTATAGGGTTTTATATCCCTAAAATTGATTCTTTTACTTTGTATGCTTTATCTGTCTTTCCTATTTCCATCTTAGTTTATACCTCTTTGCACTTTTCATCAATGCATTGTTCTTTAGCTTTCCTGCATTTGCGAATAATTTCCCATTTTTGGCTCTGTATCTCTGTTTTCCTGTTTTGTTTGATTTATTTTGTATTTTCGTCTTTCTTCTATTAAATTCAGGATATTCTTTGTTATCCACGGTTTGTTATTTTCTTTTATGTATATCCCAGAATATATCTGGCCGCCATGTCTAGGCTGGATTTAATGTTATTCCATTCTGTTTCTACTTCCTTAGTATCAGATATTTTCCTAATATCTTTCAGTAATTCATTTGACTTTTTTTTCGAATCTTTCTTGAATATCTTTATCTTTTAGTTTCTCAAACTCAAAGTGCCTTTTTCCGTTTCTTTCTTTAAATTTTTTAGTTTAAGTGCGGCCTTCATAATTATGAAGTTGTGGTCAGTGTCTATATCTGCTTCTGGGTAGCTTCTACAGTCTTTTACTTGATTTCCAAACCGTTGTTTAATAATAATGTAATCTATTTGATATCTTCCTATATCTCCTGGCATCCTCCACGTATATCGTCCTTCTAGCGTTATGTTGAAATAATGTGTTTGTGATGATTAAATTGTTCTTGTCGCAAAATTCTACCAGCTTATTTCGTCGGTCGTTTCTGCGCCTAAACCAAATAAACCTACTACCGCGCCTTCCCTACCCTCACCTACTACTGAATTAAATTGCCCGTAACTATTAAATTTTCATGTCCTTTTACGTATCTTCTTCTACCCTTGCGTCAGTGTAGCTAGAGGTGGGCATGTATTCTTGTATTATTACTGTGTTTACCGGTTTAGATTCTAATCTAACCATTAGTATTCTTTCGTTCTTTTGTAAGTAATTTTCTACACAGCATTCTATCTTTTATCGCATAACTATCTCCACACCCAAATTTCCTTCTTCTGCTCCTGTGTGAATTACCCTGAAGTCTCCATTCCAAAATCTCCGCCTCTGGCCGCTGAACTTTGCTGATCCCTACTATGCCTAGTGCTAACCTATTCCTTTCAATTTTTAGGTTCTCTAGCTTACCTATTTGCTTCATTCTTCTAACATTCCACGCTCCGATTCGCAAAATGTTCCAGAATCTTATTCTGAACTTTCCGATCGCATTATCCAAGTAGTCCCTCTCGAAATCTGAATTTTAACTCCGGAATCTTTTACCCCAGAGAATGCCATCATGTTTATTACAATTTAAGTAGCGGTGTACCTTGCCTCATAATGCGATAATTAAGCGGTCGCCCTTTCATCGTCGTTCCAGCGTTAGCTCACGCGACAGCCTCGAACTTTTAAGATATGCCTGTATATGTGACTTCCTATTAAATGTGGCTGGTTTTATTCTGAACCTCAGCGCTAATTCGTGTTCTCCGACATTCTTAGATTCTGGTACCTGCCATTGTATCACCGGCACAAAGCGTTCTGGTGCTTGTACTGTTTGCTGCTAGGTTTGCGGCATTTTCCTGTAATTTCTCTTCTTATTTCGCTGCCAGGTTTGCAGAGCTTTGGTCTTTGGTCAGTTAATAGTATATCTTGAAGGATGTCAACAGATAGTTAAAGCCAACAATGAAAACGAACACAATAAAAATTACACAAAGAAAAAGAGACAAGTGGTTCCTTAGACTAGTAAACAAAAAAATTGTTGAAAATTACTTTGCAAGACATAAAATCTAAAAATCCCCAAAACGTCATAAGTGTGAAAAGTTAAAGACTGTGTTTCCGGATAATTTAGCTAATAGACTGACTAAAACTAAAAGTTAATGTTCAGAATAAGTATGTCTCGTCAAAATAATAACTGTATTTTGGTAAGATCGTATACTTTGTACGTTATACAGGTATTATTTTCGATTTTTTTTTTACTACTACTGTTATTGTAGTTTTACAAATGTTTTTAGTACAATGCAGTTTATTATGTTAATAATACGTTTAGTTTCGAAATTAAGGTTCTAAGCGGTTGTGTATTTTCTGGAAAATAAAGTTTCAATTTAATTGCATTTTATTTTATAAAGGAAGGCGTGTGTCTGTGTTAATATTTATATCATGATACGTAATCAAAATAATCCTAAAATAATCAAATCTCCTAGGGTAGAATATGAAAATGAAACAATTATTGTTTCTTCCAAGTTATGAATAATGATTTATTAATACCAAAAGTATAAGTTGTATAACTTATATTCTGCTTTATGAGACTACGTTTGAATTTACTTCCAGCGATCGAGAATCAGATAAATTAATATAACTTTCGGAACTTTTAAAAATAGAACCACTATAGACATTACTAAAACAATATACTAGCGATTTGTTCAAAAATCTTTTGCTCTTCTAGGTCTGTCGCTGCGTGTTTGTGCATGTGCAGGTGATTTGAAAAGCATGTAGGCTGGTATGTGCAGTTATATAAGAAATGATCTTTAGGGTATTTCTGAACACCCGTACACCTGGCGGTGAAATTTTGTAGCGACCTTGAGATTATCTTTCCTCAGCAACAAGCCGCTTTTGGTACACAAAAGTCAATTTCACAATCTTGATATACAAATAATTATTAGATAAGTTCTTCTTTATTAATCTACTTTCAGAGATCATTTTTCTATTTAATATGAATAAAAAATATGAATATATAGCCAAGAACAGTCAATTTAAGCCTAGAACCCGCAACATCTTAAACAGGCTCAGTATAATGAATTTTACAAGGACGGTATATTCGGCGGGTTTAGAACGTCTAAATTTAAAAGAATGAAAAAGTAATTATTTATAACAAGGAGATATTTGTCGTTCTTCTCAATGACTTCACTTGAAAATAGTATGTACACTCAAGGGATTTTATGCGTTCAAAAAGGGAGTTAATTATTGTTCGTTACCCTTGTAGAATGTAGACAAAAAAACTCATCCGTTTTTATGTATGAAAAATTCTACATCTCAAAGCCTATCATATTTCACATTAAGAAAATTTAAGTGTCCGTAAAACTATTTTTAGATAACATTGCAATCAATAAGTTTTGACTCTTCTTTAAAAATCACTTCACCGATCGATTTAATAATATACAGATTTGAATACAATGGCACGGTGTAATGTCAACCTTGAACAACAAAGAAACAGTGGTAAAATTGTTTTCAAATTGCGTTATTCTAGAAAATATTATTAAAATTAAGATCCATAACACTGAATTTTTAAAATAATCAAAACAAGAAAAGTAGTAATGCTGAAAAATCACATTTGCATCAAACAATGTAGTTTAATTAATGTCGTACTTTATAGCGAAATTATATAGCGCTTTGTTGACAAACGTTTGGGTTCAAAATTATTCTCGATTTGTTACTCACGGTAAGTTCTTATAATAATTAAAGCCTAAATCATGTCCTAATAAAAGTCAATGATTTACATGTATGCATTTTCAATTTTACAGACTACTGTATTAATTCAATGAACGCTAAACGCAGTTTCGTCCTTCAAATTAGTCACGTATTTCTTTAAACGTGAACTAATAATATCTTACGGAAAAGCAAATGCAGCAAGCGCCTGTCAAACTCCCCTCCCGCATACTAGTCAATCGAACAAGTAAAGCTTAGTTGTTGTGGACCTGAAATAACGAGCGACTTCAAGCAGTACAACGTTGCCAATTCTACGGACGTGTGGTTGTGAATACCACGACTGATAGATATACGGTCTCGATATACACCCGACGAACGCAGTGCCTCTGCTGTAAAAACGTTGAACTAAAAATGTATATTTTTTTAATGTTTTGCAGCCAAAGGACGTCCACCCTAATTTTTGCCAAATGACGTATTTAGCTCATACAAAGCTTCTCTAAAAATTTAATATGCTGGAAATTCGGCGTCCGTATACTGGACGTAGTATTTCACATGGACGTTGGATGTAATGTAAAATCAGAATGTACGGACGTTCGATTGATGGTGGGATGTATATATATATATATATATATATGTGTGTGTATGTATATATATGTATATATACCCAGTGTCCGAGATAAGGAGGGCCACTATGGGGATCTTGAAAACGGTATGAGATACAGATTTATTTAAATGGGAGAAAAGTTGTGTAATCAAAGGCCTAAAAAAATGGCGTTTAGAAATCCCCAAAACAGTTTCTGGTTTTTGAGATATTTCGAAAAAATGGGATTTTCTTATTTTACATATTATTTTGTTCTGGCGTTAATATGGCACCTAGACCAAAACCGAAGGCACTTCTCACAGCAACTTTTAATGTCCCTTAACATGGCATTGTCAGTTTTTTCACCTGATGCTTCGTCTTTGCGGAACCATCTTCAACTTTTTTTTTAAATACCGTCCTGGTGATCTGGTATCAGATTCTGAAAGCCCTTTTTATGTCGAATTCAACGATGTATTACACTTTATGATTTAATTGCGTTTTCGTTTTTTTCCAGCCTTAATCAAGAAAATTCCTATTACGAACCTGTAGTGCATAGTTTTTAATTTTAAAGAATAAACAATTAGCTATACCAATTACTAGTTTAGTCATTTAGGTGTTTAGTAATAGTCTACTGGCTGAGTTTATGCACTAATTTAATAGAATAAACAACGAACAAATAAAATTAAATTAACGAACACGAACAAAACGACTAAATTTAGAGCATATTGTAACGAGCTGCTGCTACCGCGTTTCTTTAATTTAAAACAAGTAATAATAATGGTCTTTATTACTCACTGTTCACAAGTCTAATTAACAGTATATGCCTTATTTATAGATGTTTTCAGTCCACTTAACAATGAAGCACTATTACACTAATGAATTTACAAGCACTAATATCTTCTTAAACTAACTTCTTTACCCTAGGTCCAATAACCACACTAACACAACTATTTGTTTATACACTTCTATTTATTTATGTATACTGCAAGCTGCATGCACATTAGACACAGCATATCATTTATGTATATATTCTAAAAACTCAACTACGTTTACTTTACAACGATATAATTTATATTAGACATTCAAGAATAGACTAACTCTTACATTCATAAGCGGCCTTATATATACCCTGCATTAAGATATGACTCATTATCTAGAACTTTGTAGAAGGATTCTCGAATTCTGAAGAATACGCTGTGCCCGGCGTTTGTATGTTTGACGGTTGCCTAATAGTGGATCGCAACACTGCCCCTCTTTAAAACCGTTACGTCTCGTAACTGTAAATCCATCTTGACGCCAATTCGATGACTGGTGACGGTATCGGCAGCTATCTCCTCTGGTGCATCCACCGCGTCGTTGGAAGTAACAGTCAACACTCTTTTCATGGTCTTGGTAGACAACCGGTTGATAACAACAAACAAGAACCTGGACGTTGGTTCCTGGAAAACTACTTCTAGCATATTTCGGACTATCCTCCAATCCAAGCGATCCAGTCCACAGCCCAGCTTGGGCACCGCTAGTCTCGTTACTCCATTTTCCATCATCTGTGCCTTAAGATTTAGCAAAGCCTCCCATAGATGTCCATAACTAGGTCTTTGCCATGAAGAATTTTTGGTAACCAGATAGTAAACATAACGATTTTTATCTTGAAGAACCAAAGCTTTTCGTACAGTTGGCTGCTGTTGTACTAATTCATCCAAACATCCAAACTTTTTCTTGAAAACAACAGCTATTCCCCTTGACATTGCCAAATCTTGAGCTACGCAATGTGCAAGAGAATACTCTTCTGGTGCTCTAAACAGATCTTGCTGTTTTCAACAACAACGCCAAATCTCGCTTTAGCGGAACCACCATACGCCGCCATAAAGCTCTCAAAATCTACATTTGGCTCATGATTAATAACTTGCCGAACACCATTATCATTATTTGAGTCTTCCTGGTTGTTGCCAGTGTAGGGTGTTAAACGGTCAAAGTGTACCACTTTCGGTTTACCACGAGGGATCTTCTGATCCGGTACACTACATCATTAATCCTTTTAACACTTCGTACGGCCCTTCCCATTGTCTTTGTAGTTTTGGCGACAATCCACGTTTTCTTTGTGGATTGTACAACCACACTAAATCTCCAGGTTGATAACCACCTTCTTGTGCTCTCGTGTCATATTGTGATTTCATTCAATCGCTTGCTGCCTGTATATTCTTTCGGACGTTTTCGTGAATACTATTTGATCTTTCACGAAGCTTACTAACGTAATCTTCACCTGCGATCTCTTCTCCAGGTTTAAATCCAAACTGAAGATCACATGGTAGCCGCAATTCACGTCCTAGCATTACGCAAGCGGGAGAGTACCCTGTGCTGTCATGTACCGAAGATCGGTACGCCAGTAGGAACAAATGCAGATATTGGTCCCAGTCTCGTTGATGTTCAGAGACAACTTTGGCCAGGTACTTCCTAACGTCCTGTTCATTCTTTCAACCATTCCATCCGATTGGGGATGAAGTGGCGTGGTTCTAGTCTTCCTGATTCCAAGATGCTTGCAGACATTTTGAAACAATACTGATTCGAAGTTTCGACCTTGATCGGAGTGTAATTCCAACGGAACTCCAAAACGACAAAACAACTCCTGACTAGTACATCTGCAACCGTCTCGGCTTCTTGGTTAGGTATAGCATATGCCTCCGGCCATTTGGTAAAATAATCCATTGCAACCAAGATGTATTTATTTCCTTTCTCTGATTCGGGAAATGGACCAGCTATATCAATGGCTACCCTCTCACCCTCCCCACGTTATACTGTCTCATTGGGGCTTTCCGTTTTGAGACCGGGCCATTTGCAGAGGCACACAATTCACATTTCCGGCACCACTCCTTCACATCATCTTTGCAGTTCAGCCAATAGAATCTTTCTCTCACTCTCTCGAGAGTTCTTTTCACGCCAAAGTGCCCTCCGGAAATACCATCGTGCAAGTGCTGCAACACTTCCGGCACTCTGCTTCTCGGCACTATCACTTGAAGTCTCTCAGTGCCCTCTTCAAATTCCAGGCGTCGTTTCAAGATTCTATTTTCTATCATCAAGGAGTCCCACTGTGCCCAGTATGCCTTCAGGCTCCTACTTAAAATACTAATTTCTTCCCAAGCTGGCCGTTGTCCTCTATTTTTCCACTCAATAATACGTCCCAATTCGGCGTCATTCTCCTGGTCTTCTCGTATTCTTTCGAGTTGCCAAGTATCATCGGTTACCGTCATTCTATGGATGACACTTATTTTCTCTTCCATCTTGGAGCAATGATTGCAGTCCATCGGACAAGGTCTCCTTGATAGAGCGTCTGCATTCCGATGGCTAGTTCCTACACGATGTTCTGTATCAAAGTCATATTCCTGCAGCCGCTCTATCCACCTTGCCACTTGCCCTTCAGGATTTCGAAACTGCAATAACCATTTCAGTGCAGCATGGTCTGTTCTCAACAGGAATTTACGGCCGTATAAGTACTTATAAAAGTGCTCTACGGATTTGACGACGCCAACAGCTCCCTTCTTGTCACACAATAGTTCCTTTCTGGTCGCGACAAGACCTTGCTGAAATACCCAATAACTTTTTCTTGTCCGTCCTGCACTTGAGAAAGAACGCCTCCTATAGCTGTGTTACTGGCATCGGTATCCAACACAAATTTTCCTCCATCCGTGGATAACTCAAAATTGGTGCTGTAACTAGTAGCCGTTTCAGTTGTTCGAATGCACTGTGGCAGTCGTCATTCCAATCATATTCTTGTCCATCTTCGGTTAATTTTGTTAACGGTTTGGCAATGTTCGCAAACCCAAGTATAAAACGTCGGTAATATGTGCACAATCCTAGAAAACTGCGTAGTTGGTGTATATCTGCTGGTGTAGGTAACTCTTGTACCGTTTTTTTTGTCAAGATAAGTTCTTATTCCGCTCTCTGAAACGATATGTCCTAGGTATTTCACCTCTTTTCTAAATAGGTGATACTTCTTGGGGCTCAATGTAAGGTTGGCCCCGCGTAATCTTTGGAATATCTTATTCTTAAGATGTTTTTCAAAAGACCGCCTAACATTATCACGTCGTCTAGGTACACTAGATATGTCTTCCAGGACAGTCCACGCCGTATCGACTCCATCAATCGTTCAAAAGTAGCAGAGACATTGCATTATCCAAATGGCATGACCTTGAACTGCCATAATCCAGTTCCAATTGTAAACGCAGTCTTTTCTTTATCGTTTGGCTCCAAGCCTACCTGCCAGTATCCGCTTTTCAAGTCCAAGGTCGAAAACCATTTAGATCCGGATAGAGTATCTAAGGTGTCATCAATTCTGGGCAAAGGATAGCTGTCTTTCTTTGTCACATTGTTAAGCCGCCGGTAGTCTACACAAAACCTTGTCGACCCGTCCTTTTTCTTGACAAGCACTACCGGGATGCCCATGGACTATTCGAGGGTTCAATCACTCCCTGTTCTTCCATATCGGTGATAATTTGCTCAGCTTCCTTACGTTTTGCCAAAGGAAGCCGCCTGGGTGTTGTCTTATCGGTTGCGCATCTCCAGTATTGATCTTGTGTTGCACAACATTCGTCCTTCCTTCTCACTATCATCCAGTGCAAACACACCTCGATATCGTCCGACCAGTTCTTTTACCTTGCCCAGTTGATCGCCATTTAATCCTTGACACGAGGGTATCAACATATCCAGCAATTTCTGTGAGCAACCGTTGGTTGGTTTATTTTTCGTGTCGTCAATACAACGTTTAATATGACATACTGGAATGCAACTTCCCACAATCATGCCTTTCTTCAGGGTCACTGTATGAGGGTTAATGTTCAGCACCCTTACTGGTACCATATTTCGAGACTTTACCAGCGTTCTTCCAATCAGAAGTCCTCCTGACCCATCCCGATTCAGTTGCTTCCATCATGCATACTTGTCCTTCCCGGAGCGTACCATCCGGGCGTCCCATTACTATCATCTCCGCCTTCTCGGTATTTTCATATCGCAAATCATTCGAACTTGCATCGTCTGGTTACTCGTCCCTTGAAATGGAATCTCATCATCATCTATCCGAAGCACATTTTCTTTCATGTTTACATGAAACCCATATTCTCGCATGAGATCCATTCCCAAGATCACTTCTTCTGTAATTTCAGCCACCAACACTCGATGATTAATTAATTTGTCCCCAATTGTCAACATAACGGCAGTCTCTCCATGAGTACCAATCTCCTCACCACTTGCCGTTCGGAGACACACCGATACAGGTAGCACTTTTCCACGACCAACCAAATCTGGTCTCACAATAGTTCTTGTCGCTCCTGTATCCACAAGTAATCGGACAACCCTACCATTAATTCTACCATCGATATAAATGCTGTCCAGACTTTCCACCGACGATGCAGCACGGATGATAATCTCCGGGCACTACGCTGTGCTGTCGAAGTTCGCCCTCTTACATGGACCAGCTTTGGCACAACCGGTTGTTTCTTTGGTTGAGTACAGCGTCTCTGCATATGGCCAACTTCACCGCAGCTCCAGCATCGTAGACGCCATCTCCGCGGTCGTAGTCTTTTCAGCCTTTCCGCCTTTCGCTTTTCAAACACACGGTTGATTATTTCATCTATGCTGTTCTGAGCTTGACCAGGTTCCTCTAAGGCAGACCGAACTTTGTGACTCACCCTATGTGATGTCTGCTTAGCTGCTTCAAATTCAAGCGCATGGGCCAGTGCATCATCTAACATTTTGGCCGTGCTAGTCTTAGCGCTTGCTGTATTTCGCCATCCTTAACGCCATCCACAAATGTTTGGACAGCAAGTTGTTCGAGGAAGCTGTCTGGTGCCGTTGGGTATGCCAATCTAACTAACCTGGCAATGTCAGCTTCGAATTCTTGCAGGCTTTCACTTGTCTTTTGCGAGCGGTTCTTAACTTGTGCGTGGTAAACCTGTTGAAGGTGAGCATCTCCATATCTCATCTCAAGCTTCGATGTTAAGAGGCCGTAATCATTCTGCTGGTGATCGGGAATCGTTTGTAAGATGTTAAGAGCTTCCCCGTAGGGACCACTATTAGAGAGATAGCCTTCTCTTTGTTGCACCAACCGTTGGCTATTGCAGCAGCTTCAAATTGTTTCAAATATGTGGGCCAAGGTGTTTTACCATCGAATGTAGGTGGTTTTACTTTAAATTTAGACGGAATTGACTCGCTTCTTTCCGTGGTTCTTATTTCTGGAATGTTCTGATTAA
Organism: Platerodrilus igneus; assembly: GCA_036346225.1. Lineage (NCBI taxonomy): Eukaryota > Metazoa > Arthropoda > Insecta > Coleoptera > Lycidae > Platerodrilus > Platerodrilus igneus. The sequence continues at coordinate 9,716,342 of JARFIW010001670.1, read as the reverse complement.
CAACTTGGCTTGGCAATTCAAGTGGCCGCGTTGTTAGTGAAATTACTTGTTCTTGCAGCCTCATCACATCTTCTTCCATTTTTATCAATTTACTGTCCAACTTTTGCTCAACTGTTTTACCTGTTCAGTGAAATCTTCTTTCAATGCAATGGAACTTTCCATTAATCTTCGTTCTAACGTGGCTGTATTTTCACTTAACTTTTCCTCTATTTTCTCAGCATTTTCACTAAGTGTCATTTCCATGCCGTATTTAAATTCTTTAAGGGTCGATTCCAGTTCAACTGACTTCACTAAGTTTTCGTTTAGTGTCACTTCCAGTTTAGCCGACCTCTCCTCCATTTTCTCAGCATTTTCACTAAGTGTCAATTCTAGTTTAGCCGACCTTTCCTCCATACCGGATTTAAAATCCTTGAGGAAATTCATTAAAGTGTCTGCCTCCATTTTACTTTGATTTCTTGTCACTGGCATATACAAACTACTTAAATGTCTTTAGACTTGTGTTTTAAATTAATCACTATATACCCCACAAATGCCTGACACCAGTGTAACGAGCTGCTGCTACCGCGTTTCTTTAATTTAAAACAAGTAATAATAATGGTCTTTATTACTCACTGTTCACAAGTCTAATTAACAGTATATGCCTTATTTATAGATGTTTTCAGTCCACTTAACAATGAAGCACTATTACACTAATGAATTTACAAGCACTAATATCTTCTTAAACTAACTTCTTTACCCTAGGTCCAATAACCACACTAACACAACTATTTGTTTATACACTTCTATTTATTTATGTATACTGCAAGCTGCATGCACATTAGACACAGCATATCATTTATGTATATATTCTAAAAACTCAACTACGTTTACTTTACAACGATATAATTTATATTAGACATTCAAGAATAGACTAACTCTTACATTCATAAGCGGCCTTATATATACCCTGCATTAAGATATGACTCATTATCTAGAACTTTGTAGAAGGATTCTCGAATGCTGAAGAATACGCTGTGCCCCGGGCGTTTGTATGTTTGACGGGTTGCCTAATAGTGGATCGCAACAATATGTTCGAACAAACTTCCATTATTTTCCAAACATATATAGCACCTTTTAACTGTCGATTCTAAAACTCTAGTCAACATTTGTGGAGTAATACCAGCAAATGCTTTCAGAACGAACCCCCCCTAGGCCTTATTCTGTAGCAAAATTTTGCTGATAAACATGATTCTTAACCTCTCCATACAAAAAATCAAGCGGGGTTACATCGGGTGAACGCGCTGGCCAGGGTGTTTCCGAATGCGTGCTAATCACCTCTGGAAATCTCATTGAAAGGTATTCCCGAACGGCTCTGGAATTATGTGCAGGTGCACCATCCTGCTGTATCCAACAGTTGTGAACTGTCGCCAGAGGCATGTTATCGAGAGCATCCTCTAAATTGTGTTGCAGCAAATGTAGGTAACGCTCTGATGTTAAGCTACGGTGGTAAATAAACGGTCCTACAATCGTTGTGCCGAATATCCCAGCCCACATATTAAAACCGAAACGGTGTTGAACATTTTGTCTGTTGAAAATACTGTTATTCATAATCATGCTTTCATCAGACCATATTATTTGATATGGAAAATTCATATCTTCCTGGCATTTTCTTGTGTACTATTCACAGAATAAGCGACGACGTTCTAAATCACCTGGTCTAAGTCCTTGACAAATTCTGTACTTATAGGGATGTAAATTTTGTTTTTGTAAAATACAATGTGCTGTTGATTTTGGTATACCAACGTTTTGTTCAATCCGCCGGACTGATGTTCCAGGATCCTCTGTGACGGCTAACAAAACATTATGTACAATTTCTTAATTGCTGGTCTTTTTCCGAGAAACTACAGGCTTTTTAAAACTACCATATGTTTTAAGGTTTGCCACTAATTTGCTAAAAGTCCTTTTATTTGGCTGTCTCCTTTCGGGATATTTTTGCAAATACATACGCTCTGCAACAAAACAATTTCGGTTGACCGAAATGAAGCATGCCACCATATCAAACTTTTCTTCGTTAGATAACATAATTAATGGAACAAATTACTAATTACTTCACAATAAATTAAACACCAAAAACTAACGTTACTGTCAATCCAAATATGCCACTATCACATTCATTTGTTTTCCAAAGCAAGCTTGTAATTTTTTGGTCTTCTGTTAATTTAATTTTATTTGTTCGTTGTTTATTCTATTAAATTAGTGCATAAACTCAGCCAGTAGACTATTACTAAACACCTAAATGACCTAACTATTAATTGGTATTACTAATTGTTTATTCTTTAAAATTAAAAACTATGCACTACAGGTTCGTAATAGGAATTTTCTTGATTAAGGCCGAAAAAAACGAAAACGCAATTAAACCATAAAGTGTAATACATCGTTGAATTCGGCATAAAAAGGACTTTTAGAATCTGATACCAGATCACCAGGACTGTATTAAAAAAAAAAGTTGAAGATGCAAAGCCCAATTTCAACACCTCAATGTGCAGCCATTTTCATATCACCCTTTTAGTAAAGTCCCAAAGGGAGGCGCTACCACATCACTGTTTTAGTGGCACTCCAATGCAGGGCTTACAATCATTCTTTAAGTGGCTCATCCAATGCTGTGAAACACCTCGCATTGGATGAGCCACTAAAGAGTGATGGTAAGCTTATTGAGCCTCACTAAACAGTAATGGTATGCCTCTTTGGGGCTTTACTAAAGGGTGATATGAATGGTCATGAGGTGTTAAAATTGGCTTTGCATAAAAGTCTAAGTTATTATTTCATCTTATTAACTATAATACCTTGGTATTTATCAACTTGCCTTGTGCAATTAATTACCTAATATGTATATATGTATGTGTTATATATATATATATATATATATATATATATATATAATATAATAGAAGAATAATCCACATTTGGAATGCAAATGAATGCTTAATATATATTAATAGTTATTAAGATGAAATGAAAACCAACTTTGTATTTAAAGTTGAATTACCATTTCAAATCGAACTGGTAATTGAAAACCGCTAAAGAACAGCCACAGCAGATTTGAACCTGCGACCATTGATTTGCGGATCAACGCTCTACCAACTGAGCTATGCAGCTGATTGGCTAGAGTGTTAATTTATACTACTGAAGCTTGTTCTCTTTCGATTTTCAATTACGTCTTGCATTTGAAATTGAATCTAGTTATATACATAATTCATGTACATAACTTGATCATCCCATTTTGCAACGTTCGGATAATACAAACATGTAATTATATTATTATTAATGAAGAATAATCACATTTGGAATGCAAATGAATGCTTAATATATATTAATAGTTATTAAGATGAAATGAAAACCCAACTTGTAATTTAAGTTGAATTACCATTTCAATCGAACTGGTAATTGAAAACGCTAAAAGAACAGCCACAGCAGTTTGAACCTGCGACCTGCTGTGGCTGTTCTTTAGCGGTTTTCAATTACCAGTTCGATTGAAATGGTAATTCAACTTTAAATACAAAGTTGGGTTTTCATTTCATCTTAATAACTATTAATATATATTAAGCATTCATTTGCATTCCAAATGTGGATTATTCTTCTATTAATAATAATATAATTACATGTTTGTATTATCCGAACGTTGCTAAAATGGGATGATCAAGTTATTAGTACATGAATTATGTATATAACTAGATTCAATTTCCTTAAATGCAAGACGTAATTGAAAATCGAAAAGAGAACAAGCTTCAGTAGTATAAATTAACACACTCTAGCCAATCAGCTGCATAGCTCAGTTGGTAGAGCTTGATCCGGCAAATCAATGGTCGCAGGTTCAAATCCTGCTGCTGTTCTTTAGCGTTTTCAATTACCAGTTGATTTGAAATGGTAATTCAACTAAATACAAAGTTGGGTTTTCATTTCATCTTAATAACTATGTATATATATAGCATATCATTGCATTCAAATTGAATTCTTTCTATATAATATTATTACATGTTTGTATTATCCGAGCGTTGCAAAATGGGATGATCAAGTTTGTAATGAATTATGTATATAACTAGATTCAATTTCCTTAAATGCAAGACGTAATTGAAAATCGAATAGAGAACAAGCTTCAGTAGTATAAATTAAACACTCTAGCCAATCAGCTGCATGGCTCAGTTGGTAGAGCGTTGATCCGTCAAATCAATGGTCGCAGGTTCAAATCCTGCTGTGGCTGTTCTTTTAGCGGTTTTCAATTACTAGTTCGATTTGAAATGGTAATTCAACTTTAAATACAAAGTTGGGTTTTCATTTCATCTTAATAACTATATATATATATATATATATATATATATATATATATATATATATATATCTGTATTGCTGTGGATGAATGATTTCCAAACGTTGGGCGTCAATAAAAGTGATGTAGTGAATGATTCTAATGGCTTGGCGTCTAATTAATTTTGCTAGTTCTCTAATTCTTTTCTGGAATCTTATCTTGAATTAATGAAACCCCTGTGATCATAAAGGTATAATTATGCGAAATAATTCTCTTCAAGTACAAAATAATGCATCCATAACAACGTGTTCTTACAAACAACATCTTAAATGCAAAATTGATGATTCAAAATAACTTCTTCACAACACCTATTGTATATACTAAAATGAAGAGGCCAGAACATCTCCTTATCTCATTTATTCTAAATCCTCTTATACAGTAATCTCTAATATACAAATGTTAAACATATGGTTATCGCTCATTTTCTTAATTAAATCTTTCTTATTATTAATATGTACACCAATTACTTTTAGAAGTCGTACAATTTAATATCATTTTCCCTTAAAAACCGGATTAAACGTAGCTAAATTCAGTATGTTTAATTTTTACCTTGTATAATGACAAATCTTGTGTGTATTTTGCTAGAAACAGCCCCCTAAAATTAAATTGAATTGTATACAAAAACCATACTCTGAAACTTAAATTAACAAATGAGTTTTTATAAATCTCTCAAAGTATTTAAACAAAATGATTAATTTTGACCGATAAGCATAGTCTCATCGTTGTTTTTGATTCTATCAAGGTTCATACCATTGGATTTAGTAATTAATAAATGTTTCTGATGTTAGTGGTGATTCTTTTTGTCTCTTTATAAAGCAGAGTTGTTGCATATCTAAAAAATTGGTTCAGAAAACCAAATAGTGTACATAATCTAGCTTAAAATGTCTGTTATATTTTTCTCTTATATTAAGAAATACAGTGGAAAGTATGTAGAGTATGTGCCAGAACAAATTTAGAGAGAAAATGTGCATTCTAAGGAACTGTTCTAAACGAAAACGTACTTGATAATTCTAAATGAATATGCATAAATCTGAGTGTTAAATAGAGTAAACATCTCTAATTTTTTTACTATAATTTTTTTTATTTTTAAGATATCAAAAAACCAAAACGACATTATCAAAGCAACGTTTGCATTTAACGGCACATTTTTGTATTTAGAGTTTTCGCCATTTCTCTAACTCAAAAGTTGAAGCGAATGATAAAAATGGTTATCAAATAAACAGTATAACAATAATGTTGACAAAAACGCCTCTTGGATTATATCCTGCCCTATATTTTCATTGTTGTTATGGTTTCGTCTTAAAGCTTCAGATCTATTAAGGAATCACTCTCTTATGCATTTGACTTGCTAAAGTGGTGTTTCTATGGCAAACATAGAAAAATTTACAATATGTCGGATTGTTCTTCAACTGTAAACTTCGTTTTCAAACACAAATGATTAAAGTGAAGTATTACACATATTCATCTATTTAAATAGTTTGTTACATTTGTATTTCTTAAACTCACTAACGTGATTATCTAAGCACATAGAAAACTGTATACTTTCGTTTTAATATTAGTTTAACCTAATCTACATTTGATTATTTACGCGTGCTCTAACATTGAAATTGAAATGTTTTGTTCTATTTTTCAATGCCACAATCAAATATGGCACTCATAATAAGAAGCAAAGTTGATAATGGTCACGTGAAATCAAAACATCATAAAAGAAATTTATAGTGCAGCTAAATGTTCCTTACAAAGTTTCTATATAACATCGTTTTGTTTTGATATTTTAAAAAATAAAAATTTTTAATACAGAAACAACAATGCAAAATTTTGATACTTTTTAAATAATTTAGAAAACTAGTAAAATAATTTAAATTTGTTAAAAGATTATTGTTAATTTACTCTTATTTAAGCTTCTTCCTATCTATTCAAGTAAGTTAGTTGCCTATAGAGGAAAAAACTTCCAGGCTGTGTACACGAAATTCTTTCAATAAGATCCAAAACAATGTATTTTCCTGTAAAAATTAATATAATATTTAGAAATATAAAAAATTACAGCAGAACGCTTTCAGCATTAGTCATCTTCGGTGCCATATCCAATTGTTTTAAAAACATTGATTCACTTAATATATGTTAATTTATATAACACATAATGATATCCTGCAGTAATTTATTATATACCACTGCAAGTGTATTTTTATTTTTATATAGCACACAACACCGGGTTCTCATCTAACAGGGTACATCACTAAAAACTCGTCTAACAATAATAATAGCAGTATTCCTCCTAATATTTTATACCAACTATTATCCAAAGAGGAAAATGTGCAAATGTAGTTAAAAATAACCTATCCCCTAAGTTTGACCAACTCTAATAGAACTTGCACCACTACTATGTATTTAATGAAAATTAGATTAATAATTTTTTTAAAATTGTATTTGTTGCTTGTGGCTGAGTAAATGGTGATATTTAGTTATGTACATGTCATTTCTGAAATACTAAGTTATTAATCGCAATATGAATCTGTTTTAGATGTCAGACTTTAAAATGGTAGTATTAAATCCACAAGAAGAAGCGATCATTTTTACTCTGTATCTAAAAGGTGATACACCCTTACACACTTTGAAATTAAATTCTGTTATTGTGCTGACTACAAATATATCAATTATAGAAATTCCTCTTTTAAGTTATAATGGAAAACTACATGTGGTAAGTAAAACTATTTTTCCAAATTCATATTGTAATGTTGCAATAGTTTTGTTCACAACATATTAGAAATTGTATTTATAATTTTGCCAGTATTGTAGTGTGTATTCACAGTTGGATAAATTAAAAATAACTATTTTAGTGTAATTGCACGACAGTGTTTGCTCAACGCTGTAAGCATTTTTAAACGTGATTGTAATTTGCTGATTGAAAGTTAATAAATGGCTTTATTTTATTAGTAGAGTGAATAAATTCAAGTAGATCTATAGATTTAAAACGTACAGTGCATAATTTTAATTGGCTGAAAGTACAGGGTTTTCCACATTTGATATTCAGTATGGGAATATGTGTGCTTCTAGTGATAAAGTTGGTTAAATTGATACAGTGTTACGCAGTTTAGTGTGTTCAACGAAATATTTGAAATATCAAATGCATTTCTAAAATTTAAAAAAAAACAGGTGTGAATTTTTATTTCTCGTTTGTATGTATTACCCCTATTTTATGATAAAAATAGCTTCTCTATAGTCATTTTTATGCATTATTAATAGAAGCATTAAATTATAGAACATTATAATTTGTTTCTATGGACCCAACCGCATCTCAATTTTTAATATGGATTGTCATGTTTTTTGTGTTCCTAACATTTTATTTATTTAATTTATATTTATTTAAATATAATGAAATTTTTTTTAAGAACACATGTGTTGAATTGCATGTAGTTGCAAAACATTAACTACGTGGAAACAAAGATTAGAAAGATTGAAACTTTAAAGTGTAGTACTATAGGGAAAAATTAAAATTAGATGAACACATTGTTAATGAAAAGAAACTAAAACAATTAGATGCAAACTGATCCATTTAGCAAAATATAATAGAGAAGGAACCGCATAATAGACCATGACTTATGACATCCAGGATTAATATCACTGATAATGAAAAGAAAGGTAAATAAAAAAATTTGCATAGCTAGACGACTTGAATATGTAGCACATTTTATAAACGTTGTGGTCTATACCAAGTATGTTACCATGATGCAGCTAGTGCAGAATAGTGAGGCTTGGAAAGTTTTATCAAACCAGCCAAACTATAACAAAAATGCATAAACTGAAGCCATTTTCAAACGGTATTAAATGTTACATGAGGTTGATGACAGGAGTATAGTGTTTTTTTTTAATAGTAGTGTAACAAACTTCAATTTATTGTTCTGTATTTGGTCCCAGATAAGCCTGATTATTCGCTGTTGTTTACTTAATGTACTGAGATGTCGCATATAGATCACTGATGATAATTACGACAATGTTTACTAACACTAAATTCCTTGTAATTAACAATTACACTATATTTATTACTAAATTCAACTGCATAATTTATCTACACAAGCACGTAATTTATATAGGTGTTACATGTGTTTATTTTAACAATCGATCTAGTAATTCAATTCATAATACTTGCAGGTTTGTACTCCAATAGAAGATCTCTGCTGGGTCATATGGTTTATATACCTAATTATATAGCTTCTACATATTACCAGAAATGCGAGATCATTATAGATTCTTCATTTTTTGTATGGTTTATAATGTTTCTTTAAATACATTCTTGTAGCTGTCATTCATCATACTATTGGTTGCATAACTTTACAATTCTACATTTTTACTTATTTTTAGATGTAATTAATTAAAATTATTTTTGTAGTAGAGGTATTCCGCTTTAACAAAAACCTAATGTCATGATGCGCACAAAAGAAAAATCAGATTAGAAGAGTTTATTATATATAATTAGGTATTGCATTGTTCAGGCGTCAGTAGCGTCGAGTTTTGTGATCAACTCTAACACAATTTATACTATCAACAGACGTTAACTTTATATCATGCCACTAAATTCTGCCAATTACTCTGATCTGATCTGGAATGAATAAAAAACTAACTCTTGTATATGAGAGTATTTATGAAACGCACCATCCTAATCATATCCGTAATAATTCAACTGCACCATTTGTTTTGGCAATAAACTCCTGGATAAGTAAATAATGTTATAAAATACTTATCCCGACACGTAAATGGTCTTCAACGTTCTTCTTAGGGGGCTGTTTTTGGCTGTTGCCCTGTTGTGGATCGCTGTTCCTGCTGGTGATGCCTCGCTAGACGATTTGGTAAGGATAAGGTGGAAGGGTGGAAACAAACATGCATTCATGACGGCAGTACCTGGCATGGGGTATTGTAATTGTTATTCCACGGAAATCGGTATGGTAAATTTCTAGCTAGACGGCATTTCTCGCCTTAAACGTCTCCTCCCCTCCAACCGAGATTGATGCATTTCCACTTGCATTCATGGGAAAACAAACTTCTTCTCAAATACAAAGTCTTAGGTCAGTGCTTAATATTGCATAGATAAACGAATGACGTCGACGCCCATGTGAATGCTAATCATCCAGAGTTTTCACTGTGTCAACGAAAATTGCAGTTTGCAATGGGGATTTTTCCATGCTAAATTCTAAAAAGTCCCTAACTTTAAATTAATTACCCTGTAATTGGGAGCTTACACAATAAAGGGTAACATCTAAGAACATTAACTTAGATACAGGTCTCACAAATTTTCCATCGAATTTCGATGGTAGTTTGTCAAACCTATCCACTTGGACTAGCCTTAACGTTTATTGCAATGTCTTTTTTTCCAAGGGTTACGAGTCTGCTTCCCATCAATTATTATAACTACCTCATCTTCTTTTAGGGGTCGAACTTTATGAAACCATTTGGTCCACCTGGTTAGGTTAGGCAAATATTCTAGAATCCAACATTTCCAAAACGAGTTGGTTAACGTTTGTGCTATTTTTCAGTGTTTTCATTGGATTAAGTGATCATCGATAAATTCACCATTTGATGTCTGCTCATTTGAACTCGTGCAAGAAGTGGTTTGTTGTAAGTGCATCATCTTAACTTGATTGTATAGAACTAAATATAGGTTAAGGACCGAGAATTAACACTATTCTCAACTTCCAATAGCAAATTTTGTAGAAACTCATCCTTTAGTTGACACATTGGTAGAATTACTTTCAATGTTTTTTTACAGAGCGAATTAGCTGTTCCCAGATCCCTCACATATTTTCTTTTAGCTGCTGGAAATGTTTCTTCCTGAAGCTGTATGATGTTTAATTTGTCAAGCTCTTTTCGAAGTTTACTATTTGAGTCCGTGAAATTTGTACCATTATGACTATATTTCTTTTGGGTAACCTCTTCTGACTACAAAGGTTGTAAAGCCATAAAAACGAGTCTGTGAACAGTGAATAATGAGCTATTTCGATGTGAATGGTCGAACTGTTAAACAGGTAAACAAGGACACCCCATCTTTTCTGTTTGCTTTCCAACACATACACATTGGTCCAAAGTAAACAACACCAACAAACGAAAATGGTTGTGTAAATAGCTTCAATCTTGCATATGATAATTTGGCCATTTCTGGGTATACGGGCGATGCTAACTGGTTCCTGTATGTTTGACACATTTTTCTATACTTTTTCAACACGCACGAAGAAAAGGATTGATGTGAAGTTACCTAAATTCATTGACAACGGTTTCATTATTGTGATTTGCGATAATAATGGTCTATTATGAGTCGGGTATGTGACTGTCTTTAGGCAGTAGTATTGATCGGTTTGTGTCATATTCAATTACAATGGCAGCATCTATACGACCTTTTTATTGGGACTATTTTTGTTGGTACTGTTAATTCACATTGATCTTCAATTACAGTAATCTCATTCAGATAACATTGCAATTGAGCATAACAATATAACTTGTTTTCCGATTTTGTGTACTCTTCAGCAGGTGCAGTTCGTGACTTCACTTTTAGATTATTAATAAATATAATGAAATATATCAGTGAACGAACTAGACGTAACCAATTTGAAAAACGATGTATCAGTAGCAAATTTGTCTTCTTTTTTTTTATTTGCAGCTTTACTTCTTCTTCACAAATTGTTTGCTCATCATGCTGTTCAACTGGCGTGCCTGTCTATAGAGTTTTCTAACAATAGTGAAGGCCTTTTAAGCCAGCGCCCTGCTGAATTGAATTTCACCGATTTTGACCTCATCGGCAACATTCAAGGCTGGTGGAATCTATTTCTATTATATTAGTAATGTCTAAAATTTCACCTACTCAAAACGCTACAGTGTCTGATTTTTTTGCTCAGACCTCAACCAATACAGCACAGTTTTTGAATCTGTGTATAATACGCAACGACTGATTTTGATTGTGTTTGTTTCACATAAAGTTTTTGCTAGATGTGCACCCAATAAGGTAGTTTGTAATTCAATGCATGGAAGTGAAATTGTTTTTTGTGGTGCAACTTTTGTCTTTGCTCGTATCAAACAACACAATACTGAATTCACAATCAATATGGAAATACGCAATGGCAGCATATGCATCCTTACTCGCATGTACAAGAAACGTGTAGCTCTACTGACTTTTATTCAGATGCTTTGTAAGTCGAATAGCATCTTTGAATTTTTAATTTTTCTATATCTGGAAGGATATGAATTCGTTTTAACCATTTTTCATTCAAAGTAGTGAAGTCGCATCATCCCAATCGATTCTTGCCTTCCAAATCTCTCTTGCAGCAATATTTTAATGTGTATTAAATTTTGATGTAAGTATACCAAGGAGATCAAATATTGACATCAATGTTCGTAGAACTCGTCTTTGGTCGGTTTTCTGTGGCCATACAAAACTTCTTTATTAACTTTGTTGTATGTCAAACGATAAAGTAAAGCTATCTGATTGTGTGCACCATCACATTCGTAAGATTTTTTCATAAGAGGAATCTTTCTGAAAACTCATCTGGGACTGAATTTTCACCGAGAGCGGCTATAATTGTTTCTGAATTTGAAACCCGATTTCTGATTTCAAATCCTCCTTTAGCATGTATGAATTTAATTTCACTAATTTTATAGCACGGTGGATTGTATCAACACTGATCAGCAAATCATCCACGTATTTATTAATTTTTTATTTATTTATTTATTTACACTAATTAACAGATTTAAGAAATCCAATTACAAAGTAGGCACCAAATCATAAACAAATATGCAAAGTAACAAAATAAAAGATGTTAAATAAGTAAATACAATAGTAAAAAAATAAAATTGAACAAGGAAAAAGCAAAAACAGAAAAACATAACCTGAGAGAAAACGGGATCAAAATGTAAGGAAGGGCAGAGGATGTATAGGTAAGGAACACTAAATAACTGGTTAATCTGTGCACTAACAAGTTGATTTAATGCATGACGGAAATGTGGAAGATGTCAAGGGATTCACATTGGTATGGAAATGTTGCACACATAATGTGCAGAGGCGAGAACTTGAGTATATTGGTTCTCAGGGTGTTTAAATAGAACATACATGTAGTTTATTTAGATTCTGCTGCAGTTTTGAGCAATCTTCTATTTGACTCATCGTGTTGAACAATTTTATGTCATCTGCATAGATTAAACACACAATCAATATCAAGAACAGCATCATTGATGAAAATGATAAAGAAGTAGTCCAAGGACAGAGCCTTGTAACTCCAGAGGTAGCAGTAAAGTACTCAGATTGACATCCTAAATAATTGACATAAAGTCTTCTATCATTTAAATAGGAAGACAAAAAGTTTAGCCGCTTAGGTGTAAAGCCCGTGTAAGACTGTTTTCATAGTAACAGATTGTGATATAGCTGATCAAATGTCTTTGACAAATCTGTATATATCACATATACGTGCATTCCCTCATCCAATGATTTAGAAAGATATTGTGTTACACTGTTTAAATTAGTTGCAGTGATCTACCAACAAAACCGTGTTGTTGCAGACATACTTTTGAATGTGAGTGGAAATAGATGTAATCATAGAGAACGAATTCAAATATTTTATTGAAGTTATTAAGGATAACAATAGGGCGGTAATTTATTATGCAGGATATATCCCCTTTTTTATAGATGGGTTGTAGTCTAGAAGATTTCCAGATTTTGAGAAAACTTGAAAGAAAGATTAAACAGAAATGTTAAGGATTTGATAAGTTGAAACTTGCAACATTTAATAACAAGAGGAGGATAAGTTGTCCAGATTCGCAATATATTTAAATAACAATTTGTCAATAGCTTTGAGTGCATCGTGTTCCTCTATCACAGGTACACCAATACTGGGATAAGAGGAGACTGGTTCAGGATCACAAATATGGGTGCTAGAGATATAGCCAGATTCGAAAAGTTTAGCAAACTTATTCGTTATAATATATGGATCAGAATAGGACTCATCGTCATAGATCATTTGTCTTTGTTTGTTCATTAGCTTTCATTTATCATTTACAAATGCCCAGAACCTCTTTGGATCAGATTTTATTTTGTCATTCAGTGAACTTCAGAAATTATTATGAGCAATATTCATAGCATTTTTAGCCTAACTCTGAGGATTCTAAAATCGTATACTAATGGATTACTACTTAAGTTATATTGCTTCTATAAAATTCCTTTTCATTTAATAAGATTGATGACCTTAGTGAAGCATGATGGATAAAACTTCCTACGAATCTTGGTTCTAGGAACATACAAATCAATAACTCCATTAAAGTGAGATGTAGCAGCTTCAATGTCGTCAAAGTAGTACAGAGCGTTCCAGTCTAGTATTATAACTAAATCATCACAAAGGCAGTATAGTTGACATGTTTAAAATTGTAGTTGGCTTCTTTACTGGTTGTTTCAGCATAGTTTTTACAAGTAGTTTATGTACTTCAATACAAAGTGGTGGATGATGATTGTGAAGGGGCAGGTCAACACACTTTGGTTCAGATATCTTGCAAGTGAAATTAGAGAAAACTAGGTCAAGTAACTTGTGATTTAGATTGTATGTGTAGTTGTACTGTACGAGATTAAAGAAAGCTACAAATTTATTAAGGGGTACAAATCGGGACAGGTTGTTGCAACTCAAAGCAAATTCAGGGAGGCTAAAGTCTCCTATGATTATAAGATTTTTGTTGTAGATAAAATGAAGATTTATTAATTCATCAAAGAAAAGTTCATACGCATTCTTCACTTGATTTGACATAGGGATCTGTATTTTTAACAATTAAGACATCAAAGTTTGATGATGAACATGTGTATGGAACTTAATGATAAGTGAATTTGTTGTGAACGTATTGGTTCAACAGCCTTCTCTGGTTATGCGGTTGCATATTTAAGTGCATTAAAAATTTTAATATAATGTGCAGAGCACGGAGAGTATGTTGCTTCAAAGGTCATGGCTTGCATGATTTATACATCAGGTTGATACTGGTGATGATTGCGCCACAAAAATCGTTGTACTTGATCTGCTTTACAAATTAAGATCTGGTGCAACATCTCCTGTATGTCACTCGTAATTGCTACGTCATTCTCGAAAATGCCAAATTACCTCTGGAAGGGATCTCAATTGATCTGGACCTTTGAGGAGAATTGTGTTTGAAGAAACTTTGTTTACCAGTGCTGCAGTATCCCAAACAGTTCGTTGTTTCCCGGCTTATTTGGTTACATATAGAAAATATTGATAAATATCAAATTTGCAGATAATCTAGTTTCGGCACTTTGATCGACATCTTACATACATAAACTTTGCTCATGTGGTTTTGTATTGTTTCGTGAACACTTTTTGCCAAATTGGGATTATATATCATTTGTTTCTCAAGATACATGAGGCGATTATATGCATTTTATACCTATTGGGTAATTTCAAGTTGTCATACTTTCATAATGACCCAGTTTCTTATCAGCAATCTCTGTAAATCGTTGTAGTTTCCATTATTATTCAGGCTCTGATATTTTCATTTGATTCTATTGTTGTTTCTCATACTTTTACTCCTAAGTTTTCTATGGAGATTTGGTGTAATTCATTTTCGTTATCACAATGGCCGATATGTATATTTTGAAGCTGGTAGTTCATATGGAAGTCTTGAGATGAATGTGGTATTTCATCACAGAAACAATGAAGATACCAACCAAGACGTGTTTTTGATGCAATGGGTTTGAAACGCGAATTTTCTCGAATTTCCTATGGAGTGCCAATCTAGTTGTATAGATTCCAATAAGTATATGAGGAACTACATTTGTGTACTATTCGAACTTGGCATCGTCTTGCTGCAATGGACTGATATGGTAAATCCAGATTCTGCACTGTTCGTACATCCAAAATCTTGTATTTGCACGCTTCTTCATATGTGCCTGATATCTCCATGAATACTGTTTTTAAATTTGCTTTAACTCGTGAATTATTGTCAGCCCACTTCAAACATATAGACTGTGATGTACCCGATAAACCAAGTTGTTTCGTCAAATCCTGTTGGACTGATGTAACAAAAGAGTCTTTGACTAAAAACACAAAATTGCATAGGGACACGTCCTCACCATACAGAATAACAGGAATGATACAGAACAGAAGAATTGGATTAGGCTTGGTGTGTATATTGTAATTAACCTTAACTCCTGCTGTGGTCATTATCGGAATATCTGAATTGTCGGCAGTGTTTAATTTCCTATTTTTATTGTGAAGCAATTGATAGTGTTTGAGTGTGCAAATGTTTATACCATAAACTTTGTTAGGATTGCAGTTGCGTGGATGGTGCACTTGCTAGCATTTTTGACATAGTTTATTTTGCATACTACCTATCACTTATCAGAGTAAATGTATTACAATTATAAACTTGATATGTATTAAGTCTGCATACCACATATTTCTGTCTAACTTTATCCAAAGGAGATTTACTATTTCGATTTCGATTATCTGATCTATCGACGTGAGTGTCTATGTAATTACAAACATTACTTGCACGTTTTATGCCTTCACTAAGGTGCGTTTCGATGGAAGTCTCGCTACTTGCTGCACGTGGGACCTGCATAAGCCAAGCACTAAAGCTGGACGGGGTAGAACATGCTTCTGCATGGTTGTACATAGCCTAATTGAGCTTAATTTAGGGCGACGGTTTTTCTACAAGCTCTTGTAGCAAGCAGGGGTTTAACAAATGGTTCTCTAACTCAGCTGCCTCTATAATAATGCACAGATTTTCTATGGCTAATGCATAACTTACAATGTTTTCCAATTTATTTGCCTTTGGGGTTGATTGAGAACTGAACCATCTGCTCATTGTTAGGCTCTATGTATTTTTTGCAGCTTTGGGCAACATCTGGTAGACGAATCCCAGTTCTTGACGACAGTTCAAGTGGCATACTCATTACTCAGTATGAAAAAAAGCTTATAAATTCAGTAAAAGGATATAATAATATTTGTATCTTTCTGGACACTATATATTTGTAACCAGTTTACCATTTATTGCATGCACATACCAATAAGTTTCTTCACAAGTGCATACCCGAATATAACAATTTTAAAGACTGTTTTGGTGTTTTGTGCCACAACGTATTAAAAAATTTCCGAACATATGGAAGGAGTCATTACTTGTTCCTTTATTTAAGGACGATGATAAGAGCAATGTTGCTAACTATAGAGGAATTTCAATAGTCTGCTATAGCTAAAGTTTTGAGTCAATCATTACTGATGAACTATTCAGTACTTACAAACAATTTATTGCAAAAGAACAACATGGTTTTCATAGTGGTCGTTCAACATGAACTAATTTAGCAAAATTTCTTGATAAATACTGTCGAGGATGGTAAGCAAATTGATGTTATATACACTGATTTGTCCAAGGCATTTGATAGTGTATGTCATTCTCTACTTTTATCTGTATTGTGTAATATTGGAATTTTTGGAAAGTATTTATCATGAATCAAGGCTTATTTATCGCATAGAATACAATATGTTCAAGTGCATGGAGTTAGATCCAAACATATATTTGCAACATCTGGTATACCTCAGGCTTTCATCGAGGTCCAGTGCTATTCTTGTTTTTTGTAAAAGATGTATCCGTGTTGAGTGTGTCAACTCGTACAATGACTGCATATTAATACAGTGTGACTTGGATAGACTGATTACATACTGTGATGATAACTTACTTGATTTAAATGTCGCTAAATGCAAATAAATTAGTTTTTACAAAAGTCTCAAGCCACTACAATACGCATACTTTAGGAGGTCAGCGCCGTAGGAATCTGTTAAACATATAAATGATCTGGGAATCATATTTGACAATGTGCTTAGCTTTAATACGAAAGACTAAGGATATATCCAACTCTTTTACTCTAAAGAAATTATATAATGCGTTGGTGTTAAGCGTCGTTGAGTACACTAGCATTGTTTGGGCACCTACATACAAGTGTAACATTGATAAACTTGAAAGGGTGCAGAACAAATTTGTTAAGTACTTTTTATATAAACTCAACTTTCCATATGAATAGGTAGATTACAACACAAGATGTATACTTGTAGGATTTACAACCTTGGACTGGCATAGAAGAAATAGCATGGTGTTCTTTTTGTTCAAGCTTTTAACAAACCTAATTGCTTGTGATGTTCTCTTAGGTGAAATTGGTCTGAGAACAACAGCTAAGTATACACGTTATAAGGCAGTGTTCAATGAAATCACACATAGAACCAACTATGGGGTGAGTGATTGTATGTTGAGGATTTGTAAAGCCTCTGTAGCTTAAGATCTTGACTTAAAATGTACTTTTAGTGGTTGGTATAATTTAGTTTTACTGTAGATACCTATTAGTGTAAATAAATAAAATAAAATAAATAAATAAAATTTAAGAGCAGGAATATTGTTTATTTTTTGTTGTTAACAGATTTGCTCACTGCTTTAAATTTGTGTGTTGCTTGAAAAGCAGTGTTCTCATAAAACTAAAAAATCATTGACATTTCTGACATGCATGCATAAAACTATAAGTGGGAAAATAATTTAAAACTACTCAATGCACCACTAGCCATCCTCTAGGATTGCATAAAGTTAAAAACACAAATAATAACTGTGAAACTAAAGTTTATAATACTAAATGTGTAGGCAGACTGTTAGTCAATGTAAAGCCAATGATATTATATTTCTGTGCAATTTGTCAAATGATATCGGATTCTTCTTAAAGTGAAATGCCTCTTCATGCAGTAATATTCTAGATATTTTAGTTAGAAGTTTGATTGGTCCACTTAAAGTACTCGATTCTTATGTCGAAAGATACAATGTTGTTAAATTTATTACTTAGAGAATAACCATTTGTAGTTTCACTTTACTGATACTGCAATAATTTTTTTGGAAGCATAATGTCTGCTAGCACTGTGGAGAAACAGTGTCTCAGTAATTTCTTTTGCAGTCTTCTAAACTTCATACACTTAACATGTTATTTTAATTAGCAATGGGGCTGCACATGATGATTTAAACACTGAATTCATAATAAGAATTGAATACACTCATCCACATTATAAATCTTGGACAGAATTTTATTTGGCCGTTGTTACTTAAACTACAAGTATTACTATAATGATCAAAATATTGTTGATTACGTATCAGAATCAGTCTGATTTTGGCATACTAAAACTTTAGTAAACTTCTTGCATAAATGAGTATTTAATTGGAAACTAGAAGCGTTTTGAAAAAATTAGTATTAATGGAAAATTAGTGGATAAGGTGTCTAAATTATGTTATCATCTCCCATAAGTTTATGCGCTAGCTGTCTGCAGATGACGCTCTAAATAACGCCTTGAATAAGAATTTACTGAAGTAGTTTGATATTAGGTATATTACATGTGTGTCATATTTCTTACAATTTATTTGTTTCTTAAGTATTTACTACATATATTCGATATTTTTAATTTTATTGGCATTTATTTTTGTAGCATTCTTAATTGTATTCTAATTTTAGGAATTTCCATATAGAAGTAAAGATGGGTTAATGGACCTTGGACTTATTGGAATTGATGTTAGGAAAGAAATATATTTTGTTATTAATAATTTTAACACGGCTGTGATTAATATTAATAAAATAACGACATCTTTACCATTAACAGATGTTCAAATCATCCACTGTAATAAAGGAAATTATACAGATGTTCTTGCACGCAATTTAACATACACTTTAAATACATGTGTAAGTAGTTTTCGTTTGTTGAATTTTATATCTTAAAAGTTGCATAATGGTGTATATTTTGCTATCCTGCTTTGTGCAGGTTTAAAACGTTTTAGGATGACAATAAAAATATTAAAACCATGTCTGTCTCATCATCATTAAGTCTTCAGTTCTGGAACTGGTTAGACATGTTCCCTGTCTGTCTAGGAAAAATTTTTGCTTTTTTTAAATAAAATATTATTTTGATGTATTGTTCTGTAAAAACTCTCCATTTCATTAACAATGTGATCAGTTGTATTCGAACCAAGTGAAAAAGTAATAATTACAAACAAAGAAAAAATGTGGTTTCTGAACTTGTAATAGTCCACTGTAGACTCAACATATTATCTGTAACAGATAATAATCACACGTTTCATAGAACATACATTCATTTTAGACCAAACTTGTGATTGCGAAATATAAATGAAAACAATGGAATATGATGAAAAAATTGGTGAAAAATTGCAATATAGTCGAATATTCAGATATGACTAAAGCTGATCATTCTTAGCATATAAATTTATTTAAAAAACAAATTGGGTTGTGTTATTAAAAAACTTGCATTGGACTAAAGATTATCAATTAGAATATTATTTAGATTAGTTGTTGAATTATTTCATGTATTTCAGGTATTGCATATATTTCAATCCACAATTAAACACTGTTTCTGTTGCTGTCAGTGTACTTTGTAGTATATACTATGATACTTTAGGCTAGTGCCAAATCAGATCTATGACAATAAGGCATCAATAGTTATGTTTTATTAAATATATGTATATTGTTGCATACCTCTAAAGTAATTATGCCAACAACAAATCATATGTAAAAATTTATAGATAATTACTCTTAAGCAAACTGAAGTGCTTAGCAGTAAACACCTATTTAAACATCTAATGCATATATAAATTTATAATACTTACCTGAAGGATACTAAATATTTTGTCCACCAGCATAATTGTGATCGATTTCAATTTGTAACACGTCTTCACCGTCATTATCAAAGGTAAAGGCTTTCTATGTATACCCTTAAAATATCTTTTACTTGTATATCGACATCAGTAATGTCGAATACCTTTGGAGTATCACCACCAGTTTTACACCTTTTCCGCTTTTATGTGTGGTTATTAATTCTATCAATATTTTGAAATTGATGCTAGTTCTTGAAATAGTTGATGATTAATTGTAACTGCAGTTTATTACTCAAGTTAATGTACTTCATTAGTAAGTAAATTATAAGCAACTGATAATTTCAATCGCTTGTTATTGATTGATAAAAATTGTATTTATTTAAAGTTCATTTATAATTCTATTGAAAGTGATTTAACACTGTACCTTTTTAATATCCAAGTTTCCTTACCCATGGTCTTTATTTGTTTGTTCTTGTATTAGTCACCTCGACAGATCTCTGTGATGTGACGCACAGTGTCTCTGTAAATACCTATGTATTCCTATTATATGAACTGAAACTATCACTGACATGGTTTGGAGTTGCTCTATCTGCGAAATGGCAATTACACCAATCACTCCATCCCCTAAATCATCCTATAAAAAACACTTTGAGATTAAATACCTGGGATTAACCGAGGTTGATATATTTATTACGACCCAGAGTAAATCTTTTTGGATATGTGTTGGATGTAATGGTGCTTCAAAACACATGCTGATTGATATGATCGAATGAATAATAAAACTGCAATTTGATCTTTTCAAACAAGATATTCTGCCCAATATTAATAAAAAATCGAAACTATTAGTAATAGGATCACAACGTTGGAAATAATTTCAAACGGATAAATGATGAATGGGCAGAAGTCTGGAAATTAAATTCTGGCACAAATACAAATCACAGTATTGATGATTTTTTTGTGGAAACAGATGAGCGCAAACAGCATGACAACTTACTTCTGTTTAATGTCTTGGATTCGAATTTGTTGACGACCGAGAACAGAGTTGATGATGACCTCAATCAGATTCGCTTTGTGCTAACTCCGTTAGAAACTTTTGCTGTACCTAGAAATTTAATTGGGCTTGGCAAACGAAGAATTAGCTTTATATGCCCACTGAAATTAATATTTGAAAATTCTGATGTTACTGGAAATATTCTAAAATCATATAAGAATAATCACAATACGAAACTTCACTTTCGTACTGATCTTACATTATTTCAACGGGACCATGTCAGAAAAATAAAGTTGGATCTATACAATCGAATCTTGATAGGCGAAATTAACTTTGTAATAAAATACATAAATAGCTTATCATATATTGCTAATACGGAATCTAACCACAATAATTTAAACCAAGTAACCCCAATTATAATTACTCCCTGTATGTTTGTTGTGGTTTGTTTAGCATTCTTCTTAATCCTTTTTGGGAATGAAACCGCTCATAGTTTTTAAAATCTATTTATTTACTGCTGATCCATGACCTAGATCATTGTCAAAATAATAAAAACTTCAAGTTTGACATTTATGACATAAATTGAAGTTTTTATTATTTTGACAACGATCCTAGGTCATGGATCGAAACGTAAATAAAATAGATTTTAAAAACTATGAGTGGTTTCATTCCCAAAGAAGATTAAGAAGAATCCCAATTATAATTGCACTAAGCATGTAAATGTATTTTTTTTTTAATCGCCACGAAAGCAGTAGATAGTTAAATGGCAACCTGTGAAGATCACTTCCTGAGTGAGTTAAATGTTCTTTTACATCCTTCAAAACTTTCACATTTAACAATAATGATTAACCTGTAACTTTTTCGATTGTGTACACACCTAGCCTTGCAAAATTTATTAATCAAATGTGATATTATCAATTTATTAGGAACTGTATAATTGAGAAACGTTAACCGAAACTAATTTTTCACTTGTTTGTGAGATTTATATATACCATAGGTTTCGAAAATAACTACACATTCATCAGTGGAAAATGATATAGTTGACACAATAGAGACAAATGGATACTGGAATAGCTCTAGTGAAGCTAGAAAGCTCTAGAAAGATGCTCCAATCCTAATTAAAGTACATAAAGGATAAGTGATGGAAATTAGAAACTAATTTTACTGTGATAAGTTCTACCGTACAACACATAACATAATCTGGAAACTTACACATGAGACTTTTGCTATTAATTTTGTTCCATTTAATACGATGCTCTGTGCTGGCATTATGATTGCCTCCGATTATCTCCTCATAAGTTACATTTTAGCTGACACTTGTCATTTTGTTGTGAATTAATTGTGTTGTTCATAATCTTATTCCTACATTACTTGTTGTCCATCATTTTTATTTATAAAAGTTGCAATGATTAGTTACCATCTGGAGTTCTGCTAATGTGATAGGTGAACTTTTCCCTTTTTTGATCAAAACCTTGTGGAATTTAGACATTCTCAGTGTGTTGCTTTTAGGTTAAACGTCCTTATTTGGACAGATATTTGCAATTGGATTAAGCTTTCTATTGGTATTTGGTTTGGAAGTTAATCATGCTCTAGGCAGATTTTTGCATTGTTATGTCCATTATTACAACCATGGGTTCCACTAATAAAGCTTTTTCCATCTGATGCTTCAGTATTAATATTATACCTATATTGTGGTAAGCATTTCTAATTGTTACACATTTTAGAAACCTAGTATACGTCGTGTACTTTGTATACATCTTATACTAAGGTTTCCGGTTCCTGTTATGTGATTTGCTACCTCCAAGTTAGCTGTAATAAATTTAGGATTTTATTTATGACTTACAGTAATATTTAACAGATTTTCTCGTGTTTTTTTTTGTAGCGTATGAATCTGCTTACAAGCAATTTGATAGTTAAAATATGGGTAATCAGGTTTACTGATTACCAGTACAGTGATTGAATGACCATCAAATCAGTGTAGCTAATTATTTCTATTGTTTAGGTTAACAACCTTGATACTGACTTTCTGTGGCTTAGCTCGTGTACAAATAACTTTGAGATACTGTAGCAGTTTGTGATAGTTTCAGCAAATTGAGATAACGATTTATAAACAATTGTTTAACTAATCAATGTATTTTACGAAAAGAAGCATGTTAATAAGTCATTTTTCATCTAGTAGCGGCAAGCACTGCCTAAATGGAATCCAATCAATAATGGCTGACTTTCTTGGCATTCAGAATTATTAAGCTAACTGCAGTTCGCAGAAGCAAACATGAGACCTGGAGGGGCGTGGTATGATGGCTCTACTAGTTTTAAAGTACATCCAGAGTGGTCGGGTCAATGGGAGTTTTATACTAATGAATTTGAGTATAAAAATCACTTACATTTTCCACCAAAAAATGAACGGCATTACTTGTCGGAATGAACTGTATTCCAATGCTACCATTACACATAGGGCTGCCCGTTCACTTCCATAAATTGTTCACAAAACAAATGACTCTATGGTATCAAACCACTATTAATGTTAAGATACCGCCTTGTCGACCATACGAGCAAGTCGGCAGACACGTGTGATCAGTTCCAAAGTTTGTTTACAACTGCCCATTTTACAAGGAAAACAGGTGAAGGTAGAAATTAGGATTGATATTAATAAGGCATTTGTGAATGCACTTAACACAGAGTGAAAAGTAAACATTTCAATATTTAAATGGCCCTTGCTAAATAAAGTGCCTAAAGATCCAGCAATACAGCACGTAAATAACTTAATTGAGAATAATGGATCTAAACCTGAAGAGGGATCTAAAATAATTTGTTTTCGATTATGGATGTAATTATGGCCGTTGTACCCGTTTGGACCATTTTTTGTAATAAAACATTTCTAACACTTACATAATCTTTAGGCACTTCAAGCAACTGAACCTTGCTTTACTTGAAGTATTGAAATGTATAATTAGTATGGAAATTAAAAACATAACTGCAGAAATCATAAATAAGCAAGAAAGTGCAGAAAATTAATTTATTAAGCACTGTATGTGAAAATATACTGTGATGTTAAATAACTGTCATAGTTTTAAAATTATATATTAGAAGTCTATTATAGTTTTAAATCTATCATATTTAAGCCCACCTTGTATAAATATACGGAAAACAGTAGTTTTAAAAAACTGTTGAATGAGAGTAAATTAACGCAGAAATTATTAAAAATGTATAATAAATACAGACAAAGCTCAAACGACAACAATTAACAAACAAAATTACAGATTCATTGCCCAAGGACGCAGTTATGGTGATGGGGCGGTGGTTTGAATTTCGATTTATTGAATTAGTATCGAATAAATATATTTGGCAATGCAACTTATTATTGATGTAGACAAAGAAATAATGATGCAGATTAGTAGTTTTGAACAAAACATCATAGATATTAATTAACTAATTATGTATTACGCGCAGAAAGTACATCACTGCCAATTACAAATTTTTACGTTTTTAACCATCCTTTCGATTATTAATTTACCCACCACTGGATATTAGAAAAATTAATTTCTGTCTCGCAATGTATATTCAACTTGATCGGTTTTCTGATTTGCTACATATGTTGATGACACATTTAAGTTCACATATTTTCCAGAGCTCATGTTTGTTTCTGGGAGCTGTACAACGTGACTATATCACAATTTTGTTTTAAGATTAATACATAACCAACCTATCCCCTGAATTGGGAATAAGCCTTATGAATTAAAAAAATTATACATCAGCACTACATGATGATACTACAAATTCAACTTTTCCGGTGCTTTACGAAATCTGCTGGGATATCTTTAATGAAATGGATCCACATCTGTAGTGCAACATCTATGGAGTGAAAATGAACACTTATTGGGTTTAACTGAACATGAGGTATTGAAAGATGGGAAACTGGCCTCAGGATTTGGAACAGAGGGAGTGTCATTTTCTGATTTTGACATACAACATGGAAGTCTTCAGTTATACTTTCACGTTAATGTGGAGTTTGAGGGCAGCCCTTCAAGAAATGTTTAGTTCGGAATACTTATTTAATAGGGTAGGTAGTTTAGAATTCGCTTCAGTAGCACTTTCCAACTTCGGAGGTAGGTTGCAGTAAGTTATTTTCATTTCGTTTGATCAATTGATCAACGTGTCTTTTCCATGTAACCTTACCTTCTTCTAAACATGCTAGGTAAGTTGCAGAGCCTAATTTTTCGATAATTTTTGCATTTTTCCACTTTTCTCTTGGTCTGTAATTTCTAGCTAACACTAATTCATTAACAAAAAATCTTCATAAGGTATAAGTTTTAACATTAATATTTTAATCGTAAGTAGGTTGTAAAAGATCTAATTTGGATCTAAGTGACCTACTAAATATTAAAAAGGCAGGAGATTAATTAGTAGTACATTATTTGGTATTTCTATACTGAAATAATATTTTAAAAATTGCATATTCCAATTTGAAATGTTCATCGTGACAAGACACCTGTAGCTCGTGTTTGAAATATTTGCCAGTATTCTCGGTCAAACCATTAGATTCTGCATGATAGGGAGGTATTAGGGTTGAACGGATTCCTAAAGATTGAGGAAAATTTTAAATTCATAAGAATCAAATGGTGGTTCATTATCAATAACCACCAATTTCAGAAGATCAAAAGGGTAAAAATTGAAAGTAATGCTTTTATAGTAGCACCAGCTGATATGCTTGAAACGGGTAACACTTCTGCTCATTTCGAATACGAATCTGTAACAACTAAATAAATTTTATTCATTGTTGGACCTAGGTGATGGAGATGCAGCTGTTCTCAAACTGAAAGAAGTGGACCAAGTTGTCCGAACAGATTTACAATGTTCATTTTTCTCCAACTGACATGATTGGCATGAATTGCAATTATTTTTAATATGGCTATCTATATTATGTCATCAATTATAGCAAAACGCTAGAAACTTTATTTTTACAATACTTGAATGATCTTCATGTGCAGTACTTAGAACTGAAAGTCTGCAGCAACTGGGGATCACTAAGCGATAACTCTAAAAATGGAATTAGATTGAAATGAGAGTTGCCACTTTTTTGGTAAAAGTTTTGTAGTTCTATGGGTAAATCGTTAAATGAGGAAGGCCACGCCATTAAAATAAACGGAATTACTTTAGATAAAATGTATCTTTTGTTGCTTGTCTTGTATCATTAATATTTAACGCTAATTAGCTCTTAATAATGTAGGATTAATATTATCTTCTGAAGTAGAAACAGTATTACTCTTAAGTGGTGATCTAGAGAGACAATCAGCCCCAGTATTTTTAAATCTATTAATGTATATTATATCAAACTTGTAACCACTGAGAAGTAGAGCATATCTTTGTAAGCGATTGGCACTCATAACGGGAAGATTTTTTTGGTCCGAAAGCGGAGAAAAGAGATTTGTGGTTTGTAACCCAAGAAAATGATTGTAAATGTAAATATTGATTAAACTCGGTAATGCCAAATACTAACGAAAGAGCTTTGTCGTTTTGGGAATAAGCTAATTCGGCCTTTCAAAGAGTGCGAGATGCATATGCAATGAGTTTATCAACATTATTAGGGAAAACATGAATCAATACAGCTCCGAGTCCATAGTTTGAACTATCACAGTATAATTTTAAGGGTATATCTTGGTTATAGTGAACTAAAACAAGTGCATTAGTAAGCATCTCTTTGATCTTTTTAAAATGGGCGGTTCCATGGCGTAGTTGGTATGCGTGTGACTACTACGCCCAAGGACCCAGGTTTCGAATCCCGACACGGTCTGCTTGAAAAATGTTAGGCGAGCATTTTTCACAAAAATACACCCTCGTTCGGATGAGAGGTAAAATGAAGGTCCCGTGCGTGTCACACACATTAAAGATCCCTACATTGCTTGGAACAGTAAGGGTTTGGCAAAATTCAAAATTTTTCAGGTAAAAAAGCCTCGCTTCCTGGCCAATGTAGTACCTTCGGGTGGAGCATTGGAAAATCACATGTAGGGTCTTTTTAAAAGCATCAAAGGGGACTTACCAAAATATTCAACATTTTTTTGCAATAAATGATATAAATTTTCCTTAAAAATTAATCGTACCTAAAAAGGATTTAAGCTGAGTAGTGTTTTTAGGAAGTGGGACCTCATTTATATAGCTTCAACTTTACTTAAACTAGTTTTACACCATATTTATCAATAACTTGACCCAAATATTCTGTCGAATCCATGAAAAAATTTTTTTTAAGGGTAACATATTGTTGTAAACTGTTTAGAACTAATTTTAAATTTTTTATATGTTGGGCTTCATTTTTGCAGTTAATCAATAAATTGTATTTAAATACCAATGTAAAAGGTAATTTGTAGAATAATTTATTCATTGTTCTTTGAAATTTACAGGGTAGCGATTGAATACCATATGGAGCTCTATTGTATTTGACGAGTCCTATATGAGTACTAATAACAAGTAGATTTTGAGATTCCCTTACAGACTAGCATTTGATTGTAAGTCGATTGTAGATCCAGTTTGGTAATTTTTTAACTGCCACTTAATTTAGCAAACAAACATCTATCCATGGGTTTAACATTCTAAAATTTCCACAAATTGTAATTGTATTATCTTTTTGAGACAGGAACTATAGGAATAGCCCATGGACTAGTAGTTACTGGAGTTAGGATATTTTTTTGACTAAACAATTAAGTTCAGAGTCAGTTTTTTCTTTAAGTGAAAACAGTAAAGTACACTGTTTACAAAACTTAGGATTGACATTCTTAGTAAGTTTAATTTTTAAAGGATTACCGTTAAACATATTTACTTTTTCTGTGAATAAAGAATGTCGTTATCTTTTAAGTAAATTGTTTAATTCAACCACAGGAAAATTTAAAGCAACTTGAGTATTATGAAAACTAGTAAAATTGTTCATCAACTTCGTTAGGTCTTCAATCCTTGAACTGGTTAGATGCATACTTCCATTGTTTCCTATTTTGAGCTGACCTACATATTTCCCCGAAATTTCCACAGCCTGCAGCTTTCATTATCTGCGTGCAATAGTATGATTTAGGACTACCTCTACTCCTCTTTTCACCGATATTAAGTGGTATGTGAATGGGGTTAAGCAACCCGTGGCTACCAAGATCCCCAACACTTAGACTTTTGCCGCATTAATAATTTCCAATAAATCCTTTTGCACATTCAACTATAGAATCAATAGTAAAATTATTAGAAAAATATAATTTCATACAACCTCTGGGAATAATGTTCATAGCCAAAATCCAATCTCTACCAACAACAGCAGGTTTGCCCTTATAATGTTTTGGTAAATCAATCAATATCATATAAATCTAACATTTCAATTGTGTTTTTATTTTACATTGACTGTAATTTTTCCTTTTGGCATAAAGTTGTCACCAAAGTAGGGTGAAAAGGTGACAAACGTAGATTGAAGCTTGTTAATAAGGTTTGAGAACAAGGCAGTAAATTTGAGAAAGGATATAACAGATTTACCAGCATCATTATCGATCTCCATGTCTATGGGGGTGTTGTTGATCTCTAATTGGGCAATGATCAATGGTATCTTTGAAATTGACAACAGACTGGGATTTAGATTTTCAGTAATCACATTGACTGTTTTCTTGAAAATATAAACACCTCAAATTGAAAACACCATTTAAGGAATGACAATCTTCAGATGTAGAAGAATCCAAATGGTGAAATCTAGTTTTATTATAGCTTTTACATCAGCTTTCATGTGACCCTGATTGTTGCAGAATGATTATGTGTAATTTTTAATTTAGTTTTTAAAATCATTATTACCCCCACCAAAGGCATAGCGATGTAGTTTTGATTTTGAACTAACATTATTGTGTGTAGAAAATTTTTTATTATTCAACCATCTCCTTTGTTGAGTTTTGGAGAAATAACAAATTGGGGTAATCTCGACAAGGCAGCAGAAAGTAAAATATGAACATGGGTAGTAGTAACTGTCGACGAATGTAATTTAAGCGTTTCCATTTCTGCTACTAAGTTTACAGCTTCCTTAGATGTTAAACATTCGCCCTGACTAAGTAATTTATCTAGGACCTTCACATAAATTGATTATACATAATCAGGTAAATATAAATCCATCAACAATTTGTATGCATCATCTTTGAGGTGAATAGTTAAAATATGTTTTGCTTGGATCTGTAGCACATATATTATTTGCAATGCAAAATTGATTAATGCGATCATTAAAAATATCGAAGTCGTCTTCTAACAAAAATACCGGCAACATACCAAAGAACGGTGCGATAAGGTACCTTCTAATGTAGTAGTAAGTTCCGAAGTTGTCATAAGTATCAGTTTAATTAGTATTAACAGCCATTGTAAAACACTTGAATGCAGTAGTTTTATTGTAGAGCTATAAATATTGAATATATACTTGATTTTTTCGTCGCTAGTGTGATATTTTCAGCAAATTGAGATAATGAATTGTAAACACTTGTATAACTAATCAGTTTATTTTATGAAGAGAGCAGTTTTAATAAATCATTTTCATCTGGTAGTGACAAGTTTCGAACTATCAATGGCCGACTTGACAACCTAATTCATACACTGTTATTATATTGCATTACTGAATAATAGTGTGCAGTCAAAATTTATTTACTTTTGGATGATTCAATATGACATATATTTAGCCTGCAAGTTAACGATTTAATTAAATAGAATACTTCACTTTATTTCCTGGGTGTTATTTCTTGGTATAGAGAATTACCTAGGTTTGCCCTAGAACAGTGGAACATTTTTCGTTATTTCAGCATGCTTCTCCGTTCTTGGTACCTTATCATATTAGTTGCTCTTACAATTGAGACTAGTTTTGCCATTCCTCACTTGAAAGTATGACCTGTAGAACTTCTGCTGAGCGATTTCAGAGCACTCCGTTGCCTTTGTAATCTTATGGAATGCATTATATCGATAAATGTTAGAATTTTACCCTGGCACACATTTTTCAACAATAGCAGATGGAAGCATTGTTTGGAAAAAGTTTTTAGTTCCTATGCTTTTTAATTATATATTGAACTATAATTTGTTTTTAGTATAGCTTGAGTTTCGGATGCATTATTACTGTTATTTCTGCATTGTATCGTAAATTCTTTTATATATGGTACCAATATTATTTTTTGGAAATCCAACACTATTTTAAAAATTGTTAAATGGTTACTGATAACTTTTTTTGTTATGATACATATAAAAATTCAACAGTATCTTTAAAATGCTATAAAAGTGGTTCTTATTGCTTTAGTTTATTATCTAAACTATGTATTAATTAGCTGTCATTATTAATGTTATGTAATAGAAATATTGACATTATATTTCATAACTTACAGGATAAATTAGAATTGGATGAATATGCTATTATATTGTTAGCAGTGCAGTCTTCTTATATGGAAGGACAGATATGGGGAACTATTGTAATAGAAACACAATATGAAAATTTAACAGTTCCTGTTCATTATAAGATTGCACATGGACGACTTGCAATAAATCCCGAAGTCATTGTTTTTGACAATTGTTTTCCGGTAAGTTTAATAACATAAAGCAGTTTGAATACTATGTATGTAACTTATCTTAGCTAGTTATAACTTTTTTTCATTTAACACTATCTTTAATATTTTGTTTTTAACGATAGACTTGATATAGTAGATTACTGAAACAATCAAAATACATACTAATTTGTGTTTTAAAATCTCAGTGACCTGCACATATACTCGAAATACTACTGAAAATAATGCTAAAGACCAAACTGAACTGAAATGATAATAATGCCTACGACAGCGGTGATGTTACTCTAGTATAATTTAAAAATTAATGCTACCATATGAATATTTTCTTTACATTTTTCATACTGAAAAAGATGATATAACTTTCACAAACTTCTTTATTCACAACTCCTACTAGGTATAAAGCAAAGTATGAATTTTTGAATAGAGAATGAAGAGGCCTTTCAAACGATATAACACAAGCCCATATTTCCCATTAAAAAAATTAGGGGGTTCAGTGTAGGGATCAAATCTTTTATTGCATGATGTCAATTCATAATCTAAAATTGTTGTGTTTTAGCATTTTCTTTAAATATGTACAGTTACCGAAGTAATGAATTTATTCGATTTGACTATTTCACACTATATGTAGTCATACATGTCTTCAAAAGTCTATTTGGCATCACCTTCAATAAGTAAAATTTTATTTGGGGGCCAGTTTGTTTTGTTCTGTTAACATTTGTTTTACTGCTAATGATATTCTCTTCAACTGTTTAGCTTCTTTAAATATATAGAAAATGTTGATTTTGGAATTTCAACTGCAAAAGATAAACAGTGAATTTTCTTTTTTTTCTGGCCAAAACATTCGCAGAAAGATATACTTTACCATATTGCTCTTTAACCATATGCCAAATTTGGGACACAGTTAATCGAGTAAAGTCGAACTTGGTTGCAGCTTTGTTAACAGCATTGCGACTCGATTTGTTCCCTACTTTACATTGCAAGAAGAACTGTAAAATTCCATTGCGCTAATCACATCACTCATTTAGTTTTTCGGTCTCTTCTTGTACACACACACCACTATTTTTTTTTGATTATACCTTTCTTATTTTCTTATAAACAGGTGTAATTGTAATGTTCTGCTACTTGTGTTTTTTATCCAACTAACAAGAACAAAATGTCAAAATTTGTTTTGAGCACAGCCAACTATCTTTTCAACATAAATGAATGAAACTCATTAACTTTTTTAAATTTCAAGATTTTGACGAAATGTATACAGTAATTTGCAACAGAGGGAGTAATATTTGTATTTTCATAAAACATTTTGACATTAATACTTATTATGTCAAATTTGACATCCTTACTATTACGAGTATACTAAAACAATAGTTTGTATTTTGTTGTGCCTTTCGCTATATCAAATTTCATTTTAATATTAGGATTAAAGGATTTTTGAATCCAGCAAGGGAAAGCATTTTCCCATCTTTAATGTAAGTTCTTACTTGTAGAGTGACGGCAATAATTGCAACTACATTTGGGGGGTGTCAGAAATTGCACTCAGGGCTATGCAGTGATTGATACAATAATTTGCAACTGTATTAATCACGAGACTAAATTGTTTTTGATAATATGAAGAGGCAAGTAACACTTAATATTCAATTGCATAGTGAAATAAATAAGACGGTTTGAAAATAAATTAATTTTAACCATAACTTTATTTCGCCCCAAAATTATCTGATTTGCTTTCTGATTTTCTTTAATATCTAGACATAACTTACAGGTTTGATTGTGACAGTTACACCATATCTAGTTGTACCTCTACTTACAACAGCAAAGTTAAAATCTTTAAATATTAATGAATTTTCAAACAATGACTGTTTTAGATGTGTTTATAACCACCAAAAATGCTTTGTCAAATATTTTTTTAGCTTTAGATAACAGCTAGTGGCATTATCTAAGAAGGTGCATTGGAATTATTTTCTTATGTAGCATTGTTATGAAACTATTTTTGCTAAAAACTACCTTAGAGTTATTATTTATGATGACAGCATGTTTTTGACAACTAAGATAACAGAAAATTTATGGATGCATACCTTTTCATTTATAATACTTTTGTTATGCTTATATTTATAAAGATAAATCATAACATTATGTAATTTTGGTTTTTAACTCTATATTATAAAATAATGACAACCAGTCACAAAATGCAACATTAAACTTTTCCTACATGGAAATAGAAATAACAATTGTCAATCGCCATACTTGTTGATATTACTCCGCTATATAACCTAGCTTTTAACAACATTAAATTTTTGGCCGTCAAACATAACGGTAACGTAACCAAACTAGCATGATCTACATTTTTCCATTAAAACTTATATATTTTATACAATATAAATTTATCGTAAGAATAATAAATACACCTCTAGTTAAAACCCTCTATTATCTGTTGCGCATTTTTTTCATTCAATCAATCAATCAATGTATTTTTTTCTTCAAAAATAAGATTAATCCTAATAATAACGCAACTTATAACAAATTTCACAATACAATATGCAATACATCATCATCATTAGGTCTTCAGTCCTGGAACTAGTTAGACACGTACCATCATTGTTTCCTATTCTGAACTAACCTACAGATTTCCCTGAAATTTGCACAGTCTGCATCTACCACTATCTGATCTAGGTCTACATCTACCTCTTTTTTCCTATCTTTGCTTGTAATATATCCCATACTATTCCCCAAAAATGCCTTAGAACGTATTCCGCCCTTCTATTTCTCTTTTTCCCCAGATATTCTTGTTCCCCTACTATTTCTATAAGCTATTTGTTATTATCTTTGTCTGTCCATGCTATCGTCCTCATACATCTGAAGCGCATCATTTCAAAAGGCTGCTACCGTTTTTCTGTCTGCGTTTCAGACTG
The DNA here is from genome assembly GCA_036346225.1 of Platerodrilus igneus. Lineage (NCBI taxonomy): Eukaryota > Metazoa > Arthropoda > Insecta > Coleoptera > Lycidae > Platerodrilus > Platerodrilus igneus. Next base: position 9,682,913 of record JARFIW010001670.1, on the reverse strand, counting down.
CCCGTATTTCATAGGCATACTGTGCTGTGCTCCACACATATGCTTTAAACAATTTTCTTCTTGTTTCTATGTTTGTTGTCTTTCATCATAGACGCTGTTCTTTCTTGTTAGATGCAGTTCGGTCCCCTTCTATTATTTTACAATTATATACCCTATTTCTTAGACCTTCAGTGGTCGTGAAGGGAGGTAAGCAGCCTGTGGCTGCCAAGTTCCCCCAACACTTAACCATTTACCGATTTAATATATTTTCCAATATATCTTTTCGCACAGTCAACATTAGTTGCAGATATTTCGCAACCAACAACTATACTCCATTCCAGTTAAGAAGGTAGTAGATGGCGCTTGTGCTTGAGTCAGATTTACACAGATCAAAAATTTATTAGTTGCTGTATTTGAAAAGTTGCCGGCGTCGGTTGTATATTTACTATTTTGTGACAATAGTTTTTCAAAAATAACAATGCAAATGGCTAACTGTATTAGTTAATTTTTAAGTATTATTGCATTCAGTAATTGCAATTTGGTGTTCTTCTTAAGGAATAATACCACATTGCTTTTTGAAAATGATTTTATTGACGTTTCGATCCTTCTCCTAGGATAGTTGTCTAAATAATAACAAGGAGTATTTGTAATTTGGTATTAAATTTCAGAAGATAAAATTGGACTTGGAACTACATTAAGTTTAAGACGGATGAAACTTACGGGCAAATTCATAAAGCACATTTGTTACACTCATACTTAATCAATGTTCCATCTCAACTTTTAGTATTTTCCGAATACCAAAATTGAGATAGAGCATTACTTAAGTATGAGTGGCTTAAGTGCTTTATGAATTTGCCCTTAGTCTTTACTTAACAATTATGGTAGAAACAAACATTCACCTGGAGTTATAGAATGCTTTAATAAAATTCGGTCAGTTTCATTTTTGAAAGGTTGTAAGTTTGTTAACAATGATTGAAATTAAAGCAATGCATCGATGTTTATACAGATTTTTATTTATATTTTTTGCAAGATTGAAGTTTTTGAATAAATACATCCAAGAAACATGGTTTTAAAACATATCAAGCATTATTGAACTTTATTTTCTACCTGTTTGGTTAAAGTTTAAATAAAATATTAATATAGAACAATATATAAGCTATTTTTAATTAAACACATCACAAAATATCAAAACAATGATATCATAAATTTATATTTAATCTACGTCCATATCATCCCCAGAGGTATCTTCGTCGTCTGTTGTACTTTCATATCCAACATTTATTACAATTTGTTCGACAAGTTCTTCGACAATGCCATCCAATTTCCACATTTTGTCTTCTTTAATTGTATGGCTAATACAATTAACCCAATGTCCTTTATCTATGGCTGCAATTCCTTCATCCTGAAGCACCTTCACGTCGTTCATTTTAAAAGTAGAATTGTTGGTAGCTACATGCTGCTTTACTCGAGCCTAAATCAGCTCAATTGGATTTAGATTGCAGTGGTATGGGGTTAACCTTAATACAGTTCTGCCAGAGCATTTTACAATTTCGTCAACAACATAAGGTGCCGGGTGAGCTAGAGAGTGCTGCTTTACTAAGGCTAATAATTCAACTTTTAATAGCTCTTTAGTAACTTCAATGTGTTTTGCATTTAACCAATTATAAATTTGTTCTTTCCGCCAAGTTTGATTTGGAACCTTATCAGCTTTGACGCTGTGATAAGGAGCATTATCAAGCACGATTACACTATCATTATCAAGAAGAGGTAATACACCTTTCAACCAAGTTGTAAACGCTTTACCGTTCATGTCTTCGTGATAATCTCCTAAAACGATAATTATGAACTCAGGGTCCTAAGTTGTTTATAGTGTTAATACGCTACCTGTTTTTTTAGATTGAAAGTTTAAATATGCACCATTGACAAATCCCATATCACTACCCATGTGTGCAACAATTAATCTCTTGCCCTTGCCAGAGGGATCTTGTATACCAGTCGATAAACCTTCGATTAATGCCTGCCTTGCTGTTTTTACAGTGGTGTCTTGCCATACCTTGTTCTTTACATGTCCAGCATTCACCCACGTTTCATCAGTATAATAAATTCTTTTGCCTTCAGCTCTATACTTTTTAATTGCAGTTAAATATTTTTTTCGCCACAACACAATTTCAGGTTTTTCAATTAAAATTGTTTTTCGGCTACACTTTCCATATTTAAAACCCAATTTCATCATTACCCGATAAAGTGATGTGCGACTGAAGTTTGGTAAAGAGTCATCATTGTTTATTGCATGTAATACTTTCTCTAAATTTGGTAATATTTCTAAAGTAAAATGCATGAACATGCCGTCGAATTGCACATCTTTCAAATTCTTCAAGTTTGTCGTAGATTGTTGTACGCACTCTTGTAGTCTTTGGCGAGGAAGCAGTACCAGTAGTTTCCATTTCTTTTACAATATTCCACATTGATCGAACACCTAAACCCACTTCTAACGCAGTTTGCTTCACAGATTGCGTTTTGGATGCATTTGTGGAATTTTTCAAATATATATTATAGGCAATAAGCTTTTGCCCGCTCATAACATGTTTGCCCTTCGGATTTTTAATAGGTTGGTGATCCATAATTAAATAAAAGTCTGAAAAGAATTCATTGTTAGTATTATATGCTTATCTTTAATGAGACATGCTTACCTTATTATGAAGACACTGGTGTTTTATAGCTCTGACAAGAACTGTTTTGATACTAAATATAAAATTAACACAAATTAATAAGGCCGAGCAAAATTTCAAAGGCAAACTAATAACAAAATACAAAAAATAACAAAAACGAAAATATGAAAGGGCAATAGCAAATGTCAAAATGCCAATTGACAATCTGTCTTATAATAAAAATGTTCAAACAACCAACACAAACATACGGGATATTTATACTTGTGTACACTTGGCTCATCCATCCACCAATGAGAATCACTAAAATTCAGTCCTATCTTTTTCTTCAGTACCTTCTTAACTGGAATGGAGTATAGTTGTTTATACTAATCGCACTTATTTTTACGTCATTAGGTTTTCCATCTCAAAACTGGTTGGACACGTACCTGCACTTATTTATATTCTGAGCTAGCCTACATAGTTCCCTGAAATTCTCACACAGTATGTGTATACAGCTCATTCCCCTTCTATTGTTTTCTAATTTTATGCCCTATTTCACCAAAATTCAGTGAAGGGGATTAAGCAACCTGTGGCTACCAAGATCCCCCAACACTTAGACATTTGCTGAAATAATGGTTTTCCAGTAAATCCTTTCACACACTTAACATTATTCGAGAATATTGCCCAACCAATTCATATAGTTACTTATAATAATCATCATGTTTAAGCACAGTTATTTTTTCGTCATTAGTTTATCCATCTTGGGATTGGTTGGATGCGTACCTCCATTGATTTCTATTCTGGGCTAACCTACACATCTCCCTGAAACCCCTACAGCCTACATTTTTTACTATCTGTGTGCAGTAGTCTAACCTAGGTCTGCCTCTTCTTCTCTTTTTTCCTATCTCTGCTTCTAATGTATTCCGCACTATTCCCTCGTGCCGTAGTGTGTGGCCTATCATCCTATCTCTCCTATTTTTTACTGTTTTCCACATATTTCTTTCTTCCCCTACCATTTTTAGTACCTCTTCGTTCTTAACTTTGTCTGTCCATGATATCTTCATCATACGTCTGTAGCACCACATTTCAAAGGCCTCTAACTTCTTCTTGTCTGCTTCTCCTACTGTCCAGGCTTCACAGCCGTACAGTGCTGTGCTCCACACATATGTATTAAGCAATCTTTTCCTTGTTTCTATGTTTGTGGTCTTTGAGCACAGTTGTTGCTTTTTCTTGTTAAATGTAGCACGACCTTGTGCTAATCTTTTTTTTATATCTTTTGTGCTTTTCCCATCTTGCGTTATTTGGCTTCCTAGGTAGCAGAAATCCTTAAGCTCTTGTAAGTTCGCGTTGCATACTTGTATTCTTGTTTTTGAAATATTTTCTCCACCTTTGCATACTAGAACTTTAGTTTTAGTTTTGCTAATTTTCATATCATATCTCTATGTTAGAACCGTTTCCATTTCATTAAGAGCAGTTTCTAACTCTTCCTTGCTAGACGCTAATACCGCTATATCATCTGGAAATCTAAGCATATCAATTTTTTGTCCCTGCATAGTAATTCCAAATGTCTTCCTGCATTTGACAGTATTCATTGCCTCTTCTATGTACAAGTTAAAAAGCAATGGGGATAGGGCACATCCCTGTCTCACCCCTTTCTTAATGTTTACTTCTCTACGTTCCTGCTCTAATTCTATTACTGCTGTTTGCTCTTTGTATAAGCTATGTGCAATTCGTCTATCTGTATAACTCATTCCTTTTTTTTTGGAGTATTTCAAGCAGTTTTTTCCAATTTACATTGTCGAATGCTTTTTCCAAATCTACAAACCCTATATACACGCTTTCTCCTTTTTCTATTGTTTTCTCCATTATCACTCTCAGAGCTAAAATAACCTCTTGTGTTCCCCTGTTTCGCCTAAACCCAGATTGGTCTTCTCCTAGTATTTATTCCGCCCGTTTTTCCATTCATCTTTGCACAATTCTAGTTAATATTTTTGACACATGTGCTGTCAAACTTATTGTTCGAAAATTTTCACATCTATCCGCGCCTTTCTTTTTTGGTATAGTTACCATGATGCTACGTTTGAAATATTTGGGTGTCTCGCCTGTCTCATACATATAGCTTACAAGTTGGAAGAGACATTCTGTTACTGCTGTTCCAGCGGCTTTTAGAGTTTCTGCTTGCACCTTATCTGTACCCAGCGCCTTTCCATTTTTCATACTCTTTAATGCTAATTCAAACTCATCTCTAAGTATAGGATATCCCAAGTCTTAATTTTCAATGTCTGATTCCTGTTCTAATGCAATTAGTTCCTCTTCTGCATATAAATTTCCTATATATTCTTGCCATCTACCCACTTTCTCTACATTTTCTATCATGACGTTTCCTCCCGCATCCCTTATATTTTTGCTACACGGTTTTATATACATAAAATTGATTCTAATTAGTTTGTATGCTTCATATGTCTTTCCTACTTCCATCTTAGTTTGTACTTCTTTGCACTTTTCATCAATCCATTGTTCTTTAGCTTTCCTGCATTTACGAATAATTTCCCATTTTATGGCATTGTATCTCTGTTTTCCTGTTTCGTCTGATTTATTTTTGTATTTTCGTCTTTCTTCTATTAAATTCAGGATATCGTTTGTTATACATGGTTTCTTATTTTCTTTTTGTGTATACCCCAGAATATCTCTGGCCGCCATGTCTAGTCTGGATTTAATGTTATTCCATTCTGTTTCTACTTCCTTAGTATCAGATATTTTCCTGATATTTTTGAGCAATTCATTTGACTTTTTTTCAAATCTTTCTTGAATATCCTTGTCTTTTAGTTTCTCGCAGTCGAAGTGTCTTTTTCCATTTCTTTTTTTCAAATTTTTAAATTTAAGTGTGGACTTCATAATTACGATGTTGTGGTCAGTGCCTATATCTGCTTCTGGGTAGCTTCTACAGTCTTTTACTTGATTCCTAAACCGTTGTCTAACAAGAATGTAATCTATTTGATATCTTCCTATATCTCCTGGCGTCTTCCACGTTATCGTCTTCTAGCATGATGTTGAAATAATATGTTTGTGATGGTTAAATTTTTCTTGTCGCAAAATTCTACCAGCCTATTTCCCCTGTCGTTTCTTGTGCCTAAACCAAATAAACCTACTACCACTCCTTCCCTACCCTCACCTACCACTGCATTAAAATCCCCCGTAATTACTAAATTTTCATGTCCTTTTACACATCTTAATATGTCTCGATATCTTTGTAGATTGCTTCTACCTCTTCGTCACTGTAGCTAGAGATGGGCATGTATAATTGTATTATTACTGTGTTTATCGGTTTAGATTCTAATCTAACCATGAGAACTCTTTCATTCTTTTGTAAGTAAATTTCTACACAGTATCCTATCTTTTCTATAATGACATTTCCTTGTGTGTCTCTTATATTTTTGCTATACAGTTTTATATCCCTAAAATTCATTCTAATTAAATTGTATGCTTCGTCTATCTTTCCTATTTCCATCTTCGTTTGTACCTCTTTGTACTTTTCATCAATCCATTGTTCTTTAGCTTTCCTGCATTTTCGAATAATTTCCCATTTTATGGCTTTGTATCTCTGTTTTCTTGTTTCGTCTGATTTATTTTTGTATTTTCGTCTTTCTTCTATTAAATTCAGGATATCGTTTGTTATCCATGGTTTCTTATTTTCTTTTTGTGTATACCCCAGAATATCTCTGGCCGCCATGTCTAGGCCGGATTTAATGTTATTCCATTCTGTTTCTACTTCCTTAGTATAAGATATTTTCCTGATATCTTTGAGCAATTCATTTGACTTTTTTTCAAATCTTTCTTGAATATTCTTGTCTTTTAGTTTCTCGAAGTCGAAGTGTCTTTTTCCATTTCTTTTTTTCAAATTTTTAAATTTAAGTGTGGCCTTAATAATTACGATGTTGTGGTCAGTGCTTATATCTGCTTCTGGGTAGCTTCTACAGTCTTTTACTTGATTTCTAAACCGTTGTCTAACAAGAATGTAATCTGTTTGATATCTTCCTATATCTCCTGGCATCTTCCACGTATATCTTCTTATGTGTTTGTGATGATTAAATTGTTCTTGTCGCAAAATTCTACCAGCCTATTTCCCCTGTCGTTTCTCGTGCATAAACCAAATAAACCTACTACCGCTCCTTCCCTACCCTCACCTACCACGGCATTAAAATCCCCTGTCTTTTTACGTATCTTAATATATCTTTGATATCTTTGTTAGATGGCTTCTACCTCTTCGTCACTGTAGCTAGAGGTGGGCATGTATTTCTTGTATTATTACTGGGTTTACCAGTTTAGATTCTAATCTAACCATGTGTACTCTTTTGTTCTTTTGTAAATAATTTTCTACACAGTATCCTATCTTTTTCCGCATAACTATCCCCACACCCAAATTTCCTTCTTCTGCTCCTGTATGAATTACCCTGAAATCTCCACTCCAAAAATCCCCCGCTTCTGGCCACCGAACTTTGCTGATTCCTACTATGTCTAGTGATAACCTATTCATTTCGTTTTTAGGTTCTCTAGCTTACCTACATGCTTCATACCTCTAACATTCCATGCTCCGATTCGCAGAATGTTTCCGACTCTTATTTTTAACTTTCCTATCGCATCCTCCGAAGTAGTCCCCTCCTGGAGATCCGAATGGGTGACTATTTTAACTCCGGAATTCTTTACCCCAGAGAATGCCATCATGTTTGTTACAATTTAAGTACGCTGTGTACTTGGGAAGGCGGCTCCGTGGCGTAGTGGTATGTGTGTGACTACTACGCCCTAGGTCCCGGGTTCGAATCCCGACACGGTCTGCTTGAAAAATGTTAGGCGAGCATTTTTTGCAAAAATACACCCTCGTTCGGATGAGAGGTAAAATGGAGGTCCCGTGTGTGAGTGTTGTCACGCACGTTAAAGATCCCTACCTTGCTTGGAACAGCAAGGATTCGGCAAAATTCAAAATTTTCCAGGTAAAAAAAACTCGCTTCCTGGCCAATGTAGTACCTTCGGGTGGAGCATTGGAAAATCACATGTAATGTGTACTTGGGAAGTAATGTGGTGGTTTCTCGTTGCCTTCCACATCGCGGTAGTGTGTCTTAGACTGCCATACCGACCCCTATGGTCTCTGCCAATTCCAAGTACCGAAAGAGCCGCTGCCCTCTTTCGGAGACGTGTCTTAGTCTGGTTCCTCACTAACGACCCTACTACTTTGGTTGGACCTGTAGTTTGGCTAAGAGTAAATTGGTCATACTACATAATGTCAACTAAGAGGACACTGTATATAAAATACATGGGATTAAATGCATGAGAACATAAATATATCTAAGTATAGTTTACAGGTAAAGATAAGATTTTAAAACTCAATAAATTGCATCAAAATTAAATTACAGGGAAGCATAGATAAATTGGCATTGCAAATATTTAACGATTACATCGAAAATATCAATGTAAACACATTCTAAATAATCCATTATTAGAAAATCGTTACGTGACTAAGTAGAACACATTTGTTCAGAAATTCAATATTCTGTGGAAACAAATAAACACCAGGCGGATCAATAATATGATAAATTACCGAACATCAAATACGTGAGTAAATTAAAATCCAAACGTTGGAAATCCTCGAATAATACTGCAACATGCTGAATGCGGACGTGACGAACAGAGCATTCATGGAAGATTTAAACTAAGTAATTTGTAAAAATTCCGAGTTCTGCTAGATAAGACAAAAGTATCAGCCTAGATTGAAAACACGTCAATTGAAACAATTGGAGGAAGGGCTTATATATACGATAGTAACGAAATGATATTTTAGTCTACATTTAACTAAACAACTATGTTTGATGGTGTAGAAAACTCACGTAATTAGTGAAGTAAAAATCAAAACAAATCAGTTTTAAAAGTGCGAGAATTTGTGCAATGAAATATAAGTCGATCTATAGATAGACGTAAGTTAAACAACTCAATTAAATTCATTTCTAATATTAACGAAACAGGGCTGTAATTTGGGACCTTCAATGTGCGAACTTTAATTTGGGACCTTTAATTTGAGACGGCTTTAATTTTGTACATATTCTAATTTTGAAGATATTTTAAAAATGGACATATTCTAATTTGGACATATTCCGATTTGGGACGTTTTAATTTTGGATGTACTGTAATTTGGAAGCGATTTATGGGAAGCAATTCTTATATGGGGCCGGCACACCAATAAGCAAAGCGGACACAGCAAAGGGATACAGGTCATAGACTAGGATGGAACTCCAGAACATTCCAGGTTAGCAATTTTTAACACACTGTATTATTGAAAGATTATTTCAATTTAATATTTGCTATGCATTGTATATTTGTAAGTCATCAAAAAGGTCACTGAAATAATATGAAAATGGAATAGGTATCTTGGAACGTTTGAAGGTCCCTGAATAATTAAAAGATAAATTTGCTGGCTTTCAGAAAAGCGTAAATCTGGTATATGTAGATATTTTGTACAAAAAGGAAAATTTTCAGTGTTGTAAATATTATCAATTATTATATTGTGTGTTCTGGAATATAATATATAGCAAATAGCGCTTACAACGTGTACTATATATTCGTGATTTGACTTTGCCTCTTATACAAACACAATCTGAATATTTCAGTATTTCATTGTGTAATATTTTTATTGTTAAACATGGTATAGCTACAGTTTATCATGTCCCCGTATTCTGCTTCACTTGCAGGCTATATTCTCCCCCATTGATGTTCTAATCAATTCTAATTTTTTTATTTTATATTTTGGTGTACCACCGTACGTTTACTTTGAAGTAAGTCGGTACGTGTTTTGATTTCTTTGGTATATTAGATAATTGGTACATTTTTGCTGGGTTTTGGAGTATTAGACAGAAATTATTTGAACCCTTCCTATTATGATCTTTTCTCGATTTGAATTGCCCGATTTTGATTCCACTTAGGACGTATTATATGTATAGGTACAGAAACACTTCCTCATGTATTCACTGTGAATCAATATACTATTTTCTCATCACAAAGGACACACTTCTTCAATCATTTGTGTCATAATTTTTTTTGTTGGTTAAGATTTATTGGTTACCATTAGGTAACGTTTAGTGTTGATAGCTTTAATTACTGTTTTGTATTTGGGTTATAGTTCTTTGTCTTCGCCTTTAGTATTTATTTAAAAAAAAACTTTTCGGTTTTATTTGAAAGTTTTCATTACCTCAAGTTTTTTTTTTGGAGAGAGAGTAACGTTTTTATTTTGTGGTACACTTCTTTAGTCCCTCATTCGCATGTAACACTTCTTATTTTACATTACCCTGTATTTAGTCCTTACATTTTGCATATTAGATCATATATTAGAATTAACGTTTTTACTTTTCGTAAGAATGTATCAGTTTTCATTAATATAAGACACTCAGTTTATATTTATTCGCCTTATATTTTATGCTTTCATGTAGCATTATATACACTCCATTATTTAATTTAAAGCAGTTGTTAGCTTGGCGAATTTTACAACTTAAAAGATTACTTCACGAGTTCATTATACGTTTGTGAGCGCATCTGTCGCACAAGGATATTCTATTATTGCCCACGCTGCTCATCGATTACGAGTCGGTGTTCTTCTAGACTCTGATCTGTCCAGAATGTGATTTGCATCGATGTATGGATTCAACAGAAATGAGTTCATGCTTTCGATTGTAAAGCTTAATTGAAACACAGATAATGGTTTGTAGCTCTATGTCATCTTTTCATTATTCTAAATATTCTTTTTTTATACAGCGCAACAAATAGATTACCGCTACAAATAGGTTATAAAACAACTTTTAGAGAATATGCAGAAAAAACAATAATAAGTTATGGTAGTAACAGTCAAGTTTTTATGAAATACAACATAGTCGAAATTTAAGACAAATTAATTGATGTAAAATATGAAGAGTCTGGGTATCAACGTTCATGCTGCGTTTATAGAAATATTGTCTTCAATATTATGGCAAAGTGCAAGATTTTCGTTTAAAATTTTCAATTCCTCGCAGAATCCATATTTTGTTATCTTCACCGGTTGGTTTCAGAACATGTTTTCTACTTGTCAATCCACTTCAAGTTGCTGTATTCTGGTTAACTTCAAGAATGCCTAGGTATTGCTAACATTTGGGTCAATTTGATGGGTAAGTGACATATATTATTATTCTCGAATGCGGTTGCACTTCTAAGAATACTTTATTGTAATGATTCACGTGCACCACCTATTAGATCTGATTACTGGTGTTTAAATATTCATCAATTCAATTACTATTAATTGTAAAATTCTTTAAGCTGTATGTTAAAAGGAAATTAATGTATGCTCACTACTGCACATTTCTTATAACGCTCAAACTGATTAAATATTTTTGATATTATTAATTACAGTCTTTTCCGACAAACCTTATATACTTTTTACACATAGTATCATTTTGTGTAATTTTTGGTACTAAAATTTAATCACGATAGAAGTTTATTTTTGGAGTATACTCGTTTATTTTACCTTAAGGAAAAATCATTTTATGAAAAGGTTTATGCATTATGATAAATATATATTTAAAAAAAAAGGGATTTTGAAACTTTAATCGCATTATTATGCATATTTTATAAAAATATTTATTCAAGTGGTCTTTATAGTGCACTGTCATAAATGGCAGCGATTCCTTACTTAAGCCTTACCATAACATATAATTTAACACTTTTCCTTTTTGGGAGGGATAACCAAGTAATATTTCATTTCCTTATAAATGGGAATCGTATAAACATGTTGGAGTTCTATAACAACCAGCAGGTTGCTTATATCTATGTAGAGCCAGGTAAATAAGAAAAAGATAGAGTATAGGAAGACCTAGACCAAGCTATATTAGTCAAACGATTAGAAATTTAGGTTGTGAAGGGTATGTAGAACTTTTTATATTAGCCCAGAATAGAAAAGAAGTTAGAGCTGCGTCAAACCGACCTTAAGTAAAGTCGAAAAAATGATGATGATGATGTCATAAATGCTGCACCTGTGAAATTAAAGCACAACATATTTGGTAACCGTCCTCCAATGTATTTACATATTTTTATGTGAATATTGTTTTTTTTTTGACACGCAAAAGAGATTTTAATAAGATAGGTGTAGTGGCGCTTACATTATCTGTACTTTACGAATCCGCGCAGGTCTATCACAATACCGCTGGACTTAAAAATTCAAAGCTAGCCCAAAGTCTTTGAAGAGCTAACTTTAATAACCGGATAAACCCACATCTAATGGTAGCTTTTCAAAGAGTATGTGCTTGTGTTGGGAATATCCTATCTCATCCCTTGACCACCTCTTAGGTGCTCATTCGACTATGACGTTTAACATATGTATGAGGTATCATTTCGTATAACATAAACACTTGAGATATAACAGTGCGTGCATGCATGCGTCTGCGTGTGAGAAAAGCAAAGTGCGTTTACTGTGAGTTGTTTTTTTTATATGGCTGATTTGCCCCTGCCGTTTGCCTCTCGATATTATACTTGTAAATTCTTGCCTTATGCATTAGTTGGTCTAATTAGCACAAATAAGATTTTGTTAAAAATAGTAAAAAAAATGTATTTCAACAAAACTTGCTTTATTGGTATATAGACTTGGCGGGTTGCCTATAGGTGGCCCTTTATATTAATTAGTTTCACATTTTGATGTCTACATGTAGCGTTTGTTTTCTCTATACTTCGATATGATCTGTGATTATATTGTAAGTGTAAGTTGTTGTAATTGGTTATTAATTATTATCATCTTTTAGTCGGAAGTTCTAAATATAATAATAACAGTAGAGATTACCTAGACATGACCATTGTTAATTTTACTTTTTCCACCCACAACAAACGTTACATTTCCTATGTCTTCTACGGAAGATAAATGCAAATGTTTATTATATTCTATTTGATAGTATTTCAATAAAGCCATGTTTTCATGTTCCAAATATCGATGAATCATAACCAAGTTTATTTTGTCCCGACTATATTTATGCTAACCAAAAGTGCCTAAGTATATCGGTAACTGGAATATAATAAAAGGTTATGAGGTTCCAATTTGCAGTAGATATTAATAAGAATTTTTTCTATTGTTTATAAGAACATAACACTCAGTGTATCTGAATTTAGTGAAGTTTATATTTGTAAACAATTTAAATTGTTGTAGGAAAAAATTTGTACACAACCGTTACGAATACACTCGACATTTAATGAGCCAATGATTATTGAAAAAATTGTTAGTATACCGCCTGATCCTCGATTAAGTAGTGAAACTTCAGGTCATATTATGGCGCGATCATCAAAAATCCTTGGGCATATTTATTTAACACCATCAGTGACATGTTTAGATGAATGCTATTTAGGAATAAATTTTATTGATAGCGGTAAGTATTTTTTTAATTTTTTGAAGCAACCTAATGTTAATGTTTTTAGTTGCTTGGTTTCACACTATGATGTTATCTAGCATTACATCAGAACTGGACTTACGATTACTTACTGAACTTTATAATAGATACCTAAATCAGACAGAGAATGGTATAAAACAGTCTGAAAATTTAACATTGAAGTTAGATACATCAGAAGTTAAGTGGCATATATTTCAAGCTTCTATTCATATGACATGGCCTTCACTTGTACTTAATGACACTGTGTTAAACTTTCCACTGACTCAAGTGGGAAGTATTTCGTATTTTGATATTAGTTTAAGTAATCCTTCTGATCACAACTTGGTAATACAGCTAGTATTAAGTTCTAAATATCCAGAATTTACCAAATTAAATGAAGGATTACCGTCCCATTTCCTTGCAGACTATAACGGCCCAGATCTATTACTAAGTAGTAGTGCATTTTTCTTTAATGAAAAACTTTATTTATATCGAGTGTTGTTTAAAACACTAACAGGGGTCGATGCTCATGAAGCAACATTACCTATTTTATTACTGCCTGGTACAAATTTTACCTTTTCATTAGGATTTGATGCTGAAGATCCTGGCTTTAATTCTGGATTCCTTTATATTAGAAACAATTTAACTATTATGGAGGTCATTCAGTTAAGTGGACGAAGTGTGATACCTAATTTTAAATTTGGAAATCGAAAGTTAGATTCTGATATACCACTATTTTTTGAGTTAAATGAAAAACAATTGAAAGAGTGTGAACAGAAACGACATGCTGTACTTAATTTTTCTATGAAGCGTTCTTTTACTGCTCGCAATTTGGGTGATTTAGCTATTACTATAAGAGGATTTTATATTAATGGTTTACATTGTGAAGGTTATGGTTTTAAGGTCTTAAACTGTGATAGTTTTGTACTGCTTCCAAATACTTCAAGAAAAATTGACATAGGTTTTATGCCTGATTTTGCTCTGACAAAGATTATATGTAATCTAACAATTGACACGAGTTTGATTCAAGATGTTTCTTATACTTTAGTTGCTACGGTACCAGGAATTTATTTATCTACATGTTCAGGTGCTATAAATCGTCCAGAATGGGAACCGTACTTATATTATGTGTCACTTGGTTTTATGTCTATATTACTTGTTTTTGTAGTTGGTATGATAATAACTGACTCGGAACATTTGCTAAAGGGAACCATAGATGCAATAAATCGAGCAAATGCTACTGTTCACCCACCTTTAGATTTACGTCAAGTAGGTGCTCAAACTAGGTTTGACATTCATTCTAGTCATGTTCCAAAGGAAAAACCATTACAAACATTACCACTTCATGTAGAATTTGAAAATATTAATACTACTGCAGCTAGTTCTACAAATTTTGAAACTGATAAGTATAGTGTACTTATTCCCACAACTGGTAAATCAAAAAAGAAGCTAAATGAAGGAGAAAATGAAGATGAACAAGAAAAACGTAGGAAATCTTGGATAGAAGCACATAAACTGAAAAATAAATCCAACACAAAAGATATAAAAAGAAGTGTATGTTTAAATAGTAAAGAAACTAAGAAGGAAACTAGGAAACAGGATGTGAAGAAATACGAACCAGAAGAAGAAGAAACTTTTTCTGTTAGCACTGATAGTAGTAATAATGAAGAAACTGAAATTCTAAAAATTATTGGAAGTAAATCGCGTATGTCGTTAAAAAATCGCAATAAACTATCAAAAAAATACTCTACAGAAGAACAATTTGATGATACACATTGGAAGGATATTAAGAAAACTTTTCGTAAACCTTTACATAAAATTAAGGAGAAAGAGAAATCTGAAAGCAATGAAGATGAAATTAAACAAAAAGTAGTTAAATTGAATCATTCAAAAGATTACATTGATAAACGAAATTTAAAAAGAAAATTATCTTTGGAAAAGAAACAGTCTGATAAAAGCTTACCTGCCCAAGTTAGTCCAATACAGTCAACCATGTGGGGTGATAACAAAGCAACTTTTAGTGATATTGTTGCAAAAAATGACACCTCTCCTATAAGTTTTGTACAGCCTTTATGTTCTTTTGAACAACAATCCGTTGAAAATTATACAACAAATGCAGATTTGGGTCCAATAGGATCTAGAAAAGTAGAACATGTTAAAGAACCTCGCACATATGATAGCTCCAACAGTTTCTTTAGTAATGGCCATTTGGGACTTGACAGTGTTTCAAAAAATTGGGAACCATTTGCACAACCTGCATCATTAACACCTAAAAAAGGTAAGTGAAGTAGATGTAATTTTTGGATATTTGTTTTTGAAGGTTTTTGATAGAAAACATTCTAAGTATTACATTTTCTGTCAAAAACTTTGCTGCTCATGGGATAATTAAAAATTTTTCTTATACATATATAGAAAAATGGTAAAATTTTACTGAATCAGTGAACTAGTTTGATTCCTTTCGTTTGTAGTATTTATACCTTTCCATATTTTAAGACATTACTAATTAGTGAAACAATAATGAGGTTTCATTCATTCACTAAATTAAACATCTAAATTTCTTCATCTTTTTCTGTTCACATCGATATATTATATCTGAATATCTTGTAACATACCTGCACTACAATCTCCCCCAGTTTGTACCAAGGAATCTAACACTCAATTGCAAACATAATCATCCACCCACTTAGTTGGGCATATTGAACATTGACAATGGCAAGCAAGTGGTTCTGCAGAACGGTTTGAACTAGAAGTAGCAATAAGTTCTTTAAGAACCAGATGATTAACTGTAATAACAGGCTGCAGATCATGGATAGCATATTTTTCAACTTCAGTTTTATGCCATTCAATTTCATGCGAAGGTGTTGTAACACTTCGCCCTCCTTCTCTGACCTAAGTTGCAATCAAAGAAACATGGAACGAGTTACCTAATACATATATAATCGAATGCCAAGTCTATCTCACTTCTTACGGTTCAAAATTGCAATACAAGGGTCCACTTACCTATTCCATAAGGTTGTCAACTATTTCTGATCCAATAGCAATCACTATACTTCACTCAAACGCCTCGGCTCCGCTACAGCGGAGAGTACATGGACATGCCTCAGGGTGGTTAGGCCTAGAATTCTGCAACCGATACTGGTGAGTTAACTTACCTAAAAGTTTACAAAATATCTGTACCTAAATGTAGTTCAACGAACCCCTTTTAATTGTAATATATATCTCAACATTCGTATCAAGTAATGAATTTAATAACCTTTAATATGGTAATATAACTATATACATTTCCTATATCGACATACTTGAATGCAATAAAAGAAATGTCTCTTACTTAACTAAAAGTTACCTTAAGCCGGTTTATATATTGTACTAATCACTGCAAATTCTACAGTTAAAACAAATTGGCCCCAAATCAAACATAGCCAATAACTCTCGATACTCTACACAAAATTCATAATAATAAGCGGTAACGTTAATAATAATGTCCAAAAATTCCAACCTTAATCTAGCAACTTAATAACATATTCATGTAAAAGAATATGTATAACTATATAAAAGTTCATACTTACAATCCCACGTGTATGCATGCATATACACGTCCGTTCTCTCGAACCATTTATTCAAAGATTCACTCCATACCTGTTTCGGGTATGCAATACCCACTGTTGCTCCAATCTCTACAATACTCTGAGGTAACTTATCCTCGCCCTATATTTAAATTTAAGTTATTCTGCAATATTCTAAAGTACTTCCTGTTAATATTTTTATAGATCTCACGAAAAATTACATATTATTACGCACTTCCGGTTTTGAATTCTCTAAAACAAACTAGCATTTCCTTTGGCGCCTTAATTTAAAATCTTCTAAATTTCACGGGATTTTAGATATCAGTTGATAGGTTATGTTCATTTAAGTTGTCAAGTGTCACCCAAAATCAAACTAGGATTGGGTAACTATATTAATTCTGGTTAGTGATGGGTTACATTTTAGATAGAATTGTCTGTGATTGGCAGAAAATATCATTTGAAATTTGGATTAATTTAAAAATGTTCTTGGGTGTTGCAGTGTTTGTATTGCCACCAACTGTACCATCGAGACTAGCGCCCACACCTGTCTTTTCCCTGAAGATTTTAATTTATTCTTGGAAAAGGGGCTTTTAACAAGAACTTCATCACTCACTATAATTTGTTTTCTTGGAAATACATTTGGTATAGTAGAAATCACGAATGAATGCATTCACGTCATTAATTTACTATTCAATTTAGGATATACTTCAGTGTTTACAATTGCTTAAGTAAAACGTTAGAGAAGAAAAGAATATCAATACCACGTGTTTTAACCAAAGTAGCTTAGTAACGACATACGCTGTGGAAATTTATAATAAATAAAGAGAACAGTAAGCTGTTGTGTATCCTCCTTTTATTAAATTATGTTAGTAGAAGTCTTTAAATTGAATAACATGGTTTTTAAATTCGTGTCATTTTTTATACGCCATTTTTAATATAACATAACCTAACCTTAGTTTACATTCCGTTGAATAATCTTGATGCATACAAATACGGTTGATGATGTAAATGCATTCTTTCACGATTTCTGCTATATTATTACATTTCACTTTATTAAATGAATCACGATCACGAACTGCTTGTTTCCAAACCATTTCATTAATTGAAAGATATTTATCGCAAATAACACTTCCAAAAAAACAATTATGCCAGATTTACCAGAAACAGCGTGGGGTGTAGAGCGATACACTAATAAGTACTCAATCAAATCTTCTTCCCAAGAATTATGGTTCTTCAGATAGCTTTCTGAATAATTTTCTGCAGACACTGATTCTGCTATACCATTTGTTCGTTGACTTAAGCCCGGCATGGTTCCGACCTATAAATGAAGAATTTCAAATTACTTTCAGAAAATCTTAAATTTTGATGGGAACTGTGGACTATTGTCTGATGTAATCGAGTAAGGAACGCTATATCTAGTGAATAGCCTTTTTTAAGTATGAAATAGTGTTAAGTGCAGTGCACATTTTCATCACTTTGCCTTCTTGGAACTTGCTGAAATAATCAACCACGACATATGTGTTTCTTAGTCGTCGCTAAAGCTTTGAAATTAATAGCAATATCTTGCCAAAGACCATCTGGAAGTTGACATCTGGACATCGGTTCACTGGATATACCCTTAGCAACTTTTAGACAATAGTCGCAGGTATGAATACAGATTTTAGCTTTATTGTTGTTTACAGGCCACCAAACTTTTGATGGCAATCTATCTTTCATTTTGGTAATACCAGGGTGTCCTTCGTGAACAATCCGTAGAAAACAGTATGAATTACGATGTGATTTCCTCTTAGTAATAACCCATCTATAACTCAAAGTTCAGCTGCCAGGAAAGAATAAGTTTTAAACTTAGGTATTATACTTAATTGTAAATCTAAACAAATCTTTATTAACTCGACATGTTTCATTGCAATCTTCTTTACCTCGTGTAAAGTAATTGCTATAGGTAGCAGTTGTTGCACAAACATGATTTTTTCATACATCTCATGTATTGTAGTGATTGACTCATCTACTTGGAGTAGACGAGACAATGGATCTATACTGTTGTTCTTACCCTTGGCCACCAAATAACGAATTGGAAACCCTGGAATCTAAGAATTCATCTTTCCAATCGAGCATGTGGTTTCAAACGTGGCTCGAAAATTATTTGCAGAGGTTTATGGTCTGTAACCAATTCGAACTGATGTTCAAGTAAACACATGTAAATTCTTTCTACTGCAAAATCTAGTGCAAGTGCCTTTCTTTCAGTTTGTGAATATTGACGTTCAACTGAAGAACGTGAACGACTAATATAATAAATTGTATGAATATTATCTTTTCTTTGTAGTAATAGGGCCTCCAGTTCCACTGGACTGGCATCTGCCATAACTATGGACAGTAGTCAAAAATTTCTAAACTGCTTTCGTTGGCAGCAGTGACGGGACATGTATAAAATCGGTTCTAACAGTTCATTGAAATTGTGACAAACGAGCAGTTTGTTGTAAATAGTTTAATTCCATAGATAGATTAGGAATACATTTTCCTATGTGTCACAAGGCTAGGAAAGCACCACGGTTCTTCTGCTGTAGCCAGTAAATGGATTTCCTTAATAATGGAATTTTATTAAATGCAAGGTGTAGTGAATTGTGACTGATAATGCGTCCTAAAAATGAGACGGATTCCTTTTGAAACTGTGACTTTCTAGGATTAGTACTAAACCAAGTTCTTATAAATGCCAGAGTATTGCTTGAAAATTAGCATCGTGCTTGTATGTAATTCTTCCAAAAATTAGCAAATCGTGTAAATGGTTAAAAACACCTGATATCCCAGGCAGTATGCTTTCAGAAATTCGTTGAAACACTTCAAGTGCACATTTAAGCATGAATAGTAAGTAATCTTTGATACTGGAAAATCAATATGTGTACTAAAAATGATTAATTCACATAACTGCTCATCAAAATCAATCTTATAAACATGCCGAAGATCTATCTTGCTAAATACACTTTGGTATCCTTCAGCAATAGGGCAACATCATCAATCAATAGGTATGGGATAATTCTTGTTTAACACAGATTTATCTACATGATGCATATCAATACCAATATGCAAATTGTTGTCGGACTTAGAAACAGGAACTGCAGGAGGTAATTTATTTTTCAATATGCTTACGTTAGCTGTAGAATACAATGGAAGGGTATAACATTAATTTTTACTACATATATGCTAGTATTATAAATCTATAATATATTCAAATTTACATGGGATTAAATTCCCGGGCCTCGAATGCCTTTCAAATTTTAAAGCTAGCACTTACCCCATGGTTATCCTAAACTCTGTGCATTTTTTATCTCGGGGGGGCGTGCCGATGTGCTCTTGTTTGGTTGGTGGTAGCCCTCCTATTGATGGTATTTTGTATACTGGTAGAGGAATAAGGAACAAAAAGGACCACTTCACTGACTGTAAGAACTCTACCAAAACACGTCTACACTTGAGGAAAACCGGTAGTAAAGTCTGCTTGTTACGATGTATCGCCTCCCACGAATCATTGTTCCTCTACAAGATAGGTTAATGTTCTGATGCAAATTGGCGAGTACAGTTGCATGTTAAGCATAGGAAATACAATCCTTGCGACTTCTCAAACTACAAATCATACATCTATGTCTAGATTTATGTGAAAACCAAATCTTTGTGTGAATTTCAACATAATAATATTGGAGAATTTCCTAGGTGGGGTTTAAAAATCCTCTGAACCTAACTAATACAATAAAAAGTTGAAGCCTTATATAAAAAAATATGCAACAAGGGATGAATGCATCGTGTTCTACTTGAATCAATTAGAATACATAGTAGAAAGCTTTACTTAAAACCATGAAAGTTGTTTGTACCGGAACTTCTGTGCATGCATCCAAACCAACACGTAAAACTAAAATTCTTGGCAGCATCAAGACCTAGAATTATAATAAAATTCTCTTTAGTGACAACAGAAACCCTGTACGAGATATTACAAACTTTTCCTACACTCGCAGTAAACATTAAAGTATATTGAAGTTTGTTTGTTTATTTATTTATTTATTTATTTACATCTTCTACAGGTACTAAACCCAATTATTGAAGATAGGACAAATAAAACGACTAAGAAAATATAAATACACCATATTAATTTACAAATATATGCTAGCAGAACGTACAATATCCTTTAAACTATCATAATTGATATCACAATAACTGCTTACCAAATTATAAAGTGAACACATAGCGTGCACCGGTGATTTTGACAACAAATTTGTTTTAAAATTAGACAGACTAAACAACTGTTGTTGACAGGCATCGTCTCTAGGAATATGAAACTTTACATTGGATAATAAATCCATGCAATCAATCGTGTTATGAAGCAATTTATATAGAAATGTTATTGCAATTATAGCTCTACGAGACTCCAATGACCTAAAACTGTATTGATTTAATAGCACAACCTGAATGTAACCTCTTTCTGGAAAATATCCCTGTTTTAAAAAATTCATATTTAAGGAATTTAGGTTGAACAGATTATAGCAATAATTTTTGATATTTATATAATGGAAACCATATAAGACAACAATATTCAAGCTTGGTACGAACCAAGGCTTGATACAACACAATTAAACTTTGGGGATTCAAAAATGATCTGGTGTTCCTTATTATGAATTGTAATATTTTAAAAGAAGAATTTACTACGTCATTTATATGAGCTGTAAATGAAAACGAGGTATCAAACAATACTACTAAGTCTTTTATTGACATTTGTCAATTATCGCCTTAGTACCAATATAATAATTGTAATGAATTGGTTGCAACTTCCTAGTGTACGATACAACATTACATTTGGAAACATTAGAGCAATTTTGTTTTTTACACACCACTCGGGTAAACTGTTTATTTGAAATTGTAAATTCTGACAATCAGAAGAGGAGGTTATTTTAAATCGTCAGCATAGAGTAGATGATAACACGAAAATGAATTTATGACATTGTTTATAAAAATTACGAATAGAAGTGGCCCCAAATTGGAGCCCTGTGGGACACCAGAAGTTGCTATGAATGGGGACGACTGAAATTCATTATATATAACATATTGAGCACGATCCTCCAAATAGGATGCGAATAATGCAATAAGTGAATCATCAAAACCAAATGAGGCAAGCGTATGCCGCAAAGTAAAATGATCGATCTTATTAAATGCCTTCTGAAGGTCTGAAAAAAAAACATCTATTTGTCCATGAGCATCTAGAGTATTGGAAATAGTTTGTGTTAAACAAGAAAGATTAGTCAAAGTAGACCTTGCAGGGAAAAAACCATGCTGATACGGCGAGATCAGACGTTTCATAGCAGCAAATATTCTATTATATACCACCATCTTGTATACTTTAGCACAATTTGAAAGAATGGAAATTGACTTATAGTTCTCAATACGGTTTGATTTACCAGTTTTTAAAACGGGACATATTAAAGAATTCTTCCAAACAGATGGAAAAATAGGAGTACGTAATGAAATGAAGGCATTTGATAAAGACCAGCAGTGGATTTATTTTTATTTTATGCATACAGCTTTCAATCTGCGATAAATTGGCACATACAAATCTAAGATTGGATACAGCCTATTGTTGAATGTGGTACATGCCTCCTCAGGGTCAGTAAAGTTTTCTAGGAAAGTCCAATCAGCAACTGTAAAAGCATTATAAAATTGTATCGTTTTTGGAACATATTTGAAAATTACTATAATGGAGTTTCCTATTAATGTTTATACAAAGTGGTGGATGATAATTATCTTTCTTAACTAATGGACAATCATCTTCTGAAATTTTACAGTTCATATTAGAAAATACGAACTCTAATAGTCTACCACTTCGATTTACAATATTGTTAAGCTGCCTAACATTAGCAAAATGTAAAAAGTTTAGAAGTATACCAGTACGCACATCAACATTACTGTTACTATTGTAAAATGGCACGTTAAAGTTGACTAAACCATCAAAAAATTTTAATCTGGATTAGGTCCGTAACAATAAAATTGTAAGCAATTTAGAAGCAGGTTTTCCTAGTTTTTTTGCGACATGGTATAGAATGCACCGGTGTACACAAAACTATTTCTCCTGGTAGGTTAAGTTTCTGAGTCAATTGCTTGAAAAATTTGTTATTTGTCATTTGCTTCAATCGAACTTTTACCTATTAAAAATTTAAATTACCACTTGAGCGATACATATGTTCAAAATGATGTTTGTTTTTTTTTATTTTTACACACAGTTTTATGCGCAGGATACTTATGGTCTTTTGAAACATGACCCTCGGCCACACAGCAAATGCATATTCTAATGTGTTTGATTCACTAGATATAAATTTGTTGTGCTTAGCCTTAATTATATTCGACTTCTCCTTGTCTTCTTCTTGTCATTCTGTAGTTGTATATGTGGAGGTCGAATTTGTAGCAAATGGTGAGTTACTAAAAATAGTTAGTTTATTAACCATTATTCCCATTTCAAATGTATGTGCAAAACTTCCACGTCCATCCCAGTTCAAAAATTCCCTTTCCATAAGCCAGTAACAGCGTTCATTTGATAGTATCTTTAATTAATTGTGTTTAGATAGCTTCATCAATTTGAATATGAGTAAGAAATGTGATAATATTTGTGTAGTTTCCTTGAAACATTTGAGATAAAACACTACTTTGTACATGTAAGTCTAATTTTTCGCTCCAAACATTTTAATGAATGTGTAAGCATCAGTATCATCAAGCAAATTTGTAACTGTAGGTAGAGAACGATAAAGAACTTGGAAGAACTGAACTGCATTACAGTAAAAACATGCCGGTTTGACCTTCACATTAATTATTTTTTCACTGATGAAGTAAAATTAAAGAGTGTTTCCATCTCTGCCAGTTATGAGGCAATGAGGTGAAGTGCAAATAAAGGAATATCCATTTTATCCATCTTACAATAATTTTCCAAATTGTTTTACATGAAACCCCAAAATCCTTGTTGCTACTTGTAATATTTATACCTTTATGTATTTTAAAGACATTGTACTAATTAATGAAACAATAATGAGGTTTTATTCATTCACTAAAATACATTTACAAATTCTATTCATTTCTCAACTTTCAAAGTGAATATCTTGTAATATATCAACCCATATCTTTCAGAAGATCCACAACAGTCAACTACCATTGTCAGTGGTATTTGGGATAACATCACTAATCAAGATAAACAGAGTAATTTGGATCTAGCATGTACTTTAACATCTAGTCACGAAAGTGGGAACTATTTATGGGGTTCATCTTCTGTTTGGAAACCTTGGGAACCTTCTGAAGTACATAGATCTCGTACACGTACTCCACCTGGTTTTAGTAACAATATCAATTCTGATCTACACGAGGTATGCCATGAGTTAAACACTTTTAGAAATTATTTTAATGTTGTTTTAGAACGAACCAGTTAACCAAAATTATGATTTGTTTGGCATGAGTAATATATGGGCAAAACAGTATCCAAACCCATGGAATTCAAATTCAAAAGGGCATAATGCCTAAGTTGTACTTTCCAATTTTCATAGTAAATGTTTACACAAAGATGTGACTAATTGGAACATTGTATTGTATTTCATCATATCTTTATAAGCAACTGACTGTTTAATTTAAATAAATGCAGAAAATGACGTCAGTGTTTATTCTCTTACTTATTCTTATTCATTTTATGAATATCTAGTTTTGAAATATATTTTAAGGTTTATATTTTTTAAATGAAATACCCTGAATATTTTAGCCTCGGTTGGTGTAAAATATTTCTAACTAAAAAGTTCGATCTTTTTTGTAATTAAGTAAAATGACAGTTATTAAAAAATTAACGAAGAAACCGTAAACATTACTTTTAAGATGATATTTTCTAAATATGTGAATAGTTATAAGCAGTGCCATTCAGTTTCCTCCTTGTTCCCCAGTTTTATAACACATACATGCTCCAGTTCCTTTTATGGAGACAATAGATGATGTTCAAAGTGAAATGCAACAACTTAAATAAACTAAAAGAATCGATTGCAAATGTAATACATTCTATTGATGGTATAATCATTCTTCAAGCAACAACCTTCTGAAGAAATCCCAAAAGATGCATTGAAGTAGAAGGTAATCTTTTCAAACATTTTTCTAAACTTTCCATAAATAAATGTATAATTGTTATAATACTCTCGTTGTTATTTCATGACTACTTGATTAAATTAGTTTTTTAGTCACTTGATCATTATTAACTTCATCATCGTTAGGTCCTGAAACTAGGTGGATGCATACCTTCATTATTTCCTATTCTGAGCTAACCTACACATTTCCCTGAAATTCTCACAGCCCAGATCTTTCACTGTGTGCAATAATGTAATCTAGGTCTACTCCTAACTCTCTTTTTTCCTTTCTCTGCTTCTAATACATTCCTCACTATTCCCTCATCTCTTAGTATGTGTCCTATCATCCTATCTCTCCTATTTTTTTTACTGTTTTTCACTATTTCTTTCTTACCCTACCATTTCTAGAACCTCTTTGTTCATAACTTTCTGTCTTTGATATCTCCATTATCATCTCTAACACCACAGCTCAAAGGCATTTTTTTAACTTAATAAAAAAAAGCCTGAAAGGCCATTATTGTTGTTTTGAGGTTTTCGTCAATAACTGGACTATTGTATTTTATTAATTTTAAATTACCCACTAGTCTACATATTTTTAAAATTAGTACGAAGAATTTGACAAGTGTTTCATCTTACCGTACCTTGCTGATATTCGACGAATTGTTTTGCTTAAATTTCTGCCACATTTGCCATACATAACTTCTAGTTAAAAAAATCAGATTTATTTAAATGCTGAAGAACTTTTCTAAAGAAATGTTTGATAGGTACAATACAACGAATGAGTAAGTATTAGTAAAGTTATAGCCAGATGAAATATGATAAGAGTTGATGCCTGTTAGAGAATTGCCTCTATGTAAGCATACACATGAATGCATTTTTCTTGGTTTATTTTTCATTTTAGGTATATGGGAACATGTTATATCAAAATATTGCATTTTTGAGCTAACCGATGTGATAGTTAAAAATACCCCTCCTTATTTTAAAAATTATAACCTTGTATTCTCCTGAAAAACTAGTGCCAAATTTTCAGAAATGAATGTCCCCTCCATCACAACTATAATTTCATAATTAATGTGTTTCTCCTATACCTTATTGTTTTTTAGATGCATTGGTTAGTTTATATGTAATGTACTGGTATTCTGGTGGGGTGTTTGGTGTGAGATGCATGTGCGTGTGTGTGTGTGTGTGTGTATATATATATATATATATATATATATATATATATATAAATGTACGGGGTTTTTTGAACCATTGAAAAAGGCTGAAACGTACGGCCGAAACGTTTGGTGAAATAGTTATGCAAAAAATAAAGATGACATAGATTTGTATTTTTCATATTTTTTTTCAAGTTAAATGACCTTAAAACCCAAGAAAACCATACATTTCTATATATATATATATATATATATATATATATATATATATAATTGCTATGAAATAGTCTTTTACAAGCCCCACGATTGGGAATCGTTAATATTGATATGAATACCCCTTTCAAGCCCCACGATTGGGCGTCGATTATTATTGCTATAAAATATACTTTTTTCAGATTTAACCCCTACGATGGGCGTCATTAATATTGTTATGAACTAGCCCCTAACAAGCCCCACGATTGGGCGTCGATTATAATTGCTATAAAATAGCCCATACATTGGTGTGCCCTTAATATTGCTATGAAATAGCCTTTTTAGGATTTAAGCCCCTACGATGGCCGTTATTAAAATTGATATGATATTCCCCTTTCTTTCTATCTGTTGTAATAATTTAAATAACGCAATCCAAAATTACACAGTATAATGATTGATAATATGTACAGTTTTATCGCTATTAAAAAATTAGCCCCTGAATGAAGTATTCACATTCACCAAATTTACTTTTTCTGAAAGCCAGCAAAAATATCTTTGTAATTACTCTATAGTACCTTTTGAACGTTCAAAGATGCTTTTCCTATTTTCAAATTCTCAAATGACCTTTTTGTTTACTCTTACAGATATATAATATTTAGCAAATATTAAAATTGAAACAGTCTTTACCTAATCAAAATTTTAAGATTTCTAACCTGCGTTTTCCTTGCTAGTCACTGGAATTGCCTCAGAATGTCTGTGGTTAGCACCCCTTGATTGTTACGGCTCTAATTGCTTCACGTGATTGGCCAGAATGATAGATTAATGGTTGCTTGTATCTTTCCCCTTGTATTTCTGGAGTAACTGAGTATCTTCACGTTTATTTTGTTTCCATGTAATAATTTATTTAGACGTGTTTTCAGACCTATTATTTAAATATGTCCTTATTCGAATACGTTTTCTTGGATCTTTATTCGAATACGTTTTCTTCTATCTTTATTCGAATACGGTTCTTGCATCTTTATTCAAAGCCCTAAATTTGTTAAATATTTAAAATAAAACACAATTAATAGTTTATCTTACGTTTTACGTGTAAAACGGCCTATTCCTTGTTGCACATATTGGCACTTTCAATTTTTCACTTTTAATAAATTATTTACTTTCACTAATTGTTACTGGTATGTAATTTTCACTTTAAATCGACGTGATTCGTGCCTTGTTGAAGATATACTGTCTATTTTTGAGTTTTCCATTGTATTTATAAGCTCCACCTTCCAGCATTTTAATTGGCGCGCATTGCGTGTTTATTGATAAACGTTTGTAATTTCCGCCTATCTCTGTAGAACCTTGGTATTTCTCAAATTCCCTGGTTTCAATAGTTGTACTTTCATTCAATCTCGTACGTCGACATTCAATATATCATAGCATCTTCTTAGAATTTCCAAATATCCATTGCAATTTTGTCACGTATTTCATATTTGTGTCGTTTATAGTTGAAGGCTTATCGTATAGCGAACCGCTGTTATTTATTGTTTGTTATTTGAAATATGTTGAATTTTCATGTAAATATAATATTCCTAGTCACGTATTCATTTTCTAGTAATGACGTATTAGAATGAGTTTACTTATTCATGCGTTTACATTTTTGAGGATATTCTTAAATAGCTAGGATCCCAGGTTATTTACCTTTCCCAATAATGTGTTTATATTGATGCAATTTGTTGCATTTAGAACCTTATCTTTTACTCGTTTCTATTTAATTCTGGACTTATAAATTTAACTTAAAGCATATTATACGATGTACACATTCTTATTTTAGTTAAATATTATCTAATTATTGAAAATGAGCTTCTTTCTTATGCATAAAATTAAATATAATTTATATACAGTGTGCTCGCTATTGACCTTTTGTAAAATAGTCGATTTACTCTTATAATTGGTGGAATGATTTGTTTTTCTTAACGTTAAAATTATTTACATTCATTCTACGACCCCTATGACTTAATCTACCCTTAAACTACCCTCTTGTTGTGATACAGTTGCAATAACCCGGTGCCCCCTTTTTGTGAACTAAAAAGGTTAAAATTTTCTTTTTATCAATTTTAATTTTAAATACCTCGGCTATTTTAATTTTGAATATCTTAGCTAGCTCAGTTTTAACCACGCATGGAGCTTGCGACAATACAACAAAGCCTTTAAATTTACCTTTTACCTCTACTTCCAGTTTCTTTAAACCAAAACACCATTAAGCACAATTACTATAATATTCTCAAAAATATTTACAACGTATGAAATGTTTAAGAATTCTCTAAATAGAACTTTCTTTTAATAATCGAATACAAATTCTTTCAATAATTATCATTCCCAAAATTAAGCCACCAAAAATCACCCTCATTGTTATTATCTGAAGCCCCATGAACGACCATTAAACTTCCTTCAAAATTTACGTAATTTATAAGGTTGGATGTATATTGGAGAGAGTGGGAGCATTTTAAACCGTTTGAATCCTACGTATTGTGTATAACAACAATACTGACTGTTATAGTTTTAATAAGGTTTCCGAGTATAATTGGTAGATAAGACGACACAAACAACATCAAGTTCCAGGAAGGGTGGCAGGCGATGTTTACTTAAGAGGGATTTATTGTGTGTGGAATGGGTTAATATTTAGTTGTCGGTTAGAATACAGGTACCAAAACAGAACAAGGAGGGTTACGTTACTTATGGAATAGGATAGAGATGTCACGTATTAAGTGTTAGTTTAACATGGGGGAAAACTAAATAAAGATGGTAGATATTAATGCATATGTATGGAACTGAGACAAGCATAGTTTTAAATATTGTTTAGAGAGGGTAATGTTTTGTTACTTCTGCAGGTGGCCAACAAGCGCTACAAGGAAGGATTATTTGGTTAGTATGGATAAGAGTGGGAAAGAAATACAATGTGTTAAATAAACATGTTTTAAGTGGGGTTGTTTTGTCGGTTTGAAATGCAAGTGGTTAACTAAACAAAGAGGAATTATTTTGGCAGAATTAGTAAAAGAAAGAAAGACAATACAAAGTTTGTTAAGCTTGGGGTTCAGAGAAGGCAGTGGGATGAGAACAGATTGGGGGTTAGACAAGGTAAGAAATAGGAGATTGAAGGAGTATGTTGAAGGGAGGCAGCTATAATATGTGTATTATGGGAGGCGTGCCGTAAGATTAACTTTTGCCAGTAGGAGCTAAATTTCGAAGAAGTAAGTGTCCATTGAGAGAGATACTAAGAAATTATCTACGTGAGCGGGTTTGTGCTGGGGCAAAATTTCAGGATTTGAATGGCAGTTGATGTTTTAGTATCGAAATTTCGAAGAAGTGAGTGAAGATTAGCTTGTGGGTTTTAAGAATTTTGTAACTGTTGGAAGTTTACTTGGAAGCCTTGTTTGTTTGTATCGACGGATTTTGCGAGAATTATAAGCTTTAGAGGGACAGAAAAGCCTGTATAAACGCAAGGAGTTGGTGGTGGAACTCTCTTCTCTTTACGCTCTGACTTCGTTGCTGACTATTACGCTAGCAGTAGTGAACAAGATTACAGCTGACTTGTCTACAAGTGATATCAGTCTTCAAGTACAGTTTTAAATATAACTGACACCAGTGGTGTTGTGTTTCGACAAGCAGTCAGCAAATGCATTATAAAAGCTTTTGAAATAAAAAAATGTGTGCAGCAGACTTAAATAAGTAAGTACAGACTGCATGATATTTTGTTGGGGCATAGTATGCACATTAAATGGAATAGAGGTCAATGGTAGAACGATTTGATTGTTTATCTATCGTAAATGGGATCCGTGGCAGAATTGGGTGAATTTGGATGTATCTTTAATTTGGTAGTCGAGAGGATAGAGTAGCAACTTGCATTATGGCTGGTGCAATCCTGATTGGGGTCGTTTCTGAAGCTGCAGCTACTGATGAAGGCTGCAGACGTCGATGGTATGCCTGCAGATCCATGGGCAGTGGAGAAATCCAGGTAACGGATGTTTGTTAAAATTTGCTTTTTGTGTTTAACTGATGTGTAATGACTTTGTACTTTATGGGTATGTGTCGTTAAACTAAACCTAACAGAATCGACAAGAGTCAATGATTGAACTTTTATATTATTTTACTATATATTTTAAGTGGGAATTTAGGTTATTAAAAATGATTGATGTACTATTTTGTTATGTGCAAGGTAAAAGGGACTTTTGATAATTTGTGGTGCAGAGATTAGCAGGAGTGGTTAAAGGTTTTACTAAAAGCTCGTATTAAGCCAGGTGTAACGTAAGGTTGGTGGTAACGCCCTGTTACCTTTAATGATTATTAATCTGGGTAATATGTGATATAAATGTATTATTTGAGAAAGGGGATCGTGTAATATAATTGATCTGTGAACTAGACGTTGATGATGATTTTTGGTGTATAATTTTTCTCTGAGAGTTACCGTTGCAGAATTTTTCTTTGTAGAGTAGTAGTTGTATTTTTCAGACAGAAGCAGAGCAGTCGTCGCAAACTACACTGTTGGAGATGACAATTTAGTTTTCCTAATTTTGTGCTTTAGTAGGAAAAGAGCTTGAAAATTTAATCAAATGCTCAAAGCTGAAGTAGCAGAGTAACCTCGCAAGAATTTATGTCAAACCAAATCATGGGGCTCCTATCAAGGGAAAATTCATAGAATTTTATGACGCCCAAAGGTGGGGCTCGAATTGGTTTTAGTAACCTAAGTTCACAGTAAGTATGGCCACCCAAGAGAGGTGCATGAGATTAGTAAAAGAACTCGTAGAAATTTATGGATCCCAAATTGTGGGGCTTTAGTGAACAAGAGAAACTCGCAGTATTCTTTCGGCGACTCGACGTGAGGGGCTTGAATTCTGATTTTACCTATTTGTTCACAGACATGTTTAAATAAGGTAATTGTAGAATAGGTGTAAGCCAGGTGAGTAAAGTGTAGTTTTATTTGTTCAAACAGACAGGTGACTTTTGTGAGGAAATTCATTTTACCAAGAGAATTCATAATCTCTTGATTTACACGTTGACCAGGGGAAATGCTGTTAAGTCAGACGTCGTTGGTGCCATTTAAAACTTGACGTATTGAAAACCTAACAGGGTAAGTGGTAGTATTAACGTAACTTGAAATCGCACCTAGGTAAAATTTGGATCATTACTCAATTTTATTCAATTTTCTGCCATTTATTGATATAGGAATCCACACATGCACCACTGTAGTTGGTCGGTGTGTACTTATTTTGTTACAGGATTTCTACCACCTTTGGACAATTCTAAATTTAAAACATAATGCTTCAAACATCCCTAACAAACATTTAAAACAATAATAACTAGTACCAGAATTTTATGAAACAGTAATAAAACAAAAAATTCATGACATTTTTAACAAAAACTATATAGAAAATACACAGGATCCAATTGAAATAAGAATAAGAATGTTGTACATACCGGGAATATCTGAGAAGATAAAACTTCTTAAAGTATAAATAAATAATCAAGATTCTAATGATTGCAGTAATATATCTCGCTCTTTTACATAATTGTTCCAAGTTTTATATAATAATTCTTCGTAACTTTGACAGTTGTTATGATACCTTTGTAGATTAAAGTAATTTCTTTGGCAAGTTTAGTAAAGTTTTGACATTCCTCGTATGTGCCAATGTATGTAAGTGTACTTATCTAAGTGAAGTTATTGGTCACGCTAAATTTGCCCATCATAATTAGGTCTTCAGTCCTGGACTTGCTTAGACACACTCTCATTGTTTCCTATTCTGAACTAACCTACTTATTTCCCTGAAATTTCCACAGTCTGCATCTTTCACTATCTGTATGCATTAGCCTGATCTAGGCCTACCTCTATCTCTTTTTTCCTACCTCTGCTTGTAATATATCCTGCACTATTTCCCAAAAATCCTCTAGTACATATCTTGTCCTTCTATTTCTCCTTTTTTTTTTATTTTCCACATGTGCTTTCAACAATTTTTTCCTTGTTTCTGTTTGTTGTCTTCGAACATAGCCCCTGCTCTTTCGTGTTAGATGCAGTTAGGTTCCCCTTCTATTGTTTTACAAATATATACCATATTTCCCCGATATTCAGTGGTATGTGAGGGGGGTTTGGCGTCGCCGTGGATCAATGTAGTAAGCGTAAGACTACGGATCCCAAGGTCCCGGGTTCAAATCCCGACACGGCCGACTGCTTGAAAAATGACAGGTGAGCATTTTTCACAAATATTACGCCCTCGTTCGGATGAGAGGTTAAATGGAGGTCCCGTGTGTGAGTGTTGTCACGCACGTTAAAGATCCCTACCTTGCCTGGAATGGCAAGGGTTTGGCAAAATTCTAAATTTCCAGGCAACAAAAAACTCGCCTCCTGGCCAATGTAGTACCTTCGGGTGGAGCATTGGAAATGTAAATGAACGGTATGTGAAGGGGGTTAAGCAGCCTGCAGCTACCAAAAGCCCCCAACACTCGAACATTTACCGAATTAATAGTTTTCCTTTATATTCTTTTGAACAAGGTTTATCGTCTTGAAACTGGTTGGACGTGTACCTCCACTTATTTCTATTCTGAGCTAGCCTACACAGTTCTCTGAAATTTCCACAGCCTATATACAGCTCAGTTCCTCTTCGGTTGTTTTCTAATTACATGTCCTATTTTAGTAAGATTCTGTAGTATGTGAAGGGGGTTAAGCAGCCTGTGGTTGCCAAGATCCCCCAACACTTAGACATTTACCGAATTAAATAGTTTTTCAGTAAATGCTTTCGCACAATTAACATTATTCGAGAATATTGCCCAACCAATACTTGTAGTTACTTATAATAATCATCATGTTTAAGTATAGTAATTTTTTTTCAATCATTAGGTTTTCCTTCTTGGAACTGGTTGGACACGTACCTCTATTGATTTCTATTCTGAGCTAGTCTACACATTTCCATAAAATTCCCACAGGCTACATCTTTCACTATTTGTGTGCAGTAGTTCAACCTAGGTCTGCCTCTACCTCTCTTTTTTTCTATCTCTGCTTCATATATTTTCTGCACTATTCCCTCATGCCTTAGTATGTGGCCTATCATCCTATCGTTGCTATTTTTTACTGTTTTCTACATATATATTTCTTCCCCTACCATTTCTAGCACCTCTTTGTTCTTATCTTTGTCTGTCCATGATATCTTTATCATACGTCTGTAGCACCACATTTCAAAGGCTTCTATTTTTCCTGTCCGCTTCTCTTACTGTGCAAGTTTCACAGCCGTACACAGCCTTTTCCATGTACAAGTTAAAAATTAATGGGGATAGGGCACATCTTTGTCTCACATCTTTCCTAATATTTACTTCTCTACGGTCCTGCTCTAATTCTATTACTGCTGTTTGCTTTTTGTACAAGCTTTGTATTATTTGTCTATACCTAAACTTCATTCCAATGTTTTTGAGTATTTCGAACATTTTTTTTCCATTTTACATTGTTGAATGCTTTTTCCAGATATACACACCCTATATACAAGCTTTCCCCTTTTTCTATTGCTTTCTCCATTATCAGCCTCAGAGCTAAAATAGCCTCTCGTGTTTCCCTGTTTGCCTAAACCCAAATTGATCTTCTCCTAATATTTCTTCAGCTCATTTTTCCATTCGTCTTTGTACAATTTTAGTTAGTATTTTTGACACGTGTGCTGTCAAACTTATTGTTCGAAAATTTTCACATCTATCTGCGCCTCTCTTTCTTGGTATAGTGACTATGATGTTACATTTGTAATATTTGGGTATCTCGCTTGTCTCATACATATAGCTTACAAGTTGGAAGAGACGTTTGGTTACTGCTTGTCCAGTGGCTTTTAGAGTTTCTGCTTGTACCTTATCTGTACCTGGCGCCTTACCATTTTTCAGACCCTTTAAATCTTAATCAAACACATCTCTAAGTATAGGATGTCCCACGTCATCCTTTTCAATGTCTGATTCCTGTTCTAATGCTCTTAGTTCCTCTACTACATATAAATTCCCTATATATTTCTGCCATCTAACCACTTTCTCTACATTTTCTATAATGAAATTTTCTCTCGCGTCACTTTGTTATCCCTTTGTTGTCCATGGTTTCTTATCTTCTTTTTGTGTATACCAGAGAATATCTTTGGTCGCCATGTCTAAGCTGGATTTAATGTTATTCTATTTTGTTGCTACTCCCTTAGTATCAGATATGTTCCCGATATCTTTCAGCAATTCATTCGACTTTTTACCAAATCTTTCGTAGATATTTTTATCTTTTAGTTTCTCAGAGTCAAAGTACTTTTTAAAGTTCCTTTTTTGCAAATTTTTAAATTTAAGAGCGGTCTTAATAATTACGATGTTGTGGTCAGTGTCTATATCTGCTTCTGGGTAGCCTCTATAGTCTTTTACTTGATTCCTAAACCATTGTCTAATAAGAATCTAATCTATCTGATATCCTCCTATATCCCCTTGCATCTTCCACGTGTATCGTCTTCTAGTATGATGTTGAACTGATGTGTTTGTGACAGTTAAATTGTTTATGTCGCAAAATTCTACCAGCCTTTTTCCCCTGCCGTTTCTCGTGCCTAAATCAAATAAACCTACTATCGCTTCTTCACTACTCTCACCTACCACTGCATTAAAATTCCTGAAATTATTAAATTTACATGTACTTTTACGTATTTTACTTATGTCTTTGATATCCTTGCACATTGCTTCTACCTCTTCTTCACTGTAGCTAGAGGAGGGCATGTATACTTGTATTATTACTGGTTTAGATTCTAATCTAACCAATAGTTCTCTTTCGTTCTTTTGTAAGTAATTTTTTACTCAGTGTCCTATCTTCTTTTGCATTAACTATCCCCACACACGAATTTCTTTCCTCTGATCCTGTAGGAATTACCCTGAAGTTTCCACTTCTAAAATCCCCCGTCTCTGACCATCGAACTTCGTTGATCTCTACTATGTCTAGTGCTAACCTATCCATTTCAATTTTTAAGTTCTCTAGCTTACCTACTTGCTTCATACTTCTGACATTCCACGCTCAGACTGGCAGAATGTTCCCATTTCTTTTTCTAAATTTTCTGATCACATTCTCCTAAGAACTCCCGTTCCGGAAATCTGAATGGGGGACTATTTTAACTCCGGAATTTTTTATCCCAGAGGATGCCATAATTTTAAATACATTCTAAGTATTCGGTATAATTGGGAAGGCGGCTCCGTGGTGTAGTTGGCATGTGTGTGACCACTACGCCCATGGTCTCTGTCAATCTCAGTACCGAGAGTCACTACCCTCCTTTGGGAACCTGTCTTGGTTTGGTTCCGCACCAAAGACCCTACTACATTGGTTGAACCTGTAGTTAGACTCTTTAGGTCAATGGAACATGGAAGCCATTCCACTCGTTCTAGTAATCTAGAACTTCTTCAAGGTGCAGGTCCAACCGGAATGGACTAAATTTGCTAGTGATCCTAAAATTAAGTAGATTGGTGTATATAAGCGTAACGAGCCAATATGTTTTTTTATTAATAGTGTATTTTCAAATATGCAGCACATTCCCAAGAATCCTCTCTTGAATTGTTTACTTTCAATTCATAATATTCTTGGATTACTGAAATTGATTGTTCGTTAGTATTTGTGATCAAAGCAGAGGTTGGTTTAACACACATCACTTATATGTTGGATTAAATGTTATTTTGTGTTGCAAATGTAGGTGACCTTGTAGTCTTAACTAATAATTTTGTATACAGGAATTTGTTGTTGACAGTAGTGTTTTATCTTTTAATTTGGAAAGTTAAAAGGTTCCGTTTAGTAACTTTAATGTTGACTTTTTGAAGAGATTAGCCATATAAATGCAATCATTCCAATAGTCTCTTCAACATCCATAGTTATAACTTTTGTATTAATTTATAAATGTTAACCGAATCAAAGGTTTTTATTTAAATCCATATATATTGCACCTACACGTACGGCATACGTTTTAAATGTTCATAATCAGATGATACTGATATAAAATATATATAAAATGTCTCAATATCTTCCCACATCAAATGATACTGCTTAAAGTTAATCATAGTGGGGTCTCTATTGATAAAGTTGTGTTGTGCAATAAAAATTGTTTCCAATAGCAGCCGTTTCCTTGATAGTATAGCTTCAAAAATTGTAAGCAGAGCAGATAGTAAACAAATACCACAATAGTTTCCTACATCATTTCTACTATTTGAGTTGTATTCAAAACAACATTCAAGGTAATCCAGCAAGCAGGAACATCAATCACTATTTATTAAACAGGATGATGTGATTCAAGAAATTGCAGGAAACAACTTTTGAAATATATAGCTGGAATTTTATTTAGTCCAGGTCAAAGAATATAATTTAATACATTCAATTCAAATATTATAATATGTTATCTATGATACATTTGAATCAATCATGTTTTATTAAAATAAAATTCATCCATTAATATTATAGTTCATGGATATATGTGTTACAACTATGAAAAAATCAAGAAAATAAATCAATGTTACTTTATAAAACATCTGGGGGTCATCTGTAATTCCCCGTTCTAATTTGCATGTACTGGATGTCAGAAAATATCCTTGCGATAATTACTATCGAGGGGTGTGTTCAGATTGGATTGCATGGCAAATGCATAAATTCCCGTCACTGTCGGATGCTTTGACAAAGTAAACAGGAATTTGAACATGATGTGTTAACTACAACTGTCGAATTTAATTCAAAAATAATAGGGATAAGGTTGTGGGTGCTCATCGAGTTTTTGACTTGTATAATTCTGAATCTAGTGACGAAATTGTTTTACTATTTCATGAACTAGAAGACAAAAATGAAAAACGGGTTAGAATCTGCAACTGTTTTGGCGTGTGGCCGGGAATATGTGTATTATCTTACAAACATTGACATCTACAAATTAGCGTTGAAAAATCATAACTGACGAAATTAGGTGGTGTGCACTACACAAAGCGGAGTTCGAAACTCAAAAACGACTGTATGCTTCCAAGTCTGTCAAAACACCGTCCACTCTTATCACTTATGTTCTTTATATTTTCGATGCGCGATCATTACGGCACTAGATGGCGTGAACATAACAGCTCACCTAAAATGGAATATTTTAAGGAAGGAGAAAGATGTGGTTTGGCATTTCCTCCAAACCGGGACTACAGATTACCCACTGACGTATGAGAGTGAAAGGAGTATGCGGGATAAGAGGGGCGTGATTTTATTTAAATTAAATTAAATTATATTGAAAAATGAACTTAAACAAAATGAGAAAAACACGAAAATAATTGATTTACATGGTTGGTTTAATCAACCATGGGGTGGGGAACCAGTTTATTAACTGGACGCACAAAAATAGTGCCGGAAGTTCGAACGGAAGCAACACGTACTACACCGTCCGGTCCTGGAAAGACCTGTTCTACTCGAGCGATAGACCAAGAAAGAGGAGAAGTCGACGACCCGGATAAAAGTGCTACTTGTTCGGGCTGCACGTTGGGTATGGAAGTGTTCCATTTTGGTCGCGGAAATTGGGAGCTTAAATATTCGTTGGACCATCGTTTCCAAAATGATGACAAAATTTGTCGAAGTAGTTGTCAACGATTACGAATTGACATATTTTCAGAAATTGGCATTTCTGGGAAACCCAAAATTGGAGCACCTATTAAAAATGCATTGGGGAGAGATAGTCTGTACCATCATTAGGATCCAAAGATAGAAAACACAATGGACGACTGTTAAGAACGGATTCAATTCTAATAAAAACTGTGCTCAATTCTTCAAAAGTGAGGGTTTGATTTCTAACAAGGCGAAGTAATAAACTTTTGGAGGATTTGACAGGGGACTCCCAAATGCTGCCAAAATTCGGGCTTTGAAGGGGATTGAATTTCCAAGCAACTTGCAGCGAGGCGAAGTTGGTGTAAAGTTGGTCTTTATTTTGCAAAAGTCAATTTCTGGCTTTCTTTAATTTGCGAGATGCACCAACAAAGTTGGTACCACAGTCAGAAAATAAAGTAGACGGAATGCCTCTACGAGAAACAAATCTGGCAAAACAAGCCATCAATGCGTCAGTAGTTAGCTCCGAAACAATTTCCACATGTACAGTTTTCGTGCACATGCATCCAAAAACACATAAGTAAGTTTTTGTGATGGGTGCATTACTTCTTTTAGAGGTCTTTAAAAGAAAGGGGCCTGCGAAATCAGTGCTGACCTCAGTAAATGCACTAGTTATGCAAACTCGAGTGGAGGGCAAATCGGACATGGTTTGCATTTTGACCGGTAGCATTTGAAACATTTAAAAATATGTTTCCGTAAAACATACTGTAAAGAATTAATTCAGTAATGACGTTGGATGAGTGCTTGAGTAGTTAAAACACCAGAGTGCAGAGATGCTTTGTGATAATGATCACAAATAAAGAGTGGCCAAGAATGTTGGCAATAATAGAGGGTGCTTAGATTCATAGGGTAATAAAGAGTAGTTCAGTCTACCGCCCACCCTCAGGAGATTATTTGAATCTAGGGAAGGGGTCAATTTGCGGAGATATCCGACAAGTGGTTTTCCTTGGTGTATAAGGGAGATTTCTTGCGCAAAATATGCGATTTGAGTGATTTTGCCACAGACAGACAAAGAATCGCTGAGCTTAGAGACTGAAAGTGGACCAAAATGTCGAGGCTGGTGGCGACAATTGCTGACAAAACGCAGACAATATGCGATGGTGCGTTGAAGTCGTGTTAATGTAGAAAACCGAGAAAAAATGTGATCAGAATTAGAAGCATCTGTAGTAGCTAAAACCAAGTAGTTTTTTAGTTCAGGCAATTCCACATCAGAGAGTGCTTGAAAAAGCACGCGTGGAAATTCGGTATCCACAGAGAGCCGAAATTGTGTGGGACTGCGCCACCATAATTCATTATGAATTATTTCAGTGGGTAACAGGCCACGAGAAGCGGCATCTGCCAGATTGAGCTCAGTGGATATATGCCGCTATTGTGCAGGAGAACTCAATTCCGGAACTTGATTTACACGATTAGCAACAAATACTTTTAGCAAGTGAGGGGGAGTGACCAACCAGCCAAGAACAATGCGAGAATCCGTGAACAGGGGTGTTTCGAGAAAATCGAAAGGGAGATTATTCCTGACGATAGAATTTACCAGTTTTGTGAGCAGTAAGGCACCAGAAAGCTCTAATTTGGGAATGGTTAGCGTCTTGAGAGGGGCAACCTTACTTTTAGCTTGTATCAAATGACACGAAACTGATTTGGCGCTGGTAATATGCAAATATACGGCAGCGCCGAAGCCCTTCATGCTTCCGTCACAGAAACCTAATAAGCGATATGTCGCATTCATAGCGAACAACTTTTGCGGAATTCGGATCTGTGATAGGTAGCACAATTGAGAGGACAGAGAATGACATTCGTCGGCGAGAGTAGCAGGAAGAGTTTCATCCCAATCTAACTGAGCAAGCCATAATTGTTGCAAAAAATATTTTACGAGAAATGTTCCTAGCGTTAACCAACCTAACGGATCAAATATGCGAGCTATGTATGATAAAGCAGATCGTTTAGTGGCCGGGGGTTGAAAAGCACTCGTGTGATAAGTGAATGCGTCTTCAGGGGCTCGAAACTAATCTGAGAATTTTTATTCTAGAAACTTCATCGGAAAATTGCACATAGGGTTCCAAATCAGAAGTAGTAAGGGTGCGAATAATTCTTGAGAATTACTAGACCATTTCCGTATAAAAAATCCTGCGCGACTCAATAATTCGATCAATTCAAGCTGTAATGTTATAGCTTCCTCGTAGCAGCTTGTGCCTGAAACGACGTCATCAATATACGTATGATGCATCAGCGCTTTGGAAGCTAGAGTATACTGTGAACCTTCATCAAACACGATTTGATGCAAAACTCGCTGCGCTAAATAAGCAGAAGGAACGAGACCATACGTTAATGTTTTCAACTCGTATTCGTTGACCGGTTGAGACGGAGACGGACGCCAAAATATGTGCTGAAATTGGCGATCCGCGGGGTTTAACAGAATCATCCTATACATCATTTTTAAATCACCGCAAAGAGGGATTTCATGATTCCGGAAAGAGAAAGTAATTTCAGGAAGTCCTCTTTGTAATTTAGGACCAACTAACAATTGTTGGTTGAGAGTGTTCCGTTTTTGTCGGGAGCAGAACCATTGAAAACAACTCTCGATCTAGTTGTACTGCTAGCGGTTTTGTAGACAGGATGGTGAGGTAAAATATAATTTGAGGTAGTCCGAGCAACTTGCATATGATCTAGCTGCTCGTATTCTGCTAAGAATGCATTATATGAATCGCAATTATTTGAAGAACGAAGCAGGCTTTTCTAAATTTAAATAAGTTTTAAGTACTGTGTGACGGTTATCAGATAATGTTACAGCTTGAGATTTAAATGGTAACGAAACTACATAACGACCGTTAACACGGTGAAATGTGTTTCTTTAAAATACGTTTCGCAATAAATATCTTCAGGGTTGTTTATAATGAGATTGGGAATTTCTTCTAAGTTCTAAAATTGTTTAAGTTGGAAATCCAGTGAATCGGATGTAATAAACAAAGAAATATGTTTATCGACACTTGGAGGAATGTTACCAATAACCACATAACCAAAAAGTGTGTTTATGCATAGAGGCTGACCGGGAATCATATAAGGAGGTTCGTCAGTCATTATTTCCGAAAATGCACCAACACCCAGTAATAAATCCACTTTAGCAGGACTATGAAATTCGTTGTCAGCTAAATTTAAATGCTGAAACTTTTGAACTATATCAGCCGGAATATTCCTTGTAGGAATTTCACTAGAAATAGCCAAGAGCGCGGATGCTTCGTAATTCAATTTATGATGCCAAATGTACTTTGAATGCAGAATGCAATTTACCCGACTTTTAAAAGTGGTGAGTGAATTTGCTATTCCAGAAATTTGCCGTGTACCAGGGAGTAATTTTAAACCCAAGTGCTGAACACAAGCGAAAAAAATAGCATTGATTTGACTGTCCAAAACGGCTCTAATAGGTTGCAAACTACCTTTAGAATCCATGATTAATGCTTGAATGGTGCCGAGCAATACCGTATTCGCAGTGGAAATATTAGAAAAATTACACTGAGAATTTGAAATCGAGGGGGTAGCTGTTAAGGAAGCAGCTAGTGCGTTACCATCTTGTATGATTTGAGAGGGTAAGTCATGCAAAAGAGTGTGGTGTTGACTCGACTTGCAAAATTTGCAAATACCAGTGGATTTACAGCTGATATTTAATTGAGATCATAAACATTTAGTACAACATTGTAATTTTTGAATTAAAACGTGACGTTCTTCAGGTCCTGTTTTAGCGGAGATTTTACAAGCATATATCTTGTGAGGCTGCTGACAAATTCAACAACTAATTGCTGATCGTACAGATTTACTAGCTAATATTGTATTATTCAGCAATACTGTTTTGGATCTACAATTCTTACTGCAAGATTGAGAAAAATTGTGAGGTTGGTTATATTCCGAAGAACTATCAGAATTCATTTCAGCGGTTTTGGCTTGTGCCGTTACAAATTCAAACAGCGCTGTACACGTGGGAACGTTACCCGTGTTTTGTTTGAGATCAAAGGCAGTTTTGCTTTTGTGGTCTAAATTTCTATAAGAAATGTAGTAGAGTAAGTAATCAGATAGATCGTCTAGATTTATAGCTTTTAATCCGTTTACAGAATTTACATGCGTTTGTAAATACTGCGAAAGATTGTGATGAGATGCATTGTGTATAGGTTTGAAATGGAGTAATTGTTGCATATAATAATGCGATTTTCTCCTAATACAGGTATATCTTTCTATTAGTCGCTCATAAGCGACAATATATTGACCTTCCTGTACCTGAATATTACTGATTAAACTTAAAGCTTCACCTTTTAAATAACTGCGCATATACTGAAATTTCAGTAGCTCAGGGAGCTTCGTATCGTGTACCAAAGTCGAAAATGAGCTGTGGAAATGGTCTCATTGAGAATTGAACCATCAAAATGAGGAAGATTTAGTGGAGGCAGAGGGGACAATTGAGTATCATTGCTTTCAGACTTCATGTGCGCTACTTTAAGTTGGTTTTTTTTAGTGAAAATAGCATCAAAAAGCCTATCAAACGAGTCGAAATTAAGTTTTACATGATCTCGCTTTTCCAGAAATTTGGAGCTAAAGCTAATTACATCATCGCAGAGAACAGCGAATTGAGATTGTAATTCTTTAGCTCTCGTTACGCAGGCTTCAATAGCTGCTAATATAGATTTGTCACAATTCTTAACAAAATCAAAAATTGTAGTTAATCTAGAAAACGAAACTTCCAGTTTTGACTGCAGAGTTTTGTTATCAGCCATAGCAGTAGCAGCTCGTACCGAATATATGTGGTAGTGCTGCATCGCTAATGTAAAAATATATTATCGGTTTTTCTTAAATGTGAGTGGAAAACGTCTATCTTTCTTTGTAGCAAATTGGTCAATCACTTTTTCATTAAATCGGGAATTGAAGTTATGAATTTTTTTCAATTGACAGCATTGAAAGGGCCGTTAACATATTTTCACACATCGAGTTTCTTAAAAAAGTTTTTATACGGTTTAGAGTAGAAAAACTGTGTTCGGCTTCAACAGTGGTCATTGGTGTGGTCACAAGAATTTGTAATAGCTTTTTAGTTTCGGCCATCATTTCGTCCAAATTATTCGCAACTATGAATCTAACAAAAGGCTCAGCACCACGTATTTCTCTACATTCCCTATTGAAATATAATACGGACAGCTCTGTTTTGAGGCATTCTTTATTTAAAATATCGTAAGCGATGCAAGTTAAATCTAACTCTTGTTCTGGAAACTTGTTATCATACTCGCCAAATTTTTCTGAAGATACAAGTGAGGCAGCTATTAAATGGTCGGTAAAAGAAAAACGTTCTTTTACATTGTTAACAATGATGTCCCATACTTCTATGCAGGCGACATGGTGATCCGATTGACTATTATTAAGCCATTTTCGTTTAGTTTCTGCAGGAACGGTATCTAATTTTGATGCTTCTTCAATGACGGTTCCTATTTTATTATTACGTATATTATTAATGTTAAGTTCAAACACATCTATAACTCTTTGAGCTTCAGTTGGATCCATATTTCTTTTTGCAATTGGTTGTATAGTAAATCCACGTGTGGCATAACATAATGAAAGAAGGTCAATCAAAAAGAAAAATTTTGATCCATCAAAATTCGCAAAATTCCAGAAGCTTGCTTGTACGTTTGGATATTTGTGCTTTCCTCCAAGTTTTCCATACATTCAATTAATGCATCTCTGTATTCGTATACTATATTAACCACACGAATATTAAAATTTCAGCAAGTAGGAACAGAACGAGGCATTCTCCTTCTGACTATTTCATTAAGCACTGCTACACGTTGAGGTGAAAAGCTAAAAAACCCCGGTATATCCTGCAAATTTCCAAAAAGAAGTCTTACTTGGCTATTTATAGAACATGCTTTTGTCATTATGAGATTTAGTTGATGAGCGTAACAATGTGCAAAATGAGCATTTTTGTATTTTTGCTTAATTCGAGCTTGAACACCGCCACGTTTCCCGCTCATAACTGCGGCCCCATCGTAACTCTGCAATAAGTTTGTTATTGTTATTTTTGATTACAGTTTCTAGAACACCTAGAATTGTTTCAGAAAGTGAATTTGCATCATGTTTCTCTGGAAGTATAAAATTCCAAAACCGTTCAACGGGATCGCCATCTTTTGTGACATAACAGAAAACTGTAACTATTTGAAACTTTGCTGATATATCTGTCGTTTCATCTGCCATCACTGCTAAAAACGGGCTTTCTTGGATTTCTCGGACAATTTCAAAATGACAAACTTCAAGAATAAATTCCAATAAGTCATTTTGAATTGTTTTGGAAGTACCTTTAAAGACGCCTGCAAATGATCCTCAAGTTCTATCAAGCTCCGAGGAAAAATTAACCAGTCCCCGGGGTTTTCAGATGAATCGGATTCATCGTGTCCGCGAAATGCAAGTTCAAATGCTCCACAAAATTTTATACAGTTTATAATTTTAGATAAAATATATCTATTTCTGATTACTTCTTCGTTATACTTCTGAATATTTATCCAGTACGCAGAATTAAGTTGAGTCTGTATATTTATTTTGCCAAACAGAGCTAATTGCATTGCATTTTACAGTTTTCATGTTTTTTAATTTTTTCACTTAAGTGAACCAAATCCCGTACATCTGTTCGCGACCAAAGTTTTTCACCACGATAATCCGAAAACAACACGCCCCGAAAGCAAAATAATGCATTTTTTTGATTGCACCCACAAATCCAACTGTTTCTTTGATAAATGTCTGTATTGAACTGCCTTTTATAAGTTTTACCACGACTTGTACCAGGAATTTCAATGTTCAGTTCTGGTATAGGACGACTCTGATCTTTAATAGCTAATTGTTCTTGAAAAGTAAGTTGAGAGAATCTTTTTTCACTTAAAAATTAAAAATAACATCCATTTTAGA
Organism: Platerodrilus igneus; assembly: GCA_036346225.1. Classification (NCBI taxonomy): domain Eukaryota; kingdom Metazoa; phylum Arthropoda; class Insecta; order Coleoptera; family Lycidae; genus Platerodrilus; species Platerodrilus igneus. Next base: position 9,638,301 of record JARFIW010001670.1, on the reverse strand, counting down.
TACGATTAATGTAGCAAACGTCCTTAGGAAACAGTGTAAAAGTTTATTGTTGGTGAACCTAATTATAACTAAATGAATATACAAACTTACTACCTATACACTGAAATTTTAAACGCAAATGTTTATTCAGTTTTTAATCTGTTGATGGGTTAATATGATAATTAAAGTAAAGTACAACGTCTCTCATTACCTACAAAAGAATATAATTACGATGTCTCATGTCCTCTACACAGATCAATTCTAGTTAAAAATTAATAGTACACACGAAATATGAAATGTGTGATGCGTTGTCTACAAGAACCGGAAAGCACACAAAACTTGACGATTCGAATAACAACAGACACATGACGCTGCAATTTATGCAGCTTGAGCATGGGTTAACGAGGCCGCTTCTTACTATGCTCGTATTCGCGCGAAATGTTCCGACACTTAGCCGAACTTGCAAATAAGATCTGCAGAACAACGTAGTTAGACAGTGATTTTATGGATTTTCCTTGTTTAGAGTTGCATATTTACTGTATTATTGACCGACTGTTATGGACATCCAACTTAGGAATTCATAACACTTTGTGGCTGGTTATCAATCTCTTTTATACTATTAAATGTATTTGTTCGTTGCTGATTGTGGGTGGTTTTGCAGCACTCATAGAGTAGCCGCCGCTGAGCCATAGTATTAGTACTTAATTGCTATGCACGTAAATAAATACAATGTTTAAAGATAATATGAAATGTGCAGAACTGGAATGTGGACAATACAATGTAATCGCTAGTTTATCGTTTATGTATGAATGAATGAAATTTATTCGTTATCCGGCTCAAAGACCATATGTTTTGGCGTGTGGCCGGGAATATGCGTATTATCTTACAAACATGTACAAATTAGCATTGAAAAATCATAACTGAGGAAGTGAATAAACTTACTAAATTAGGTGGTGTGCACTACACAAAGCGGAGTTCCAAACTCGAAAATGACCACTCTTATCACTTATGTTCTTTATAGTTTCGATACGCGATCATTACGGCACTAGATGGCACGAACAGCAACAATGTTGAAAGTATAGTTTCTCCATAATTCCCCGATATACCGAAATTACAGAATAAATCTTATACATACTTGTTTATGATCTTTTCATAAGAATATATTCTAAAGGGTATAGTTTACAAAATGAGCATGTTAATTATAAACATATTGCACATGCAGGACATTATTCATTCAAGCATTCAATTGGATAAAAAATTGTCGTGTTATTCAATTTGAACGAATGGGAGCATTTATCCGAATATGAATTGGTGTGCATCGTAATCCTGAATTTGAACAGGCTCCAGAACTAATAAATGTTCCAATCATAAATTGGAGACAAAAGTATAATTGAAAGAAGTAAGAACTTTCAATGAAGATCCAGCTTTAGTTACAATTGCTGGACTATTCCTTAATGAAATTTACACACTTATTCAGTAAATCCTTGTAAATAATAAAAGTTTTTAATAATAATTATTTAATTTATATTTGACAAAATTTTCGTTTTACAATTACATTGAAATTCAAACATCCACCGATTATAAAAACGGAGAACATTTTAAATCTTCAGCATTGTAATAAACCATTGATAATACACCGAAACAAAACTTGCTTTCTTTATATAACAACCACATATATATCCGCATTTATTTTAGTACTGGGTAATATTAATAAAAATTTTGCAAATTCTTACAGATGAATACTCCACAAATACCTCGATTCGAACAATCCCAATGTTTTATCTAAATGCATTGCATATGCATAAAATGGTGCATTCACCTATTTGGCGACCCATTACATATTTATAATATGGACTTTTTAGGCAATATGCTACCAAAAAGTATTATAAAAAATTGGACCAAGATAAATAACTGAAGTCTTAGCAAATATTTCTAAAAATAAACCGTATAAAAATAAGCTATTAATACAGTGCTATTAATCCAAATGTATAAACACCACGATATAATTTTTAAACAATTACAAATTTATAAAGCACTAGGTTCAAATTATTTCATTGCTGTTTACAATTCTGATCAACTGGTCTGCCATTATTAACGGTTTCTTTCACATCAGAATCTTCTTCCTCTTCTTCTTCATCACCATCCTCCTCTTCCTCTTCTTCATCAAAATCTTCATCCTCAATACCTTCACCAGTAAAGTAGAGGACAGCACGAGGCACAATACGTTCACGAATGTAATGTCCAATTTCAAAGTCGGACGTCAATAAGTTACGAGTTTCTTCATCCACATCTGCTTCGTTAGCATCTTCTGGAACTATTAAATAAAAATAATTAAAAATAAATTATGAATTTAAACTTACTGGTTGCAGGGGAAAAGAAATTAAAGAAAGAATCATTTTGGACAGTTTTTGTAACGGTCCGAACTAGTCCACGACTTTTATGCTTTTGCTTCTTTTTTACAGTTTTTAAAGTAACATTTTTGCCCTTATTCCAGTTAATTAAGCATCCACGGCATCTATAAATTTCAGGACCTTCAAAACCAAAAGGATCATCTTCATCCGGAACACATTTCATATCATATTCTTTAGTTAAAGTAGTATTTGTAAAGTATTCGTTTGGAAGGAAATGGAACTCCAATACAAAACCCTAGACAAAAATTTCTTAATTAAGAATGAATAGGTAATTTAAAATTAAATACCATTGGTTGTTCAATGAAACGCACTTTGATATCTGCCAAATATTTTAAAACTGGCTCATCGTGTTCATGCACCATTTCAGCTAATAAACTAACATTTTTAAAGATAGTAAGCCAGAAATCTGGTATTCCTTTAGTAGGCACTTGCTCAGTTTTCACATCTACCTCTTCGATCTGCATCTTTTGAACACCTTTGGAAAGTTCTTCATCTTCATCCGAAACCCATTGAGCCTCCTCGTCTGTCGGTTCGTATGCTCCAGCAACGATGGTGCTTCTCTTTTCATACAATGGTGAATATAACTTGTGATATTTACATTCAATTTCATGTACTTCTTCAAAAAATTTTGCTTCTACGTGGGTGGCTTCTAATTGCAGTTTCTTTAAAGCTTTAATTCGACGTTTAACTGAAGGAGGTAAATTTGCAACCATTTCCATAGTACGTTGTGATTGAAGGGCGGCAAAAACTTCAGGATATTTAAATATTCGACGACGAAGGTCATCCCCAGTTTCCTCTTCATCTACAGACTCCATTTCGTCTGGACAATCGCCAACTTGCTGGGATTCTGAAGCCATTTCCTTAAAATGACAAAAACTCTTAATTTACTGTTTAAAAATGTCTTTTACACTCCACAATTATGCGTTAATAGCACAAAAGAATCGACGCCATGTACACGTGCTAACAAAGAATATTTTTAAAACTGCCAAAAATTAAAATGAACAACTATTTACAAAAACAAAAGAAAGAATAAAACAAATTTGGCATGGCCTATTTTATCAAAATGCATTAATAATTGTATAAAACCACGAAAATTGGATTTTAAACTAAAAGTAGAGTAATATTCTACGCACCTTTTGCCGCTATTAGTCCAAGAAAGAGGCCTTTATGACGTTTTGCAGAAAAAGTAGCTGTCCGGCCGGTTATACAGAGATTTACTGTATGATGCGTTCATAAACGCGGTTTGTGATATATCAAAATCTGCAAATAATCAAACAGAAGATTTCAATAAACTCAATAGAATACTTTTTAAAAAATAACTAAAGTTTTCAATTTGTTTATAGTACTCGAATCACAAAAGAAAAACATACTATCAAAACTATACTGTTCTATTGCATAAAACCAGAATTGAATTGCCACGTTATATTTATAACAAAGTATAATTTAAAAATAATCTGAATAGCTCAATTTCTATTACGAAACTAACTAACGAATCATGGTAGAGAAAAAAACGTTCACGTTTTAAAATACGTATTAAACAAAATGATGTTCAGTTAATATGAATCAAATTGCAAACGTAGATTGTAATTGTTAATTATAATGTACGTCATTTGTGTTATGACAATCATATATAAAAGTGGGGTCTTTAAAACTTCGAACTGCAAATTTGTCATTTACAGAAAAATTCTTTGTATAATTGAATTAATTATTAAATGTGTTTATCTAAAGTTGTAGTAATACAGTTGCTAGTTTGAATTATAAATTGGCTTAAATAAACTAAAACACCATAATTAAGTAAATGATATTTTATACCATTTACGCCAAACCTATTTGAAATGAAAATTAGTTGTCACAAGTCTCGTGAGTTGACATAGAACCTCGTTCCTTTTTAATGAATATTTGCCTAGCTGATAATGTTATTAATTATATTATTGTTTACTAAAAACAGTATTTTAACTTTATTGCTAAAGCTGTTGATACATTTCAGATCAAACTACTCCTAGAAACAAATCAAAAACCTATTGCGAAAAGGACCTAAACTTATAATCGCTGTTTTCTGGAACTATAGCTTATTCAATAGTGCCATCCAAAGTAATACTATAACTAAATTTCAAATCTGACATCGGTATGGAATAGATCAATTAGAGAGCTGTTAGAACGAAGTTTAAAGGTTCAAGTCAAATTCTCAGTAGGTATTTTATTCTATTTACTATTGCTAGCTCGATTTAAAATGCTCTTTTCGGTTTAACAAATAGACCGAAATACCGCTCAATCTAATATTTATAGATAAATGTTTAATCATATTTAATAAATATTGATATAATTAAAAATATTTGTTGCATCTCCGCGTAGTGATGTGTGGTTTTATTAGAATATCCTTATCAGATTCCTGAAAATATGAGATGGCCTGCGTGTCTATGTTCTCTCTTGTTCCACCCTTCGGTGGCTCTAAAAACTCAGCAACCTTGTGTTCGTCAGAAAATAAAAGTGTTCATGCTCGTTTTTGGTGTATTTTTAATATACAAGAAAAATTATCACGATTTTTAAGAAACGCCGCTGTGTTTTCGTATCAAAGGGTGAACGTAGTATGCGGCCACCTTGTATTTATAATATCTAGGCAAATAGCCATTAAAAACGAACGAAGCTCCGCGCCACTCGAGAATAGTGACAAACTCCCAATTTCAAATAAGGTAAGAATAAATGAAATAAAAGTAATTCCTTCCTGTTTTGACATTAGTAGAACAGAAAAATTGGTAAAGCAAAGTATATAGTTTCAAGTCCTATTCTGGGTATGTTATTATTTCCTATTATCCGTTTGATCTGAAGCGCTATTTAGAATTAGGGATAAGCAGGAGTACTATTTCATCTGATACACAGACACGCGCATGCACACACAAGTGCGCGCACACACACAACACGCGTGCGCAACCAGAGAAGATACGCCTCTTAAGCTGGCGGGACCAAATAGGTAAAATCGCTTCGGACCAATTGCATTATTTAGTACCTATTCTGTACCAATTTGTACCACCAAAAAAAATTTTGTACCTTGTGCTGTTTTGAAGAAATGCGTGGCGCTGCTTGCTTAATATTAAGCTAGCAGGACCACACTGCAAAAGATACGAAAACAACAAAAGCAAAAATAGAAATGAAAAGAGCTGATTTTGTACCAATTTGTACCCCTGATAAAAAAATTTGTACATCGTGCTTAATATTAAGCTAGAACCACATCGCAAAAAATACGAAAACAACAAACACAAAAATAGTATTGGAAAGGTTGATTTTGTACCAACTTGTACCCCAGATAAAAAGTTTGTACCTTGTGCCGTTTTTTAAAAAATGCGTGGCGTTGCTACCTTAATATTAGACTAGCAGGACCACACCACAAAAATACCAAAACAATAAAATCAAAAAAAGATATGCAGAGAGCTAATTTTGTATTAATTTCTTGCAGTGTAGTCATGCTAGCTTATTATTAAGGTAGCAGCGCCACGCATTTCTTCAAAACGGCACAAGGTACACATTTTTTTTGGTGGTACAAATTGGTACTAAATAATGCAATTTGTAACATTATTTTGTAATGTTAACGATTAAACAAATTAATTAATTAAAAATTCAGTAACTTGAATAAAGTAGACAAAAATTCCCACAATAAATTACTTTACATTCAGTCAGGCTTTCTTGTATAAAAGACCACATTTATACCGATAGCTTCAGGCTAGTAAATTCCAGCGGCAAGTCATAATTTAAAGCTCTAGACCCTATCGTAAGTCAAATACAATAAACTTCTTAAAAGTTAGGTCGGTAACAGACTAACAAATCCGATTAAATTAAAATGTAATAGTACCTTTTTAGCGTAAATAAAGAAAAACCAATTTCAGTTTGAAAAGCTTAATATTTTCGTTGATTTACAGCGGGTTAGACAAAACAAAACATTATAATAGCGGAAACTATTTCCAATTTGATTTGTTCAAATATTACAAGTAATCTTAAGTAGTCTGGAGACATCCATTGTATTTAAAATCCATTTCGGCTCAAGTGGATTAGCCGGTCTTTGTTAATGGCAGACACTGTCGCCATAAGTAAGTTCCACATAGCAATAACTAAGTAATTCGTAGAAGAAAAAAAGATAATTTAAATTCGTGGGAAAGTGATTGCATCAGTGACCATCATCTAAAAAGGGGTTGGATTTGGTTTCTGAAATCTTGTTTTGTGGGAGGTTCAGTTCAGTCATTGGATAACAGAAAATGGCGCTCATAATTATTAGGATAGGAATAGTCTATATATTTGAAGGCTTTAGCCAAAGACGGGGAGTTTTTCCAATGGGGCCGACCGTGGTTAAGAAGTAGAGAGAAACGTAGTTTGCGGGTAGCGGTTCTCTGGCATGACATAGAATATTAAACTTCGTATCACGTTAGTAAAAAAATTGGAAAGAATTGTTACTCTTCCAGTTTCGCGAGGGTTATGCCCATATGTTCGCGGATTTATAGTGATGCAAGATAAATATTAAAAAAGCTTGTAGGCGTGTGACGCAGCAAGTAAGTGATATTGTCAAAATTCTGCCGGGTTCGTGTGCCAGTAAATTCCTTAAACATTACAAACAGAAGCAACAAGCGAGATTCTCTTCCCAAATTTAATAACTGCTTTACGTTGGAAAACAAACCCTCAAACAATGGACAATTATTAATAAGTAAGTCTTTATAGTTAAGTAGCATGACCAATTTTTAGTTAGTTTATTTGTTAGGACATTTTGGCCATAAACCGTAGGATTAATTTAGTGTACGATTTATAATACAGTATTGCCCGAAATAAACAGTACTGAAATTGTAATTGTTTTGTATGTTTAAAAAATACATATTATTGACACTATAATTATATGTTCTAAATGTGCACCTCCTTGTTCGAGACAGACTTCATAACGATGTTCTAAGTTTCTGGTCATGTTATTGAATAAGGGTTGTCTCAGGGCTGCGAAGAAGACTCTAACGGCATCCTTTAATTCATCGATGGTTTGTGGTGCCCGTTTGAAAACGGCATTTTTAGCCATGCCCCAAATGTATGCGTCTGGAGGTGTGAGGTCTGGAGAATGTGAAGGATAAGGGAAGTCAGTAAATCGTGATATGAATTTGCTTGGAAAATGTTCTTGAAAAAATTGACGAATTGCGGCAGCAAGTATGGCAAGTTGCCCCGTCCTGCTGAAAAAATTGGTTTCGAAATGCCAAGTTACGTGCACGACAGAATTGACGTAGATCAGGGATAAATCGTGTTAAAATTTGTCTGTACCTCTGTTGATTAAGTGTGACTTGCCTACCATTCTCTTCGATAAAGTACGGACCAATGATTCCGTGTCCGGAAACAGCCCACCAGACACTCACTTTTTCACTATGTAAAGGAACCTCTTGAACCTCATCGGGTCTGGCAAAGCCCAGAAATCGATTTGTGCGACGATTCACATAGCCTGACAAGTGAAAATGTGCTTCGTCTGAAAACCAAACATTTTTCAAAAATTCAGGATTTTCATACTGTAACGCGAGAATTCTGGCGCAATATTCCACTCTACTGCGATAATCCGAGGATGTAGTTGTTGATGTACCTGAATCACATACGAAAATGTACCCAGCTCCTTCAGGATTCTTTGAAAGGAAGTTCTTTTAAATCAAGTTGTAACGCTGTCCTTGCCTGGCTGACTTTCGGATTTTCTAAGATTTGCTCAAAAACACGTTCATGGTTATTGTTGTTGTTAACTGTCCTGGGACGCCCCGAGTTTCCTTTTCGTTGGCACAATACACTACCTGTATTTCTAAACTTTTCAATAACCTTCAAAATTACAGCATTACTTGGAGAACGTTTATTAAACCTTTGTGTGAATTGATCAGACACGTATAGCAAACTTGCACCATTATGTCGGCCGATTCCGTATGAACAAAAATAATGCTCTACCAGAAACACTTTCTCCTCTGTACTTAACACCATTTTTAACAATTAGGCCCTACTAATTACTTGTTTGAGGTTTACTTGACAGGTCTATACTAGCTAACTTGAGAGTGACAGCGCACGCATAAAAACACCGCCAACTTAGTTTCACTACTGTTTATTTCGGGCAATACTGTATAAGTTTCTTTCATATACAAGTGTTTGCTAACTACTTATGTACACAAAATTTTCATAAATTCCATAGTCACCTATTCACTTAAATTTATAAACTAAAATCAATGCATGTAAGAGGTTCACGTTTATTGCTCTGTGAATTAAATAGTTTTGTTTGCCGTTGATTAAGTCAATAGTTCTTCTTATTTTTTTTATATAAGTAGTACAAAAAGTGAGGAATTGATTAAAAGAAACAATTGTCCTCCTTGGGATGACAAGTCTCTCAAGGATTTTTACGAACATTTGGACATTCTCGACTTGTCTGGCGCCCTTGGCAATTGTCATTAAACCACAATATTTTATGAAAGGTAAGTGCCACATTTTTGTAGTATATTATAAATTAATTTAACCCTTTTTTTCAAAATTTTAACCCTCTATATGATCCACGACCTCCCGCTAGCTAGTGCCGGTGACCCCCCTTTAATTTTTGTTTTACAGGCCGCCCCCATTTTATAATTTGACTGGAAAAGATACACTTAGTAGCTTTTCCGCCTGTAACAAATTGGTCCGAAGCGATTCTGCCCATTTGGTCCTGCCAGCTTAAGAGGCGTGGAGAAGGTATCTATTGTTCGGCTCGAACTTTATTAAAATGGTAGAAAGAAGCGAGTCGTTCTTGGTTACAAATTTTATGATTCCTGTAGCCTTTTCTTGAGAATATGTAATGATTATTCTACAATGAACCCCAAAATCGACGAGTTTTTAAAGTATGTCGCGTCCTTTAGCGATCCTGTATTGTAAGCAGGGTCCTTGTTTGAGGATGTTAAAAAACCGTCAAGGATTCTTTTTGAGAGTCATTCAAATCAGAATTAAATACGCAATTTGTTGGAATTTACCATTGATTCAATTTGGGCGAGAATTGTGTATAGTTCTTAAAAAGTAAGTTCTTTTGTAGATAACCCGATCTAACCCTAATTAAGACCTATAACTGCGTAAAACATGATGTACGTCAAATATAATGCGGAACGGCATATACGATGTACCTTCTAATAAATAAATGGTATTTATGGTGCATTTCTTAGAACGTTATATTGGATAATTGTTTGTTGTAGAGTAAAATTTATTTAAGAAGAGTTAGCACGTCATCATGCGCACACGGCTAACACGGTGTCAGATTAGTCTATTGTTTATAAATAGACGTGTTCGTTCAACATGTCAGCGGCGTAGATAATTAGCAACATGGTATTCTAAGTATCATTAAATGCTAAATCTATTTTTGATAATATATAATTTGGAGCTAACGCCAATTGTAAACCGGTCATTCGCTATACTATATTGCGGGCAATTGATATACTATTGCGCAATAGTTAAAGTCGCGTAATTCCTATAACACGTATCACCACGTTTTAAGTATTGCGCAATAGACAAACTTTCATGCACCTATAAAGTCGAATTTCCGACACAATATAAGTAAAAGGGTTACTCACTTGTATTTTTTTAATTTCTCAGGGTCCTCGTTGTTTTGTGGGTAGGTTTCGCCATTGCTGACTCCAAATTTTATCCGTCCATTCTAAACTCTATGCATTCGTAGGGGAACGATAAGGAAAAATCAGGTAGAGAGGTACACGAAGGTAAGGTAGAAAAGAACCTACACATCTGAAAAGAAAAGGCACACCACACCGATAGATGTTCTGGGCTTGAAGTCTCGTGGCTTAACGGCGCGCTTCCGACACTACCCGCACCTGCGCATTCATTTTACGCAAACGCAACTGTCCGGAATGACGGAAATTGACAAGTTCATTAAAAAATATCCGCGGGAATTTATTTACAAATTATAACAATGTACATTGCCAATTTTGGCATGTAACAATCGCGACAAAGCCATAAAAGAAAAAAAAATCTTAAAAAAAAGTTTCTTAAGCGTTATAAACGCTACTGTACCTGGTAATAATGGCATGAAAGATCAAGTTGCTGCAATAAAATGAATAAAAGAAAACATTAAATTTTTTGGTGGAAATCCTCAATCAATTACTTTAACTGGTTTGTCAGCAGGAGCTTCTAGTGTACATTTTCATTATCTTTCGCCATTATCAGAAGAATTATTCAAGGGTGGCATATCTTTAAGTGGAACTGTTCTTGTTCCTTGGACTTTTCTAAAAAATGCTTTGAAGCAAGCACGGCAATTAGCAAAAGCAGTTGGGCGTGATCAAGATTTATCAGTTGAATTTATTAGTTGCATGAAACAGAGATCGGTGGTACACATATGTGAGAGCATTCGTATATTTAAACGATGACTTTTTAATCCTTTCTCTGTTTTTGGAGTTGTTATTAAAAAATATGGAAAACAACGCTTTTTATCTGAACATCCGTATGAACTACTACGTAAAGGAAAAATTCACGATTTGCCCTGGATAACATCTACGACTTCTAATGAGGGAATTTATCCAATGGCAGAGTTTATTGCTGATGAAAACTACTTGTCGAAGATGCAGGCAGAATGGGATAATCTTTTCACGTTGGGCGCCATTATTGTAAACCGGTCATTCACTATACTATATTGCGGGCAATTGATAAGCCGCGTAATTCTTATAACAAGTATCACCACGTTTTAAGTATTGCGCAGTAGACAAACTTTCATGCACCTATAAAGCCAAATTTCCGACACAATGTAAGTAAAACGGTTACTTGTATTTTTTTAATATCTCAGGATCCTCGTTGTTTTGTGGGTCGGTTACGTCATTACTCACTCCAAATTTTATTCGTCCATCCTAAACTCTATGCATTGGTAGGGGAACGAAGAGGAACAACCAGGTAGAGGTACACGAAGGTAAGGTAGAAAGGAACCTACATATCTGAAAAGAAAAGGCACACCACACCGATAGATGTTCTTGGCTTGAAGTCTCGTGATTTAATAGCCGCTTCCGACACTACCCGCACTTGCGCATTGTTTTTGTGCAAACGCAACTGTCCGGAATGACGCGGGAATTTATTTACAAATTAAAACATTGTACATTGCCAATTTTGGCATGTAACACGCCGCAGAAATAGCAATAACCATCCTTTACTCCATATATATTTGTTGTTGGTAAATGTTTAGCCTTATAATTTTGAGTACTTTTTGTAATGTTTCACTTTATAACTAGAATTCTTATTATTACTCTTCATCAAAGTAAGATTATCAACAAAAACTATAACCTCAACAAATGAGCAACTTAGTAAAAAGGCTTTCTGGTGACCTATTGGCGCACCTGGTGGTTATAAATTTAAACACGTCAGTTATTATGCTATCTGATTATTGTGTGTAATGAAGAACGTTAAAATTCAATGCTATTACTGAATATAATTACAAGTAATTACTGTAACTAAGAAATTTTTGGGTATCCCTAAGCGGCAATATTGAATTACCATCTGACAGCATTCTGGAATGCTCTATTCTGTAAATAATATAAAAAAGCTAGTATTGTACAAATAAATGATTTTTAGTACTGAAAATCGGCACAGTTTCTAGTTTGAAAAAGCATAATGTAACAGGTAACATTTAATTTCAATTTACACGCGTATCCGCCATGTGAATTTAATCACCAACAAAATAAAATTCGATTTTAGAATATTTACTCTATGGGAGTATTTTCAAAACCCTAAAAATTATTAAATCCGCTACGCCACTGACTATCAAGTTTGCGTAAATGTCAAATTAGGTACAGGTTCTTCTTAAATAAATTCTGTTCTATAGGACTTGGTAGGTGTGTCCTTGGTTTCACTGCCTGCTAATTAGTACACTCAAAATAGAAAGCTTTTATTTGTCAAATTGAAATATTTGTAAGGTTAGGTTATTAATATTCAACATTAATGGCAATATTGTATTTTTTAATTTATAATTATTTTAGAAGATTTAATTAACAATGACATGACATAACACACATCATGGCATTTTATATTTGCTTGACATGCTTTGTTCCCACAGTGTACTTTGAAACAAATCGCTTTCTGATTGGTTCTATATATTGTTGTTGGAAATTAGTTCACATATTTTCCGGGTCCTATGTTTGCTTGATTGCACTTTACTTCATGTTGTCCTTCTCTTACTGACTTCTTAAAGTACACACCGGCTGGTTTTTATATACAATATACCGATGACAGTTACATCCTTGAAATTGTTAAAAAATACCAAAGATGTGTTAAAAGTTTAAGTATTTATTGGTATTTGATTGTGTGACACTACGCATGATTTAGTAATTATACAATCAAATGATGGTTAACAGGGTACACAGTAAAATAGTTCTAATGTTTTTTTGAATTTTTATTAACTCTATTAAAGTAATGAATATTAGGGGAAAGCTAATTTGGCTTATACTTATTTTATTTCGAAAACGGGTAGAATGTGACCTCCACTTACATGACAATCACGAGAACGAAAACTTAAAAAGTACTTATACAGTATTAAGTGAAACTATATCAGAGGCAGTTAAAAACGAAAGTAAGTAAATTCAAATGTACTTCTGTTTGTTTGTATACAGTAATTGCAGATTCACTGGAAACTTGTAGTGCTGATGATGTTTCCTGTTTTGCTATGGGATCTCAAGATCGCTTGGGACTTGAGGCTATTAAAGCTTTACATCACCAGTTAGATGATGATAGGAACGGGAATGTAGATCTTTCAGAAACTGATGATGTAAGATTTAGTGATACTTTACGTTTGTTTAAATCCGATACTGTTTTGGTACAAAGAATTGATAACGTTTTAATTATGTTTGGCTAGTTTAAATCAAAATTTATTATATATTTTTCAGATGATGCGCTAATTTAGCGTCAGATATAATTAAGGTTTACAACGGTAAATGTAAGAGTGCATGATACTTTTCCACACACACTCACTCTTTAGTTGTGTTTTGTACATTAGATAAGAGTTCATATAAATTAATTACGAGATTTTTTACAAAGTCTGTTATAAATAACATTAACACAGCTTCTTCTCAGTATGCACATTGTTATTAACTTATTAATGATAGTTATATTGGTATTTTGTCTACTTGTATAAAACACTCCATCGAGGTCTAAAATAGCTCAATTTACTACAGTCATAGGCCAAATATATATGGATTCTAAAATAGGAAAGGCCAGTACAGCTGTCCCTCGATAATCCGACAGTTAAGGGACCGAGAGAGTGTCGGATTACCGAAAATGTCGGATTACCAAAAATGTCATAATTATCAAAGATGTTTTATTCTTAATGCGTTTGAACACAATGAAGTTAAAAAAAAGGAAGAAACAGTAAAGGTACATGTAATTTATTAATACCAGGATACAAAATGACAGTACATGTAAGTTTTTAAAAGAAATACGGAAAGAAATTTAAGTAAAATCTACAATATGTATGTACATACATACATATGTATTTACACATTAAAGAAGTCTGTGATTTTCTTTTGTTTCTTCGCACGCAGGCAGTCCGTCATTGCTTGTTCTTGAATACCTTTTAACATCAAAATATTTGAAAAGTCTAATTCTCTCCTCACACCAACGAAGCAAAGTTTTCGTTGCCGATAACGCTTCATCGCAGCTGACGGTGAAGTTTTCTCTTGCACTGCCTCCTCGTTCACTTCGTCATCTACTGTCATGACTTCCTGGATTATTTCTGCTTCTGATACATCATAAGCAAGGTTGTCCTCAATAATCCATGTTCTGAATTCCTCACTTGATGCTGGCGGAAGTTTCACTTCGTTACAAATTTCAAGTGCAGCCTCCAAAATACTAGATTCAGAATCGTTGGAAGAAGAGTAGCATGTTGTAAGATGTGGGTTGTTAGGCCAAATATTCTTCCAAGATTTTATCAAGGTTGTGCTTTTTAGTTGCTGCCAAGCAAATGCTGCATTCAAAATCGCATCCTTAATATTAAAAGATTTCAAAATGGCTGCAATGTCATCATTAGGTTGACTGACAATATCCATTAAAAGGCGCTTTTTGTAATGTGCCTTGAGAGTCTTTATGACGTTTTGGTCCATTGGCTGGATCAAAGCGGTCGTGTTTTGGGCAAGTACATTACCTCAATGTAACCATCGGCAGTTTTAACTTTTAATTCATCCTTGTCAGGGTGTCCGGGTGCGTTGTCAAGCAATAGAAGGGCTTTCACTGGTAACTTCTCCTTTTTTAGTTCTTGCTTAACTTGAGGGACAAAGCTTCTAAAGTACCAATCATGAAAAACCTGTTTTGTGACCCATGCACGGCTTTGACACATGTAGGTTACTGGTAAGGATTCGACCTTTACGTTTTTAACGCACATGGGTTTTTGATTTACCAACAACTAACAGTTTTAACTTGTGAGTTCCTGAAGCATTCGCACATACCATCAGAGTGATTCTTTCTTTTGTAATTTTCTTCCAGAAACTTTCTTTTCTTCTTGTTACAAATGACTTTGTTGGTAGCTGACGCCAATTCAAGCCGGTTTCATCGGCGTTATAAATTTGTTCAGGAACTAGGCCAAGTTCATTGATTTTTGCGTCCAATTTTCCAATGAATTCCTGGATTTCAGACTCGTTAGCAGACACTTTTTCGCCACTCATCTGCATAAATCGTATACCATGGCGTTTTTTGAAGTTTTCAAACCACCCGTGACTAGCGCGGAAGTCAGTTTTCTTTGTTATTTCTTGGTAAAAAAACTGGGCTTTTTGTTTCAAAATGTCTCCTGAAATAGGTGCATTCGGTTTCGCTGCTCTTTGAACCAAATGAAAAGAGCGTCTTCGACCTCGGCAACTCGCTAGTCTTAAGAGTTTTTCTGTTCCTGGGCTCATCATCAACAGACTTTATGAATTTTCAATTTTTCCTATTTTTCACAATATCGTAGACAGTAGGTCGTCCAATGTCATACTCTTTAGATATTGCACTCGGAGTTTCACCACGGTCTATTCGTTTAATAATTTCCCATTTTCAGATAAACTTAATGTTTTATGTTTACGTTTCACACTTGTGCTTGCCATTTTACACTGTCACTACACGCAAATCACACTGTCAAAACGTAACACAAAGCAATAGTAAATTACGTATACATACTTTCTGTCCGAAACTATACAACACAACTGCTGAACTAACTACACTTGACTGATCTGTCCCCACAGAGCGGAGGGAGGAGGATTCATGTCACTGCAGGTTTGTTTTGCTTCCTGCCGGAGCGGTGGGAGGGAGATGCATGTTGCTGCCTGTAGCGCGTCGGACTACCGAGTACGTCGGATTAAAAAGTGTCGGATTATCGAGGGACAGCTGTATAACGATTGTAACACGATGTGTTATGCTAACATTAAATTACATTGAAAGAAATAATATATAATTTTGAATGAACTAACTTGTTATTGAAGCCCTACGCATAATTTTAATTTTTATGTAAAATGGTGTTTAAAAACCAGACTTGCAATTAAATTCTTATTTTTTTATACCATTTAAACTGAAAACCAGAAAGATAATATTTTTATTTCTGTTAAATACAAAGAGGAACTTGAATAGCCGGTGGTAAATTATTTTAAACCACAAAAATGTAAACAAACCAATTACATTTTAACCATAACATTTTATAGTGAAAGCATGTCGTGTTTTTTAAGAAGTTTTCAGAACTATAAAGAAATTGTTAGTTCTCAGATTTCTCCCGTTCTTAATAAAGTTATTATTCCTGAACAACACAGATTTTTTCCAGGCAGGTCAACAGTTACAAATCTTTTGGTCTTCGAAGAATTTGTTTTTGATGCCATGGAAAAGCGGTACCAAGTTGACGTGATTTACACTGACTTTTCTAAGGCGTTTGACTCACTCATAGTAAAAATTTTATTATTCAAACTTTCGAAATTGGGTGTTCATGGTAACTTGCTTGCCTGGTTAGATAGTTATCTCTCTCAGAGGAAACAATTTGTTAAAATAAACAACGTACTTTCTTCGGAAATTAATCTAAGTTCTGGAGTACCTCAGGGTGGTCATCTCTCGACTGTATTGTTCAATTGCTTCATTAATGACATTGCTTGTTGTTTTCATCATTGTAAATTTCTGCTTTATGCAGACGATTTAAAAATATTTAAGATGGTAACATGTGTGAGTGACTGCTCACTTATTCAAGATGATATTAATCGACTCGCCTTATGGTGTAGGTCAAATGAACTACCCCTAAATATTAGCAAATGCAAAGTGATGCGCTATTATAGAATCAGAGATCTTGTTTTGTTTAATTACAACATCAACTCCGAAGTTTTACAATGTGTCACTACATTTAAGGACTTGGGTATACTCCTTGATTATAAGCTAAATTTTTCTGAACATCTTCAATTTTTAACGCTTAGAGCATACAAGTGTAATTGCTTGTAAGTTAGGCATCCCTTATGGGAAAATTAAATACATTCATATTTTACGCCACTTGGATCTCCCACATTAGAAATTCGTTGTAATTATTTAGACATTTTAATGCTCTTTAAAATTGTTAATGGGCTGATAGATTGTTCAGATTTGTTACACAGGGTTCAGTTCCATGTGCCACCGAGAAATACTCGATCATCTATATTTTTTAATGTCTGTTTACATCAAACCAATTATGGAATGCAAAGACCTTTAGAAAGATGTTGTAAAAATGCCAACTTTTTGAGTGAAACTGACTTTTTTCTTGAAACACTATACTCCTTCAAAAATTCAGTCAAACGTCATTTGTTTTCCAATATGTAGTATTCTCTTGTAATATAATTAGTTAAGACATATTTTTTATGAATTTGTTGCATACCGTTAATAAACAATATTATTATTTATCCAAACAATATTATTAATAACGGAACTTTTTAATATGCACCCCAAGTATGAGTTTTAGAAAGTTGGTCTAATAAATTCAATGCATTATGACGGTTTTAATAAACATTGTTACAATTACCACAAAAGTATATTACAAATATACCTTACTGCGATATAACAACCAGATGCTGAGCCATTAAAATACAGAAGTGTAACGCTTCAAAGATAACATAATCTTTATATACAATAGTCCACAATATGTGGAATTATATGGTTTCAGATAAAGAAATAAAATATACACCTACGTAAATTACATGGTAACAGGTACGTCCTGCGGGTAATTTTGTTATAAACTAACGAGGTTGTGAAATAACATGAAAACCCACCTACAACATACGAAGTAGTAGCGAAATTAAAGGACAATGATTATATTCAATTGAGATTGAAGTCAGTTATGTAGAACCCCGTTACCTGAAAACATTAAAAATATAAAGATGTGTGAATAGTGAGTTGGAACTAGGGATTTGGTAGAAGGTACAGATACTCCCTGTATGTTTGTTGTGGTTTGTTTAGCATTCTTCTTAATCTTCTTTGGGAATTAAACCACTCATAGTTTTTAAAATCATCTTTATTTACGTTTCGATCCATGACCTAGAAATGTTGTCAAAGTAATAAAAACTTCAAGTTTGACATTTATGACATAAATTGAAGGTGACTTTGATTTATTGATGTTCAATATTTTGAATAATAAAAATAAATCTGTCACCTTCAATTTATGTCATAAATGTCAAACTTGAAGTTTTTATTATTTTGACAACGATCGAAACGTAAATAAAAATGATTTTAAAACTATGAGTGGTTTAATTCCCAAAGAAGATTAAGAAGAAAGTACAGAAGCTCAACAAAATTTTATGGCACTCCCGTAGGGAATAGGCAGCAATTGACATGTAATAAAATGAAATACCACTGCAAGTAACAGGATAGGTTCATGAATGCGTGAGTGTGGAGATAATGTCGAAAGGCCGTTTTGAAACAAAGGGATGGGAATCCATGCCTTCAACTAGAACTTTGTGGGGCATGTGTTGAGTCAGGATGCTGCTGCGTTTGGATCTGTACAAATGGTAGGAGGAAAAATACTGATAGTGGTTAGAAATCTTGGCATTGAACAGTGAGTACTTTTAAGTAACGTTTGAAAACGATTTTTAAATGTTAATTGTGTGTTTTGGTAATAAGTCAGTAATTAAGTGAAAATAATTATTTGGTTGGACTAATTAGTGATTTGGGATACTGGATTTATTAGTGAAATTTAGGGTAGTAAAAGTATCATATTAACATATTTTAGAAAGGACAATGATATAATAGCTCAAAATTGATATTTAACTTGTTTTTTGCTTTGATAGACGACATTGCCAATAAATTGGAATTTACTAATGTCCTGCAATTAAATATGAAAGCAGGAAAAATTTGGAGCAGTGAATAGTTTTGTTGATGACTGAGAAATAAATTTTTTTGAATTTCTTTCAGGATATTTTTATTTTAGCAACACCTGCCCAGATTATGGGGTAAGATTTATTTTAGGACAAAATATTTGTATGTATATGGAAATTATTTTTATGTTAATAGAAGTTGAGGTTACTCAATTTTTGATATTTTTGTTAATTGGACATTGAGAATTCTTAGGTTGGTGAAGTACTTTGTCCTTTTTGATTTTGTATCGAGATGATATATGTATTGTGTTAGGAGAGAAGTATACGGAGGTTATAGAGTGTACAGGAATTAGTCTGGTGAGTAGGAAACAAATTTTATTTTCCTGCTTGCTTGCTTATTCTGCTTGCTGAATTCTTCTAAACTTTTCCTTCCCAACAACAAACATATAGGGTAGAACCAACCATATGTGTGAAAAACTGGGGGCACTTTGGGCCCCAGGGGAAACCCCCAGAGCGACTTACCATATTGTATGCCAATTACGATCAACCCCTCATACACAGTAATAGTAGAAAGTGCAGAAAAAAATATTGGAAATATACACTCTACTGTGGTAGGCAAGATCCTAAAAAGAAAGGAAGTGGAAGCAGTCACTAGAAAAAGTAGAAATCGAATCGGTATAGAGTTTAAGTCCCCGAAACCAGCTAATGAGTTTGTCAGAAATGCTATAGTAAAAAGCTGCAACTGGGAGGTTTTTATACTAGCTGGGTCAGTGTCAAGGGTATTATTATATGTATCGACGTACACACTACTACAGATGAAATCGTACAAGAAGAAGTGGCATCGAAACCAATATTATCAGCATGAAGATTAAATAAAAGAACAGTTTCCATAGACAGTGACATCCAATATGTACCGACGGAAACGGTAGGGGTAATGTTTAGACAGATACTCTTGCTCCAATATATTCAAGTTAATTATTACGAGGCAAAAGTCGAATTATATATAGATCCAGTTGTTCAGTGTCTAAATTGTTTATGGTATGGGCATACTGAAACACTCTCGCAGCAAATAGCACTGTGCAGATTGTGGAGACGAGCATGAGGAAGAAGTATGTACAACAAGACAAAACATGTTTTCTGCGACCTTAATCACAGAGCTACTGATAGAGAATGTAGGGAATAGATTTGACAAAAAGATATAAAAGAAATAATGGCATATGAAAATCTGTCATACTTTGAGGCAAGACAAAAATACAGCAATCAAGAAGTAAGGATGCATTAAACCAAAATATAGCAAGAATTTGGGATTTCCCTGTGTTACAAGCAATAAATGATAAAAAGGAACATAGGAAACTGAGGTTCATCAGAGGCAATTGTATGTGAACCAAACCAGACCAACACAGAAATACTCGCAGACTGTGAGAGAAAGGAAACGGAAATTATTATCATCACCATCACCTGGATATGATAAAGAGAGTCATACAAATGTTTATTCCCAACCCCTTCTCGAACCCCTAGAGGCGATGGAATTAAATCTGAACAGATAGTTAAGATAACACAATTCAACTAGACATAGTTCGTGTACTAAACATCATTAAACAAGTACTCAAAACGAACATAGAGTCAGAACTTAGGAATATGGTGGTTACACAGTCCGTCGAAGACGAAGAAACTACATAAGCAAAATAATCAATTGGCACAGATACCACAGTTAACTATTTTCTTGTAAATACTCCCTATATGTTTGTTGTGGTTTGTTTAGCATTCTTCTTAATCTTCTTTGGGAATTAAACCACTCATAGTTTTTGAAATTATCTTTATTTACGTTTCGATCCATGACCTAGGATCGTTGTCAAAATAATAAAAACTTCAAGTTTGACATTTATGACATAAATTGAAGGTTACTTTGATTTATTGATGTTTGAAATATTTGGTTTGAGTACACTAAGCAAAATTTTTTAAAGTTTGAAAGAATGATTGCCTTCAATTTGTGTTGCGACCTGGGATCGACTTTCCTTAGGTAGCCAATACGCTTAACGTGAAATCAGCTGATTAATTTTTATTGGTGAATTTTATATAAATTCAATAATTTGGGAATTGGAAAACATTTTTTAACATTTTTCTATTTATACAATTGAGAGATTTCTAATTTTATGTCTTATTTTACCGAGATTCAGTGAAGGGGGTTAAGTAACCTGTGGCTACCAAGATCCCCAACATTTAGAATTTGCCGAAATAATGGTTTTCTAGCTAATATGCTTATTGTTATGTAATTAGTTATTGTATGTATAAATAGAAATCATGTATGTAGGCTGTATTTCATGTTAATATCGCAAGGAAAACCCAGGAAAAACTGGCAATGCTACCTAGATATTGTGGGCATTTGATCTTCATTTGTTATTTCTTTTGTTATTTCTTTTAGTAATGGAATCCATTGTTTACTGAAAGTCACGGATTCGTTTGCAACGCAGGTATTTTTATGTAGGGTTATATAAGCAGCTTCTTTGATTTTGCGTTTTTGGTGGTTTTCTTCTTTGTCGATAATTTTTGCGTCTTCCCATTTTATTTTATGGCTGGAGTCCCATGCATGTTGGCAAATCATGGATTTTTCAAATTTTCTATTTTTTATATATGATTTATGTTCTCTTAATCGAACTTCAAATGGTCTGGAACTTTCCCTATATAAAACTTATTACATTACGGTATTTTGTAGATACAGTTTTTGAACTTTGTATTGCGTTTTTGGGTTTTGTTTTGTTAATTGTGCTCTTAGTGTATTGTTGGTTCTAAATACTGTTTTAATTCTAAATTTGTTTCCTATTCTTTGAATTTTTTCGGAGAATCTTTTTATGTATGGTATTGAGAGCATTTTGTGGTGTGTATCGTTGTTTTGTTTTCTTTTTCTTTATTTTTAGGGTTTTAATTCATTTCTTTCAATATTATTCTTTTAGGATATTTGTTTTCTATTAGTGTACATCTGTTTAGGTCTTTCTCTTTCTTTAAAATTTCTTCGTTTGATGATATTAATTTTGCTCTATCATACATGGTTTTGATAATTCCTCGTTTGACACATTGTGGGTGGTTTGAATCGAAGTTTAAGTATCTGTTTGTGTGCGTTGGTTTTCTATATACCGATTGTATTAATTGTTGTATCGTTTTTGCTAACTAGAATATATAAAAACGGAAGTTTTCCATGTTGCTCTAATTCATATGTGAATTTAATAGTTGGTTCTATTTTGTTAATTGACTGTACAAAGCTTTTAATTAATTCTATATTATGAGGCCAAATAGCATAAACATCATCTACGTATCTCCACCAGATCAGTGGTTTCAATTCTTGTGTGAATATCACATCTTTTTCGAATTCCTCCATGAATATATTACTAAAAATTGGCGATAGTGGACTTCCCATTGCCATTCCGAAGCTTTGTTTGTAGAATTGATCATTTATTTGAAAATATGTGGTATTTACGCATAAACCAAGTAATTCCATAATCGATGATATACTTAGTTTTGTTCTTTCTTTAAGATTGCCATCTTTTTCTAGTTTGTTTTTTATAATATTAAGCGTTTTGTTTATAGGGACATTTGTGAAGAGATTTACTACATCAAAGCTTACCATTGTGTGTGTATTTTCAATTTTTATGTTTGATAGTTTTTCTAAAAAGTGTTGGTTGTTTTTAATGAAAGAATCCGTTTTGCCTGCTAATGGATTTATAATTTTTAGTAGAAATTTTGCTAAATTATGGCATGGTGAATCTATGGAGCTTACGATAGGTCTTAAAGGAATGTCTTTTTTATGAATTTTTGGTAGACCGTAAAAGTGGGGTGGTTTACTGTAATGTGGGATCAGTTTACTTCTTTCTTTGTCTTCGAATTCATTTTTAAATTTAAATAGAGTTTTGTATATTTTATTTTCACTGAATCTCGGTAAAATAAGACATAAAATTAGAAATCTCTCAATTGTATAAATAGAAAAATGTTAAAAAATGTTTTCCAATTCCCAAATTATTGAATTTATATAAAATTCGCCAATAAAAATTAATCAGCTGATTTCACGTTAAGCGTATTGGCTACCTAAGGAAAGTCGATCCTAGGTCGCAACACAAATTGAAGGCAATCATTCTTTAAAAATTCTTTAAAAATTTTTGCTTAGTGTACTCAAACCAAATATTTCAAACATCAATAAATCAAAGTAACCTTCAATTTATGTCATAAATGTCAAACTTGAAGTTTTTATTATTTTGACAACGATCCTAGGTCATGGATCGAAACGTAAATAAAGATAATTTCAAAAACTATGAGTGCTTTAATTCCCAAAGAAGATTAAGAAGAACATTTTCTTGTAGACACGCTCAATGACAGTACAGGCATGGAAGTAACGGTGACCGATGACACAAAGACCTCCGATGCAGAGAGTACATACTGATAATAGATTAAAACTCATGCAATGGATTATTCATAGTGTCAGCAGTACTCACATTGATTTAAAGGTACTAATGCAAAAAGAAAAACCTGACATTGTACTACATAATGAAACCCACCTAATAGCAAATTACAATTTTAAAGTACCATACTATACATGCATCAGAATGGATAGGGTTGACGGTAGAGGAGGTATAGCATTCCTCATTAATAAGGATATACCCTACACCACACTACAATGCAATACAAACTTACCCGATAAATTCCAATTAATGGCAATTAAAATTAATGATTTGACAATTTTAAATGTATACTATCCACCAGATATGCGCCCATCCGTAGATAACGATAGGGAGATATTCCAGAATATCCAGGCCCCATATGTAATGATGGGGAATATGAACGACCAACATGAGGCCTGGGGTTAGGTAGAAATAATAGAAATGGAATCAAATTAATGGAGGCATTAATACAACGTAACCTTATATTTGCAAATGATGGAAGACCTACACGAATAACTAGACCAGAACTGAACCAAAGTTGTATAGATCTTACTATAACCACACATGATATTGCCATTAATGCAAAATGGGATGTATTACCCAAGGACACCCATTGGTGGGATCAGTCTTGCAACGAAGCCTGTAAATTTAGAAGTACAGCTTTACGGGAATACAAACATAACTTGTCTGAGGACAATTACATTAATTACAAGAAAATAGCAGCTCAAACTAGGAGACTACTCAGATAAAGAAAGAGAAATGGATTTAAAGAGTTTATCGAGGGTATCGATAGAAATACCCCCATAGCACAAATATGGAAAGTTGTGAAAAAGTACGCAAATATTCTACAAGAGTCCGGCCCATATCACTCTACAGAAAACGATAAATGGTTAAACAACTTGCTGGATAAATTAACAGGGCCATATATTCACATTCCTCATAATGACGAAAATGAGCCAAATCATAGCCATGGCAACTTATCCGTACCTATTACTGCAGACGAGCCTGAAGTGTTGATTAAAAATAAAAAAGACAACTCCTGGAGGAGACCAGATTACCTACTCAATGATATAACACATGCCACCCAATATGAAAAGTAAGCTAGTGAAGCTGTTTAATGAGGTCTTATACAATCATGCAGAAATTCCTAATGAATGGAAAACTCACATAGTAGTACCTATACTGGTGGCTACGTGGCGTATGTGTGACTACTACGCCCAAGATCCCTGGTTCGAATCCTGACACGGTCCACTTGAAAAATGTTAGGCGAACATTTTTCACAAAAATACACCCTCGTTTGGATGAGAGGTAAAATGGAGGTCCCGTGTGAGTGTTGTCATGCACGATAAAGATCACTACCTTGCTTGGAACAGCAAGGGTTCGGCAAAATTCCAAATTTTCCAGGTAAAAAAACTCGCTTCCTGGCCAATGTAGTACCTTCGGGTGGGGCATTGGAAAATCACATGTAAGGTAGTACCTATACTAAAGGCAGGGAAGAACCCGAACAGTCATGAAAGTTATCGACCAATAATACTAAGCTCATGTATGAAGCCACGCTCAAATTAAGAATAGAATACCATCTGGAACATCTAAATATATACCCGGAACTACAGAATGGTTTCAGGAAAGGAAGGGGCACAACAGACAATATCATGTATCTATCGTCAGAGATATATAAAGCATTTACCCTCAACCAAAAAACACTGGTTAATAAACATGTTAGCAAAAAGCTGCAAGATACTGGGTCTAAAACCAGACGTAATTAGAAGTGTAATACAACTAATCAGTAAGAGAAGTATTTATATCCGATTCCCCAACACCAGTGAGCTGAAAGGCCCTCAACATTCCCAGAAAGGAATAGCACAGGGATCTCCGCTGAGTCTTGTGTTCTTTAATTTATATACAGTATCACTAGTAAATAAAATAAAAGTGGATGTGAGCATTCTACAATATGCAAATGATATAGCTCTGGTCTACATGCATTCTAATATTGAAACGGCAGTAGCTATGATGAAACAAGCCCTGTCAGAAATCAGTGCGTGGATGAGGCACAATGACCTCGCCATCTCCTTAGAAAAAACCAAAGCAATGATCTTCACCAAGGGAAATTTCAGAAAACCAATATCACAGCTGATGTATAACAACTCCCCGATAGAATGGGTCACCAAATACAAATACTTGGGGGTAATTTTCGACTCCCATATGAAGTGGACCGAGCACATTGCCAGTTGCCGTACAAGGGCAATAAGAGGCATCAGTATAATGATGGCGTTAACGAGAAAAAGGTGGGGGTCGGACCCAAAAACCCTATTGAATATATATAAAAGGATAGTAAGAACACACTTAGAATATGGTGCAGTAGCGATTTTCAAAACCTCCATGGCAAACTGGACTAAACTAGAAAGGGTGAAATACCTAGCTCTAAGGATCATCTTGGGATGCATGAAGTCTATCCCAACAAATGCAGTATTGTCCGAGGCATTAGAGACACCATTGGTTATTCGAAGAATATGGCTAGGGGCAAGGTTTTGTCTGAAACATTTATCTAGATCGCAAAGTAGTACAAGCAAACTGGTGATTGACTTATATTCCATGTTTAATGAAGAACCCTGGAGAGGACAAAAAATACCTGCAATCATGGAGGGTCTGGACCTGTCCCTTGAATTTCATGACTCCCTGGAAAAATCAGTGAATATACCTTGTTATGAAGCTGATTATGGTACACAAATTCGTCCAATTAAGTGGGTCAACACAAACATCAAGAAGGAACAAGCTGCCCTTAAATTTCAAGAGTTCTTAAATGAGCATCTAGCCGACAAATACATCTACACAGATGCCTCAATGGACCAGGATACGGAGCGTATGGTGTAGGTGTGTACCGACCACAGGACAAAGTTAACTTTTGTACCAGGGTGCTGTACAGAACATCCATATGTGCTGCAGAGATGAACGCCATAAAAGTTGCAGTGGAACTAGCTTGGATGTCTGAGGAAACTGGCAACATATCAATCATAACAGATGCATGTAGCGCTATCGAAAAGATAGCACGAATGGGACTGAACGCTAAGACAGATCACACTACTTATTTGGCAGAAATTTGGCAGAAAATTCTTAATGCGCAAGAGAGAAATTTAAATATTAAGCTTGTATGGTTCCCCGGGCATGTAGGAATCAAGGGCAACGAAGTTGCCGATGCACTAGTCAAACATGATAGGGAGAAGAATTCATTCCTTAAGAAACCAACACACTACACCGAAGTACATTCAGACATGAGAAACCTAATATGGGAACAATGGCGTAACACATATGCAAAGGTATCGCTTAATAAAGGGAGACAGTACGCTGGAATAAACCCCAAACCATTGAAGAAACCATGGTTCTAGGAATCCAAATATACTAAAAGGAAGCATATCACGAGTACCTGCAGAATGCGAACCTTGCACTGTTGTACTCCACAACACTTGCACCGAATCGGGCTAAAGATAATCCACTATGTGAATGTGGAGACGCAGGAGACCTTAATAATGTATTCCTAGGGTGCCCACAAAGAGAGCAGCAAAACAAGAGGCTATACTCACATTTAGCGACTCTCACATCAACACCAATTCAATATACGCAACATTCTCTTTGAACCCTGTAATAAGGCGGTTAAAGTGGTGATGGAGTACTTAGACGCCAATTAGATATACCTCTAAAGTAAATCGCATGAGTATGGCAGTAGCTACATTAACCAAGTGAATTGCTATATATACGAGTATATTTCTTTTAAATAATTTATAAAGTCTGTTTTTCTTTTACTAACAGTCTAGGTCACAACGACTAATATCCTGTTTATCCTGGCTTACTCCTTTGTTAAAAACAGAGCGAGAAAAGTGTCTTTACATTTGTACATATAACCTACCAGCAACGGGCATGGG
The DNA here is from genome assembly GCA_036346225.1 of Platerodrilus igneus. NCBI lineage: Eukaryota > Metazoa > Arthropoda > Insecta > Coleoptera > Lycidae > Platerodrilus > Platerodrilus igneus. The sequence continues at coordinate 9,611,308 of JARFIW010001670.1, read as the reverse complement.
CAGGATCCCAGACGCAGTACAGCACCCCTCACCGAGGACATAGTGTCAGAAAAGGAAAAAAGGCTGTATGCCTAAAGGAAAAAAGACTGTATGCCTTAAGGCAAAAGGCCATTGGAAATAAGAAGAAGAAGAAGAGGTTAAGGTTAGGTTGATGTTTATTTAATTTATTTAGGAAATAGTTAAAGCCAGCAAATTGTAAAGGATATCCAGCTCCAGTGATAGTCATATTTGGAAGGACGATTGTATTTAGAGAAATTTCTTAATTAAAACTAACTGTAGGATACCAAAACAAGGGGTTTTATGTGGAATACCAGTCTTACACATAGAAATGACATCAAAGGTATTACAGTGACAGACTTGTTGGTGCCCTCGATTTTGACGGTAGGAAAGACCTTTCAGGGTGTTAGCGTAATGTAGAATTTTGAATTAAAAACTTTAATTATTATTTTTGCGCTATTTGTTCCTTTTTATTTTCTTTCTCATTTATCCATAGGAACCCATTCCTGCACCACTGCAATTAGTCGACACACCCTCTTATTGTTACGGGCTCCCCACCCCTTCAGAGCAAATAAAAAATTTAAATTTAACGCCCCTTTTACCCATAACACAATGTAGTAAAAGATAAGTTGCTAATTTGGTTACATGAGTCTAAGGTTGAATTTTGTGGAATTAACACATTGGCTTTTTATTATTGTGATAATGTAAATGAGAATTTAAAAAATATGTTTGTAGGTTTTCGGTTTTTATTTTTCCCCTGACTGATTAAAGTTAAGAGTGAAGTGAATAACACATTTTCATTGATTTAATCCTATCACTTTAATTTTCAATTTCTTTAACAATAATCATGACATTTAAAAATCAGATTTGAGATGCTAGTTTTATTTTTAATTCAATGCAGGGAACATGATTATGCAGAAAATCACCAACGGATAGTTCCTTCTTATGAAATGTTGAAGTGAGAAGAAATATTAATGGATGGCGGATGATATCATATTGCAATAGGTTTACATAAACTTTGAACGTCAAGATTCTACATGCAATAATACAATTTACAAACATCATGCTAGCATTATAGTTTTAATGCGTCGAATAACGCATTTATTGGTTAAAATAAAATATTGTTTAGTATGCCCCGTTTATGCTAACAATATCTAGAAATGCTTAAAATCACGAAATAAATCCAGACCATCGTATATGATCAAAGCTTTTTCTTGTTTTCACCAATAAATAATTGTAGATTCACAGTTTTTGTTTGGCAAAAATTTGCTACAACAGTGTACACTCAGCTTATCACAAAGTTTATGTAAATATTATTGCCATTCTCACTTTCGTCAACGTTTTATTCAGTTTCCAGTATTTATTTTAATATTTTTTATCAAGTTTTAATCAAAACAGTTTTTTTTCAAAACTAACTGATAGTTCATTTATTCACCAAGTGCTTGAAGAGAATGCGTATTTAATAGTTGATCGATTTTGATATTTTTTTTAGAGTAGTATGAATAAGAGGGAGGTGATTCATAGACCGACTTTGAAGGTGGTGTTTGATGATTTTAAAAACGAATGCTCTCATTACACTGGAAAATTAAGCTAGTTTAGAAAGATAGTTCTTAGAACAGAATTTCGTTGGAAGAGAACTGTGGATAACAGAAAAATTATTGTTGAACAATGCAATATAAGGGCAAAGCGTATTTTATTTTTTAAAAAGTCTTAATAAGTATAGAAAAGGTAGAAACGTTGTGTACAATAATGAAACATATCTGCACAATTCTCTGCAGTGGTACAGGAGTGTGTTACTATAGAAAAATAAGAAAAGATAATGAAGAAATAATAAATAACGGGGTTTTAAATTAAAAAAATTCTACATTTTGTTAACACTTACCCTGAAGGATTTTTCCTATTGTCAAAATTGAGGGGTGTTGAACCGCCTATCTCAAGAACTTGGTTGATGTCATTTCTATACGAAATACTTATTCTGCATAAAACTAAACTCCTAAAGTTGGTCATAATTAAAGAAATTTCTCAAAATATAATGCTTCTTCCATATAAGGCTACCTCTGAGGTAACTGGATATCCTTTACAAATCACTGACTTTATCTAAATAAATTGAAATAGAAATCCACCTAAACTTAAACTCTATTAACACCAAATTTTTTCAAGACATTTACAAATGTACTTTCTTAGAAACAAATTCCTAACTGCAAATCTGGCCAGATATTGCTAAAATAAAAATATCCTAAAGGAAAATCTTAAAAACAACTTAAATTTAAGCCATTGACAGAATTAATTGCCTGTCTAAATTTTTCCTGACTTTCATGTTTAATTTTTAAGACAATTATAAATACCAAATTATTGGCAATATCGTTCATAAAAAAAAACAAAAACGTAGTTAAATCCCAATTTTTTTTTGTATCTTTCATATCTAATTTATTGTTAGCGCAATGCCGCCCGTTACAAACACCTTGGTTGTTTCCTTTTATCTTGACCCCTTTTGAAAAAATAAAAAAGTTGATGGAAACATTTATTTCAGCAAATAACTGATGCATCGTCGCTTGCCAAGTTTTATTAACAGAACTCCTAAAGAAACAATCTTAAAGTAATGCTACCGTTCCACTGCACTAGATTCCTAAATTGCCTATACAACATTTTGTAAATCTCAACTACTTGGAAATGTGCTTAACAACTGACTTACGTAGCACAATCCTAAGTTCTGTTTCCACCGTTCCGAGGTCCATTAAAAATATGAAATTTACACAAGAAATTTAGTAGCAATACATCTTACAAGTAAAGCTTGCATGCCACTTAATATGCAAGTTCTTCTTAACATTTTAAAAGTTTTAATTTTCTTTTCTAATACTTTTATACTTAATTGCAAATAACAAATTCCGTTGCTTTATGAACCAATTACAATTATATTTACAAGTTCGCATGTACATATTTTTCAAACATCAACCAAGATACATTAAAAAGGCTCACAACAGTACTCACAATTTTGGAATGTAAGGATTACTCTACTGATGGATTGATTACTACCTTGACATGTTAGGACTCCTCATTCCAGTGATTTATCCAATATATAGTTGATTCAACTTCACTTTTGAGCCTTTTCATTCACCACCGACGTGATTTAAATCCACGCAAAACACGTGTGCTTGAACTTCTTGATCAATTCATCCAGTGAAGCTCAAAACAATTGGTAGTTGGCCACCTGTCAGACTGTTTTGGCCTCCACATGTCCACTATCCTTAACCCATCTTTTTGTTCCTTTTTTTTGATGAAGGACCAACTAAGTTCAAAGTTTTTCTTTGCTCCAAAAGGTTTTGGCACCTTTATTTTGAATCCCTTCAGTGGATCATTTGTGGCTTCTTACCTTCCAGTCACAATTATGAACCCACGAAAGTTAATTTTCCCATTCTGAGCAGAGCCCGAACTAGAGAGTTGCCACACCGTTAAGAAGCCTATATTTCATAATTAATAAACTTTTCTGTGACAGGTTTTATTAGGAGTGACAACTAGACATTGTCTGCATCATCTTGAAGTGTGCCCAAATAATAACAGAGAAAATTGGGTACAATTTTTATAATATTAATTATTCGTTACATTAAAATCGAAAAAACTGTCATTGTTTCATCACGTACTAGATATTAATATCATAAACCTATATTTCATAAACAAATGAAAATCGCTGCCTTTATACTCACGTAAATTTTGAAATTTTTGTAGCACCATCTTAATGAGGATTTTCGTCCATTTACAAATATGTAAGGTTTATTATAGTTGTTTTTCAAAATAAGCATATATATATATATATATATATATATATAAAAATTATTGTGAGGTTAGCTCTCTAAAACGTGTCCCACAAATTGGGCTGATGTAATTCTTGTGAGCTTTTTGCTCGAATCTTGCCTTCGGGTGCTCCCAATAATTCCTCTTACCTAATTTCCTAAATTAATATGGACACCTACCTGGTACAACCAAAAACTTCCTCGCAATATTCTCATGCTGAAACCTAAATAGACATTGACACCAATCACTCAAAATAACTCAATTGACCAAATATATCACTCTATTTAAATTAGATCCATAATACATTTTTAAAACACTATTCCTTTTGGTACATCCATAAAGGTCAATAATATTATAACAATAATCATGCAAATTGAAAATTTTTTAAACACATATTTATTTAAAGTAAGAGGGCGTTCCTCATACCTTACGTTACCCTTTCGGTCTTAGCATGAGCTCATAATAAAACTCCACAACTGTGCATATAAATTTACTGCACTATCAAATATCAATAAGCCCTCTATACCTCTTTACAACATTTGGTTATCTGTAAATTCATTAATTATTTTCAAAGATCAATTTTCTTTTACAGTCCCATAAATGTCTGTTCATAAAATATCTAATAACTATAAGTTTTGCATGCCCGTTTTTGTGCTAAAGTTGAGAGGCGCGAATCGATCGCTTTTTGGGATTTGCGTCCGAGGGTTTCGTAGTTGGGCGCGCGGGCGGGTGGTGGTTAGGTGGGGAATTTTTGCGTGCGTTGCATAGGCCGGTTTTTATCGCGGAAAACCAATAACTTGCGCAGAAATAAGGATTTTCCGGGAAAAGATTAATTTGAAGCGACGTATTCGTTAACGTGTTAAAAAAGCTTGGATCCCTCAAAAAATCCCGATCTCAAAAACCGAACGGGCCATGCGACGAGGTCGGCAACTGTTTCGTTAGCGTTGGTACGAGAGAGAAAAAAGATCGAGTTGGTTTCTAAAATTCGTATTCGGGCGTTAAAAAATTTCTAATATATGCCAAACAACGCTATTCGTGTTCTAAAATCTGAATTATTAACAGTTTGGAAGCTGGTGGTATAGTATTTTCTTAAAACAAGTATTAAAATTTGTATAATTACCTCTAGAAACGTCAAACACAGGTAGCGAAATCCGACAGAAGCGAACGAATATGTACCTTCAAAATCTATGACTACACATTTCTTTTAAAATTTCTCAAATTTAAATTTATAATTCGTCTAATATCATTTAAAAGTACCGATAATTGACTACAATTATACGAAAACATCGCTTTTTAATATACACCAACTATTTATTTGAAAAATAATTACTTATTACATTTGACTTTTATATGCGGAGTCCCCCGAACAATTACAATAGACCGTGATTTATTCCTAAGACGATGTATTTCTTATGTGACATTAAGCATAGTAAGTATACAACCAACGCGATTTCAATAAACATCACCTTGATAGCGCAAGGCTAACATCTCTGGCTACGAACCGTATCTCCGGTGGTTCGATACCCAGTAAAATTCATTTTTTTATTTTAATTTTATGTTGTTTTTTAAAACATGCAATAGCATTTATTTAACAATATGCATTAAATAAACCAACACTTTTTTTTCATATGCTTCGGTGCGATCTACAATCTATAATTTATGAATTATATTTAGTCAATAACCATTTCCTACCTTTACTTTTCAGATATTGTCCAACTTGCAGAAACGTATTCGCTTATATGTGTATAAAAACTAAAAAACCTTTGATATTTTACGATCTAAAAACTCAAAACGCACAAAGCTAAAACCGGTACATTTGCGTTGATGAACAGACGATTGCGTTGGTTTCAAAAATTGGTATACAATCCTTAACATATTTATATATGTACCAAAAAATATTACATCTATCATAAATTCTACATCTTTATTTAAAACTTTTACTGCGATTTGTGTAATTTATTTGAGAAATGCCAAAAGCAGGTTACGAACCACGGTGGTGGCACTCTACAGACGATTATGTTGGCGCATTTTAGTATTAACACTATCTGAATAGAGGGCGCCCACAATTTCAACTGCAATTATGATTGTCATTTATTTGACATTCATTATGAATTGTGATATTAATAATCCACTTCTTGAATATATCCAGGTATGTGATTAAAAAAAATACAATTAGTTTTACTTAAGATTACATTACTATTCTTTTTATAGGTACTTATTTCACCGTCAATGTTGTTATTACATACCTACCAATATTGAATGGACAAATAATTTATTGTAAAACTGAAACTTAAGAGAAACTGATATCTTAAAGTTAGAGCTTGGTGTTTGTTTATACATTACTGTATTTAGAAGAGATTCATATTTATTAGTTTTTGTAACAAATGGTAAAATAATAGGTTACATATTTTTATCCGAATCGTGGATTGTGGATTATGGATGCTTTCTCTACTATGTGAGAGGTTGTGCAAATAAGAATGCCACTAGGCACAGATTTTCAAATCCTTATAAGAATAAAATTACGTATCATGATTATTTTTTTAATTTGTATGCCAATGGCCCGTGTTTTGTTGTATTTGTCAATTGTACCTGAAATCAGTTTTCTTCTTCCTGTAATATGCAATAAGCCAATAATATACTTTGGTAAAATGTTTATTTGATTTCTTAAAATGCATGTATGATGTACAAACCTATATTTTCAGTTTTATTAATTTGACTTATGTACATACATAATGTATGTATGTCATTCATTTTTGTGAAATATGGAAATATAAATTTTTGCATCTATAAGCTTTCAAATACATTTGCAATGCATTCTTCGATGTAAACCATAGCAGGGTTTTTAACCTTTTCAATATAGTGTAGATGCTAACCAAAACTTTAATTTCATAGGAAGTATTAACACTATTCGCCCAAATGGCGAACAAAGACGGCAACATCTTATAAACAGGAAGTGGCGCATATATACTAACTCATCTAACCTATGTTACGAACAAAGACGTAGAAGCACGAGTATGCACTATCTGAAACTCTGTTAACACAGTTAATTTACAAATTTCTAAAATTAAAGCAAATTACATAATGATTCTTTATAGTACTGATAATTAATAATTCTGATTATAAAAAAGTATCACACATTAATAGACGCAGTCTATTTTTAAACACAAAAAGTTAAAAATTTAATTTGACGTTTATTACCGAATACATTTGAAAAATTTCAAGTCTACGTAAATAATTTAGAAAACGCTATATATCGTTTGAGGTTTCGACTACTACAAGTATACAACCAAAAGATTTTCTACAAAATAAGGTTCGATAGCGTAAGGCTAACACCTCCGTCTACCCACATTTGTATATAGTTTTTTAGTTTTTAGTGTTTATAGTTAAAGGTAGTATTAAGGTTAAAATTGAGTTTAAAATAGGTTTTTCCATTGCTTTTTCTATTGTACAACACACAACAATGGTATAAAATACAAATAAAATAGAAGAAATCGTTAATTATTTTAAACAGTTAGGTAAACATTTTAGTATAGTTACCGAATATTGTCATTTACATTACTTATAGTTAAACGTCGCATCGTAGGTACTATTAAGGAAATCAATTGTTATTATTGTTAGTATTCAGCAAAATTGTATGAAAAAGTTAAAAATAGATTATCTTTCCTTTCTTTCCTTTCTTCCGTCTACCATACGCAACCTCGGTGGTTCAATGCCCAATTAAATTAATTTTTTTCTTTATTTTTTGTTGATTTTTTTAAACATTAACAAGCGTCTAATATGCGTAAAATAGCCAAACAAAATTTATAACCCCTATAAATTGGTCTACAATAAGTTAACTATTCCTTATGTACATTAACAGTAATTGAAAACTTTAACATTTCAGGCGTTTTGGTTTTTAATTTCTTCTATATTTCATTTATTTTAAATACAGACGTAGGAAACGTCCTGCATTCCTTTGATATTTGTTTATTTAAGATCCACTTATGACACTTTTCTTTTAACAAACATCAAAAATCAAGAATAAAAAACAATTGAAAAAATTCATACGTATTTTCAACTTAAGTATTCATAATCATAAATACAAATATTTTTTTTATGTTGAAATTTTATTAATATCCAAAGGAAAATATACTCAAACCAAATTTATAAACGTTATACAACTGTCTACAATAACTTAATTATTCCTTATTTACATTAACAGCAATTAACAACTTTGTCTTGCGAGCATACCTAATACGTAGTAATGAGGCAGCATGATGTACAGAGAAGGTAGAACCAAGCGGTTGCCTACATTAACTAAAAAGTCCTTATAAAATACCAAATATGTGCTGAAACACAAAGCTTCCGAGCGTAAAACCTAAATTCAATACCGCTTACGTATACGTATTACACTCATTTCTGAATTTAAATTGAGAAATGTTAAACGCATATTGCGGCATAGAAAAAACTTCTTTTTATCTAAATCACTAATGGCAAAATTGATTGCATAGACTTCAGGTGAAGGGTATAAGTTGCTATTTGCAAACACGTTATTACAAATGTGCTCATATGTAACATTGGCAACAATTAATAAATATTGCTTAATTTGGATTGGTTTGCATGAATGGATTTTTATTTGACCCGATCGACTCCCTGAAATGATTTCGACAAATTCTCCTAGGGCGAACTTATCTTGACCCGATCGACTCCCCGAAGTGATTTTGACAAAGACTACTAGGGCGAAGTGATCTTGACCCAATCAACTCCCCGAAATGACTTCGACAGTCTACTAGGGCAAAGTGATCTTGATCCTATCGACTCCTGCAGTGATTTTGACAGTCTACTAGGGCAAAGTTTTCTTAATCCGATCGACTTCCTAAAGTGATTTTGACAGTATACTATGGCGAAGCTATCTTGATCCGATCAACTCCCACTAAGTGATTTTGACAAAGTCTTCTATGACAGTGATCTTGATCCAATCGACTCCCCCGAAGTGCTTTCGACAAGGTCACTAGGGCGAAGTGGTCTTGATTCGATCGATTCTCCGAAATGATTTCGACAAGGTCACTAGAGCGAAGTGGTCTTGATCCGATCGACTCTCCAAGTGATTTCAACAAAGTCCACTAGGATGAAGTGATATTGATACGATCGACTCCCGGAAGTGATTTCGACAAAGTCTACTAGGGCAAAGACTACTTCGACAAAGACTACTAAGGCGAAGTGATCTTGATCCGATCGACTCTCCTAAGCGATTTCGACAAAGACTACTAGGGCGAAGTGGTCTTGATCCGATCGACTCCCTGAAGTGATTTCGACAAAAACTACTAGAACGGAGTGGTCTCGATCCGATCGACTCCACAAAGTGATTTCAATAAAGTCTACTAGAACGAAGTGATCTTAATCCGATCGGCTCCACGAGGTGATTTCGACAAAGTCTACTAGGGAGAAGTGGTCTTGGTCCGGTCGACTCCCCAAAGTGATTTTGATAAAGTCTACTAGGGCAAAGTGCTCTTGATCCGGTCGACTCCTTGAATTGATTTTGACAAAGTCTACTAGGGCAAAATGATCTTCATCCGATCGTCTTTCCGAAGTAATTTCGACAAAGTCTACTAACACGAAGTGTTCTTGATCCGGTCGGCTCCCCGAAGTGATTTCGACAAAATCTACTAGAGCGAAGCGGTCTTGATCCGGTCGACTACCCGAAGTGATTTCGACAAAGTCTACTAGAGCGAAGTGATCTTGATCTGATCTACTCATGAAGTGATTTCGACAAGTCTACTACAGCGAAATGATCTTGGTCCGATCGACTTCCCAAAGAATTTTTGAGTATACTAGAGCGAAGTGGTCTTGATCAAATCATTCCACGAGGTGATTTCGACAAAGTCTACTAGGGCATCTTGATCCTATCGTCTCCCTGAAGTGATTTCAACAGTCTGCTGGGGCGAAGTGATCTTGATCAGATCAACTCCATGATGTGATTTCGACAAAGTCTACTAGAGCAAAATGATCTTGATTCGATCGACTCCCGGTGTGATTTCGGCAAAGTCCACTTGAGCGAGGTGATCTTGATCCAGTTGACTCCCAGAAGTGATTTCGACAAAGTCTACTAGGGTGGGGTGTGGAAAGCGCGAGGTGTAGAAAAGGCGAGGCGTAGAGACGACGGGTCGTAGAGAGGGCGGGGCGTACAGAGAGCGTGCGTACATAGAACGGGTCGTAGAGAGATCGGGGCGTAGATAGGACGGTGCGTATATAGGACGGTGCGTAAATAGGGCGGGGCGTAGAGAGTGCGGAACATAGAGAGCGCGGGGCGTAGAGAGTGCGGGGCGTAGAGAGGGTGGAGCGTATAGAGGGCGGGGCGTAGAGGGTGCAGGATGTAGATAGGGCGGGGCGTAGAGAGGGTGGGGCGCAAAAATGGTAGGGAGTAAAGATGGTGGGGCGTAAAGAGAGTGGGCCACAAAGCGAGTAGAGGCGTTCAAAGTAGTCCCGTAGGGACTACAAACCGCTTCTAGTCAAATAATAATACAACACATCAAACTCAAATCCAAATAATCACAAACACCATAAAATATTCTATTCTATCGCCTACCTGGTTTTTATCTTCTAAGTGTGCTCCACCATCTAGCTCCTTGAAGATACTGCCATCTAGTAGATACTCAGTCCATCCGCTAACTCTCTGGTCCAATCACCATATCTGCCATGCATACCGCTATTTTCAATTTCCACTCCAAAAATTCCAATCTCCAAACTTAACTTTTATTATTCAAACATCGCTTTTCTGTATCATCCAAACACATTCAAACTGTAAAATTTTCGTGTATTCCAATACCAACTTAACAAGCCTTGTACATATGTACCACTTTAACGTTTTCACAAAGATGCAATTAGCTTCTACGTAAAATTTAATTAACTTGCACTAGTTCACTTGACAGTAACTATTATCACGAATGCTGGATGAAATCAGAACGAAAAACAAAGAGCAAAAGAGAGCGAGACCCCTCTCTGCCAGTGATTATATAAGTAAAATTCGCCCCCTCCCCTGTTTTGAATTGGCACATACACTTGTATACCCGTTCTTATAATTCTGGAAAATCTTTTCTAACCACTCGTTGTTTCAGCAAAAAACCCCTACTGAATCTCGGATTCTTGTGAATTTACATAACAAACAACAATGCTCGGTAAATCTCTTCAAACTGTCACTCTGTTGTTCAAGTTTAGCCTCTACATCTTTATTTGTCAACGCCTCCAACTTGAACAAACATCTCTCATCTCCCTTGTACCTATAGCTTTATCTCACACATACGCTTGCACCAGCTGGATTTTCCCACTTTTTAACAGACGCGTGTTTGCTTTTAAATATCTTTGAAATTATCGATTTTTATTTAGGTCTCCCAACTATACTGCCTCCTTAATTATGTATACGCATCCTTCTTGCACTCAATACACTTTTATTCTGTCTCGGTCTTTTGTTGGCTCTTCACTATATTACCTCCAAGATTGAAATCAATATTTTAACTCCCAAACCGCGTCTACATTAATTCCAACGGCTGTTGTTTTCCAATAACCCATTAAAGTTTGTTTGTTGCCAAGCTTACTGAGAACTATTATCTCCCCTCGTTGTTTTGTTTAAACGTGTCGGATTTTACGTTTGAAAACAGAAATGTTGCTTTAACACATGTTCCACGCTTATAGCTTTTCATATAATTACTTTACTACAAATTTAAATATGTTAGAACGATTTTCCCCAATTATTATTTATTCTGCTCTATGTTTATACAAATATTATGTTACATTATCCTTGGCTAAATTACATTGATCCTACATTATTATACACTTCTTAAGTAAAAAAAAATAATTTGTTAAAAATATTCAAACTCCCTAATTAAATAAATTTGTCTTCCCTTATTCAAAAGCTCTCAACCTATGAGTTTACTTGTGCACTTATATAACCCAATGACCCCTTAATTACGTGATATTATCCCCCTATTTTAATAGAAAGAACAACACAAATTTGTTGTTTTCTTTATATTCAAATACCCTCAAATTAATTCTGTATGTTCACTTATTACTATCCCTATTACCTAACCTATCACTATTATGTTACACCTATCACTATTCTTCTACTTATCCCTATTCTTGTTATTTTATTCCTATCATTATCTATTCTTAACCCTATCACTATACTTCTATACCTACCATTATTATGTTTATCTATTACTATCTATTCACTCCTAACTCTATCTATCTTAAACCTATCGCTATCTATGTTTACTTATCACTATCTATCTACACCTATTTCTATTTCTTTATTTATCACTATCTATTCACACTTAACTCTATTTATCTTACACTATCTATCTGCCCCTATCTCTATTTCTTTATTTAAACTATCTATGTACACCTATCTCCATTTATCTTTATCTAAACTAATTATCTACACCTATCTCTATTTCTTTATTTATCACTATCTATTCATACCTATCTTTATTTCTTTATTTAAATCTAACTCTTTTCTTAATCCTTCATGTCATTCTCCTCACATATTTAATAACTTGCACCCTTGTCTTTTTCGCTTCCTATCACTTTTATCTTCTTTACTTCGTATAAAATAAAATTATCCTCTACGTCCTGATTCTTAACTTCTTTTTCATTTACTACTACTGCCTCTGATGTGGACAAACCAAACGATTCGACTTTACCATTATCACATGTTCCCTCTGGAAAACCCTGTGTACCTTCTAGAATTACGTTGCAAAGGAATTAACGAGAACGAATTTCTCAAATCAAGCTTGCTAAAGATATGTTTGCCACTTAACCTTGCTATAAGTGTGTGCATGGACGGTGGACAATGAAACTGTGATTTAGTTCGTTGATTGATCTTTCTCGCGTCCAAACATAAACGACTACTCCCATCTTTCTTCTTAGTGACCACCAACGGATTAAAAAAATGTGTGTTTGAAACTTCTATTATGCCGTCTTATAACATTTTTACAAGTTCTCGGTTTACCTGATTTCTATATGCTGCAGGTATGGGATAGATTTTTGTATTGAATGGTTCCGAGTTATCAATCTCTAACACATGTTCGTACCCCAATGCTGTACTCGCTTGTACTCCTACTAGCTCAGAATGTTTTCTTAATAAATTTTGTACTCCTTCAAATTTCTCATCTGGACATTTAAAAGTATTTATTATTTTCCCCTCTTCTTCATATACTTCTAACACATTTACATTCAATCCAGTGTCATCCTCAGTGACCTCATAACTTGTAACGAATACGATTATCTGCTTCTTAAATATACGCTTTTGTTCCATATACCTATTCAATAAATATTAAATTCCAATAGAAACAATATATTACGAATTTATACATAGAGCTCCACCTATATTTGAATATTCAAAGTAAAATTTAAGAACTCTTCTATTTGTATGTATCTTGATACAATATCCCCTTTTCTGCGCGTGCTTGGATAGCAACGTAGCCTCGTGGTCAAGCTTCATTTGATATCGGTATGTAATCAGATAGCAAGTCTTAACGTGGGCCAGCAGGTTTTGTTAAAACATGCCGTCCCAGAAAGAAGTCAAGTGGTGTCAATGAATACCATGGCTTCATTTTTAGTTGTAGTATCGACCTAGGTGTAGTCAAGAAATATATCTACGGTAAGTGAATAATTCTCAAACTTACCTTTAAAATCATTTTCCCCATTTCTTTTCAGCGCAAGTACGAAAGTACTAAAGTATGATTTATATTGAAATAAAGTAAAAACATATGGATACGCAAACACGTAATAAACCCTTTTGGATATTGGTTGTACGGAAAGTGCAGTTTTAAATGTTGCTATGCGAGAGGGTGGAAATTTCCACATATATTTGGTTAGTATAGAGGTCAAGCTCGGGCACATGTATCAGCCATGCGCACCTGCCAGATGTTTAAAGAATTTGGTTGCCTAGCGGATATTCAGCAGTGAGTCATCCTCAATTTTGGAACGATATTCATTTCAAGGAACCATCTTTTACAATATACAAATAATTTTTAAAAATTCTATATATGTTTACTTAAATTTAATACACGAAATTTTGGTGAAATTTTTATAGTCATTTAAACTAATACACTTAAAAATTTTGTTCAAAATTTAATAGTCGAATAGTTCGTAAATGTTCTTATTATTTCAAAGGCTTTTCTATAAGATAATTTTGAAGTTACAAGGTTATACTAAAATGTTTGCATAACTAAACATGTGATACGTTGATATTTGTTTGTCAGATTATAGTGTATAATATTTTTTGACAGTACATCTGAAGTACATTTTAATTCAGACAATAAGTGTTTTTTGACCTTTGATTCTATCAAATATATCAGTTAAAAATATAGTTCTGTAATCTACAAAAATCTGAGCATTTAACTTAATTCTTGTTAACTCGAACAGGATCCTATTCAAGTATCATAATGAAACTGTAATATAAAAATGAAAACCATATATTTCTTATAGAGAATTAACATACATTATTCTATTATAAATGTCCTATGAGTATTCAGAGATTAATACTAGATCTTAATAAAGTAATTGTTTCGAAAGTCTCCGTACAGATAACTTTGTACAAGCGATGTATATATATATTTTTTTACAAATTATTAGAAAAAATAATAAGTTGTCGTAAAGCTTTCTTTCATTGAAGTCAACAGTAATTGTTCTATAGTAGCAAACAACCACATAATTTTTTTGTGATAAAGTGACTAGGCTCTAACGTAGCCGTAGTCTAAAAATATTTAGAAGTGATTAAATTTTCAGGTTGTACGAGAACGTCATTCCCTTTCCAGTTTGCAGAGTCAAAAGTAATTATTATTTTTTTATATGTTGCTCGTCTTAAGGATTTTTTTTTCGAAGATTTCCGTATCTGTTTTTCGGATAGTTTCTCATTATAACATTCATTAAGATATGGTGGCGTCCAATAAAACTTCTTTTTTTTCGTATACCATCCTATGACCCTAGCTCATAGCTCTGCCCTAAGTTGAAGAAGCTTAGCTGGCTGGAAGATCTCTTTAGAGGGTCCTCTTTTTCTCAAAGCCATTTACCATCCTCTTTACCCGGGGCTTAAACTTTAAACAGGAACCGCTCATAATCTATCGAGGCTCTGCCGCCTATAAGTTAGAGTAGACACACTATTTACCTTTTGAGGAAAAGTGTGTAACAAACTACTCATTCAGTGCAACTCTATGTCCCTTATCTTTACCAAATTCTTATCACAATTATAATCCTCATCTTCCTCATGCAATTCACTCCTATAATACTTTTGAATTTTAGTCCAGGAACGATGATAAATTCCTGCTCATAGCTTACTAATCCAATTTCATCTTGGATCTCCTTGACAAATTCCTCCGATATCAAACTCGCCTCCGCTCCTGAATCAAGCAACGATCCTACACACCTATTTAAAATTTTAATTTCAACCACCGGCAAACAAATTTTCTTTTCTGGTTCTTTCTCCTCTTCGATGTCCATAAATTCGCGTGGATGTTCATACTTAAAAATCTTAATTTCTAGTGGTTTGTTTTTCTTGAAAAATCCTGCCTAGCTCGGGTCTCTCCACTAGGTCCTGGTTGTCCTTCCACAATTTGTGCATGTCTTTTGGTTCGTGTCCTGTCCCTCAGATCTCTCCCTATTATCCAAATTCATCGACGTCCTATTGATCTCTTTTGGTGAAAGTATTAATAATAAGAGTATAATATGCAAGTTTGTTGGGAATGTAATCTAAATATAGAAGATGACAAATGTTGTGAGTGTGATGGGTGTACAAAAATAGTACATTTTGACTGTACAGACTTATCAAGTTCTGAAATAAGATGTATGCAGTTAAAAAAAGGAAGAGTTTTAAAATTTTATTGTTCAAAGTGTGAAAAGCAAGTAACTGAGACGAAATATGTACTTGGGGAAGTTATGCAAAAATTACAATCCCTGGAAAGAACTCATGAGGAATTTTTAAAAAAGTTTGATGAACATGGTAAGGACTTGGTAGAAATAAAAAATAAATTATTCGAACAAAAGTGTCCAGAGGCAGAACTCAATGTTAATAAATTGTACAGTGCAGTCACTAAACGGAATGTATCTCAACCTCCTATAGTAATAATAGATAAAATTGGTGGAAAAACAGACTCTAAGGAAATCCTTAAAAAATTGAAAGATAATATTGACCCTGTTAGTTTAGAAATTGGAGTAAGTGTAGGGAAAACTACAAAAATTGTGGTATTGTTATTGAATGTGAAAATAATAGGGCAGTAGAGGTGATGAAGAAAACTATATCACAAAAATGGGAGAAGAATATACAGTAAAGACTCCATTAAAAGACTTCCAATGATAAAAATTATAGGAGTAGATGAAAGTGACAAAGAAGGCATTTACAAAAAATTATAAATCAAAATAAGTTAGATGAGCATAAACAAAATTTTCAAATGAATATTAAGTATGAAACCAAAATTGTTAAAGGGTTATTCAACATTATTGTAGAAGTGGATACAGATACATTTAAATACATTATGAGAGAAGAACTATTGAGAATAGGATGGAGGAGATGTAAGGTATTAGAGCATGTGGCAATAAAAGATGTTATAAGTGTTGTAAGTTTGGGCATATTGCCAAAGAATGCAAAGGAGTGTAGTGTGCCCACGGTGTGCACAATCTCATAATGAAGCAGATTGTCAAGAAAGTCAATTTAAGTGTATTAACTGTGTGGAAGCAAAAAGTCGTTTAAATATAGAATTAGATGAACAGCATACAGTATGGGACTATAATTGTACATGTTTTAAAAGGATTATTGAATTACAAAAGCGTAAAATAAACTACATATAGCAATTACCTTCTAGATGTTTAAATATAACAGCAGACTATAAGTCAATAATTTTATGCTTAAATACACAAGGCTTAACTACACATTTTGACGAAATACAACAGCTAATCAATCGAGAAAAACCAATATTGGTATGTTTAACAGAAACACATCTGACAAATTGTATTGAAAGTAATGAAATAGGCATTAAAGGATACAGTTTAGGTAGGGTTGATTCTAGTGCACCACACAGGAGGTGTCATAATTTACTATCAGTCATTTCTACAGTTTGAAATATTAAAAGAGTATAGCCTCCATTTAGAATATTGGGGTATTGTTGGTAATATTAAGTTGAATAGTAGAAGTATAAGTATAGCTGTGTTTTACCGTTCACCAAGTGGAAGTTGTGCAAATTTTCTAAACCTGTTGGAAAATTTGTTAGAAGAACTAGTAGAATCACGTGGTAGTGAAGATATAATTCTGATTGGGGATTATAATATTGATTGGAATAAAATAAATGATTTCTATACAATTAAGTTAAAAATATTGTAAAGGACTGTGGATTTGTACAACTAATTTCTGAGAGTACAAGAATTACTAAGGAATCTGAAACATTAATAGATTTAGTGATAACTAATAATAATGGATTAAAACTACAGTATGGCACACTCCAAAAGTTACAGATCATAGTATTGTTGTTGCAGACATTAGTCACATCACACAAAACTCCAAGTTGATGTAGAAAGCAAAATAAAGAAAATTCTTAACTATGAGGCCATAAAGAACGAGTTAATATTGGCAGATTGGAAGTATGAAATAACCGACATCGATAAACTTTATAAAACATTTTACACAAACATTAAAATGCAATTGACCATAATTCATATGACAAGGAGGTGTCACAAAATAGTTCAAAATTATGGTTTAATGGAGAAATACAAAGAGTAATTAATATCTGAAATAAATTTTATAAAAATTTACATTCACAAGAAGTATGGAAGATCGGAAAGCATACAAAGAATGCAGAAATAATGTGATATTCATGATCCGTAGAGCTAAGATTAAATATTATGAAAAGAAAATAGATGAAAATAAAGGTAACCCAGTAAAATGTGGAAGACTTTAAAATCTGTATTAAAAACCGACGTATTCAAAATAGTAAGCACATTATATTTGAGAATACACTAGAAACTAGTGACAAAACTATTGCTGAAAACTTCAATACTTACTTCATAAATAGTATAACAGAAATTACATCATCAATTGGTATTGGAAAGTTTGAGTTTCACGATCCAATACGTACAAGCCTGAAGGAATTAAGTACTTTTAAATTATTAAAAATACATGAACTAAAAGAATTGGTATACAGGGTGTTTCACGACGAGAGGGAATAACTTCGGATAATGATTCTCTGAGTAATTCTAAGACGAAATGACTCTCTACACTTTTGCTCAATTCACAACCATAAAAAAGTTATGAGCAGTTAAAGTTCATATTCGCATGGGTCGTGTCATGGGAAGCCTCTCGGTAAAAAATGCACTGCCAGTATGAAAAATGTCTCGTTTCCTTTGACTTCCAGATAGTTTCCATAACTACAAATTCAGTTGAATTAGCAGTTGTGGAAACTTCTGTCAAACAAACTTCAAAAATTCCCAAACGCTGGAAATTTAACGTTTTGAAAGATTTTATTTAAAGTTTCAAAATGCCCCTTTTATTCAGTAACACGGAATACGCCGATATGGTGTTTATGTATGGTTTTGTAATGGAAACTCTGTTTTAGCAGCCGAGACATATCAAGCCAAATTTCCAAATCGAAGAAAGCCCAATCGGAAAACCTTCACGAGACTATTTCGATCCTTGAGGAAACAGGAGCCTTTCCTAAACTCGCTTACGAGAGAAACGCCTCGCAGGAACGCAGCAGAAGTTGTTTACGGGAAGTCAATGAAGATCCTCGCACGAGTTTAAGAAAAATAAAAGCAAGAACAGGACAAAGCGTAACAAGCGTGGAGGACATTACGTGAAAATGGATTGCACCTTATCATCTTCTTAAAGTTCAAAATCTCCTCCCGACCGACTTTCCAACTAGAGTAACGTTCTGTGAGTGGATGGAAGATAATTTGGAACTTATAGACCTAACTCTGTTTTGACGAGGCCACTTTCACTAGAGACGGAATCAATAACACTCATAATCAACACGTCTGGGCTGATGAAAATCCCCACGCAATAATCGAGAATCATTTTCAACACCGTTTCTCAGTTAACGTTTGGGCTGGAGTAATGGCAAGCAAGTTGATCGGACCATTTATTTTCCCAGGAAATTTAAATAGTGTCATGTATCGTCAGTTTTGGAGGAGGAGCTGCCCATTTTACTTGAAGATATACCCTTACAAACACGAAGACGAATGTGGTACATGCAGGACGGGATTTCTTTGTTTGGGGACACATGAAGACACTGGTTTATGAACACGACAAGCCAAGAACGAAGGAGGAACTTATTGCTAGAATAAACGATGCGTTCAATCTTGTGAAAGAAAATATGGAGAACTACAACTGGCCCAGACAAATGAGAAGAAGACTTGGTTATGTGTGGAGCAGGAAGGAGGCCATGTCGAACATTTGTAGCCGTAATTTTGTTGCTTTATCAGTTCTTAGCTTGTTGTAATTGTCATTTTAAATGGTTTTACTTGTTGAAATTTGTTAGTTATTAAATTTTTTAAAAGTTAAGAATGATAAGTGACCTACTCGTCCATTCATTGTAATGTTAGTATTACCCAGTAGGGTTGGCAACTTTAAGGGTCGATATCTCACATACGGTTGAGAATTGAGCAAAAGTGTAGAGAATCATTTCGTCTTAGAATTACTCAGGGAATCATTACACGAAGTTATTCCCTCTCGTCGTGAAACACCCTGTATAAGCAAGCAAATAAAAGCAGCCCGGATGGTGTAAACAGTAGAGTTCTTAAAGAACTTTTTGATATTATTGGTTATCCGCTACTAAACATAATAAATATGTCTCTTATGCATGGTATTGTGCCCAAGGACTTAAAGATATCAACAATTACACCAATTCAAAAAGTAGTATCAACAAAGAAATGCGAAGAGTACAGGCCTATAAATATGTTGGCCACAATTGAAAAGGTATTAGAAACAGTAATATATAAGCAACTGAAGCAATTCTTGGATGAGACTAATATATTAACCACCTATCAGTCTGGTTTTCGAGCGAAACACTCGTGTGAAACAGCGATTCAGCTAATTATAAATGACTGGAAAGAATCAATGGATAAAGGAAAGGCAGTGTGTGCAGTCTTTATAGATTACAAAAGAGCATTTGAGACTATAAGTAGAAATATTCTCATTCAAAAATTGGAAAAATATGGGGTTAAAGACAATGCGTTAGAGTGGTTTAAAGACTACCTACAAAACAGGGAGCAAGAAACGAGATGGCAACAGGAAACATCTAATAAAGCAGAAATTGAGTGGGGTGTTCCACAAGGAAGTATTTTGGGACCATTGCTTTTTATAATTTACATAAACGATATAGTGAATGTAGTGAAGGTAACAAAGATACATATGTTTGCTGATGACACTTTAATATATGCTGAAGGTGCAAATGTATTAAACCTGATTCAATCTGTAAATAGTGACTTAATAAGAATTAGCAAATATTTAGTTGGAAATAAGCTGAAAATAAATGTTGATAAAACAAAATGGATGTTGTTAACGAATGATAGAAGTTATCAAATGATCAAAACAGAAAATATGAATGTACAAATAGATGGGTCTGATATTGAACTGGTAGAGAACATTAAATACCTTGGCGTAATAATCGACCGAAAATTAACTTTTAAAATGCATCTACAGATGGTTATAAATAAAGTAAGCAAAAGGTTGGATTTCTGAGAAGAATTAGTGCAAAGTTATCAAGTTTTGCTCGAATAACTTTATATAGAGCAATAGTTTATCCACACCTAACATATTGCAGCACCATCTTATTTGTCTCAAACCAAGGTGATTTGGAAAGATTGCAAAAGATACAAAATCGTGCAATAAGATGTTTATTAAAATGTAGCAGATTTGCCAAAGTCCGTAAAATGTTAGAATGCCTTAATTTTTTAAATGTTCAGGAACAAATGAAATATAATAGTATGGTTTTATATATAAAATTATAAATGGTTTGCTGCCTTCGTACTTGGTTAGCAACTTAATTAAAGTGTCAGATATACATAGCTACAGCACAAGACAAGCAGACAATTACTATATATACAAGAAGAATAAAACGATAACCACAAAAAATGTATTTCATTATGGCGTTAAGATATATAATACATTACCAAAATCAGTTACAAATCAGCCTTCTCAAAGAAAATTCAAGAGTAATTTAAAAAAATATATTTTAAGTTGTAGAAATGAAAACTAATTATATTATTAACTGTATTTTAATAATTTGCTTTATAGTGTAATATTTTGTTTTATACTTTATTAACCTATATTGAGTTATGCAATAAATCTACTTACTTACTTACTCGGGTGAACTATGTAGCCTTTGTACCCCAGGTTTTGTAATAGCTCCCCTCGTGCTGCTGCTGCTCCTGAAATAATTTTCCCTTGGTCCCCAATTATTCCTAAAATTGTGATTTGTCCCCCTTTGAATATATGCATTATATCTCCTACCCTCGAATCGCACTGCATTTATATTCCTGTTCCTGCTCTCTCGAGGTCTTCCCAAACTCACATCATCATACCTTTACAGGTATTCCAAAAATGTCTTCCTTTCTACTATGTTCTGTAGAGCAACGTGTTGCTTAACCTCACTCTCAAAATGTCTCGACAAATATTTGATGATTTGACGATCCATCAAAGGTGGATTTAATTGCTTCACGATGCTATATTTTCAATCGCACATTGTTCCCGGGATCCTTCAAATTCTCTATTATATCTCCCTGCAATTAGATCATCCCTAACCTGATCCTGCCTATGATCGCTCCAATAGTGCTTGAGAAATTTTTCCTCAAAATCTAAATATGACTCAATATCTGACCCTACCAAATTATACCAGGCTTCAGCGTTATCTTTTAACAAAACCTTTACTACATTTAATTTGGCTTGTTCGTTATATAAATTACATACTAATGTCCGGATATTATTTATGAAAATCTGTGGGTTTTTACCCTATTGTCTCCATAAAATTTCATTTGTTGTTCTACTGAAATATTACTCGCAAACAACCTTGGGCTCTCCCCCGCTAAAGCACTTATATTTTGTTTAATCCCTGTCACCTCTCTCTCAACTCTGCCTATCTGGTCTCTACATGACTCTCACCTCAGTTATTTTTCCATTGCTCTCCTCTTCACAGAAAATTCTAACTTCCATTTTTAGTTCTCCAATTTCACTTTGAATCCCAACTATACTCCTTTCATTCTTTTCAACTCTCATTTCAACCTCCCTGAAAGTATATGCTCGCTTTATTTATAAGTAGTAATATCAGTTTGTATAGAGGAGATTTTCTACATGCGTGATTAGCTAAGGTGGTTGGATTCGAATTTGTCAGTTTTCTTTATCTATGTATGCATTACAAAGACTCAAGAAGTGTTATTTGACATGTGGTATTCAAATATTTTAATCGATTACTACATCGTTTCCTAAACTGGGTTCACTTTGATCCTGCTTTTTTGTCCGGACATGTATCTTCTACGTGACTGATTCTATTATTTCAAGAGTGATGCACACCTTCTGCATGCAGCTTCTATGCACGGTGCATCCATATGTTTCTTAGATGGTTATTAATGACTAGAAGTAATTTTGTTTTAGCTCTTTTGTGTAGACCTGCTGTTGCAGTAATGGTCACAGCGTCAATGATTCTGACTACAGAGCGAGAATCAAGATGTTTTGCGGTTTTACTTCCGCTTATGTAGGTTGCTACGTGCAGTGACGTAGCCGGAAGAAAAGTAAATGCCAGGCTAGCTATTAAACGTGGAGAGAAGGGGGATTCACATAAATACCAAAAAAACAAAAAAAAATAAAGCACAAAAAAATTAAAGCACATCGCTCACTATTATCTATTAACAAATAAAAATAAATAACGGATTCTGTACACACAAACTAAAGAAACAAATTAAGCATTATTATTTCAAAGCAAACAATTATATTTTACGGACAATTCAGGAATTTAGATATGAAGTGCGCATCTGGTATTACAGCAAATAAAACTAATCAGTATTGAAAATAAATATGTGAGAGCTTTTGCTGAACGTTTTTAAATTGTACATAATACCATTTTGTAAGATAAACTAATCAGTAAAGCGAATAAACAAGTATGTTTAAAACTAGTACATCGCACCTGTAGATCGATAATATCGAATCCCAGTAACCAACAATAGTCTTATAGTGTCACGTTTTTTTTTTCACGTGATTGCACCAAACGTTAATACGGAATATTATTGACACACACAGAAGACAAGTTGCATACCTGTATGTATCCTGATACTTAGCTCGCAAGCCGTCAGGGTTGAGTCAGCATACATTTACTCTGCTACCATAACTGCAGCAGCAGTATACAGACAAAAGTAATCGTTTTACATAAAGAAAGTAGTTGTTTTACATAACGAAAGAACCCATTTGGTCTCCAGCTAACAAAATAGTTGATACACGCAGGACACCTTTTAGTTGTTGAACAGAAAGACGTGCATTGCTTTTTGAAATACAGTGACGAATAAAATGTAGAAAACCCTTTGACGCACCAGCTGCAGAATCAAACTCAACAATAGTTCAAACAACACGAATTCTAACTGCCAATTCCTAGCGTAGTGAAGCGTAATAAAATCTGAAAACCCGGGTTTATATCGGATCGTGCGCGAACATTATTTCAACAAGTCGTTACTTTTGCACCATCGAGAAAACCCATTATATGCGGTCGTAATGTTTATCAAATTGAAGGTTACCTAAAAACAGGATGTTATTGAAGAATTTAAGAGATTACGGGATAACTAAAACAAGGCATTTAATTTATAGACAGCGTATTTATCATTACTTATGAATTAACGATTTTATTGAACAGTAAACATGGAATTTAGACGAACGGATAATGAACTAGCAACGGACATGGTTATTTTAAGTTTACTAAATTAATTTTCGTTTTTAACGCCAAAGGGGTTTGAGTTGAAGAATTTAAGAATTGAAACGGAATTTATTCGAACGAGTAATGAATTAACAAGGGAAAAATTGTAAAAACAAAATTGGAACGTAAAAAGGTGCACAATAAGTATTTCAGCACATGGAGACATGTTAAGATTTTTTTTTTTAATATCGAGAGAATCTTGTGTATTCACTTTTGATGTTTGTGTGTAACAAATGAATTACGGATAAACTTAAGTCACATTGCTCCGATAGACGGAACAAGTTTATAAACCCGCTTTGAAATATGCTTCGCTAATGTTTCCCCTGTTGCATTTTAAAATATTTACTAGAAGTGGTTCTGAATTTAATACTTTTAACTTGACACACTTGCTTATAAGAAAGCCTAAGCTTCATTTTTTTACTACCGATTAATTTTTTTACATGTCTCAGTACAAAATGTGGACTTCATATCTCGATTATTAAAAATTGTCCGTAGAGTATAACTTTCTTTTAAAAATATATATTTTTTGTTTTTATTAACAATCAAAATTCGATGGCGATGTCTTTTCTTTGTCTATCTGAACTATCCCCCTCTCCCCGTGCGGGTTCTTTCTGTTTCTGCCTGATCTGTGTCAAATTTATTTAACTAAAATTTGCAAAAAGCTCTGTTATATTTGAGATTCATATTAATATTCACTCTTATTTACTTCATAATTCAAAACTTCTCTTAAAATGACATGATTCTGCTATGAAAACTTACTGAAATAACTATTTTGGTTACCCTTTTTGTGATTTAAAATAATTTATGAACCTAAATTGTCTTAATATGTATTTACAGATAAAACGATGCTTTTGTGGTTTTTAAGTTAATTACTTTAACAGAAATAATAATTTATTGAAATGTTTTGGTTACTGAACACTACTATATATGAAATCAGAATTATAGTGGGTATTTCAATATCAAGTTGTCCATTCATAATTTTTCTCTTTTGTGCATCGGGTTTTTATTTACTCTAATGCCCACGCTTTACAAGACCCCCATGGATGTTGGTAAATGTAAATAATTCCAAGTTAGAAATAGTAAAAGCAGTATATTAACAAGAATCCTTTCGTGAAGAGGATAGAAAATAAGCAGATTTAATATCAATAATCGAAATAAATGTTGCATTTTAAACTTGATTTTATTTATGTAACATTTACATTGAGAACATCGGTTGCATGCTAGTATGTCAGCACCACAACAATAACAGTAATTTGACTGTCATTTCTTTTTACAATTATTTTGGAAATGATAATTCAAACACCTCAGTCGTAATTTTTGAGAATATTTACCAGTAATGACATGACTTATCGAGAGTCTGCCATGACCTGTTGATATATATTTTTGTAAATCAAGTTTGTTTAATGTCTGTACATTTATGTCGGTGATGCATAATTTTCAATAGGAACTCTGTTTTTTAAACATTTTCCTAATTTAGTTCAAATCCTGTATTGTTATTATTTTTACCAAACTTGATTGTGTTTAATAAAATAACAAAATATTTTTATATAAAACTTCAAACAATTTTTGAGCGGTCAAAGGTTCTAACAAAGCTTTAATACATTAACATAACGACCACATATAAATCTATCATTTTGTAATTTGAGACTATGAAATATCTTGTATCAATTTGTCATTGTAATCACAGGACAAGAATTAATTCTTTAAACCTGTCTTCAATTACTTCCTATTGAAAAGTCCACCTTTATTCTATGTCAAATTAAAAGCTTATCTTTTAAACATATACTAAGCAAATGCACATCATTCATATTACATGCAGTTTATAATTCTTCAATTCTTTCTAAAAAAGCATTAATCAAAGTATTTCCAGAGAATTTTAGATTCCATTTTGACATGGGGTTACTTTATAAATTACAATTTTATTATGAATACAACTGTATGAAGAATTTGGTTTATTACTAGCATTATCTAAACTGTTATTCAAATATTATTCCACTTTTGTGGAATTTAACTTGATGTCCTACCTTCCCATAGTGGATGAAACAAAATCACATTTTTCAACAATTTTTTTGAAAGTATAGCCAATATCAAGTTCTTTTAACTTGATTATATGAAGATCAATAATTTCTCAATTGTCCTGTAAGTGTGCATGTTTTTGAGTTTTTTAGTTTCCTTAAGAATTACAATATTTACTGAAGTTTCTTCATAAAATTTTATAACGTTCGTTAACTGAATATTGAAATTGTCTTTAAGTTTCTTGTTGCTAATTCTATAGCCCAAGATTATGATATAATCTTGGAAAATTCACATTTTTCTACATTTAACTTTAAACCAACTATATTTAGTTTCTGTGGTGTATAATTTCTTGTTATAAAAAAGCCATAATTTTTAAGTGCTTTTTTTTCAGTAATACTAATATTTTCCTTAGCAATATAAAATGTATAACTAATAGTAAATTTTCAGTTTTTACGTGAAGAACTTAAATATGATTCCGGTTATGAAAAAAGACAAAAAGCTTTTCATAAAAATGACGACACACACATTTCAGTAAAGGAACTGTGGGAAGCTTGGTTAAAGTCTGAGGTGCATAATTGGACAATGCAGCAAACCTCCGAATGGTTAGCAGCATGTGTAGAATTACCACAATATATAAATAATTTTTTAAGGCATAAAGTTACTGGTGCTATGCTTCCAAGGTATGTTATATATTTATTTTTATAACTAAAATATCTTTCTTTAGGTTAGCAGTTAATAACATGCAATTACTTAATACTTTAGGAATCAAGGATCCAATTCATAAACAAAAAATTGCTTTAAAAGCAATGGATGTGGTGCTGTTTGGGCCCCCAAAAGGTTGGTTTGTGTTTATGTATATTAATGCTTTGATAATTTTGCTTTTGAAAAGGAAACTTTTACATGTGTGACATATATTTATTGTGGCATACTGTTTGTGCCAATTTTATTTTATGCAAATTAATGTTGTGATTAATATCTATATTCAGAACCACAAAAGAAGACTTTCAAGTAATTATTTGTATTGTAAGTCCTTAAATTCAAAACGATTGTATTGGTGTTTTAACTCTGTTAAATTGTACTGGGCAGCAGGTTCAACATATTTTAGAATGACAATTGTCAAAATGTAAGTTCACAAATTTGTATATTTTATATCAACAAATGTTAATAAACTTGTTATACGGAACAAATTAAATTCTTTTACATTGCGTACTATTAATAATGAAAAGTTGCTTATCTTAATTGAAACACGGCACTTCGTGAAATGTAAGTTAGGTTAATGTTTTATAATTCCTCAGGTTTATTTTTGTTTTTTATAGGTAGCACCTATTTAAAATGGATATAATTAATTACGAGTACTAATATGATTTCCTAAACAGTTCTCAAGCAAATGGTATTAACTCTAAATGACACCTGAAGTATAATAATATGGATTTTGAAACAATTGCGGTAACAAATAAAATAATGTTCTTTAGATTACCATACAATAGCTTTGACTACATAGTAGGGTATCAAAATAATGTAATGTTGTTTTGTTGATATTAAAATGATTACAGAGTTTTTTAATAGCTGTCTCTTTTTGTTGAAGTATGTGTCACAATTAACTCGTACTATTAACCCATCAACAGTCACATGTAGTGCTTTTTCACGTAGGTACTCTTAACTTATAAGCATTTCAGTATGTTGAATACATTTTTGTCGTAAATGAGACACGGCTGTAAAGCTTTGCTCTACATATCGAATACCTTGTCATGACAATCTCCATCTCTTCCGATATGCTTATTATAATAACCTGTCGCATTTGTTCAAATCATCTCTATTGCAGTAAATTGACAATTATATGGTGCTAGGTGGAGAACTTCATAGACATGGCTTCTTAGAAGCTTGTCTACTTTGTAACGCTTTTGTGGTCTGTTAGATTTAACCAAATTTTATAATTTACTTTTAAACATCTACATAGTATACTGAATGTTGTATGTGATGTCATTGAATTATTTCAGCCTTAGTCCAAGATGCTGTCGGTATTTTACCGAGTACTGTAGAATGACAGGATGCATTATCTAACACGATCAATGATGGTTTTTCCAAAGTGCTTATTAACTTCTCTGCAACCCACTGTAAAAGTGTATATTCATTTCATCGTGATAATTGCTACTGTTTGATTTGGAAGCAAATAACAAAGAAGCACTTTTCCAAAATCTTTCTTTGATCCAGAATGAACCACTATAAAATATTTTCCATCATACCCACCTGGCTTCCTCACACTTCTAATATTATCGTCTGGTCATGATCTTGTTAGTTTCCTTTTGAATAGCCAAGTTTCATCCACAAAATCGACTTGTCGTCTTGTGTTGGTGTCTAAATTGTCTTTACATACCCTTCGAAATCTATCATTGAACTAGCAATATTTGGTTTTTCCAACTAGAGTATTACGTGTTTCAAACCGGTGTTACTTAATGTAATATCATTTTCTTGAAGTTCCACATTTAATGATTGGACAGTTACATGCTTTTTTGTAAATAATGAACATTACACCGTCGTTCAGTTTAAAGACTTATTAAACTTACTTTGAGCATACATTGTTTGCCAGGTATCTTTGATATTTATTTGAACACTGTCTTTCTAGGCCTTCTTTTGCCAGAACCATGCTCAATTAGATATGCCGTGATTTAATGTGAGCAACTATGCTGGCACTAATTTGCAAAGTTGTAACGACCTCAATTAGATATAGAATTAATTAAAATACCTTTTGTTATGTAAAAATGTTTACATCTTTTACTGTCTGCACTGAAATTAAAGGACCTCCATTCAACTTTTCTTGTTTACTGCCGATTAAGTTCAACACCAACTGTTGAGCTTGTGCCCCCAAAGTTATACCTTTGGCTGCAATTGTGCAATATTGAGTTCTAATAAGGATTGTTTTTCATTAAATTGACAATGAATGCAATGAAATGAGTAAAAATGAGGAAGCGTGTTAAAGTCGGTGAAAGTAGGGTTATAGTATTGTTACAGGTGTTTGAAACATTAAGTTTTTAAATATGTAATTGCTCAAAAAGGATGGATTTTCTGTAACAAAATAAGGATGCACCAGCCAAATACAGTGGTGCGGGAGTAGGTTCTTTTAGCGATAAATGGCAGAAAATTGAATAAAGTTGAGTAATAATCCAAATTTTACCTAGGTGCAATTTATTACTAACACTTACGCCGTTAGGTTTTCAATCCATCAAGTTTAAATGATGCCAACGACATCTGATAGAAATTCCTCTGACCAAAGTGTAAAGCAGGAGATTATTAAAATCAAGATTTTATCTTGGTGAAATGGATTTCCTCACATAAGATCACTTGGTTTTGGTTGAACAAATAAAACTACTCTCCACTCATTTGGCTAAATTCTATTCTACAATAACATTATTTAAACATTCTGTGAACAAATAGGCATAAACAAATTTTAAAATATACTGACATTATTAGTCTGGTTAGTACCTATATTCCTAAACAAAAATATACATTAAACAAAGAATGGTAAAATGCAATATCAGTTCTTTCTTAATACATCTAACTTTTATCATTAAATATCTTAATTACTTATCATTAAGCTCACAATATCCGAATCTTCTTCATCATTAGGTCTTCAGTTCTAGAACTGGTTGGATACGTACCTCCATTGTTTTTTATTCTGAGCTATGTATTTCCCTGAAATTCTCACAGTTCACATCTTTCTTCTATCTATGCGCAATAGTTTATTCTAGGTCTACCGTTATCTCTCCTTTTCTCCTTCTATGCTCTTAATATATGCCGTGTTATTCCTCATGTCTTAGTATGTATACTATCATCCTATCTCCCCAATTTTTTACGATTTGCCACATTTTTTTCTTTCTCTACCATTTCTAGTACCTCTTTGTTCTTAACTTTGCCTGGCCAAGGGCAATCTTCATCATTGTGTAGCATCCCATCTCAATGGATTATCCTTTTGTTGTCTGCTTCTTCTGCTGTCCATGTGTCACAGACTTACAGTGCTGTGCTCTACACATATGCTTTCAGAAATCATTTCCTTGTTTCTACGTTTGTTTGGAACATGGCAGCATCTTTTCCTTGTTGAATGCAACACGACTTTGTGCTAATATATTTATCTATCTAATGCACTTTTCTTTTTTATTGTTTTCTAATCGTATATTATCAGTGATGGAGAAATGTCAAGTTGCACATGTAA
Source organism: Platerodrilus igneus (assembly GCA_036346225.1). Taxonomy (NCBI): domain Eukaryota; kingdom Metazoa; phylum Arthropoda; class Insecta; order Coleoptera; family Lycidae; genus Platerodrilus; species Platerodrilus igneus. Next base: position 9,581,386 of record JARFIW010001670.1, on the reverse strand, counting down.
GTCCGTAGCAATTTCATCTTCCAAGTCCTGAATTGTATTGAAGCAAGAGATCATTTGGTTCTTTGGAGTCTCTAATTCCAAAATATTTTGCTGAGACACAAACTGTCCCAATCTTCCCTGATTTGTAGGTTATGTCAAAAATCCATGCTCAATCACATGGACCCTCATTTATTACTCCATAATTAATAGGGTGTTTACGACTAACCCAAAGCTTTACTCTTTTTTTCTAACCCCACATCTGTTCATGTTGATAATTTGGTAGGAATTGAATTCATTTGTTCAAGTAACTGCCTCGTGATATCATTACTCTCAATTCTCTGTATTAGCAGCATAGGTTACTAATATATACCTGACAAGTGTAAAACGGCCGAATGTCATTGTTTGTTTGTGTTAACTCCACATAACTGTGATACAAATGAATACATTGACCTGTATAATGATATCAGGGTGTAGTCTGATCTCTGTGGATTTTATGAACTCGTGGTTTTTTCTTTGTATTTCTTTGTAAAACTTTATTTTTATTGCGTCTTGCATACCTGCAAGTATGCAGGTGAATTTTAAATAGAATATTTTTAATGAACAAAAACTTTCTTAATATGTTATGAGAAATATTGAAATATGTTTTCCTTTTTTGGTGGCTTTTTAAGTAATTACTGAATTTGAGTTTAATTTCAAATACATTATACAGAAATAGAAGGCGGCTTTTGTGATTTTGAAATTTATGATTTTTATAGAACACCTATTTATTGCAATAGCACTATAAACACTATTATACTGCAATGAAATTACACAGGGTGCTTCAATAACAAATAAAAAGCACATTTGTAAATCGAACCCAGCCCAGTCTCTCGTGTCCCCTTTAATGATTTTCCGCAAAAAAATCCCCACCCCCTAAATTAATCCTTCTATCGGATCTAGTCCTGAGACCACAAGTACCTCTAGCAGGAGGAAATATTGCAATGGCAGTGGGTTGAACTACTACCACGATCCTTAGTAGAGCCCCGAACCCAAATTCCAATGTTAAATTGACTAGGGCAAAACCCGGTGAAATTTAAAAGTAGGTAGGACCAGAAGGAATTGAAGAAACAAATTGTTTTGGAAGTGGAAGATAGGGTACAGCAACAAGTGTTGTTCGAAATAGAGAAAGAGGCCTATCTAGTCATGCAAATAAGACTAACAAGCATTATTTGGAAGCCCTCCTTTTTAGAAGAGGACCGAGGGTTGAACAGTCAAGGAAGGGTAGGTTTGTGTTGTTAGGAAATTGTTTGAAAGATTAGGCGATGTATTCTCTGGGAGTGGTCAATAGCGGGATAGGAATAAAGTACCTTTAAGACAAGATTTTAAGAGGCTGAAAAATAAAAAGCATAGTGTCAACCTAACTGCCCGTGAAGTTTAGTGAATATGTCAAGTTCCAGCCAAAAATCTAATTCCCATAAATAAACAAAACTAAAAGTTACCAAAATACTGTAATGAAAAATCGATTAAAAACTAGAAATAATTAACCTATTTTTCTAACATTTACTTAAATAGTTGTCAATTTAAAATTAAGTTCTTTTTCTCATTATCGTTATATATCGCATCCGATTTTAAATCTTTTACATGTGAAATCCCTCTGAATTGACCTGTATTATCAGCTAACTCATATGTATAGATAGAAACTTTACCAACAATGATAAATGGGCCAATAAGTTTCGATGCTAATTTATGTTAAAATGTTTTGTTGCATCTGAGATATTGAATATCTATTAAATTTTCCCAGTCTAAACTTTTTCCAAAAGAATTACCTTCTAATATCATTTCGCGGCTAACATTTGCAAAATAAGGTGGCATACCTATGACTTCATTTATAACTGTGTGAAGAACATAAGAAACTTCAGTAGGACCTTGTTCCAATTTCTTTGATTTTCAGAATGTATAAAGCTAACCGTTTTAAAACTCGATTTACTCTTTCGACAGGAAATGCTTGTGGATGGTAATATGCATTGAAAATAATTTTCGATTTATATTTTTCATTAAATTCATAAACAAAGTACTACAAAACTGAACTCCGTTATCGACTAACACATATTGAAGTGCTCCGAAAACTAAAATAATAAACTCTTTAATTTTTTTAACTATTGTGGAGACTGTAGCCGTTCTCAATGGGAATAATAATGGAAATTTAGTGAAAGTGTCAACTACTGTTAAAATACAATTGTATTCTTTAGTAGTCCTAGATAAAGAACATACTAAGTCTATTGCGATCATCTGCCAAGGTTTTGATATTATGGGGTGTCGTGACATTTTGCCTACTGGTTTATGGGTAATACAAGTTTTATATTGATTTATGTATTTGGCAACAGCAGCGCGTAATTTTGGCCAGAAACATTTTTGTGCTATGCGTTCGTATATTTTAAAAATACCTAAATGTGTGGCTGTGACTTCATGAAATTGTTTTAAAAATTTCTCTGTGTTGTGATTTTGGAACCACTTCCTTCCAGTTGTCTACTTCTTTGTTTAAATTTGGAAACTTGGGTCCTACATGTTTATACAATGTTCTAAAGGTTAAATTTAATCGGATATTTTTGAATATTTTTAATCATTTTTCATACTAGTTATCATATTTGTAATTTGTGTCTAATTTTGGTTCATAATTCGGTTTATCCTGTGAATCCAAAATATTTTCCCTATCCATCCAAGAATGTTCTAAGATTACGTCTGAAGGACTATCAGTTTTATTACTATTATCTGATGGTGAAAGAGCACGAGAAAGCATCGGCAACATTATCTTTTCCTTTATGTTGTACAATGTTAATATTATATTGCTGAAGTTTACTAGCCCAATGGTATAATCTGCCACTAGGGTTCTGTAATATATTTAACCAAACTAAAGAATAATGATCAGTAATTACGGTAAAATGAGTCTTCAATATATGGTCTTAATTTTTCAATACTAAATAAAACAGCTAAACATTCTTTTTTCATAACTGTAAATTTTCTTACATTTGGTGTGTCATCTAGAATTATAACAAATACCATTTTTGCATCCATCTATATTTAGAATTAACATGCCGGAGATACCAAAATCTGAGGCATCACAATATATAATAAATTGTTGATTGAAATCTGCATGAGTCAAAATCGGTGCTGGTATAAGATAATTTTTAATAAGTGAAAAGTTGCTTTGCAGCATTCATCTCAAATAAAATTTTTGTTTTCTTCAATAAAACAGTTATGTTGCAATGATCGTACTATAATTAGGTATGAATTTACAATTCCAACTTGCCATACCAATAAGTCTTCGAATATCTTTAATGGTTTTCGGGGTAGGTATTTCTAAAATGGCTTTAATTTTTCAGAATCTACTAATAATTCATTCTCATTAACAACATAGCGCCTATATTTTAATTCCCTCTATTCAAAATGACATTTATCTTTACTTAATGTTAAAACTAGCTTTTAATAATCTTGCAAAAACGTTTTCTGAAATTTCTATGTCCCACGCATGATGTTCAAAAATAGTATCGGCTGCTGCTGAGTTTAATAATGCAAAAAATTATTACATGAGGACGTTCGTCTTCATTTGAGTGTTCTATTACATAATCAAGCATTACTTTTTTCTTTTGATAGGTTTTGTTTTACTTGAATTAAAATTTTTATTTTATAGTCGAATTATAAAAAGTGCGAGACCTTACACGACCAGATGAATCCTCTTCCACACAGTTTAAATGGTTCTGATTATTTCCTTGACAACATGGACATCGGTTAAATGTCACATTGAACAATCTACATTTATAATAATATAATTTTCTCCGTGCATTTCTACACTGACCTCGATAATGTCCTGCTTGACCACATTGGTAACAACCTCGTTGGTGACACGTTACGATTTTTTATCGGTCGTTTCAACATCGGAACGGATGGTTTGTAGAGCAAATGGTAACTTATTTTTTATAAGGACTTATTCATCAGATTTAGACGTCATCAGTTCACAGTGTTGCTGCATTTGTACTCATGAGGACTGTAAACGTTCAAACTTACTATCAGTGATATTCCCAGTGAATTCGTCAGAGGATGATTTCAGTTCCGTAAGTGGGCGTTGAATAGACTCATGATGGTCTTCAAAAGCTACGATATACGCAATTTTAGTAAACGATTGGTTCGCTTCTATTTTAATAGCATTTTGGGTGGTTTTATGCCATCCCTCTACTTTAATATTCAGGTCAAACCCACGAGACGATAGTTCGTATTGCAGCTCTGGTTTTAACAGTCCTGTTGACATCTAATGTCCAAGTAACCATCATGACAAAGAAACTAAAAAAATAATAAATAAAAACCAACCCACCAGAAACAGTACAATAAATTATAATATACTTAAATTATACTTAAAAACAAAACGATTAAATTTAGTAAGGACGTAACAAAAGGACTACGTCTCAAAATTGTATTAAAATTAATGGGAAAAAGTAAATATTAGTAGGGTGCCAGCAGTTTGGACTATAATTGGGATTACGAGTGAAAACTCAGTCTGATCCGCGGAAAAATAATAAAAGAAAAAACAACTAATGAAATATTACATCGAAAATATAGGGAGAGCTAAAATGTGCTTTAACATGGCAAAGTGTTGGGACGGAACGTTGAGCATAGGGATAAATAACGGCGAGAAGTTAAGAAAATCAAAGCCACATGTTGGGTTTGTCAAATTTGCAACGTTGAAATGCACGGGTCAGATAGAAACAGAAAGGAAAGCAAAGTAAGGGCCTGCACGAATTACGATTATGTATAAAGGGAATTTAGAGACACCTGGATAACTTCAAATGGGGAGTGGGGGTGGTTCACATAGACAAAGAAAGGACATCCCCATCGAGTTTTTATTTACAATTTCAATGAAAATAAAAATTTCTATTTAAAGGAACAAAGAAAAAATGTATAACCTACAGACAATTTTAATACTCGAGATACGAAGTGTGCATTTCGTATGTTACATGTAATTTAAAAAAAAATAATACTTATACTTTTGTATAACAAGTGGGTTCAGTTAAAAATATGAAATTCAGGACAAATTATAGTAATCATTTTAAGAAAAAGCATTAAGAAGCATTAGCGAAGCGAATTTTAAAGCGGGTTTTGTTACGCACAAACATCAAATGTGGAGAAATATGATACAAAAAAAAAGATCACAACATACCTCTAAGTGCAGTGATATTTATCTCGCTTTATCTTGCATCTACATCGGTGAACCCGCAAAAAGAACGTGACCTCACTCACTGAGGGGTTGTCTTCATGGTATTTTGGACCATTAAGGCTGCGACCATACTTGCAACAGTGGCCCGAGTAACAGAATCAATCACACATAAATTACATGGTAGGATGGAAAGCATGATTAAAGTGAACCCAGTTTAGGAAACTATATCATAATCGATCAAATATTAGGGTACCACATGTCAAAAGAACACTTATAGAGCCTTTTTAATGCATAAATAGATAAAGAAAACTGACAAACTCGAATACAATTGCCTTTTTAATCAGTCATGTAGAAAATCTATGCTGTTCAAGCTTGCATTATTACTTATAAATAAAACGAACATATTCTTTCACAAAGCAAAAATTGTAGCTAACACAGTACATTTGCGGTGTTCTATCAAACAATAAAGGTAGATTAAGGTACTTTGACTTACAATACACTAATAACATTGTACAGAGTGTTGAACAAATACTTGTTTTAATTGTATTAGGAGGAGTTTTATAGGAACAAATCGATTTATTAAATTATAAAGCGTGATCAGGGTCTTCTCCTATAACAGGTAGTTACACAAGTCAAAGCGGAAGCATGGGAATATTTAAACAAGTCAAAGCGGAAGCATGGGAATATTTAAACAGGTGGTTTATTATCCCTCCAATAATCATATGTTTATAACCAACAGAAACTTTAAGCAATGTACACCTGTATTCATTTTAAACACTAAATTGGTTCAATTCTTGATATTTAATATAACTTTTATACAACAGATTATACCATCAGTATACCTACTAGTAGACGAATTTACTAAGCAGAGTGGAGCCTGTTATATAATATTTCGATTTTTCTATATATTTTGTTATGTGAGTTGCTGTCGCTATCATAATAACTGGTTCTAACTCAGCGAAGAATTTTGGCAGCTTATGATTTTGAATCAAATACGTTATGTTTATGGTCAATATTTTTTAATTTAAGAGTATCTACTGCATATTTACAATCGGTTCATTCATGCGCAGCTGACTGACAATCTTCCTTTTTGTGGTTCTTACTACATAGAGGTCAAATTACACTTGAGTTGCATTTATCTGTACAATGGCCAAACTTCTAGCAGTTAAAACAACTTAAATCCCTAACAAACTGAAAAATTAGAACTAGACTGTCCTATATACACTTTATCGTTGTTTCAGATGGCTGAACTACACACTAAGCATTTTTAATAGTATATTATATTTAATTTCGATTAATACAGGGTGGCATTCGTTTTATGTCATTAAATTGAGGAGGAGATAGAGATTCATTGACTAAACAAAAAATCTATAAGGCATTTTACTTTTGGGTTGCTTTTTAAATGCCCGACCTAGGTCAACTTAAGTAAAAGTTTTAGGACTGCTATTTTGTTATATGTTTATAAGAAGTAACTTACTTATGCTAGTGTTATTCTGAATCACATCACGCACATGAAATGATTTCATAATAGATTATCAAAATGATCACAGTATCTGCAAGTTTGTGGTTGGTATAACTTCCAGTCGTCATATTTTTAAATCAGAATTCACTAAACTATTGCACAATAAAATTATCCCTAATTACTCGCAACCAATTATAATTAATTCACAACATCGTGTTTAAGTGTATTATCTAAGCAGGTATACAGGAGAGATACATTTACAAATCATGTAACTCCAGTTACGAGCTATTTGATGAAAAAATACATTAAACTTAAAGTAGGTTATTATTATGCTGCATAACAGTTGAATTGTAAGAAACTTAAGACTATGGAATCAGATACCCAATACAGTCGACCGAATCAACATAATGGAAAATTATTTTTTATAGCATACGTATGTTCAACAAAAAATTTTAAACTTACTTTGTAGCAGCTAAAGTGCATTACGTTATTTTGTTTGACAGCTAAAATTGACTCTATTTCACTAATTTAAGTTTGCAGAAGATCACAACTTGGTTGGATGATGTATTTGATTCCTGACCTAGTTAACATTGCAGTGGTTTTTAAACATTTATGATATTTTTTTGTTTGTCTTTTCAGTCTACATACGCCCCCTTTAAATTAATGACAAAACTAATACCACTTGTTTTCCAGGTTTCTGGTAGATTTTGGTTTACTAATTGAGACATAAAACTTGACGATCTACAGTATCTTCTTCCAGTACATTAACAATCTTAATCCTTGGTGTAAATGAACTCCCTATTTTTATATCACATTCCTGTCCTAATTCTTTCACTATCGCAGTTTTTAATTTTTGTAGGGAACCTCTATCATCACAATGAAGTACTAGTGAATCCTGAGTGGCATAGCTTTTATTTTCGAAACTGACACTGCAATTACTACTGGGTTCACTTTTTTTAACTCCTTTTTTTGATACATTACTATTTTGATTAGCATTTTTAGGCTTAATTATAAGAGACTCGGCTTTGTTTCTACTTTCCACAATTTCTGACCAGATATTTGGTTTTTGCATTATTCTGGGCTTCAAATATTCAATTAAGTTTATCAGTTTTTTGTAGGATTTCTTTCGTTTCATCTTCAAAAATTATTTCCACATTCTTCAAGTTACCATTTGCAGTTTGCACACAATTATCACAAAACCAATTTAAATTGTAACAGCTTGTAGAAACTTTGTCAACTGGTCTTTAATTCTTACATGTTGCAAGTGAAAGTAATGTTGGCAAAGTTTACATTGAATATTCTTTGAATTCGTATTAAGATTGTCAGTGCACTGTGTACATGTGTGTGTATGCTTAAGGGGCATCTCATTTATTTAAAAATTCTGTATAGAGTGAACTTTTATAATACATGAGAAACAGAAATAAAAATCATTACCAATTATAAAAAGTTCAGAAACAAGCAAACAATTTTGACAGAATATTTTGCCAAAAAAAAATTTGAATTAGAAATATCTGAGTGTTAATTATAACTAGAAATAAGTAGGAATAAATTATTTCTTTTATTTACCGGACAGTGACAAGTTATTATTATCTGTAGAACGTAGTAGCGAAGTATTTATGTTTCTTACACATGGTATAGACTTGAATAAGATTAAAATAACAAATACTATACTACAATGTAACAAATTGCCTGGTGTGGCATGTGTCGAAATGTGTGAACAAGGTTGAGGCAAAATCCAAGTTGATTTGGGAAAATTTCTGTTGCAAGAACAAAACAATTTTTTTGTAAGGCAATAAAAAGGATTATTGTAATCAAATTGAAAGGTTTTTTGTGCTAAATAATGTTGCTGTTCAAATCGCCGATAGTTTCTGACGTATAAATTAGATTATTCTCTTTGGCAATCATTTCAATCAGGATCAATGAAGCTTAAATTCTTTTCCGATTGAACACTGTTAAAAAATGGTCCTTTATGTAAAACACTGATCAAATTTACATCCTTTTAGAAGAGTCCGTTTATTCCCTGAGAGTTGGATTGTTTTTACAAAATTGTTTATTAATTGCTAAATAAATTGTCTATTCATCATTGAATCAATTGCTCTTGTTTTATTTAAATGTTTAACTGAGAGATTGTTTGAGAAACATTACATTGCCAAAGCAAGGACTACTGGTTTGCTATATTTATATCTAAGTAACCTGTTTTGTTTAACCATACTAAATATTATTGTACTACCTGTCCCATGGAGGCTAGTTGCTGTTATAGGCTTTACTTCTTTGTTGTATACAGACATCAATTGTTATCAATGTTTAGAATTTCAAGAAATTGAGACCCATGTTTACAATCACAAAAAGATTAAAAATATATACAATACAATAAACTTGTGAGTGATTCACTGTACTGCTATACTGAATTTCATTCAATGATGTACTAATTATTTAAAAGTTTGATATAACAGATTCATGCGATTGCATATGGGGGAAAAACTTTTACACGTATTAAATATTCATGTAAAATAATTTAAATGTTTAATGTATCTGATATGTTAATCTAGGCTAGTGTTAACATAACTTGTTGTAGGTTTGGTAATAACTTATTAAACTTTATACCTCCACAAACCTAATTTTTCAATGCTATACTTAAAAATTTGCTATACTATTATACCAAACAATCCAACTTAAATACAGTTTTAGTGATAATAATTTTTTATTCCATGTCTTTTATCGACCTTTACCCATGGTGTTAACTATACTCGATAGTATTAAAAAATTTAAATCATGTATCTGAACTTACCAGGTAAAAAAGGTTGAACAAATGAGATGGGCAAAATAAAATTGAAAATTAACTTAAACATCATCGACAACTGGTTTTATGTACAATAATTATAATGAACTGATAGATAACTTTTGTGGTGAAGCTATAACATTAAATAATCAAATATTTATAATAATTTGGAAATATAAATTAAATTGAAAGTATATAAATATTTAGCGGGACAGTGTCACTGATATTTAAGTTCAAGTTTAGATATTATAAAAATTGCCAAAAACCTTACTAAGCATTTTTGGACCTTGACAGTTGTTGACAGTTGTAGGAAATATAAGATACTATAATTTCAAATTACAAGTAAACCATAGCACATTCTCAAAATTTGCAGTAGCATAGACTTTAGACATTAATCTTAAAGTAAATATATTGTAACGAAACCACCAAAGGAGCAATACATTCAACAAACATAGAATTTTATTGACACTTACAAAGGTCCACTTAAAGCTTTTAAAAGAGAAGAATCCAGATGCTTCTTGCAATTTTCGAGAATAAACTAGAAGCAATTGAATTAAGTATATAAAGACACAGCTCGGGAGATCAATTAGTTTAGTTTACAGTTATGAAGTCGTGATTATGAAATAAATGAGGTTGTGTTTATATAAATTACCAGACCTAGTGGTTGAAATAAATATGCTTATGTCTACATAAATTAACGATTAACAGTTAGTTAATAAATAAATTAATAGTGCATCAAGTGTTAATTTCTACCTATTTGTTTGTGAGTGAGTGTGTATAGTGCCACTACTCCTGATATTTAAATTGTTAGCACTGTTTTATTAGGGTACTACATTTGATTTTCCAATCCTCCGCCCAAACGCACTACATTGCCCAGGAAGTAAGTTTTTACCTGGAAAATTTTGAATTTTGCTGAACCCTTGCTGTTGCAAGCAAGGCAGGGATTTTTAACGTGCACGACAACACACACACAAACACACACACACACATGCGACCTCTATTTTACCTCATTCGAATGTGGATGTACTTTTGTGAAAAATGTTCACCTAACATTATTCAAACGGACCATGTCAGGATCAGAACTCAGGAGCCTGGGATAATAGTCACACACATACCAACGGTGCCACAGAGCCGCCTGCTTTATTATGGCAGTTGGAGATACATCCTTTGGACACTAAATAACGAAAGTTTCAAAAAGTAATAGCAACTGAAGGAAAAAGTAGAATATACATTTTTGGGGATATGTTTATTAGGTTCTTAGGTAACGGAATAGTTTTTCACATACAATACCACCATTCTAAAAACTAAGTTGTGGCTTACTTCGATTAAAAATTATAAAAAAGACCATTTTTAGCTTGAACAAAACAAAATAAATTTCTTTAGTATGACAATATACCACGTAAATAGCACAACTATAACTTTATGATATAGGTACATTAAAAGCATGGTCAGGCAGATACCTCAATTATTTCTCACCGTCTTTTGCAAAAAAATCAGTGATGATAGGCATGCAATGGTAATCAAACCATCTCATCTGTAATACACAGAAAGTGCAATTGAAGAGGCTAAATATACCCTAATAACAAATAATTATTACCCCAAAGTTAATTAAAATGCATAAGTAAATTGCAAAGTAAATAACAGAATAATACAGCAAAGTATGAAATGTACCCAAACTCATCAGAAGAATTAGAAGAATTAAAAAATTATTTATATGATTTAATTTATTAATATCGCACCAAACTAGAAGGTGCAAACGACATAATAAAAAATGCATCTAGTATACAAAATATCATATTAAGATAATTGCAAATATGTGTACATTGAAACTGATCCGCTCAGAAAAAGGCTAAATGGGCATAAATTGAACAACAAACTGCATTCACAAAACATGAAAACAAAATTATCATAAATTTTAATACAAACATAACAAATTTAGGGAAAAATGAATTTTTATGACATACGTTTTTAAAAATCAAACAACAGATTGGATATTGAAAATTTAAACAAAATACAAACAATTTAATTAAATGTAAAACAAGTATTACTATTTAGTAAAAACAGTTAAAAAGTTTCTGTATTTTCATCACATCTCTGACCAATTTTTATATATGTGCGATGATTAATGTATTTTGTTTTTGAGGGTTGAATACAATGCATTTGAAGCGTAACTATGTATTACACTTTGATGATATTTAATATTAATATTACAATAATAGCAGGTTTTGTAATTTAATGGTTTTAATATTATGTTTGTTTAACAGATCATCATCCTCATTGGAAAGATTTAACCTTAATAGTTTTAATAGTGGGTGGAGGAATAGGCTTGTGGTATGCCTTTCAACAAAATAAAAAATTTAAAACCCATTTAAATCGTATGTACAAAGATATGGAAGGCTTACAACGTGCTGAAACTGCTTTGGAAGATCTTCAAAAGGAACTTGAGCAAGCTGTTCAAGCTCGAGAGAATGTAGTTTCTGAAAAACAAACCTTGGAAAAGAAATTACAGGAAGCTGGTGCTGAACCTATTATAATGCCCAATTCATATTCAGATCTAGAGGTGGCCCAACTTAAAGCTGAAATAGAGGTATGGTTGCATATTAATTGTTAGTATGAGTTATTTTAAGGTTGTTGTGTGGCCATAGGTTACATGATAAATTTCCAGTCTTTTGTTAACTACTTTACTTGTATGGTAATTTAGAGATTACCAATTTTTTGTTTTAAAAATAGTGTCATTTTTGCAAAATTTTTAAGTAATTTCAATTTAAATTTACGAAATGGGATTCCTAATTATACTAAACTTGCCATAACTCATAAATGTCAAGTATTTTCAGATTTGGTTCTTTGGACTATTAAATGTTTATATAATTACGTATAAAATAGTGAATCGGTGTGTTAAATTTGTAAAATTCAAGTGAACATAAATAAATTAAAGTTGAATTTTAACAGATTTTTTTTTATATTGAAATTATATTTAAGTGAAGTAACAATATATATCATCAAAATCGAAATTTATATTACACGCTACATAATAAAGTAGGTTGACGTAATATTCAAATTTTAATAGTCCTATGGCCAAAACTACTTATTTAACCATGAAATTGGAAAAAGAATTTCACATCTCTAGAAGAAAATCTGTTCCAGTTCCAGTTTTATCTCCCAAATACAATCTATTTTGTTCCCTATATTTTTATCTACCTTTTTCATTTGCCACACTTTTTTCCATTAATCTTAATGTGTCTTGAGTTACTCGCTTTTCCCTCGCCACATACTTATGTTACCTCTGCTTTCTTTACTATTATTTTCTTCACACGTTTCAGTTTTCTTGTTATTACCAACATGAACCTTTTCTACTATGCGACGTACAATTTACCTATATCATTTAAGAAACTACGTGTTGTTACCTACGGCTCTAGTTGAAAAGTAGGTGGGTTGCCGATCAGCTATAGTGGAGACGGAGTGGGTCCTAAAAGTTTCTATAGACAAAAAAATAAAATAAAGCGTACGCTAGGTAAATTTGCCTCCAGGCAACCACCTAAGTAACTCGCACTACCAAAAATACCAAAGAAATGCGGGTATCTATATGCCAAGATACCGTTACTAAAATAATGCCTTGTCACAAACTATTAATTTATTAAATTATGCCAGTAAAGTAAGTCAGGTAAAAATAAATATATATTGGAGACAGTTTCTGTTCCTTAATCTAAATAATATTTGGGAACAGTCAGTTAATCATAAACAATGTACGTTTAGCACTACAAAAATAATAAAATAAAATAGCATGGCTAATGCGCACGAATGGTTTATATTATTGACGCCGCTTGAGCTCATGCACGATTTATATTCAACAATGGCGTCGTCGCACGACAAGACAACGGTTAGACAATTATATCAACAACGCGTAAATTAAGTAATCGTCCTGTAGGCGTACTGCACATAATGTAAGGAAGCACACACACACACAAATATGGATATTAAGGTATTGTTTCAATTCCATTAATGAAGTATTAAATCCTAAAGTTAAGATAAAGCCTTTTCATTTAATGAGCAGTGTTCTTACAACAAAATATTTGACAGTTTAGTAGCATAGCTTGGTTGTCTCTACATTACCATCTGCATTTGAGTCTTGCATTTGCTAAGGTATTAGATAGGTCCACAGAGAGAGGGCGCCAGGTGTTGGTTTCTTAGACAGTGACCTAGAGCTTCTTTAATTTTAGGACCTAGATTAAATAAGTTCTATTAGAAGAAACAGTTAACCTCGAGAAAAGAGGTCTCATTGCTTAGCTGAGGTGTATTTAAGTATTAATTTGCAGCAACCGTTTAAATAAAAGTTTCAAACAACCAACACCTGAATTGCATTGAAATTTGTTATTGTATAAAGGTTCTAACAAGGACATAAATTATTACATGCCTAAAATATATAAAAAATACAAACACAAAGAAAAAAGGAGATGCAGCGTTTTATATATATATATATATATATATATATATATATATTGATGTGATAGGTCATAAGATGTCAATGTGAACCATATTCTATAAGTAAAACCACCCCCAAAGCTAAGAAAATTAATTTTCATATATTTAATTTCAAATCCTGTATAATATTCCAAACGTGCGACAGGCTTATTATTATCATAGTATCTACTAGTACATAAATGAAACCTATGTTTTTAATTAAAACAATTTCTGAATAATTACACAAGGCGAAACTACAGACTCGTTCCTTGATTGAAACACTCATGATTTCTAATTATTAAAAATAATTTAAGAACACGTTATTAATACATTTAATGCATGTTGAAAAGACCATAAAACGAGTTCTAAAATATGTCCTAAAAAAAGTATCAAATACATTAAGTATATTCCTGAAACAAGTATTTTAAAGCCTGCTCTAAAGAGTGTTTTCATTAAAAGTATTTTGATGCAAAATGTGAATTTAAACAAACTACTCAAATCTTTCTAGATTTTTCCATTTTTGGTGTATTTTTTTAAATAAGCTACTCTAATTAATTATCAATTTTCTATATGTTTTTAGGTCGATATGGTATCATAGAACTCTGATTGCAAATGACGGCTAATTATATTTTACTATAAAACAACATGAATGAATACAGATCAATTAATGTAGAACGTGACAAGACAGTTAAAGACTATAAATCAGACAAGCTAAGACGCTTTAATGACAATAAATTATAATCGGGAGCGATAACCAGTCATTGCGAATACATAGCTCCCATTCATTAATAAGAGATAGTTACACTTTTACAATCGCAAAAATTCAACTGACAGCAAATTAAGATTAAAAGCTTGTAAAATGGATGAAATTACAGTTAATTAGTACACCATATCTCGAGAAAAGTGTAGAACAATCAGGAACAAAATGACGTACAATATCCTTTTGGTTAAAAGCTGGTGAAACGATTAAATCGGGGCATTTCATTTATAGCTACTTAGTTAATGAAGTTACTAATTGTCTGCTCCAATAAAAGTTATAATTTAAATTTTGCTACAAAATTACATTGATATTTTAATATTTATTAAAAATAAAGTGCTTTGTGAAACTGATGAAGTTAATTTTGACATACAAAAATTCAATTAAAATAAATGGAAATATAAAATGAACACAAACAGAGGAATTGATAACTGATATTCCAATCCAGTTATTTGGTACAAAATGGAGAATGAAATTTAATCAACAGGATTAGTTAAAAGTATGAAGACAGTGATTTATTGTCGTTAATATTTATTTTGGGAAATTATGTTCAATACAAAAGTTTTTTTTATGACATTTCTGTCTACATTTTAGAATGCTTGAAATTTTTTTCTTCAATTGTTTTGAGTTACGCCTGTCCAGATAATTTTTTAAATGGGAACTTGTTAATTTTGCTCTAACATTCGATAGAGAACTTTTCCCTCTTTACAATATTATTTATGTTTTTTAAATTTATTTAATAATATTTTTACAAGAAAACATCTGTTCAAGTATTTAATAAATGTTAGGTACATTTAAGATGGTCAAAATTACTTGCAGTAAAGTTATCGGTCACAATCGTATCATTAAAAACAAATTAATAACTAAACAAATTAATTTACAAAACTCCAAAGAGAATTCTCTAAATGCCTGGTAATTTGGATTTTTAAGACACCGGTTCAAATACTACAATGTATTTACTAATTAGACGGAACCACTTTGATAGACAAAAGCGAAGTTATAGACAAACTTGATCCAGGTAACTTTATTAGTGGTTATTGTTTATGTCAAACACAATTGAACAATTTATTTCTGTTACGAGGGGTGCTCGAATGTATCGGGAACTGACAACACTAGTATTGCTAGTTGCGATCTGACTTCTCTTATCTAAAGATTGACATTTTTGACAGTATACATACTTATAACATTTTGCCATATTAACACTATTTGTTTTGTTTTGATTGAGTTGAAAATTTCGTTTCGGCGTAAAAATGGAATTAACTCGTGAACATTTTCCTGCAATGGTTTTTTACGATTTCCGACGTGGATTATTTCCACAACAGTGCCTGAATCAACTTATTTTGATTTTTAAGGAAGAAGCTGCAACTAAAACCACTGTATATCATTGGTATAGTGAATTCAATCGTGGTCATAATTCGGTAGCGAATGAATTTAAAGGTCATCCAAAATCAGCTGGTGTGCCAGAAAACATCGATGCTGTGCACAAATTGATTATGCAAGATTGTCATGCGATTTATCGTGAGATTCGGACATCCCTAGTCATTAGTATGACAAGAATACATTTAATATAACATGAACATTTAGCTGTGAAAAAGCTATGTGTGTTGGATCCCACATAATTTGACAATCACTCAAAAAAGATTCGTGTCGATTTTTGCGAAGAAATGGTCAAAAAAATATGATTGCGGTACATCAAACGTGGTGTATAACATTTACACAGGTGACGAATCTTGAATTTATTCATATAAACCCGAAAGTAAACAGCAGTCGACTGTATGGGTTTCCCAAGATGAACAAAAACAAAAGTTGTTCGCACTCGAAGCACTTTGAAGAAAATGGTTGCTTGTTTTTTTTGAAATAAATGGACATGTTACGTCCATTGTTTTAGAGGATCATGGAACTGTTAATTCTGCTTGGTATACAGCCATTTGTTTGTCACGAGTTTTTGGAGAAACAAGAAAAATAAATCGACGATGCTAAATCATTCTTCATCATGACAATGTGAACTCTCACACATCATCTCAAGCAAGTGACTATGTGAGTACTCAAAACATCGAATTGACGGGTCATCCGCTGTATACTCCTGATTAAGGCGGCTCCGTGGCGTAGTGGTATGTGTTTGACTACTACGCCCTAGGTCCCGGGTTCGAATCCCGACACGGTCCGCTTGAAAAATGTTAGCGAGCATTTTTCGCAAAAATACACCCTCGTTCGGATGAGAGGTAAAATGGAGGTCCCGTGTGTGAGTGTTGTCACGCACGTTAAAGATCCCTACCTTGCTTGGAACAGCAAGGATTCGGCAAAATTCAAAATTTTCCAGGTAAAAAAAACTCGCTTCCTGGCCAATATAGTACCTTCGGGTGGAGCATTGGAAAATCACATGTAATGTATACTCCTGATTGGCGTCGCCGTGGATCAATGTAGTAAGACTACAGATCCCAAGGTCCTGGGTTCAAATCCCGACACGGCCGACTGCTTGAAAAATGGCAGGTGAGCATTTTTCACAAAAATTACGCCCTCGTTTGGATGAGAGGTTAAATGGAGGTCCTGTGTGTGAGTGTTGTCACGCACGTTAAAGATCCCTACCTTGCCTGGAACGGCAAGGGTTCGGCAAAATTCTAAATTTCCAGGCAACAAAAAACTCGCTTCCTGGCCAATGTAGTACCTTCGGGTGGAGCATTGGTAATGTAAATGCAATGTATACTCCTGATTTGGCAGCTAATGATTTCTTTTTGTTCCCACACTTGAAGAACAAACTATGTGAACAACGAATTTCGACACCAGAAGAGGCGGGTTGATGCGTTCAAAACCCATATTTTGGAGATATCTCAATCGAAATGGAAAAAATGCTATGAAAATTGGTTCCAGCATATGCAAAAGTGTATCAGTCATGGTGGAGAATATTTTGAAAAACAGTAAAGAAGTTTTCACATCTTAAGTTTTGTTTTTGTTACTTATTCCCGATATATATTGAACACCCTTCGCAATAATAGCAATGGCGAGTTTAAATGAACGTGAAAGAATTGAAATACTTATGATGCTGGGTTATCGGTATAATCGCAGAAGTTTACAAGACGTTTGTAATTTATTTAATAATACACATCCAAATAGAAATCCAATTTCTAAATCCATTTAAAACGCTTTGAACGAACAGGTAGCATTAAAGATTTGTCCAGGAGTGAAACCTATAACAGCAAAAACTGATGATAAAATACTGGATGTTTTATTGACTGTATCTGAAGATCCCCATTTATCAACTAACCAATTTAGTGGCCAATCTCAATATTTCACAGTCATCGGTTGTTTCAATTTTAAAAAGCGAAAAGTATAAACTTTATAAGGTACAACTTTACACGAGTTCACAGAAGACGATTTTGGCAGCAGACTACAATTTTGTGAAGAAATGTTATATATTTGCAATAATAATGACGAAGCTTTTTTTGGCCTTACCGGTGAAGTAAACAAACATAACTGCAGGTACTGGTAAGTTGAAAATTCTTTTTAGTTTTTGGAGCACCATACACAGTATCCCCAAAAGATTAATGTTTGGGTTGGCATTCCAGAGGATCATATTATTGGTTCCTTTTTCATCAATGGCAATTTAACTTCGGCTCTGTATTTGCAGTTATTGCAAAATAAGTTATACTTGCTTGTGCTATGCTTTATCCGCATGAAAACAATGAACACCTTCCCAATAAGAGTATCTGGTTCCAGTAAGATGGCGCGCCACCACATTATGGTTTAAATGTTGATCAATATCTAGATAACGTTTTCCCAAACAGTTGGATTGGGAGACAAGGAAACATTGAGTGGCCAGCCTGTTCGCCTGATTTCTTTAGATTTTTTTTCCTTTGGGGATATGTAAAAAATAAAGTTTACAAGATAAGCTCCATGACATCAAGCATTTAAATTTCAGAATTACCAGGACGATACAAGAAATTTCCAGTGAATTTTTAGAGAATTCTTTTCGGGGTTTTTTAAGTCCATTTGGTCATTGCCCCAAATTACAAATGGAGAACAATTTGAACACTTAATTTAATTTGCTTAGTCATTAATCTGTTTTAATGATAAGAAATAAGATTGTGACTGATTACGTAGATATACTTAACATTTATTAAATACTTGAACTGATGTTTTCTTGTAAAAATGTTATAAAATAAATTTAAAAAAAAAACCACAACCAATATTGTAAAGAGAAAAATATGCTCTATTAAATGGTAAAGGTAACAAGTTTCCATTTAGAAAATTATATGGACAGGCGTAATTCAAAACAATTGAGGGAAAAAAATTTTTAAGCATTTTAAAGTATAGTTAGAAATATCATCAAAAACTTTTCTATTGAAGATAATTTACTAAAATAAACATTAACGACAATAAATTACAGTTTTCATACTTTTAACTAACCATGTATAATTGGTGTCGGGAAGCAGTTTTTTCGAGACAAATAATATAGGGTCTTTCTTGCAATTTCACTTTTAATGCAAATCAGTTCAGAGACAACATCTTAAAAAAATGTGTTTAAGAACTACTTGATAAATAGATAGATAGATAATCTTTCTTGACCCTTGTTTTATATGCACAATAGATCGTATACAAGCATAAAAAACGATAAAACAGAGAACACTAAAAAATTTGAGAAAATTATACCATGTTTTGCTATTTTATTCTAAAAAGAATCGATGTAAACAATTCCAATATTTTTCAAAATTTGCCTTGGAAAAAACATAACACCATAAAAAATTTACAATGTAAATATCTATGTTGCAAGTTGAAAGAAGAGTGCTGCATATTATTTAAAGTGTAGTGTATATGTATTTGGATTACTATGACTAGGAACATATTATATATTTAGGCCGATATAGAAAATAATAAATATTATAATTTATTTAATTCATATACAGATGTTGCGGCACGAGCTTCAAATTGCAGAAGGAGAATTGAAGGATAGATGTTGGTCACCACCCTTAGGTCTGCAGCAGTGGTTGCAACTAACACATGAAATTGAAAACAAAGCATATATCAAGAAGAGGTTGCTTGCTGAAAATCAGTTACAACAAGCAAGAGAAGCGGTATGATATTTTTAGCTTTACATATATCTTTATTTATACTCTGAATGTGATTAAGATGCACAACCTTCAATTGTTGAAAATTGTTGTTATTTCACATAAATTATAAAGTAACAGCTTTTATTACCCACATACTCTTTTAAAAATTCTTAATTGTTGCAAGACGATGATTCTATTTCAGGGCGCAATTACGACAAGTATTGTGTACAAAATGTGTCATCGCCTATTTATACATGTTAATTCATAAGCCCACTTTACCATAATTTTGTTAAATCGATTCCGTTTCAATTGTAAAGAAAACACTTATTTTAAAAAATAATGAACCGTGTATCCTGTACACATTAAAAAAGAACAAAAGTATCATGAGATTTGCACGTAGTTTCTAGTTTTTAAATAATTCATTCCAGTAAATCAATATTTTCTTCATTTTCTAAGTAAAAATCTTCCTCAACATCTGGCTCAAGGAGTCTATATGATTTACTCTGTATAAATTTTTTTATTTTTTTTGGCAACATCATTACTTTTATCATTTCGTCGTCATAGAGCGAAAAATTATCAACAAACAATTTCATACTTCTGAGATAATGATATTTTTGTTACGGTGATATTGAAAATCTGATATAAAATCGAATTTACAAAAAATGCTCAAATATTCGTTTATAATCAATAGTATCTATCTCCAGCATTATAGTAACATTTTTAAAATGTTTAATTTGATTAAAAAAACATTAAAAATACATTTAATTATTTTTCGTCGTATCAAAATACTTTCGGGTAAGTAGTTAAGAAAAAATAGAGATTATACTGAATTTTGATAAATTATAATAATTGTGATAACAAGTTAGTGTTACATAATCAGAAACATTTTTTAATTGTAAAGAAAACACTTATTTTAAAAAATAATGAACCGTGTGTCCTGCACACATTAAAAAAGAACAAAAGTATCATGAGATTTGCACGTAGTTTCTAGTTTTTAAATAATTCATTTCAGTAAATCAGTAAATTCATTTTCTAAGTCAAAATCTTCCTCAACATCTGACTCAAGGAGTCTATATTTTTTTCGTTCCTGATTCAGGTAAATCTTTAAACTTTGCATACAATTCATTTGGGATGATTCCCTTATTGTAGAACCTTACTAAATCCTTCCATTTGGTACTAGTAATAGTCAATAGTTTTTTGTATGCTTTGGAATAAGTAGTAAAACCGTTGACAATTTCTAGGAAAGTTTTGTCAGGTTTTTTAAAGGAGGTTTCCACTTTGCTACGTACCTAGACGTAGCCGGAAGAAAAGTAAATACCAGGCTAACTACCAAACGTGGATAGTAGGGTACCAAAAAAAACACATCACCCACGATTATCTATTAACCGTAAGAATAAATAAAGGATTCTGTACAAACAAGCCAAAAAAAAAATAAATTAAGTGTTTCTATTTCAAAGCAAACAATTATGTGATATAAACAATTTAGTACTTTAGATACGAAGTGCGCATCTCGTATTTTACACAAAATAAAATTAATCTGTAGAAAATAAACATGTGAGAGCTTTTGTCAAGCGTTTTGTTGTTAAAATTGCACCTAATATGTTGTGTAAAATAAACTAATCAGTAGGAAAAAATTAAAGTGTGAGAGCTTTTGTCCGACATTCTTTTAAATTGCACATAATACCGTTTGTAAAATAAACCAATCAGTAGAAAAGAATAAGTGTGTGTGTGTGTCAAACATTTTTAACAATGGCACGTCACACCTGTAGAGTGATAATTATCGATTTGAAGCAACAAATAATAGTTTTACAGTGTTACATTTCTTTCCATGTAACTACCAAAGGCTGATACGGGGTATGCTCTTGATAAACACAAAAGTTGTATACCTGTATGAATCTGGATACTTAGCATGCAATCCGTCGGGGAGTCAGCACAGCAACACCATGGTCATTGGGATCTATTTACCCTGTTACCATAACAGCACTAACGGTCTATGGACAAAAGCAGTTGTTCTACGTCAATGAACAGTTGGGCCTACATAAAGAAAGAACCAATTCGACTTCCAGCTAAAAGCTAAAAAGAAAATTTTATTAGGATGGGTAAACGCAGGATAACTCATTGGAGAGTGCACGATCTTATTTCAACAAGTCTTTACATTGGAACAATAGAGAAAATCATTATACGCGGTCGTAATGTATAACAAGCTCACGAATACCTAAAACAGGATATAAACTATTTAATTATAGCATAAACTTTACATTTCGAAATAAATAAGTTCAAAATGAAAATTTGTAGAGAGCATACTTATTGTAAACAGGATGTTGTTGAAGAATTTAAGAATTGAAACGGAATCGATTTAACAAAATTATGGTAAAGCGGGCTTATGAATTAACATGTAAAAAAAGGGGTAATTAATTTATGCTGAAAATAAACGTAACAACTTTCATGCTAAATTCCCTGATTGCTGCAGGAACATAATACTATGGAACATAAAAAGGAAAAACTACTCTAGATGTATATGTACAGCAATTCTACTAAATTAACTATAAAATTTGTACACGTCAGCAATAACTGATATCTGATGATTATTCCTGCTGCATGTGTTTTTATACATTTGTTTTTGTTAAGTAATTACTAGCTTTCACCGTCTTGGAAAATGATTGATCCAAATGTTCTGGGTCATTAGTTGTATGAGTCAGTAAGCAAAGCAAAATAATTTGGTTTTGTTTGGCAGATGTATGCGAAGTATATTGATCTAACATTCTCAGTGTGTTTGTGACATATTGTAAATTATTTTCTACTTTTTTTTCCGAAAGGTTTGGTTTGTATCTGCTGTTGTGGTATATTTTTACTCTCTTGTTATTATACCTGTAATAAATTTATTATTATCACCATTATTAATATTATTTTGTTTGTAGAAAATGCTAATGTTTATTTAATATCAATTTATAGTGTGAAAAACTTAGAAAGAAGCGATCGAGTCTAGTGGGAGCTTTCGTATCTACTCATGGAAAGTCAATTGATGATGTAGATCGCAGTATCGTTGAAGCTAGAACATCCTTAAACGAAGTTACTCAAGCACTACAAGAACGTGTATATCGATGGAAACAAATTGAATTTTTATGTGGGTTTAATATTATAAATAATAGTGGTTTACAACAATTAGAAAATATTTTATATAGAAATTCAAACATCAATGGTCGTGCATCGTTAGGAATAAAAGGTAATTTTCACATTCTTTTCCTTTAAACACTTGTTAATATTGTTACTGTAGGTCGAATGAATAGCCAAGATGATTTAGATGATGATACTAGTTCCATTTATACTTGTGCAACAGGTAAGGATAGTTCTTTAAACGATTTATCGCACAATTCTTTTGAGTGACATGTTTTATTTTTTACTTTTGATATTTCTACTGTCTAATATTGTATTCTTTTTGAGTTAGTTTAATAGTAATTTGTAGTCTTGTGCATGTAGCTGTATTGTATGTTAGTAAACATTATACACAAATTTTCTAGCATAGCAGTAATTAGTTTGCTGTTTTTTAGAACTAGAATGAACCAAAATTCCTATTTTCTTTTTTATTATAACATATTGTTTGTAAATACTATTCGATTATAGTTGTATATCATATGTAACTTCAAGAGTATGTGACAAATATTCTTCAACAAGTGAAAAAGACATTACAGTGTATGCTATAGAACAGGGCTTGTTAAACTATTTCATGTAATGACCTCCTCCAAAAAAAAAATTCACCTATTTAGTGAATATCTAATTTTATATTATGCCTTGTACATTACACCTATACTTGTAATAATTTATTTATAATTACACAATTTTTGGGACTTCTGCCAGGGGAAGGGGGTATTTAACAAGTCCTGGTATAAAGTATGATTGGTATTTGTAATATTTTGTTAGTGAAATAAAATGCTTTGGGACATTTTTATTTACATTACATGTTTACTCAATCAAATTAGTATCTTGAAGATGTGTTGAAATAAAATCTTTGAACATTACTAAGTTAGAACCATAACGATATCAAAATAAGCAATTTTACATTTGGTGATCTTGTTTTATAATTGAATTTAATCTAAGGGATGAATAAAGATTTTGTAAAGCAGTTAATACAGGATCGATTATATTTAGTGTTAAGCAACATTAACAAAATAAATAATTGTAAAACCCAAATACTGGCAATTATTGATGCCAAAAAAAAGATGATCCACACATTGTTGAAAATTTTGTTGACATTTAATGACATTACTCCAAAGATAGCGTAAAAATTATATAAAATTTAAATAGTTTGTATTAATTAATCTTGTTAAATATGATTATAGAGTAAACTGGACGAATGTTATTTAAGATTCACGTGCATGCATTGTTACGTTGAAAAGAAGGTAAACGTATATATATATATATATATATATATATATATAAACAGTAACTGGAATCTAGATAAACTGGGCTAGCTACAAAAAGTGGAGAGTGGAGGAGTCAGGGTACGCCAAATTTTCTTACTTAAGCAAAAGCAAGCGCCATCCAGGTATAAATTATATTTACAAGGTATAATTTGAAGAAGAGAAACATGTGGTATAAGCAAATAAAATAATGAAAACCCAAATCAACCCGCGACGGAAATATTAATTCATATAGGAAAAATTATCCCGAAGGATTTTTGTTCAGTATTACACACAATAAAAAAACATATTACAATCGAAATTACGATGTTAAATCTTGGTTCTCACAGCCATGTAACTGTTTATGAGTAAATCGAAAATGAACTACTTATGTGATCTTCATGATCATCAGCAGATGACTGTTGGAATGTATTCCAGTCGCCAGCATACGTGGTAGTAGAGTGTCTGAAACAGGTCGCATAAGAAAAAGAAAACTCATAAGCGACAGTGGTTAATCTTAATTGTTACAATCGACAAGAAAAACCTGAAGGAGACTTTCAGCCAAGTTAAGACTTGCTTCTTTTCCAACAGCAGTAGACTAAGACATAGAAACGGTAGAACATCAGCTGCAATCAGATTTGCTTCATTGCCAACAGCAGATACACGAACAGGAGCAGGAAAAATCTTCACAGCAACTGTACCAAGCACCATCAATCCAGGTTCACTAACTGCAAACTGGAACTTTTCTTTCAGCACTACACGTTGCCATCATTTTAGCTACCTCTATCGTGTCAGACACAACGAAAATTCCTTTGTCAGAATCATTTCGGGTGGCAGTAACAAGCTTTTTAGTGGTTACGGAGAAGATCCAAAGGGGCCTGTGACTAAGAACAGATCAGACAATGCCGAAAAGCTAAAAAGGAAAACCTTGCTAATATGAATCAATACTCCAGGACTATGCATCCAGCAAGATCTCCTTGTTTGTGAAACCACAAAATGAGTGCATTGCTCCTGAAGACAAGAACGGTGTTAACCCTGTAGAGGGTGTGTTTCACTGCCGAGAGCAGGATTGAAAATGAATGAAGTTCCGGACCACGAAAAGATAAGCAATCTCCATTATTTATTAACATGTGTTATCAAAACACTTTCAAATGTCTTTGTTAGATAACCAAACTGGCAAATTTGACTACAAGTGCGCTTATTAAGTACCTTTGAAGGAATCTTATGTTATTCAAACTCGTATTCCTGTTTAAAAATAGAACGAATGCATTCTTTGGAAATCATCAATTGGTAGGATAAGTCAATATACAGGGTGAGTTTTTAGTGTGGCAACGGTCGATAACTCCGTTATTATAAATGCTACGTAAACCAAATTTGGAGGCATATTAGGCATGCCTAAAGTACACATTTTAAAAATATTTAAAAGCATACAGGGTGTTTCATAATTCTAGGGCATATTAAACTTATATTTTTTTAAATGGAACACCCTATATATTATTACATTTTTGAAAAGCCCATAAAAAGAGCTTTAATTTGATATCAAATTGTATCTGTCTATTCCTTTTAGTTTTTGAGATATTCAACTGTTTTTAGAAAAAATGACCCCGATTAGATACATTGCCACTGCACTAATACACAACTTATGTTAATTTTCAAGATGCAGAAAATTTTACCATATACCATAGTATATTTGTAAATATAACTTTTGAAATTTCTTCACAGTATACAGGGTGTGTCAGGTTTCATAATTGCAATTTTAAAATTTTTTAAATGGCACCCTACCAATTTTATTGCTACAATAGATAGCCCATTAAGTGTCCTTTCATTTTGTTAAGCATTCCTATACCTAAATCCATTACTTTCTGAGATATTTTGATTTTCTTCAAATTTTATGAATGTTTTTAATTTACATAACTAAAAATAACTTACTATTGGAGAATATTATAAAACAATTAATACATTTTGATTAACAATCAACTACAGTTATCCAATAACAATTTTCACTAAAGATATAACAACCTACAATAATCGCTATCAATAGAATTCTGCCAGATCAACAATATGCATTTTATAGAAAATGTTCAAGCAGGAAATCAGGCAGGCTTTGAAAAATAACTATTACATGTAAAGTGTCATTTAGGTTTATTAATTGTAGTGTGTTGTCATTTAACACATTATCAGTTCTGTTTTAAATGTAATCTTTGAAGGAGTTTCCAAAATGAATTTTACAGTGGAAGAACAAATAAATATGATTTGGGTATTGGGAGCAAGTTTTAAAAATTTCCTACTTGCATCAAGAATATACCAAGAGAGATATCCTGTTAAATGACAACACACTACAATTAATAAACCTAAATGACACTTTACATGTAATAGTTATTTTTTCCAAAGCCTGCCTGATTTCCTGCTTGAACATTTTCTATAAAATGCATATTGTTGATCTGGCAGAATTCTGTTGATAGCGTATTATTGTAGGTTGTTATATCTTTAGTGGAAATTGTTATTGGATAACTGTAGTTGATTGTTAATCAAAATGTATTAATAGTTTTATAATATTCTCCAATAGTAAGTTATTTTTAGTTATGTAAATTAAAAACATTCATAAAATTTGAAGAAAATCAAAAATATCTCAGAAAGTAATGGATTTAGGTATAGGGAATGCTTAACAAAAATGAAAGGACACTTAATGGGCTATCTATTGTAGCAATAAAATTGGTAGGGTGCCATTTAAAAAAAATTTTAAAAATTGCAATTTGCGAAACCTGACACACCCTGTATACTGTGAAGAAATTTCAAAAAAGTTATATTTACAAATATACTATGGTATATGGTAAAATTTTCTGCATCTTGAAAATTAACATAAGTTGTGTATTAGTGTAGTGGCAATGTATCTAATCGGGGTCATTTTTTCTAAAAACAGTTGAATATCTCAAAAACTAAAAGGAATAGACAGATAGAATTTGATATCAAATTAAAGCTCTTTTTATGGGCTTTTCAAAAATGTAATAATATATAGGGTGTTCCATTTAAAAAAA
This sequence comes from Platerodrilus igneus, assembly GCA_036346225.1. Taxonomy (NCBI): domain Eukaryota; kingdom Metazoa; phylum Arthropoda; class Insecta; order Coleoptera; family Lycidae; genus Platerodrilus; species Platerodrilus igneus. The sequence goes on along the minus strand of JARFIW010001670.1, from coordinate 9,554,289 downwards.
TATGTTTAATATGTCCTAGAATTATGAAACACCCTGTATGCTTTCAAATATTTTTAAAATGTGCACTTTAGGCATGCCTAATATGCCTCCAAATTTGGTTTACGTAGCTTTTATAATAATGGAGTTATCGACCGTTGCCACACTAAAAACTCACCCTGTATTTGCTAGAATAATATTTCTGAGAGCCTTGTTTTTGATAAATAAACTGTTGTTCTATTACAAGATAACAGTTGTACAAATTAAAGCATACAGAATATTGAATAAGCATTTATTTCTAGCATTTTAGAATGCGCTTTAAAGGAATAGATTGATAGGTTTAATTAGCAGGTCGTCAGCGGCATTTCTTATAACAGGTAGTTACTGAATATGGAAATGAAACCACAGGAGTATTTATTTATTTATTTATTTTACCATTGTATGGGATAACCCCATTATATAAGGAACCTTAAAATAAACAAAAACCATTCGGCAGGGTGTAATGGAACATAACAGCATTTTATTAAATAGTAAATTGAACGCCAAAAAAAATTGCAAAATGAAATTTTAGCAAATTATCCTGTTATTTAGATAACATTTTTAGTTGACAACTTTTTTATTTTGTGTAAAGTTAAATGTGATGGTGACGGAATATTTGGCGGACCTATTATTTAGTAACACAGTTTCGATGCAGCACACACCATTTTACTCATACATTAATAATTATTTATAATTGTATTGTATCTTCGAGTTTTTATTTTTAGGCAGTGTTCAGGTAAAATAAGCGTTAAATTTTGATTTGCCCTGAAGGGGTGGGGACCCCGTAACAATATAAGTGTTTGTCAGCTAACTGCAGTGATGCGGAAGTGGGTTTCTATGGATAAATGAGTAAAGAAAATAAAAAAATTAAAGAAATACAAAATTATAAATAATATGGCTTAAATACAAAACATACATACATACATACATACATACATACATACATACATACATACATACATACATACATACAAAACATTAGCACTTACCATGAAAGGTTTTTCAGTGTCAAAATCCAGGGGCGCAAACCATCTGTCATAGCAATTTCTTATGATTTCATTTCTGTACAGAAGACGGTTATTCCGCACAAAACTCCCAAACTTTTGCTATAATATAAAAAAATTGTAACATAAAATACTTCTTTCAAATAAGATACCATCACTGCGGCAGCTGGATTTTATATATTAATCAAATTCGTAGGCTAAGGGTATTTGCATAATTGAAGTATGCATCTAATGAGGAGGTTAAGTGAATATAACAGCTCTACACTTGTTCTTAGATCGAACGGGCGTATATCTCTCACTGTCGAGCATAATACACGACAAGAGCAAGTCAGAAACGTTTCCACACGTACACTCTAAAGTACTGGCCCACTCACATATGGGCCCACGTTAATATAAACAAAAATTGTTTTAACTGTTCGAGCGAGTGACTTTAAATTAAATGCAATTTTATTAGTATATATGCCCTAAATGTAAGATAGTATAGTAAAGCCGTACTGCTAAATGTAGAACTGAGCGTACTTCAATAACATACAATAGTATAAGAGGAGATACACTTCACCCACTCCATTAAATATTACATTGGATTGTGTCACGAGTATCTGCTGATAGAAATAAGTAACAAAATAAATTGACTGCCAGGTTAATTGATTAGTAAAAGAAAATGCCACAGGTGAAAGTCGTATGAAGTTTTAAAATCTACATTGGTTAATGAGTTAAGATGTTTTTCAAAAACTTATCTGGGCATCCTCGCCAAGGGCTGCTGGGATTAATTCTCAACACACTTCAAGGATACTACACAACTCTGCCAAGTCCCACATGTGTCGGTAACTAATCAAGCATTCAGTAATCATAAACACCATGCATAGTAGTAGTCAGTCAGGAACAAAGTGTAGCAAAAGCATAGGAGCCAGGATAGAAAGAAACCGTAAATGTTACGGTTTATGTAAAACCTAATCATAAGTGAACTAAAAATATATCATCTATAGTGATTAATCGATCACAACATATCTACTAATGCTCCACTGTAAATGTACGTTTATAATTACTCGATTAAAATACTATAACACCACAGAGAAATTGTTCAAATATTGACGAATCATATAGTAAAAAAACAAATCCAAAGAGAGATTCTTAAATCATTTAGATGACAAGGTTTTGGAACACACTTAAACTAGAATGTAGATACATATATTGAAAGATAGAGAAACAAAAATTCGCAGTAGAAATGAGAATCTAGTGAACATCAAAATAGTAATAAAATAATACCGAAATGTCCAGAAGTAGAGCGGCCGTTACGAATTTTATAAAAGTATATTTTGTTCAAACTTCTATAAAGTATTTCTACTGTCTTTGTGTTGTGACAACACAAATGGGAAGTTACTATTTTATATCGTAAGCATCTGATGATGACACTGTTGACACAACCCGAAGGTTTGGCAACAGTCTCGTGTCGTTTGAAGTTTGTTATTGATCATTTTTGTAACATTAAATTTTTACAAAAAAAATTATAAACTACATATTAGATATTATAAATATTTTGGATATTTTTATTATATATCGCATTGCATAACCTGCTAAGAATGTTTGTTGAATGTTTTTTTATTTGCAAACAGATATACTTTTGAAAAGTTATTACTTAGCATGTTAATTATTGAATAACAATGTTCATCTTTTGTTTTACTTTGTGGCCTAACTGCCTGATGCAGTATGCTCAGGTTACTAGCATTTATAGAATCATTTTGCCGTTTAGAATATATAAAACTTAATTTCTTAATAATGTGATGTGAATATCAGCAGCAATGATGTTCATGCTTTATAGAGAAGTAGAATGATGCATTTTAAATTTTATTTTAATTAGTAGTTAATATACAGTATTTGCTTTAATGTTTCATATTTATATATATATATATATATATATATATATATATATATATATATATATATTAATTTTTTTGTGTATTAAATTTTTCATTGTACTTAGTTATGCAGAGTTCCTCTGCCCTTTATTGTTAAGGTAAGGATATATGTTATGTGGTTAACATTGCTGTTTAACTAGTAGCAAAAAATTTGGCTATACTAACTTAAAAAGAAATATTACTGTTTGACGAAGAAGAGAATATGTATCAGTGATATTTGTTTTATCGTTCGGTAAATGTTGCAGTTAATTAAGTAGTTTTTCTTGTTAAAGTGTAATTTCTCCTTTCCTGTACAAATTAGGAAGTGATTTACCAACTTAGATTTGTGTTTAATAAAAATGTTAGTTCTCACCCTTGTCACACAGTAATGCATATGACAAATGCTACTATTGTTGGTTCTGTTAAGAACCACTATTATGATTAATATATGACCAGCTTTAAAAGTAATTTTAATCACCTGGTAATAAATAATGGTTCGATTTTGCCGTTGCTAAATTTAGAATGGTGTTTGGTAATCTTAGAACTGTGATTATAATACTTATAATGTATATTTTGGTGAATCCTATCTTCTCATTACAATCGTAAAATGTTTTCCGACCAAGACAATACCAGCAATAAGTTACTATTGTATGTTCAAACTGTGCATGACAAAACTTATTGGGATGTGATCAGCTATAAAAGTGGCTGTTAACAAGAATGCCAACAATATAGATAAAATATTAATATTAGTTAAAACCATAAACATAATAAAATTACCTTATGTCAAAAGTAAATTTAATTATTTATTTGTTTTTTTTTCCTGGTTAGAAGTGCTTTTTGCCAGAGTGGTATTAACTTTTCTAGCATTAATCAGTTGTATACCTCAAAGAATGGAAATGACCATCAAACCATACATGTATACAAAAAATTATTTGTGTTGAATATAAATATTAAAACTTGGGATTGTAAAAACTGTGCTTACAGTTGAATGACCTCGGTAATGTATGATTCACAATTATGAACAGGTAATTCATTGAATCAGAATTAAAGGGCTTATAAATACTTTGACATCTTAAGGAAAGCTCTCTAAGGAATACAAGTTTTCTTGAATTAACTATAAAACGTATATAAATTGAATATTGGCAAGCATTTTAACCAAGGTGTTATATTAAAAGACTGAAAACCTTTCCAACATAACTCAAAATACCTAAATTAAACTGAAATTTTGACGGTAATTTCATTAAATCTTTCCAGCTGTTTTTAGGCTAAGTTCTTAGATCTAATCCATATATCTTATGAAATACAACTCAGCTTAATTCGTGAAAGTTTTATTTAAAATTGAGTCATTTTAAATTATAAAAAGGTCTGGAGAATCAACACACTTTAAACCAAAGAACATTACGAAGCTAATGTATTGAAAATACATTATATTCCTCTGACAAAGATGATTTTTCTCTTAAAGCATAAGATCGACGTAAGGTGACTGCAACGGTAACAGTAACATAATTCATTGAGATTCAAATTCCAGTTAGTATATGATTAAACTAAACATTGTGGGATGTCTTAAAATTAAAAGAAAAACTAAACTATGTATTTTAAAACTGAAAAAGGGGGGATTTTTAAGAGGCTATTATTTTAGGTACATTTTTGGATTTTATGGTGCTAAATACTTTTAGGAAGAACCCTATTCATTTGTTGATTTATGTGTTAATTAAAATTTGCTTTTAATGAAAAAGAAGCCACAAATTGTTATAGTTAGCATTGACACAAATTTTGTAGTAACGGATGTGTGAACAGTTAGTATCACATGTATACAATATATTTTTGAGTTTTGAATGCTTGATTTAAAGTGATTACTATAGGTTATTTATGTTAATTTTGCAGCTAAGTTGCAAAATTTAAAAACATTAGGTTGCCCATATGAATTTATTTCCTGCAAATATACATAGTGAATTCTGTGGATAATAGACTTAAGATTTGCTAGAACCAAACGAAGAGGCAACTTTTCCCTGATTGTCTCATACATTGAAAGCACACAGGAAAAAGATAGAAGCCTTTGAAATGTGGTGCTACAGACGTATGATGAAGATATCATAGACAGACAAAGTAAGAACGGAGAGGTTCTAGAAATGCTAGGGGGAAGAAAGAAATATGTGAAAAACAGTAAAAAAATAGAAGAGATAGGATGATAGGCCACATACTAAGGCATGAGGGAATAGTGCGGAATATATTAGAAGCAAAGATAGGAAAAAAGAGAAGTAGAGGTAGACCTAAGTTAGATTATTGTACACAGATAGTGAAAGATGTAGGTTGTGGGAATTTCAGTACAACAAACTTACTGTTTTAACACTTTCTGCAAATCGTTCCTTTGTCTTACTGATTTCAAATTCTTTGTTATTTGCAGTTACTAATGTTGAATTTCAGCTTTATGGTTAATAGTAGTTAGCGATTTATTTATTTGTGAGCTATGGTAGCTGGCATTATTCATCACAATTATGGAATATCGTTTTAAGTTCGTCAAGAGCTGAAATTCAAACCATCGCAAAAAAATTCTTGATTCATTCACTATGTTACTCACCATCCTTAGTTTTTGGTGCAGACAAGCTCAGCTCAGCGTTTGCTATAAATCAATCTTTGCAACCCGCTTGAAGAACAATATATCTAAAACATTAATTATTTAATTCCTTGTTAAACGCACCCAGTATAAATAGCTAATTTTGTGCTATCTATCGAGAGCTTCTTTTTCGTTCGTAACGTTTGCATCTTGCCATGATTTACCAATAGTGTTGTCTTTGTAAAGTCGCTTTTCATCTCAAGCCTTCATTGACAATTCTAATGTATTCTCTTAAAAAGGCTCTTTGTCTTATAACAATGATGAACAATTCTACCTCCGTTCAATGCTTCCCTGTTACGAAATCTTTCTAGTACAGTGTTTAAAGTACTCTGTTCTCTTAATATTGAAAAATTAGTTAAAAGCATACGATTGTTAAAGGTAAATACTGTCTTTGTATGCATATTATGTACACTGTGAGATTAAAGTGTGGAATATTAAAAAATAAGCGAACTCAAGTAATTGTTTAAAAACACAGAAACGCGTCGACTTTATTTTTTAAAAACACATTAATATGTGTTATTTACCTTTTGGTTATAATTTGTTATTTAGTTAGACGCCATAACAAAAATTTAAATGTCAATATAAATTTTTTGTAGTGGAATCCGATAGTGATTATTGTTCTCTTTATGATCTTGTAGATAAGTCATATAGTTGCATAACAAAAATTCTGAGAAAAATGGAATTGAACATGTAATGTTGATATTATGCTAGTAGTAACTTACAAAATGTGATAGACAAAAAATTTTGTACTGAAAAATGAAATAAAGCAAATAGTATTAACACTTAAATTAAATGTTTAAATTGCCACCATTCACTTCTTGACAACAAGTTACTCTATATATTCACTTAAAACATTATTAATAATGGTTGCTTCTATTTTCTTGAATATGCTGCTTCAATACCTGTAAATTTTCTGGTTTTATTTCTTTAACTTTTAATTTTAAGTAACCTGATAGAAAATAGTCTTAAGTCATCGTTCTTGCTGGTCATTCTATCTATCAGTCGATCCATCTTTCGGGTAAAACAGTGTGCAGAAAATTACGCACAGGAAGTGTATAATGTGATGGTGCTTCGTGTTGATACCAAAGAGTATTATTTGGGATATCACCATTGTCTTCATTTGGGTATGGTACAGTCATTGCTGGAATTAGATCATTTTGGAGAAACTCAAATATTTTTCTTCGTTAAGGTTTTTCTCAAAGAAAGAAGAACCTAGAATTCTATTATGCACAGACATTTACTTTTTGTGGATGTTGAGTGTGTGTTTCTGCCATTCAGTAAGGATACTGCCAGTTAGTTAGGTGTTACATGTCAACAAGAGCTCTGCTAACTATACAGACACATACTAATTATCCAAAATAATTCCATTTTTTTATCTAGCAGGTTTTGTAATGTGTGCACAAAAGCTTCTTAGACATGAAAGATCGTGTGCCAGAAATATATGATACGTCTTAAATATCGTTTCCAATATAGAGAGCAAAACTATATGTATATCCTCTTAAATTCTTTTCACTTCGTCACACGCAAAATAGCTTTACTCCAAGATCTTTTTGATTTTACATATTGTTTGAAGTGTAATCTACCCTTATATCTAACATTCATCTAAGGCAAAATTTAGTCCTACATCTACCATTATTGTTGTAAGTTTTCTGATAGCTGAAAAAAAAAACAGATGCGAATGCGGTTTTAACTTATCAGCAAAACACTAAATCTCGAAAACTTTAGAATTGACAAGAATCTATTTCTGCTTATGATTTTTGCTGAAAAAGCTCGAGGTCCTCTCATAAAAAATCATTTCCTTGATAATTGCATAATTTTGGATAATGTGTAAGGCCTTGTATAGAAAAATAAGTGCAATAAAAACATACATCTGACTAACTATAATATTGTGCCATTTCATTGAATGCACCTTCAAATTCTTAGGTGGATTTGCACGAAAATATAAAACAATTCTTTCATTTGTCCATTTGCAGAGGTTATTTATAGTTATCAGGTGTAATAAAAGTTTCAAACACTCAAGAAAGAGGTGATTTTATATTTTCCAATTCAATAGCTGGATGAATATCATAAAATGGTCTATATTCCACAACAGACCCCGAACCGCTTTGGTCATTGTATATATCAGACACATTTTCCATTCACCGAATTGTATTGGTTCATTTTCTTCATTGTTAGTTTGGAACTTGTAGTTTCATCGTCAATACTTGAAACATCATTAGGATCATCGTCAGGCATGTAATCATAACTCAATTGGAAATTTTTACAAAAAAAAATACATCAATGTAAATAGCAATACAAATAGAACGAAATCTAGACCCAGATTAATTCGTGTCATCACTGCAACTACTACTACCACTTTCAAAGGCCACCACCCTAACCAAAAATAATATAAGAAGGGTGTGGATAACTATTCCTACTTCTTACAACAATAATATCATATCTACTGCCACATCCTAGCTTGCAATACAACTCCTGCAGTTGAGTCCTAGAATTTGAAGCATACATCTTCACCATGTACAGTTGATGCATGTGATATAGCATTAGCTACAAGTTGATGCATATGTCGCACCCATATACAGCACGGGATTCAAAAAATTAGCGTCTTTGGTAAAAGGGAATACCATAAAATAGCTTTGAAATCTGCTAATCTTCTTTCAAATTTTTTGTGTAAATTATCCGTCTAATCTTGTGAATACGTTTTCTCCATGTTTTTATAATTCTTTAACTCGAACCTCCTTAGTTGAGATGCACATATTTGAATCTCCTCTTTGCAATTTTTTAATTTAATTTGTCATATCAAACAAAGTTTTGTTTTCTCTTGGAGGTTTATATTCAGGTGGCTCCGTGGCATAGTTGGTATGAGTGTGACTATTGCGCCCAAGGTCCCGGGTTCGAATCCGGACACGGTCCACTTGAAAAATGTTGGGCCAGCATTTTTCACAAAAATACACCCTCGTTCGGATGAGAGGTAAAATGGAGGTCTCTTGTATGAGTGTTGTGACGCACGTTAAAGATCCCTGCCTTGCTTGGAACAGCAAGGGTTCTGCAAAATTTCAAATTTTCCAGGTAAAAAAACTCGCTTTCTGGCTAATGTAAGTTCCTTTGGGTGGAGCATTGGAAAAATCACATGTGGAGGAGGTTTATATTCAGTTTATTGAGTATCTTAGTCGTTCCAGGAAGAAAGTTAGCTTTGTAAGGCATTTTTAAATTTTTTGACATGGCTGCATTTTCTTCTTCAATTACAAGAAATGTATTGTTTACAGAAGCAATTGACAAAATTGTATCAATAAGGCACCACGGCTTAGTGACCGTACATGTTGCATCGAAAGATTCCTATGTTGAGCATCTGTTTTTTCAAGCAAATTCGAAATTAATGATTTTGCAAACTTCCGGTTCGAATCAAATTACTATTTTAATAAGCAATGTTTATTTATAGTCTTGAGAATTTTGGAACACTAAACTTGTTGGTGTATAATACATAGCATGTAAAACTTGGAATTTCATCATCATTTTTGCACAATATTACAAAAGTAATACTTTGTCCCCACATAGCAGAAGTTTTATATCCTGATATCCATCAATTTGTGAAATGGAAACTCAAGTGTTTTCCACTAAAATTCCTGAGGCACCTTAGATATTTTCACATCTAGTGTACCCTTTCTTTTAAATGACAGTCAATAATTATTCTTTCGTCATCATAATTTCAAAGACAAGGTCCCTAAAAAAGTGCATACATAATTCAGCAGCATCTTTCACATCCGTAGATTCATCATACTGAAATGCCAAGTAACAACATTATTGCAAATCCTCATTAAAGCATTTTTTCAAATTCTCGCCAATGGCTTCAATGTGGTACCTTGCCTTTCTTAGTTTTCATCCTCAAGCTTTTTTTTTGTTTATTAATAGTTCTGTAACTGTTATGTCATGAATCTCACAACTTTAAATTTTGCATCTGGCCTCATAGAAACAGATTATTGCTCCTATAAGCTACTTTTTAATTCATGTACTGTTATCTTCCTGATTTTAGCGCCAAGCAGAAAATTAGTAGCATATAGCGTTTGTAGTTTCAAAAATGCCTTTCAACATCTACTGTTTTTGTTAGTGCTACATTTGAGTTATAAATAAAACAAACACATTTATCCTTGACCACAATGAAAAAGAACTCTTGTCTTTCACCATGATACTGGTAAGTCTTACTTTTTGCACACTTGAAAATGTCTGCATGCTCATTTTAGTCGCAATATTTATCACCACGCTACTCAAGAAGACAATTGTTCCTTTATCTCAATCGTCAAAATGCAGATAGAAAACAAAATATTTGCATGCATTGACTAACCGTGTTTATTCATTAACTGTAGTATACAGACTGAACAAAATTGGAAAAGGCACTGCATTTTTTATATGATTTATTAAGGTAAACATAGTGACAAATTAATCTTAAAAAGTTCACGAATCAAATTACAAATGCTGTGTCTTGGTTATTCTATCATTTATGAGTATTTTTTAGTGGTTAGTTGCAAGGAACATGGAAATTAGTAAAGGTAATGTATCTTTTTATTTACTAAACACCAACATGATACATACAATTCTTTTAATTAAATTACAGATGATTTCAGATAAGTATTGCTTTCACAGCTTGTACTGCAATTTATTGCTCTATGATGATGAAATTTTTATAATTCTTTTACATTTTAACAACTTTCATGTTTGAATTTAGCGTTTAAACCTTAATCAACCTGTAGTTATAGTGCCATCAAGCAAGCATAGGGCTTGGGAGGTGTGTCCTTGGTGTCACTGCCTGCTAAGAAGTACACTCAAAGTAGAAAGCTTTTATTTGTCAATTTGAAATATTTGTAAGGTTAGGTTATGAATATTCAACATTAATGGCATTTTTGTATTTTTTAATCTTTAATAATTTTAGAAGATTTAATTAACAATGACATGTACATACGGAACACACCATGGAATTGTAAATTTGCTTAAAAATGCTTTGTTCCTGCAGTGTACGTTAAAACAAATCACTTTCTGATGGGTTCCATATGTTGTTGGAAAATAGTTCACATATTTTCCGGGTCCTATGTTTGCTTGGTGGCACTGTATATTTTAGATATCTGTGATTTCTTTTTAATTTGGCAACTAGTTGTACATATTGAGGCTTACTAGAAATATGTAATACAGATCAAATTTGTACGTACCATTAGCAAAAATTCTATAATCAGGAAATTTAGCATTGACCCGACTGTTATCAACAGGCGAAATGTTGCTAACTAGCTTAAGGGAGTAAGTGTTTAAATTGGTACTTTTGTTATACACCATTTAATTTTGATTAATATGGAGTCTTTTGGTGAACAATCCCTACTGAAAAATGTAGGGGTTACCAGAACATGGTGTTAGGAAAGTGCTTCTGCCACTGCTTCACTGGATGAGTGTAGACACATACTTTATATATGTAAACTCAAGTAGCAAAGAAACTAAAGCAAATCATGTATGAATTTCAATCTAAAGTATTTATCTGTTACCCAGTTGTGAGAAACATTGATATCAATGAAACAGACTGTATCGCGACACAGTCAGCACCAAGACAAAACACTTAATTCAACACAAAATAGTTGGTTAGTGAAAAGCGTGCTCTGAGAACTACAAATACCTGATCAATTTGTTCCACAAATTAAACTTAGAGATAAAAACATAACTGTAAAGAAATATTAATAATGAGTTTAAAATAACGATTTTGTAAAATCTCTTTACATGTAGGATTTAACCTAATACCAAAGGCTTCACCACCTAATTTTTTAACAAATTCGGTTTTCTCTAAAATAAAAAAAAACAACAAATGAATTATTGAAATTGGTCTAACATAGAAAATATTAATTGAAATTACATTTGGAGATAAATATATAATGTTAAAGGAATATTGACAAACTGTGTAGAAATTGTTTGTTTTAGTAAATGTTGAGCTTATTAATGAATATTTTGCAGCAAATAAGTAACAATAAACTAATTTTTGAAAATCTCCCAATTCGGAAACTATCGATTGAAATGACTGGGATTGTAACATTTCTTAAGTAATATTCTTCTCGCTGTTGATTAATTTAATTATTATTAATCTATTCTCATAAGGTAGATTTTTTTTATTTTAGCCTTTGTGTACCTGTTATTACTTTGTTCACTTTATTTTTCTTTTTTGACGTCTATTTGATTTGATTACTATGTTATATACATTCTGCTAAACTTGGGTGTGGTAAGATGTAAATTTACAGATCTCAATTGAAGATATTAAAAACAAATTTATTGGTACATTTCTCTGCGCTATAATAATTTATGAGCTTTCTTAGATGTTTAATTTATACATATATGTACAAAATATCAAGCTTACACTCTGTATATAGATAAGCAAAGCTGATCATTGTTTATATGTAGCATAAAAAGCTCAATGTTTTAATTGTTTACGAGGAATTTTTTTTTAATTCAGGCTATATGGATACCGCTGGTGGAAGTGTACATTCCTGGAGAGAAGCAGATTCCTCTGGTAGTGAAACTAGTAAACAAGATGATGAAATTGTAAACAATTCTCATTCTGGTGTTCATTTTCTTGTTGGTGGAGAAGTGTAAGTGTTTTGTATTGATTAGTATGTTTAAGTCAATTTATTAAAATGTGCTGATAGTCACTAAATTTTTTTTTTTATTACAAATATCGTTTTTAATTAAATGTTATGTAACCAAAGATACCTTCACTTGTAGTTAGATTCAAGGATTGCATGTGTAGTATTTATACCACGATTGTTCCTATTTATTATTTTGCAACTTTAGTAGATGTTGACATTAATAAATTTTGTCTTTAATATGTTGACATGATATGCAATTAGGTTATGGAATTACGAGCTGTTTTATTTTGAGAAAAATATACTTCTAGAACCCGCTACTATTCATGCAACTAGGCATAAGTTCTTTCAAATGAAAAGAGTGAATTTCTATGGAACTGAACAATGAGCAAATGTTTAAAATCAAATCAATATAAGCCAAAGTATTCAGAACTCGAATTACAATATCTTGAAGTTGATAGTGCTAAGAAATTTATTAAAGAAGCAAAACATACGTTGATTATAAACCTAACAAGCTCAAAGTATTTCAGTCCAGAGTGTAATAATAATAGAGCATACAATAACTTCTTAGGCCAATAATTTTTCTGATACATCTTTAAGTAAGTTGATGGGTAATTGATTTCAGATAATAATTATATATATATATATATATATATATATATATATATATAATAGTAGAAAGGAATTATTGGCAAGTGACTCAAATTCAGCCACAAGAGCATCCTGTCGACGCGTTTCGTCCTAATTGGGGATCATCAAGATAGGAGTAGCAAAGTTGTAATATTTAATACAGACGCGTTATGGGATGTACAGCATCACCTAGCTCACAATTTGTGTCTCCGTGTCATTTCACCTGACATGGCAGGTTTTTAGCAACAGTCGGCACAGAGGAAATCCGGCTCAACTACCTTTTTCCATAGCCAAAAGTTATAATTAAAAATTTCTTTTAAATTATAACTTTTGGCTATGGAAAAAGGCAGTTGAGCCGGCTCTCCTCTGTGCAAGTGAAACGACACGAAGACACAAATTGTTATCTAGGTGATGCTGTACTCCCCATAATGTGTCTGTATTAAATACTAGAACTTTGCTACTCCTGTTCTGATGATCCCCAATTAGGGCAAAACACGTCGACTCGTGGCTGAATTTGTAAGATGAAATAATAACTTAGACTTTTATGCAAAGTCCAAATTATTATTTCAAATCGAGCTAGTAATTGAAAGATGAAAAATATAATATCCCAAATAGGATTCGAACCTGTATCCAATTGGAAAATTTACAAATCTAAATATGTACACAACCATATATCAACCTAACTTTCAATTACGTTTGGCATTTTTGTCAATCATATCTGACAGTGTCAAGTGTTTGACTTATCTCAGATCTAAATTGGAAGTGATGCTCAAAATTACGGCTGTTGCCAACTATTAAATATACACATTAGATTTTTTCAGAAAGCAAGTTGATTAATACTAAAGTAGTAGTCAATAAGATGAAATAATAACTTAGACTTTTATACAAAATCCAAATGATCATTTCAAATCAAACTAGTAAATGAAAAATGGAAAGTATATGGTCCCGAGCAGAATTCGAACCTATATCTTAGGCTTTTGTAGCCCATACATTTTCCAATTATGCCACCGAGATGGGTGCCGAAAATTGGAAAATTTACAAATTTAAATCATGTATACAACAATGTATCAATCTAACTTTAATTACGTTTGGCAATTTTGTCAATAATATCTGACAGTGTCAAGTTTTGACTTATGTCAAATATAGACGAGAAGTACGCCCAAAATTATTATTAACTAATATTTAGTATTGATCAACTTGTCTTGTGCAATTATCTAATATATATATATATATATATATATATATATATATATATAATAGAACGGTTATTTGCAGTCCGCAATAAGAAATTGTGTAGAACAATATATAAAATAAGATGTATCTGTAAACAAACTCTATGAAAATAATAGAGCCTATTGACGAATACAAATCGGGCTGGTAGTTATATAGCCATTAACAAAACACTAGCTTATTACTTCATAGGGGAGGAAACATCCACTGACCGACGGTTTCGGCTTTATTAAGCCTCCTCAGAGTGAAATAGTCTCCAAGAACCCTATGAAGTAATCGAAGCTATTATAATGATATAATTTCTAAACAATCACTGTACTATGGCAAAAGTAAATAAAACCGCCATCAGGTGATACAACACCAACACTACTAAAGTGTGGAAGTACAGAATTGAACCGAAACTACATAATAAATCCTATAGATGGCTATACAAGTACGTGTGGCCATTTGAGATTTGCGGAATGTTACAGCAAAATTTATTTGCAAACGTAACAAACCTTCTCGCGGCGACACCCGGGTTCATGCCCATGCGGTTTTATTTACTTTTGCCATAGTACAGTGATTGTTTCGAAATTATATCATTATAATAACTTCGATTACTTCATAGGGTTCTTGGAGACTATTTCACTCTGAGGAGGCTTAATAAAGCCGAAACCGTCGGTCAGTGGATGTTTCCTCCCCTATGAAGTAATAAGCTAGGTTTTGGTAATGGCTTTAATAACTACCAGCCGGATTTGTATCGGTCAATAGGCTCTATTATTTTCATAGAGTTTGTTTACAGATACATCTTATTTTATATATATATATATATATATATATATATATATATATATATTTAATAGTTGGCATTAAACGATTTCTTTTTAAACAACGAAAACTGATTTTACTGAATAAGGTTTTATCAAAACTGTTTTACCATTACCAGTCTACCAGACAGAGAGTAGATGTGTTAGGTTCCATGGAGTTAGACTGATAAATGCTACAAATATAGTCCACTTGCTTTAACTTCAGCATGACATCAAATGTAGTAATGAAGTGTTGATAGCTGTGTGCAAATGAATACTTAGAATTGCGGTTGAATCAAAGCACTTGTCATTCAACATCTGCCAATGGAAATATTCGTATATCTTTCATTACTTGTATTACAATTTAAACTAACATTGTCAATATCGAATTTTAACCAGTTGTGATGTCATCCTAAAGTTAAAGCGAATGGATCTTAATATCCCATATGCTGTTGTAGGTTATTTCCTTGACAGGACAAAAACGAATCCAACAAACCTTCACCCATCCTTAAGTCCTTAGAGTAAAAACTAAATCCCACGTGATTGTCAGCTTCTTTTATTCATTCTATTGGCAATGGTACACCTTATCAAATTGAATAACTTTTTTTTTTACAAAATCTTTGGTTATCGTACATTTTCACATCGTAAATATTCTTTGTCAGTAAAAATAGATCAGTATATTAACGTTAAACATCTGGTTAAACAGTCAGCAGATTTCTTCGTACACCCTATCAAATTGAACTACAACTCTTTTTTACAAAATCTTTAGTTATTATACATTTGTACATCGTAAATATTGTCCGTCAGTAAAAATCGATCAGTATATTAAATGTCAAGCACCTGGTTAAACAGTCGGCAGGTTTCTTCTTTTATACCTAAAAATATATCACTAAATAAGCGAATGTTTAAAATTGTGCAATGTATAAACTAATAATTGTAACATAAAAAAAACCCTTGTAAACTGTAAGATTATGTATTATGAATCACCATCAGCGATGCAGAAAGATGACAAATCATGTTAAAAGACATGGTTAGTAATTATGTTTAACACGTTTACCTTAAATTAAACGGCGAAAGGTTAATATTATTTAAGCAGGTAAATTTGTTCATATTAGGTGCTTGTATTAAACTTGAAACTAGATTTTAAAATATAAAAGTTTCAAAATTGTATTACCTTTACTGCATTCGAAGTAAATATTCACAATGTATAACAATCCTGTTTCGTACCAAATTATTTTTAAGGAGTAAGGTAACAATACCCCACAAACGACAGAACAATTACTAAGTAGATATAGCTCCAGTGTTTGATTGTAATACTACCTATACAGGGTTGTACTTGTAGAAACCTGTTTTGTTGGTTAGAAGTAACGAATTAAAATATTCCGTCATGTCTTTTCAAATATTCCACATTCATTTGTAATTACTTTAAATAAATTTACTTGATGGATCGTTAGCAAGTATTTTTATTATTATCGGTTAATGATTTATTTTATAAATTAGTGTAAACTGCATATGCTTTCCAAGAATTGTTTTTTAAGGAACATAATGCTGAGATGTCTGCGGTTTAATTTTTAGGGATCAACAACCTTCCAAATTAACTAGTGGACAGTTAGTGCCTGCTCCCATTTTTAAACCAAAAAATTCAGAAAACTGCTCACTCTTGCCCCATAAGTCGACAAAACGGGATGCATCTTCCCTCAAATTTATTGGAACTACAAATATTCAGTGAATGGTTCAACCCAACTCAGAAATCGACAGACAGGGTGACCCCCAAACTTTGGAGAATGGCGCCCGCCTCACCTGGAAATTGGCAAATCAAAGGGCTTAAAACTCACAAAGAAATTTTTCTATGGTATCAAAAATTTATCTGGGCTAAACTGTCCCAATACCTACTCATGTTCTAAACTATATTGTCAGTGATTTTTACCTGTAGATAATATTGGTAGCCTTTTTGACTTCTGGTAAACAATTTTGTGCATGTTTTTATTAAGATAATTTTCTTTAAAAGTATGATATGTAAGTTGTTGGTACAGCATAATGCATAAGCATATACTTGTCAAGTTTAAAATGAATTATGGTGGGGAGTAACCAGAAGGAGTACATGAAATACAAGATAACGTTATTTTCGAGTAAGATCATAGTAGATAAAGTCAATGCTGCTGTTTACACTATTGATACAATGCAATCTAACACATATGGTGATCAAATGGAATTGTATGGTGAGAAGCTCACAACACTTGTAAATTAAACACAGCAGTTACAATATTAAAATTATATTAAACCAAAACTACAATACAAAATAATTGGAACATCTCTAGGTATATGCTTTCTCTTTTGCATTCTTGGCCACAGCAACAATATTCAGGGTAGTTAAGACGAAACAATAATTATATACACATTTAACTCTTTTTATCTCATTGTCTTGATTAATATAAAAAATTGTGTTTATGTTAAACCAGCATTGTTAGCAATATCACGATCAAATATACACAAGGAACCAACTCATACATGCTCATGTAGTCTACGTTGCGGACTGAACATCGGATTCTTTTTTTTTCTTTTTCTGTATCTAATTTCGTACACGTTACCTGCATTTTCCTTTGGTTACCTTCTACATTTTTTTAGTCTATTTGTATGACAGAGTAGTGTGTCATTATATCAAAGGAATTTTTCATGCTATAAACCTTTTCCTTGATTATTTTGATGACTGTTGTATCATCATCAACATTAGGTCTTCAGTCCTGGAACTGGTTAGACGCGTACCATCATTGTTTCCTACTCTGAACTAAGCTACAGATTTCCCTGAAATTTGCACAGTCTGCATCTATAACTATCTGATCTAGGTCTACATCTACCTCTTTTTTCCTATCTCTGCTTGTAATATATCCCATACTATTCCCCAAAAATGCCTTAGAACGTATTCTGCCCTTCTATTTCTCTTATCTTTTTCCCCAGATATCCTTGTTCCCCTACTATTTCTATAACCTATTTGTTATTATCTTTGTCTGTCCATGCTATCGTCCTCATACATCTGAAGCACAGCATTTCAAAAGGCTGCTACTGTTTTTCTGTCTGCGTTTCAGACTGCCCGTATTTTAGATAGGCATAATGTGCTGTGCTCCACACATACGCTTTCAACTATTTTCTTCTTGTTCTATGTTTGTTGTCTTTCCTCATAGGCGCTGTTCTTTCTTGTTAGATGCAGTTCGGTCACCTTCTATTGTTTTACAATTATATACCCTATTTCTCCGACCTTCAGTGGTTGTGAAGGGAGGAGGCGGCTCCGTGGCGTAGTGGTATGTGTGTGACTACTACGCCCAAGGTCCCGGGTTCGAATCCCGACACGGTCCGCTTGAAAAATGTTAGGCGAGCATTTTTCACAAAAATACACCCTCGTTCGGGTGAGAGGTAAAATGGAGGTCCCGTGTGTGAGTGTTGTCACGCACGTTAAAGATCCCTATCTTGCTGGAACAGCAAGGGTTCGGCAAAATTCCAAATTTTACAGGTAAAAAAAACTCGCTTCCTAACCAATGTAGTACCTTCGGGTGGAGCATTGGAAAATCACATGTAAGGTTGTGAAGGGAGGTAAGCAGCATGTGGCTGCCAAGTTCCCCCAACACTTAACCATATACCGATTTAATATATTTTTCAATATATCTTTTCGCACAGTCATCATTAGTTGCAGATATTTTGCAACCAACAACTAGTTGTTTATATTAATCATCAGATTTATCTGCGCTTATTTTTTCGTCATTAGGTTTTCCGTCTCAAAACTTGTTGAACACGTACCTGCACTTATTTATATTCTGAGCTAGCCTACATAGTTCCCTGAAATTCTCACAGCATGTGTATACAGCTCGTTCCCCTTCTTGTTTTCTAATTGTATGCCCTATTTCACCGAGATTCAGTGAAGGGGGTTAAGCAACCTGTGGCTACCAAGATCCCCCAACACTTAGACATTTGCCGAAGTAATGGTTTTCCAGTAAATCCTTTCACACACTTAACAATATTCGAGAATATTGCCCAACCAATTCTTGTAGTTACTTATAATAATCGTCATGTTTAAGCAGTTATTTTTTCGTCATTAGTTTATCCATCTTGGGATTGGTAGGATGCGTACCTCCATTGATTTCTATTCTGGGCTAGCCTACACATCTCCCTGAAACCCCTACAGCCTACATCTTTTACTATCTGTGTGCAGTAGTCTAAACTAGGTCTGCCTATTCTTCTCTTTTTTCCTATCTCTGCTTCTAATATATTCCGCACTATTCCCTCATGCCATAGTATGTGGCCTATCATCTTATCTCTTTTCTTTTTTACCATTTTCCACATATTTCTTTCTTCCCCTACCATTTTTAGTACCTCTTCGTTCTTAACTTTGTCTGTCCATGATATCTTCATCATACGTCTGTAGCACCACATTTCAAAGGCTTCTACCTTTTTCTTGTCCGCTTCTCCTATTGTCCAGGCTTCACAGCCGTACAGTGCTGTGCTCCACAATCTTTTCCTTGTTTCTATGTTTGTGGTCTTTGAGCACAGTAGTTGCTTTTTCTTGTTAAATGTAGCACGACCTTGTGCTAATCTTTGTTTTATATCTTTTGTGCTTTTCCCATCTTGCGTTATTTGGCTTCCTAGGTAGCAGAAATCCCTAAACTTCTTGTATGTTCGTGTTACATACTTGTACTCTTGTTTTTGATTTATTTTCCCCACCTTTGCATACTAGAACTTTAGTTTTAGTTTTGTTAATTTTCATACCGTATCCCTCTGTTAGAACCGTTTCCATTTCATTAAGAGCAGCTTCTAACTCTTCCTTGCTAGATGCTAATACCGCTATATCATCTGCAAATCTAAGCATATCAATTTTTTGTCCCTGCATAGTAATTCCAAATGTCTTTCTGCATTTGACCGTATTCATTGCCTCTTCTATGTACAAGTTAAAAATCAATGGGGATAGAGCACATCCCTGTCTCACCCCTTTCCTAATGTTTACTTCTCTACGTTCCTGCTCTAATTCTATTATTGCTGTTTGCTCTTTGTATAAGCTATGTACTATTCGTCTATCCCTCTAACTCATTCCAATCTTTTTGAGTATTTCAAACAATTTTTTTCCATTTTACATTGTCGAATGCTTTTGCCAGATCTACAAACCCTATATACACGCTTTCCCCCTTTTCTATCGTTTTCTCCATTATCACTCTCCGAGCTAAAATAGCCTCCCGTGTTCCCCTGTTTCGCCTAAACCCAAATTGGTCTTCTCCTAGTATTTCTTCCGTCCGTTTTTCCATTCGTCTTTGCACAATTCTGGCTAATATTTTTGACACGTGTGCTGTCAAACTTATTGTTCGAAAATGTTCACATCTATCCGCACCTTTTTTTTTGGTATAGTTAATATGATGTTACGTTTGAGATCTTTAGGTATCTCGCCTGTCTCATACATATAGCTTACAAGTTGGAAGAGACGTTCTGTTACTGCTTGTCCAGCGGCTTTTAGAGTTTCTGCTTGCACCTTATCTGTACCCGGTGCCTTACCATTTTTCAGACTCTTTAATGCTAATTCAAACTCATCTCTAAGTATAGGATATCCCAAGTCATCATTTTCAATGTCTGATTCCTGTTCTAATGCAGTTAGTTCCTCTCCTGCATATAAATTCCCTATATATTCTTGCCATCTACCCACTTTCTCTACGTTTTCTATGATGACGTTTCCTTGTGCGTCCCTTATATTTTTGCTATACGGTTTTATATCCCTAAAATTCATTCTAATTAATTTGCATGCTTCGTTTGTCTTTCCTATTTCCATCTTCGTTTGTACCTCTTTGCACTTTTCATCAATCCATTGCTCTTTAGCTTTCCTGCATTTTCGAATAATTTCCCATTTTATGGCTTTGTATCTCTGTTTTCCTGTTTCGTCTGATTTATTTTTGTATTTTCGTCTTTCTTCTATTAAATTCAGGATATCCTTTGTTATCCATGGTTTCTTATTTTCTTTTTGTGTATACCCCAGAATATCTCTGGCCGCCATGTGTAGGCTGGATTTAATGTTCCATTCTGTTTCTACTTCCTTAGTATCAGATATTTTCCCGATATCTTTGAGCAATTGATTTGACTTTTTTTCGAATCTTTCTTGAATATCTTCATCTTTTAGTTTCTCTAAGTCCAAGTGCTTTTTTCCGTTTCTTTTTTTCACATTCTTCAATTTAAGTGCGGCCTTCATAATTACGATGTTGTGGTCAGGACTGTTGTATAGAAAAGATTATTTTATTTCTAGAACCAGATCCTACTAAATTTGATGCGGCATAAAAATGTTCAATTGAGTCTTCTTTTTAGTTTGCACTTTTCCTTCCTATTGATATTTTGTTTTATATATTTATTAGAGATTTTTTCGTGACTTCCCATTGAAGGTAAATCAGTAACCGGTTCGTTTTCGTGATGAGCGGTTATAGGGGAAGACGGAAATGACGTAACAATTTTAAACATCATAACACTTCACCGTAAACTGACTTTACTTCCCAGTGTTTGGAGGTTAGTTGCTGGCGGTTGCACTTGACAGTTGTTATTTTAATGAAGAAGTTCGATTACAAATTTCTTAATTTATACTAATGGAAAACATTGAGATTGTGTTGAACGATGAGGGTGAGGATTATCACATAGTTGTTGATATCGAAACTGTCAATAATCTACTAAATGGTACTTATGCCCCTAAAGACATTAAAATTGTATGGCAAATATTATTCTTTTGCATTGCAGATCCTATAGAAGCTAGTAGTTTTATAAAATCATTCCATAAAGATGTAGCGGATAATCAACCACTTTTGATTGAACCGTGTAGTAGTGGTGTGAATAAAGTCAGCGCTCAAAGTGTTACAGATCTTCAAAACACCAATAAAGGTCTAAAAGTTGTATGGTGCAGTAAAAGGCCAACAAAAAATGACAATATGGCAACGGAGTATTTTTTATAATTATGTGAAAAATATGCTAAAAAGTTAGATGACAAAAAAGGTATGAAATCCCAAATTTGGCTCGCGATCACTAACGATATGAATGACTTTGGATTATATTTAGGTACAGGAAAAGAGTCTGTTGAAAAATACAGATTGAAGTTTGCAAAAACAGTATTTTAGCTATATAAAGCATGTTAATACAACAGGTGAAAAACGTATATATACACCACCTTATTTTGACCTCATGCACAGTATATTAGGACAAAAAGATAATACTCTTCCCACAAGTAAGGAAGACAGTCTATGTGTGGTAGAGGAAGTAAATACTGTAAATGAGATATCAAACCTCAATCAAGCCACAAACAGATTTAGGGTTGAAAAGAACAAAAACCAAAAAGTGCATCCAGTCTTATGATTGATATTATAAAACAACAACACGTTCAAGATGCAAAACAATGTAGGAGCATTTTTCCCAAATAGAGACTTTACTAAGAGAACAAAATAAACAACGAGACAAGTTATTACATCAATTTCAGAGCTATATTGACTTGAAACGTAAAGCATGGAAATGTCCACATCCATCAACTTCCGATGTAGACAATGACTAGTGATTTAGTTGCATAACTACAGGGCCACTATATACTGTGTATACATTTTATTTCAATGTTATATTTAATAATTCAATAAAGAACTGCTGTATTTCAATAATCCATTTGCAGCAACAAAATTTTATTTAATAAGAAATATATCATTTGTTTACATATGTACAACTCTAATTACGGTATAAATTTAATACAATTTGATTCCTTTTGATCTGTGCTGTTTGGTCATCTTGAATACAGTACATCATTACGTAAAGGACAGAAATTGTGTAATATACAAGCAACTGAACCTTGGAGATGTTATATACATTAATAAATTGTAGCCTTACCCATCTGCTCTTTAGGAAACCAAACGCATGTTCGATGACGACTCTTTCTGAAGATAGTCTATAATTATGGTAGCGTTGCATTGAGGTTGGCTCCTTTATACGGCACCATTAACCAAGATTTTAAAGGAAAAGCACTATCCCCAATCAAATTAAATTTATCATCTGTAAAATATTTTTGTGGACCATGTGTTTCAATATTTTGACTTAAAATAGAATTTGAGAAAACCTGAAATTTTAACATTTTCGGTTTTCTTATTGCACTGAAGAACTTATATACCCACCATTGCATCATGTGCCCTACCAGGAAAGCTAACAAATGTGTATATAAACACTTTATTATGTGTACATGCTGCTAATAAATTTATAGTGTGTTGTTGATGTCTATCAAGATAACTGTCATGTTGTTTTAATGATACTGCGACTTCAATGTGAGTGTGATCCATTGCTCCAATTACTCCTGCAACAAAGCCAAATAAAACTTAACATTAAAATTTTTGCAAATGAATTACTATTTTAATTTTCCTATTACATACAAATAAATGTTGACCAATTTCATTACCGTTGATGGTACCAAATTAAATTGGTGCCCAATGTTATTAAGGGTATCTTGGGTTGCCATGTAATATAAAAATGTTAATAATCCTTTCTCTGGACTGCTAGGATAATTTCTTCCCTTATATTTCTTCCTTATTACAGACGAATCTGAGCCATTCATTAGAATTTTCAAGTAAGTGAGTAAAGTTCTCTTTCTTCATCCTAAAAACCTCATAAAATGTTTTTTCATGATAATTTAGAATCCATATCTCTGGATACACTTGCTGCCTGAAAAACTCTTCCCTAGGTAACACAAACGATTTTTTTTAAATCTTTTAAAAACATTGTAGCCAAAGTGGCATTTTCATCAAACAATGTATCTTCTATCAACATTACATATATACTCATGATTTGTTGCAATTAATAATTTCTTATAATATATGTAAACATATTTCAAGGAAATAATTGAGAATATGATTTACAGGTTATGGCGCTATTGTAATGCTGTAAAGAGTTAATTTTCGCAATATGTAAAATGGTAACTAAAGATATCAAAATAAAGACTAGAGAGAGGGGGTAACCATTCTCTTAATACCGTAAACTTACGGTAAGTCATGAAAAAATCTCTATTGTAATTTACAGTAACAGTAAACTGTATTGCATGCATTTCTTTATTACTTTTTTGCATAAAAATGAGGGTATATCTCTTGCAAACATGAAGATTTAAATAAAATTGGTGTATTTTAAATGGAAATATGCTTACTTTTTTTTTATTTCATAAACATTCTTTAACATCTTTACTTACCACATAAATATTTGTTCAGTTTTTTGTAACATCAACTTTTGAAGTTCCCCACAATTTAAAAATTTTAAAAAAATAAAACTGAATTTTTCATAATGGCTTTTAAATTAATAAGTTCACATTCCATGAAATGACTGAAGAAATTATTTATTCAAAGGAATTTTGATTGCAGTATTTGTCAACTTAAGTCAAACCAGAAGGTTTTTCTCAAAATAATGTACTACTCTTATTGCTTGTACCATCCATCTTTCTTGTATGAGTAATTTTTAGAACAATTATTTTATAGGTCTGCAGAGGAGCCAATGCTTTCTGTTACTAAAAACAATAGAGTATTATCTCCATCACCACAAACAAAAACTATAGCAAGCAACACATTACCAAAAAATATGGTGCGTTCTTATTCCCAAGATGTGAATATAATGGCTGTTCCAGAAACTATGTCTGCTTTTCCAAAAACCGCGTATTCAGACTCTTCGTTAGATCTTCAAGCAAAACCAAAGAATGTTCGCCAAAAAACAATTCAAGAGCAGGCATCTGTTTCAGTGGAGGATGAAATATGTTCTACAGATTCATCACTTGCGGACGATGAAGTAAAGAAGCGTAAACGAAAATTGTTTGGTTTTACAAAAAAGAGTAAAGCCAAAGCTGACATGTTTTAGAAATTTTTTTTGTGAGATTTGGTATTTGATTTGTACATCATTCTAATTTATAATTGTTGGAGTTTACAGTGCAATCCCAATTTTAACAATTAAATTTTATTTATTTCTTAATTGTAATTATTACAATTTTAGTTTAAAACCACAACAAAATCAAAATATGGGTTTTATTTAGGTTAGTCTCAAAATTTAGTCATCTTCCTAATTAATTCTAAGACACTGTAGTATATATTTAGAATTGTCAAATTATGCTCCAGTATAATAATTAAATGGGAATGTTTTAATTCCATGGAGTACTGTGGGGGTGTTAGGGTGTTGACAATAATTAGTTGAAATTTAAGGAATTGGATTAATAATGACCAAGTGTACTTATTGAAATTTCCTTACTTAAACTTTGTGATACATTTTTGAGGACTTGAAATTCTCTTATGGAAGTGATTCTCCAACAAATAAAAACAAATAACAAATCTTTTGATATTGCTTCATGAACATTGTTTGTTCATAAATATATTTTTATTATTATTCTTTCAGTTTAAGTTTATTACTTAACTGTGTACTTGCGCAGCTCTATTTCTAAAAAGCTTTTATAGAAACTTTTAAAAATCATGACCTTTTGTGTTATTATTACTTTTAGATGATATTCATTTTTCCTTAAGACATACATTGCCAATTGCAAGAAACTGTTTGTGCACCTAGGTGCCATTTTCATTCTTCTGATCTATGGCGAATATGTAAAATTTAGTTTCAAAGTGGATTCAAAGCAATCTTTTTGACATTTTTTTTCCAGAAATGAACTCTAATGACAATATATTCGTGCTTTGTACCCATGTCCACGTTGGAGGTATTCCATTAATCAAAAAGATAAAAGATTAATTACCAATTACACCAGCAGATATTATTAATAAAGCTTATTCAATTAAAAATAGACATAAGTGAAAAGGATAACAGAACATTGACACACTAATTGAACAAATAAAAAATAAATTTTCCATAATTTTGAGAATATCAAACGTCTCCTGTGATATCTATAGGTACCTAAATGGAAAAAATATAACGCTAACATAAAAAATCAACGTAAATATGAAACTTCTATTGTATACTTAGCTATATGTAAAGATCTAAACAAAATCATTTGTTTACTTTAAGAATTCAGAAACAAGAAACAAAGCAAAGCCCATTATCGAACACTGTTAAGTCCAATGAACAGTGCATTGTCATCGCTTTGACCTTTTACCATCACTTATTGGCAAAATTTTTAGAAGATACTTCAATTTTAATCTAGACTTTAATTTAGTACGTGGTCCAAGTAGTGTTTCAATAATTTCTATTCGAAAATCATATATTTTTTTGGACACCCTGTAACTTTCTTATACAAGTAATATGATTTGAGCCTCAATATTTAAAAATGAACAACTTGTTTTGCGTATTATATTAGTTGAAAATCAATTCGGCGGAGTTTTTTTTACTATTACATAAGGTGTGACTTTCTATTTCAGTCATATTTTCGTCGTGTACTGTTTCACAGCTTGCTTTTTGAAACATCAATGTGATACATCAAGATTGATAATTTCTAATTTTATTCTACAGATCTGCTCCAAACCACAATTTAGTTCTTGCTCATGATATTTACGTTGATGTATGATACAGCATCCTGGCTTTATTGCTATTACACAGATGAGAATAATTCTAGGTAATTCATTTTTGATGATTGGTATATTATTGTTTTCAGAGTGTATATTTTTGCTCATAACATAAAACGTGGGAAGTGCTTTGATTAATTTTTTCTTTCATTGTTCACAGTATACCACTTGTCGAATCTGAAAGACATAACCATGCTACTTGCTTTCCTATTCATATCTTTAACTCGGAATCGGAGGTTAACATTTGGCCACAAAGTTCTTTTGATATCTGTAGCTACTTGCTGATGATGGTTGATATTGTTTGCAGAAGTTATTTTGCTAATTTCCGGACAAAACAGGTACTTTGTATCATGTAGATCAATCTAGAGCCACACCCTTTATAAATTCGTTCTTACCTGGCGATCTGACTGGTACTGGTGGGCCAATGTAATTGTTGAAACAGGATATTATAAGTATTTGTTGATCCCTACTGCAGCTTAACAAAGAAGATTATTTTTGTGTGAGATAATATTTATTATTAACACTATTCGTGTGGGTTGTTACCCGATCTTGCACATGCATATATGCGGGTCTACAATTGAGTTCCCACAATGCCTGTTGCCTGTACAAAAAAATAGTTTGT
Organism: Platerodrilus igneus; assembly: GCA_036346225.1. Lineage (NCBI taxonomy): Eukaryota > Metazoa > Arthropoda > Insecta > Coleoptera > Lycidae > Platerodrilus > Platerodrilus igneus. The sequence goes on along the minus strand of JARFIW010001670.1, from coordinate 9,527,388 downwards.
GAAAAAATTTATTAGTATGAGAAGTATTTCACTTTTTATTCATAATTAGTATAACCAAAAGATTTTGAATAAAAAAATTTTAGGCTTTAATTTTGGGGCACGAAACAAAAATATATTAGAATTATTTTGTCCTTATTTTTCTTAAACCTACAAAATGATTTCTTTACAATATGCTTTACAGTTATTTTAATTTTTAATAATATTTATCTATCCTGTAGAAACTCTTGCCTTTATGCAGTCGCTGTACTTGTAACAGTAAGATTTTTTTTGTATATGCAGCATAAATACGTCACTGTTTTTGAATTTGTGCCGCCTGTGTAAAGCTTTACTGTTTTGATTTTTGTGATAATCTTGTTGGGGATCTGTTTTTGATAAAGTACCTGATGTGGATAGTTGGACATATTTATATTTTGTGGACTATTTTCACTTATCCACTTCCTGGAAACCTTGAGGATAAATTGTTTATGCCATTTTTGAGTTCTGGTGTAGTATTTCAAAACTATGAGTTAAACAAAGCACAGTTTAATAAATGCATCATTAGTGGCCCAGTCACTGTTATGGCTTTGAACAATGACTTCAGAATATATGGTTGAAATCATTCTAATAGTTCTTTTTGATTACCAACCTTGCAACAAAATGTCGTTATGATAGGGAAACACTTTGTTATAGTAAAACCACCACACATACTAAAAGGACACTCTGCTAGCTATTGTCGTAGAGTGGGCATGGGAGTTACAGTAATTCTTAGAGACCTAGTTGTCTAACGGAAATAAAGAATTAGCCATATACCTGTAGAATATAAACACTAATACCCGGTAAGCAGTATATTCAACGCCATATCAAAAATAGTATACAATATTTTTGTAGGTACATATATAGCAAACTCACAAATGTAGTAATCATTCTTATAATTCTCAGTTATCACCAAAGAACTAGGTGCAATATTGGCTCTGTTGCTAGGGGCTACTGTAGTATATATTACTGGGGTGTTATGCACATAGGAGAACGTTCTCATACAGACCAAGCCAGACGATTTATATTTTTAATCTAAACAATAATAAATTAATGTGTATGTCTTGAGGGATCAGAAATAGAGCTTTCGCAAACCCGCTTGTACTACAGTAACCTAAGTAGCATTCAAAAGTATTAATACACACAGGAATGAGGACTATTCTACCACTTAGTTATCCAAGTAAAGTACGACACCATTATCATAACAGAAATGTAACTATGAAGGCGATATATATATATATATATATATATATATATATATATATATATATATATATTTTAATGATAAGTTGTTTGTATTTTGGGTATGAAGTCCAAGTAATAAAAGTTGGTGTAAAATTTAAAAGTTTATTTTATTATTCTTAACGTTTGACTCTTTTGCCTTTATCAAAAGTATCTACAAATGGAAGCGTTGTATATTAAAGATAACATAGAATATGAATAAGTCACTCACCATATAGAATTAATAATTGTCAAATTATTTTTTTGAAAATGACAGATGATTATGTGACTAACATGATAATTAAAATAAATTTAGATGGAACTTGAAAGGAAGTTTCTTAAAATATTGTATGTTGAAAGTTGAAATGATGAAGGTTCGGTATGGTTGAAGATGATGATGTAGGAGTGTTTCAAGAACATGGACATAACATCAGTGTAATCTTCATATGAAGGAGTTACTGTTGTTTACTGGATTTGAAGTGATTCGAGTTGTATAGAGTGGAATAGAATCTATGTGAGTCTTCTACATCTTGTTTGTTGTTTAAACATTGTTTTCTTTGTTGATGTGGTAAGATTCTAAGAACAATCTTGTTTTGTAATGTGGCTCCTTTTCTAATATTTCTGTTTCTTCGAATGCGGGAGTATGTTTGGTTGCAAATACATGTGTGGAAAAACAATGTTTAAACAACAAACAAGATGTAGAAGACTCACATAGATTCTATTCCACTCTATACAACTCGAATCACTTCAAATCCAGTAAACAACAGTAACTCCTTCATATGAAGATTACACTGATGTTATGTCCATGTTCTTGAAACACTCCTACATCATCATCTTCAACCATACCGAACCTTCATCATTTCAACTTTCAACATACAATATTTTAAGAAACTTCCTTTCAAGTTCCATCTAAATTTATTTTAATTATCATGTTAGTCACATAATCATCTGTCATTTTCAAAAAAATAATTTGACAATTATTAATTCTATATGGTGAGTGACTTATTCATATTCTATGTTATCTTTAATATACAACGCTTCCATTTGTAGATACTTTTGATAAAGGCGAAAAGAGTCAAACGTTAAGAATAATAAAATAAACTTTTAAATTTTACACCAACTTTTATTACTTGGACTTCATACCCAAAATACAAACAACTTATCATTAAAATATTTATGCTATCCAGTCCATTATTGATAAATATATATATATATATATATATATATATATATATATATATATATATATATATGTAACAAAATAAACAGAAAATTCTCACCCAGAATGATAGATACCCGGAATCACACAACCAACTTCGGTCGTCTCGGGATCACGGCCAGCTAGTCCGGTGCGGTGTAGTCACTAACAGCAACAACCAATAGGGTGAACATTAACGCAGCCACCATATTCAATTTAGTAACTAAGTAGGCAGGAACCATTGAACATTAGGATGTAGCAACGAACCAGGGCATAAATAGTAATCCAGGGCATAACCGGGGGCCTAGGACGAACAATTCTACTAGATGCTGTACAATTGCTCGAGGATTTCACCGAGCCTCACAATTTCTAAAGTGCCCATAAGGGCTGAGTATAAAGTAAGAACCCCTTAGTTCAAACAGAACGTAAAAAATTATGACAAATTTGAAAACCAAACCCCAAATAACTGTCTAAATACAATCAAGTAATCACATCTAGTATCAGTTGCCTAGTTATAATGTCATGCATTTAGAATAGATGAAAACGGTAGTTTTATCCAGAATAAACAAAAAATAACAACAGTAGCGTGTGCATAATTAGATCAAGGTAGGGAATTGGACGTAACAACTTATAACAGTTGTCCATGTAGACACGATACCATAAATTTTGCTACAATTCTGAGAGCTGCAAAATTTTATTTGTTGAAGTGATCTTCCTTGTCTGCAATAAATTTCAAAATTGCACATGTATCCAGTGATGGTTTTGCAAACCATTCTAATTAATAAACTAAGTATTATAAACCTTAAATGACTGTTGTCCCCTGCAAAGCATAATACTTTTGTCAAGTAACACCTCTCTCTGTGGCTTATAAACATTAAAATTTTTGCACAAAGTATGACGCAATTTGTTGAATCTTGTCTAAGTGGTCTCTGTTATTCTGATCGATTTGCTAGTTGTTGGAAAAATGTCTTGTATGCCAAATTTGTCTATAGCAATCTTCACTCATGACCCGGAAAATATTGGTTTCAACAGTACGATCCGTCGACTAATATTCGTCTCTACTATTTTTGCAAACTTTATCTATAACCAAAAATAGATAGAAATTTTTTCAGTTCACATTTACATTCCGCCACTTTACAGATATTGCTCCAATTTTAAATTTATATATGTTTGTTCACTGCAACTATTGGTTTCTTGCACCATATACTCAAATAAATTGTTGCCTATGAACAATTTGAACTGCATCACTCACACTTTTGTGTTGTTTGCTACCACAGAAACATCACTTCACCCTAAAATTATTCTATTATTGGGGATTCTCTTTTCCGACTACAACACTAATTTTTCATCCGAGTCACTTGACATTGAATGGTAATGTTGGAATTCTTTTATGGTAAATTAGATCGTCACTATCATTGCTTTTAAATTCTACAATTACATGATTTTGCAGATAAATCATCTATAAATACTTCAGAAACGCTTTCAAATTTAAACTCATTTTAACTGTCCTGTGCCTTATGGTATTTATAAGCTAATGGGGATTTTACCAAATTGTTCGTTATCAACTATTTATGTTCATAAGGACTTTACAGTTTTATATTTCTAATACCAATCCATGCGATGTCTGGGATTTACTGCACTAAATATATGAACGAAGGCTCTTTTTTGCTGTATTTTGTAAACTCGACAAAAAAGAACAGCAACTTTTACTTTTAAAATTGCATTTAGTATTTGTGCCTGTTATATATATTTACGATCTAGCTCTTGCTGACTTGGCAGGCTTAATTATTATAATATTATTTACTTGTAACACTTACAATATAAGAAAAGTAATAATTTAAAATATGACCAACAGTCATAAGTTTACCTATATTGAGTAGGGGAGGGCACCCATTAGTGAGACACAAAAATTTAAAGTTGCAAAACTTTTAAATTTATTTAAATATTTTAACTGTTACTTTGTATATAATTCATAAACTCAATTATAGTTTCTAGCATAGTACACAAATTGGCATAAACTAAGCGAATATTTAGATAAACAAAATACATGTGTATAGTAATAATGTCTCACTGTTAGCTGTATAGGGCATACACTGAGGCACTATATCCCATTCAGTGAGACACTAAATATTGAAATTAGGTTATTAATTAACGAACATTAATGTCATCAAATGAAACATTAAAATGCATGAATGACTGCTGTCTTTTGCTTGGTCCACATAAATTTGGTTTGGGAAAAATATATTTCACTGTGTTCATTGGAACATAAAACTCTTCCATTACATTTGGAAAAACAAAAGTTCCCTCCATTTTATTGCTTTTTCTTTAGAAACTGACAAAAATATCTCCCTTATTAGTAGATGCTCTCTCTAATACTTTTACCACATAGTAAATACCAACATTTTTAATATTAAACTGCGCCAAAATGAATTGACCTTTATTTGGTATTGTGTCTAACGTTTTCAGCTCAATATTAGAAAGGTCATCTACAAAATAATCAGAATTTGAGGAATTCTGACGCACTACGGATGTTTCAGAATCTGAGCCTTCCTCAACAATTTTTTTTGACAATCTTTTTTGCTGATTCCAGCCGTTGCCTAGTCCTTTCTTCAATTTCTAGTTTTTCTGGGGTGTCGGTTGTTATCGTACATTTTCCTTTCTTTCTAGGCTTTTTTGTAGACGTTCTTTCTGTAGCTTTTAGATATCCTATTATCTCTTCTGACGTTTTGAAAACTTTCATAATATTCATAGTATTACTTCAATGCATATCGGTGGAAGCTAAATCTTTATAAGGATTTACACATAATTCAATAGACGAACTTGAAGCAAAGTTTAATGTCGTGTTGGTGTCATCAGTCGTTAATTTTATTGATGGATCAGTGCAATCTGTAACATACTACGAAGAAAATCAATATCACAAAACACATCTTTACTCTACACATCTCTACTCAAAGAGAGAACAATCGTAAATGGTGGGGGGTGGGGGGTTAGAGAAATTACTAATGATGCTTTGAATATCTAAGCGCCAACAAAATTAAATAAAAAAATTGAAGGCTTTATACAAATGAAAAATCAAAGTCATAAGTATGAAAACAGTTTAAAAGCAAATTGTCAAAAGAAAAAGAAATTTACCAAAACTAAAGTGTTTTACCCATTTAAATGAATGAGATTTCAATGTATGATAAGGAGAAAAATATGTAAACGGTAACGACAGTAGACATTATGAGGCATAAAATATTTCATAATACAAGATAAATTGAAAAAGGTAGATAAAAAGCATTGGAGGAGCATTATCGACAAAATATTTTAGGTCATCTATCTACCACTTCCCTTGTGGTTTAACAACAAGATCTCAAATTCGTAGATAAATGGATTGGTAACCCATCTTACTTTAGATCACATAAATTTTAAAGGTAATTTGACAGAAAATTTATTAGGTTCAAAATAAACTTCTTTAGTTTTTGAGTATAAATAATTCATTTTAAAAGTTTAAATTTAATTACGAAAATATCTCTAAACAAATCAATTTATGAGTTCTTATTTACAACTTGGTGAACAAAAGTTATCAAAAGCTAAGTTAATTTAATAAATAGGTAAGCAAAATATTTGACAAAGAAATTTTTGCACAAGTCTATTTAAATAAACTACTTTTAACATTGAAATGGGAAAAGAACGATTTTTATGCATCAACATATTAAATAAATAAGTGAAAATCACTCTAAGGTAAATATTTTGTAAATGCTCGACAAAAATTATGAGAGAATATATTTGTGCTACAGAAATTTACATAATTGACAGGTATACTGTAATATAAAAATATTGTTTTTATTCGGCAAATACAATTTTTGAGAGTCCAAGTCATTTATATAAAAAATGCTAAAATAAATACGGTCATGTTTCAAGGACAATTATGAAAATAAATTATTTATAGGTCCTATGTAAAATGCAAGATCTGAAAACCACAATTCCAAGTCATTAACTTATATAAGCTTACACATTAAAGACCTTATCTGGATAGGAAAAGATTACGTTCCCGGCATTATTTTAAAATTAGCAACGGAATTATTATGAAATCGAATAATATTTTGCAGTCCAACAGTAAAGTTATTATTTTTAGGTTAGATAGCATTTTGAATGCCAATGCAAAGCATGCATTGACACAAAGGATAAAGTTTCATGCAATAGGTAAATATTGTCTTGTGTTTTTTTAAACTAATACAGAGAAAAAAGGGTCAACTTTTGACATTTTTAAATTAATAAACGATATTATGTTATAGAAAACTGCCCATAAGTTTAGGTGCCAATTACTAAAACCCCAATTTGAATGTTAATTGCTACAGGTTAAATACTCCTTAATCCTTAAATAATACATTTTATGTCCAGATTATAACAGGTTTTTACTTACAATTTCGTGCTTCGGCGACGAAGTTGAATTTTCAGGGAGTTCAGGTTCTCATCACATTTTTGTCACATTGATCACTGAAAAGATAAGGTAAGGAGAGGTGGTGACGATAATTAGGTCACTACATTGAATAACTCGCACTAAATAGTACCCCGACCAAAACACAACCGTTCTAGTTGGGTTCCAGTACTAAAGTAAAGTGTGTTATCCTCGACAAATAGTTTGTGGTGCAAATACCATTCTACATCATTTTCCCGAGCGCGATAAAAAATCCCGGCGACAAGCTTAGCATATCTACATTTACTAGATTATTTTTAATTTACAATGTAACTAATAGTTTATAACCCACTCTAGGCCAGATCAAAGAAACAAGGGAAATTACTTTTAATACAAAAATAATAGATTTATTAAATATAAGAAAATGGAAACTGGTTATCCAATAAATAAAAGACATTTTATGGGTTCATTCACTTCACACGTAACACATTATAAAGGTAATTATGACAATTCTTATTTATGATTTTGGGGTTGAAGATTACCTCCTCTTGAGGAGTTGACTTTTAGAGGCCACAAATATGTAATAAATGGTTGTTCTCGCAATAAATGTCTAAACTGTCGTGCCAAATTTCAACATCATTTGCTGTTGCCAAGATATAAAGGTTGGGAAGTTTTTGAATTTATATCTGTATGTAGCAGGCATGAACATTGAATTTAGTGTCAGACTCGTCATGTTATGGAAGAGCAAGCTAATTTTTTAAAGCTTTTAACAATACTAATACCAATTGCTTAAATTTATAACTTCTCTTATTCACATAGAGCATTTTGTGCCTAATCGATTACTGCAATTGTTTGTCCACTGATGTAGGAGGAAGTTGAATTAGTTCTTAAAGAAAATTCTCACAGGTGATCAGCTCTACTTTTAGAATAGTTTACTACATAGTGTATGTTTTCTCTTTTTTAATTAAAGCGGAAATATATTTATCGAGAAAAAGTATTTTTGGTTATGCTTTATTTTTTATCAATATTTTGAAAATTTTATATTGTTCGTGCTAAGGACTTAATCTGTTGTATGGTGGGCGGGAGTAACTTTCTATTATCTATTATGCAAAGTTGTAATATAAATATTTCAGGCTTAAATGTTGTTTTTTATACTTAATTTGCTTCATGACACCTCCTGCTCTTGTCGAAACCTTATTTCATCTTTTTACTAGCAAGAAAGGTTTTGCATTAAAAAATGGTGTAAAAATAGATTTCATTTTTAAACATTCAGAACAACTACACTTTTTTACCCATGTTGTCGACGGGAGTATGCTGCTCTGTAGGGTAGGTAACAAAACATTACTTTATGTGGTACTTAGTATTGTAAATAGTGAGATTCAGAGAGGCAACTTTTTTTAAGCCGTTTGCCACATTGCAAATGTGTTATTTACTGATGTTGAGTGGGAATAGGAGTTTTTCTGATTATTCAATCCAAACCTAAATGAAAAGAGATAAACTTTAACATTTAAAATTAAAATAACAATAAAAAGCATAACCAGACGATTTCTCAGTAAATATGCCGTGATGCAAAATTTTAGCAATAATAAATTACGAAAAAATTAAATTAGGAGCCAATTACAAAAACTTGCATAAATTTTCGATATGGCCATAATTTTTGTTAATAAATTTTCATGTAAGAAAAAATCTCTGTCCGAACTTAGGAACAAAAAATCCTAATTTTGGACAATTGGTTTTTAAACACAAGTTTAATACTAACGAAATAATTAAATTCGAACACTTTAAATTATATATAAACCCAAAAAACACTAAAAGTAGGTAGGTAGAATTAAAATAAAGCACCATAAATATTTTTAAACATTTATTAAAGAGCGTAAGCAATTAAATGAACATTGTTAGTAGAAAAACTAAATTAAGAAATCAATCTTATGAACAAAAAAATATGTCGAACCGATAACATTCCAAAAGTAGTTAGGTAGGTACCTACAGCTTACAAAAAAAAAATTAGAATAATTGTAGGAAAGTAATCCTCAGAAATATGCTTTCGTCTGCATACTTTGGGGTCAGTTAGGAAATTGCTTATATCTAGTTCACTACATTTATGTCTGGTACATTTGGATATATGAATGAATTCTTATTTGTTCTCAAATAGGATACTTCATAGCTGTCTTCATCTATTATTTGTTGCAGACTGCTGCAAATTGTTTTTAAATCGGTTTTTTTTTTGGTTCTTGTATAAAAACGACAATGACAAACTTTTTGGGCACTAAAAGGTCTTTTAAAGTTCCGTGGCTTGACAATGACAACCTTTGTGGGCATTGAAAGATCTTTTAAGTTGTGTGCCTGTTGTACATTAGTAAAATGTTCTTTATAATTTTTCTGTGCTTCTTTAACGTTCATAACATAAATTTGATCGTTTTGTACTAGTTCAGCTATTAAATTTGCTCGCTCATTTTCTATTTCTTTGCTTTCTTCATCGTTTCTACCTCATTGTCTTGTACTTTAACTTTGGTTTCTTGTTGCTCTTCTGTATTGTTATTCCTGCATTGGTCTTTGTTATACCAGTTAACGTAACTGCTTTACTCGGCGGCACGTTAAGTTTTCTTCTTCTCTTTTTAGGCAACATTTTGACATTTGTCTGATTAAGATTTTCAGCGATTGTCTCATCCCACTCCGGAATATCTTTTGTTTCTGTGTGGTCAACTATATCTGGGAGTCATTTCAAAACCTGCTGTTTATCTGGAAATACTTCGCAGGCTCAAAATCCAGCTTTCATATTTGTTTGTTCAGTTTCGGATATGGATTGCAATGTACTTTCCAAAAGAAAAGGAAGGTCTTTGAGAATTGTTACACGTTGCCTTTCTTTCCAATCTAAACGGGTGTTTCTCCAAACCTATTTTAAAGGTGTAAAATATGCGACATCGAGTGATTGATATATGTGTGTTGAATTAGCAGGAAGCAAAACAAATTTACTATTATTTTCTTCATACTTGTTAATGATATTGCTAGACATGTGACTAGCTAAATTGTCCCCGATCAAAACTTTTTTCCTGTCTGCTTCTTTGGGTGGGGTAATGCTACCTTTTCGAACCAATCTTCAAAAATTAGTACATCAAACCAACCTTTAGCAATTAGATTATAAAATATAGCTTTATAAATTCATTTTGAAGATGGACAGCTTTTTATACTATGTATATAGGTAGGCGCTTTCCTGATGCATCAGCTGCAAACATAACAGATGCGCTGCTTTTGGAAGAATGTAACACTGTGTTTGTATGTTTTGCTTCTCGTCTAACGATAACTTTTTGCTGCCCCGAATCATCAACAAAATTTGTTTCATTGTAGTTTACGATGTTGGCAGCAGGAATGCCTTCTAATGTTTCATGTAAATGGTGAAAATACTGCTGGATTACTTTTTTTGATTACTTTTTTTGATACAGCTGTTCTCTGCCATTTAATATTTTCACTCAATCGAGTTGAAAGTCTATTTCGATGGTGTGCCATAAACTCACGCATCCATTTGTCATCTGCAGTATCATTGCAAAAACGTGTTTCTACTCTTCCAACCCAGTTTAAAAATCCTTTAATAATATTTTTTAGATCCTGTGTTATCAGAGGATATCCCCATTTTGTCGCAATTAAAAGGCCAGATACTGTGTTAGTTTTGTCTCTCTCTGTAAATACTGTTGGCCGATCATTATTGCCAGTATGAACCCCTTTATACCTATCTTACAAAATGGATTTCAGAACTTTGTATCTCTCCTATGCTGCTCTGAGACTAAAAAGTGCCATTAACTATTTCACGAAGTGCTCTCTCTACATGGGTTTTCCAATAACTGTAATCCTTTGTCTTTAGCTTGGAATGTATTTTTTTTACATATTTTTCGTTTTTTCTTAATAGGGGCCATATCGGACCTGTGAATAAAAAGTATAAGGAGCTAATTAGCTAGGTTCAGGTACCTGTCTATCAGAATTTGGGTACAAACTGTCTGAAGTTAGGAATTATGATGTTTGAAGTTATAGCACAATTGTATTATTTTTTACATATCCACCATTACAATGAACAATAATTTTTGTCTGCTATGAGTAAACATGGTAATACAAGACCAATACTCAACTCTAACATGTGCTTTTTCCGATATACCGCTTTTACATATGAGTTTTGCACTTAGCACAGAAGCATTTACACAATATAAATCTTATTAATCCTCTAATATCCATGTATTCATCGACACTTCAAAATTAACTGTTACTTCCAACTAAGTATTGACAGTACTGAAGTGTTAGATGAGTTAGTCATCGATAAGAATGTAACCGGAATTGTTTGGAGTTAATCATTTGCTTTGTCACGTGTCTAGTCGTGGTGTACGTCGAATGTCTGAAATTAAGCAACGATCCAAAGTTACGGAGTTTTACAGTACTCTTAGCTGTGGTTGGCTCCTACACGTAGAATTTATTAAGTACCCCCAGAATAAGAAAGTATAACCTCGTTTATATCTTATATATCCTTTTTGCCCTACTATGACTATCTAGTGCTATTTTAGTTATATATTTATAGTACATTTCACAAATTATAAAGGTATTAAGTTCCTTAAAGCACTATCACAAAGATATCACTGATAAATTTAAAACAAGATAAGGTTTATTACACAGTATGATCTATTAAGGGCATTTTGAAAATCTTTATATTCAACTATTGCAAAATTTCAAATATCTAGTTTGAAGTGAAACCGATTGTCTGAGCTTGTGCAAATATTAGTGATTGGCAGCTCTGAGCATTTAAAATTATCATGTGTAATTTACTAATGATTGTTGTTTGAGAAGCAGTTTTTATTTATAACTATAACGCTGAAACAACTTATAAATAATGATTTTATAATAAGTACCACAAGAATAACTTGCCGAACAATCTAATTTACATTTTACAACAAGTGAACACCACAATTTTCGTAATTACCTCAACGTTGTCTTGACATTTGTATAACTCTTATCTTTAATAAAAGCCATTGCTGATAATTCAATCTCTTGACGTTTTATGTTTGCAATAGTGTTTGAAGAAATGTATGTCTTTATATTATTGTGAAATGCACTATAACATCTAATTTTAACTTAAAGTTGAGTTAAAAATTTTTCTTTTTTTGTCTAAACTTAACATTTCATTAAAACTCTGTTGGAGAATCATGACACGCTTTTTATGAAATGTGATAAATCATTATTTCTCTCTTCCTACTTTAATTTATTATTATGGTACAAAAAGGTTTTAAAGTATGATACTAATATATTTGTTTTATTTTTCCTAGTTTGTGATATTTGTAGAGATTTTTAAATTTTATGACAGAAGATTTTAGTTTTTACTGTTTTTTAGATCTGTATTATTACATTGTATTTGTCCTTAAGAGTAATAATTTACAATATAATGTGCTTCAGCATTTTTTGTTTTATTGCTAGTTTTTTAATGATTTGTTTCGTTAATTTTATCGTCTTATGGTTTGACAGAAAAACATGACCTTTGGTGCCCATACCTTACGAAATTGATATCGATCTTACTTGATAAGTTGTGCAGTAAAAAATCTACAAATTGTGCATAAACAGTTGTGTAAACTACTTTCCTATTGAGTATCATGATACTTTGTAGCAATGTATCAATGAGTTGTGTTCGTAAACATTAGTGGTATACCCTATTCACGATAAATATGGGATGACGTCACAATATAAATAAATGCTGTGTTGTCATGGTTGACTTATTCTATGCCTATTTAATAGTTAGACTTGTATAGTTTTTGTTTATTATTAAATAATTATTAAAAGTTGACATTTTAAATTGTAAGGTTATTTTTAAAATACCTTCTTTCTATATGGTAGTGATTTGTGGCAGCAATGCAATTCAAGATGCAGAAGTAAGATTTTTCAAGTAATAAAAGCAGTGTTTTAGAATTTCACTGTAAACAAATTTTGCATCTAAGGATACAGAAGCAGACAATGTTACAACACCGCACAAAGCTGCCAACTGTAACATACTAAATTGCAGTATCATTAAAGCTGCGTTCTTAGTTACGTCCACATTATACAATTACCGACACTTTATTACTGTTTATGACGCCATTCCATATTTATCGTGAATAGGGTATGCATCATTCTTAAAACTGAAAAGAAACTGTGTTGATAAATTAATTATGCTCTAACAATTTATTTACAGAAAATTAGGTTGTTTTAGACTGCTTAAGCCATAAATTAGTGACACAGGAACTGTAGAAGAAGTAACAGTTGCAGTGTATTTTTAGGGTTTCGTACCTTATAAGGTATAATGGAACCTTTATAAAATCACTCTCGTGTCTGTCCATTCGTCTGTCATAGAGGTTTGTCTCGAAAACTATGTAACGTAGGAATTTGAAATTTGGCACAATGCTAGGTCTTTATGGCGCGCACATATATCAACAGTCAGAAAATAGAGAAAAAATATTTTTAGATTAAAATGGGGGTTAATTCGGTCAAAAGAAAAAAAGTTTTATTAAATATATCGCGTGAGGTATCATTTGAAAGAGGATTCTAAAAACCTAAAAAATTTTTTATAATTTTTGGCTCAAAATATGCCAAAAATGACTGTTCCCCCCTGTTCTCCTACATTTCCAAAGCTAAAATTTTGATTTTAATAGCGATAGTCGCTATTGAGTCATAGATTATCGGAAAACTGCAAGTTTTTTTGACAGTGTAATAGTTGCTGGGGAAAAAATTTTTAAACACAGTAATAGACAATATATTTACTAATGTACCAGTACAATGTGGGACAATATACTCATTTTTCAGTTATCACAATCAAATTTGGATAAGATTTAAATATACATAAAAAATAAAAACAGCTTAATTTGGTTTATTGATTGCTCACTATAGTATTGGTACGGAACCCTAATAGTGCGAGCTTGACTCGCTCTTGGCTAACTTCGTTTAGAATTATATTTGCATTTATTAAAATATCAGTAAAGGAGGAAATCAAAATAATACTTTGTCATAGGTTTGCTAATATTTTTTTAATATTAAATTTAAATAATTGTATTGGTCACATCTCTACTGTGAAGTGGTTTTTTGAAAAGAGAGTTTAGTTGAATTACTGCAAAATACAGCTGTTATACACGATTCGTCGAATCAAGGTCATGACGTTGTTACGGTGCCATCCCTGCATATAAATATTTTCATTTGTATGTAATTAAATCCTATATGTCTTGCATTTTTTTCATGGTCATATGAGTATTCATTAACAATTTCAATCGCTTTCTTTATTTAAATGATTGTATATTCATCACCCTGTAGATTTTATTAGTATATATCAAGTTATACATGTAAATACAGTGGAACCTCGCATAACTAGTAATTCGTATAACGAGCAAAATGAATTGTAAAATAAGGTGGTAGCTATGCGTGCTACAAATCTATTCAATGATAATGCAGTAATCGCATTTTTACCAAATTTTGAAGCACTGGCAAAAACAAATGTCCTAGACAGTTTTTTAGAAAAAAGAATTATGTATGTTACTAATTATTTCCATTCTTTTGTTTTCTTTAAATTCTCTTTCTAGGTTGGTTCATTCCGTGTTAGAAGAAAAATGAAGTTGAATAATGGTCCTTAATAATTCATATTTATTTTTCTTTAAATAAAAGTTACACATAATGTTTTGTTTTGAATATTTTTTCGGCATGGAACGCATTATAATATTTTATATTAATTTATATGGTTAAGATTGTTTCACTTAACGTGTCTTTCGCATTACGAGTAAGACTCCCGAACGAATTATGCTTGTTATGCAAGATTCGATTGTACTTCAAATCTATCCTATTTTGATATAGCATCGAAAAGCATGGTATTCGGTTGTTAGAACATTTATTTTCAGAAAAATTACAATGTCGTGGACGTGTTTTCTACAAGGCTGTTTGTAAACATGAGTTTTGAATCATTGAAAGTTTCTGGTTTTGCTTATCTTTACACTGTATTGCAGATAAATTATGCATTGGTTTATATTACACTTTCTATAATTTTATGCGAAAGCTAGGTAAATCTACTTACACATCTTTAATAAATCCTTGAACTTTATGTATATTTGTTGGTTCGAATGCTTGCTGGTTCCACTTCATTATGTTAATTTGGATTTCTTCATTATCGATCGCAGTTTGATTGTTGAAACAATATGATAGGTTTTAATATACAAGGTAACTAACGGACTTTCATACATAAGTTCAATGCAATGAGTCTGATGTTTCTCTTATATACACATGGATATTTACCAGGAACAATGCGATCGAAATAAAATTATTATTTTGCTGGTTTTCCTGGAGTGATGTATGGGATTACGTTGGTATAATTTTATGGTTTAAGACAGTGGTCTTTGTCTTTTCCTTAGTAGCGTTAATAGCGCTAACTAATAAATACTAATATAATTTGTGTTATGTTGTAGAAATTAATTCTATTGTAGTGTAAAATAAAGTGTTTGTGTAAACAACGAATACCGAATATTCAAAGTTAGAGCAACTGACTGGTTCTTGTAAATTAAAGGGCACTTAATGTTGGCGTATTTTAATACGGAATACAATAATCCTGTATAATCGAAGTAACATGGTTCAAGTCTAAGCTGCCAAGTGTTCCATCATATATCGACCACAAAAAGTTGTGCCGCAACAATGAATTAGTAGAACTTATGAGATCACGCCGTGAAAAAGTTAAAACCAGAACATCATGCCAAGCTGTAAAACTTACTGGTTTCTTTCCTTTGCATCGTTTGATGACTTCCATCAGTAAAATAAATTGGATTCGGATTTTCTTGGTCAAATATTTCAGGACATTCATCTTGCAAGAGATAGTATGGGGTTCAAAATGGACCTTACTTCGCTCCAATCATTGGAAATGTTATGGCAACATCTGTTATTAGTTGAGTATTTATTAGATAATAGATCGGCATTGACTGTTCTATAAATTTGTTTATATGAATATTTTTAGAATCACTCTACTGTTTATTTTATATATGTTGTTTTAGTTCCTTTGCCGACCTATTATTAGTAATCTGTTTATTATTTTATTGAGAATATAAATTTTAAGATTGGTAGGGAAGGATAAGAAATCTTCCTCTGACATTTATATGCACTCCGCATAGTTGTTATATTAGGATATTTAAGGTAGCAAATGTAAATAAGCTGTTTAATGTGTTGTAGAAGAATTTTTACCATTGTATTATGGGTATGAATAAACTTACTTACTTACTTACTATATGCGATATTAGTACATCATTCTATGCTGCCTGCAGCAAAATGGATTTCGATGTGTAGATGGGTCTTTCATTGTATTTCCGTTGCCTACTATGTAAGTATATACTTTTTCTAATGAATCTTGTACGTATCTAATTTAAAAATCGTGGTAACCACAGGACTAAGAATAGTCCACACACACACGCATGCATGTACACACACAGATACATAGACACACACACACACACACTTTTAATTTTGTTGTGAAATCACGTGTATTTTGGTGCTCTGTTATTAAGAGTTAATTGAGTAGTATTTTGAAGTATTTGTGAGTGATCCTGTGCACCATACTGTTCAGTTAAGCTTTCTCTTTCATGTACATTATTAGTTCGTCATAAAATATAAAAATAATTACAAAAATATTGATAAATAAATTAGTGCAAATTTGACAGCTGTCAAGTGTCATTTACTTTATGTAGTTTTCATAATATGTGTACTGCATAAAGGAGAATGGAAGAGTCCGAAGTATTGTTTCAAGGGATTTCTGATGCCAGGAATGTCCTAGAAAATCCACTTCAAAACACCATTATAATGCAAGAAGAAATCAACAGTCATACTGACAAGACTTCTGTTTGCAGGGGTCCTGTCAAAAATCAAGAAATTGCATCTACTAGTAAAAAAAACAACCAGTTTCGATAGTATTTCAAGACCTGGATTATTTTCAGAGGCTATTAAAGTCAAACGTTTTTCCCAAAAAGATCAAGCTGAGATATTTCCCGCTATTGAAGGCATTGTAGTAAAAGAATACATTGTTGCTGTTGGTAACATACTTAATTCAAAAAGTATTTTATTTGCTTCTAAGATGTCGAATAATCGAGTATGCGTTTATTTAGCTAACAAGGAGCTAGTAACCAAGTTAGTTGTAGAACACGGAGGAATCAATGTCAGTAGTGTTTATATACCGGTTTGAAGATTGATCAGTCCTTCAAAAAGACTCGTTTTGTCAAATGTCTCTCCGTGCATACCGCACAGCGTTATCGAAGAGGCACTTAAAAACTACAATGCAAGGTTACTCTCTCCTATCACATTTATCGGTGCAGGGATCGGTGTTACTGATTATCGGCATGTTATGAGTTTTAGACGACAAGTATATGTTGCCGAAAATGAAGTTGTGCCCAATACAATTACGTTGCAACATGATACAGAGGATTATCGTATTTTCGTATCTGACGAGAAGATTGTTTGTAACGTGTGTAAAGAAATAGGGCATATCTCGTCAAAGTGCACAAAACAAGCAAACGAAGATTGTGCTTATCAGACCTGCATTGAACATACACAAAATAGACCGCCAGCATCCACATTGGAAGATGTTGAATGTTTATCAAATAGTTGTATAGAAGTAAATGCCGAAGAGCAAATAATTCAACAAACAACATCCACAACAGTAAGCAATGAGATTCAACAGTAAGCGAAAGAATAACCACAGATGAAGTTTTTGAAACACCTAGAAGGAAACAGGTTGCTAAAAATGTAATGTCTAGAAAACGACTAAAAATTGATCCTGAGTCTGTAAAACAAGACAAATACCAAGATCTAGAGGTTTTATGGCCTAACGAAGAGTACGTATTAGATTTTATTCAGTTTACTGATTTTTTAAATGAGGTTAAAGGAAGTTGGTAGTTGCTCGTAAGTACACTGATAAAATCGAGCAATTGCTAGCTCTGATCAAAAATGCTGTGAGTGCCTGCAAAGAAAGAGCTATAAAAAAACGCTGCAAGAGGCTTGAAGTATCTATTAAGAAGCGATTACTAGAACAAAATTTCAATGTTTCATCATCACAAGTGGCTTATAGTGGTTCACAAATTTCACTAGACAAAGTTGCATCCACCGACAACATGGATAGTGATTTCAGTAGTTCTTAAGTATTAACGTTTATTTGGTTTGTTTTATTTATTTTACAAACTTTAATGTGGTCCAACAGCCTACAAAACTTATCACTCTTAATGTAAAGAGTATTAGAAGTGAGGCAAAACGGTTCGAATTAATGGAATACATAAATATGTTAAATCCCCATATAACCCTGCTTCAAGAAACAAATTTGAAGGATAGTGAGGTTTTAAAATCTTTAACGAAGTACAATTGTTTCGTTAATTCAGCAACATTGGATTACTTGGGGATGGCAATTTTGATTCGTTCACATTTAAAAGTGATATACTATAAAAGTTTGTACGAGTCCTATTTGCTGTTAGTGTTCATCGCTGGAATCGGTTGCGTTTGGCATGTATTTGCTGTTTACATTCCGCAGAATAGAAATATTGCGTCGGAAGTTTTAAATGCTTTAGAAGTCTGTTTGAGCAATTTAAATAATCAAATGACAGAAGATAAAATCCTCGTGGGTGGTGATTTTAACTGCACAATATCACACCTTTGGATAGATTAAATTCATCAGAAGGCAGTCCAAAAATTTCAAAACGCTTAAGAGATATAATTAACAGATTTGAATTGTATGACTGCTGGAGGGTATTTAATTCCGCCAAAGGCGGATATACATATATAACGCGTACCTCTGCCTCTAGAATAGACCGTATATATTGTAGTAGTAATATTATAAATTCATTTCGTCCAAGCAGTGTACGAGTGTCATTTTCGGATCATTTATGTTAGGAACTATGTTTTAACTTCCACACGAACTAATCTATACCCGCATATTGGAAGTTTGATAACAGTTTGTCGAATGTACCGGAATTTGTAGAATCCATTCAAACATTTCTTACTGATGAAGTCGAAAAGTACTCGGAAGATCGTAATATTTTCATGAATTGGGATAAACTAAAAATCGGTATTAAGGAAATAGTTGTTCAATATGTGCTACAACAAAAACAAAGGAGAGAAAGCAGTACGGTCTTATTCGAAATCAACTAGAACGTATGAGTACGGAGTATGGTATAACTATTCAAAACATTTATGAACAAATATCCGGATTAAAGGATGTATTTAAAAGGAAAGCTGCAATTGCGGCAGGTATTTCGAAATATCAGTATTTACATACTATCGACCGTCCAAACCTACTACGTTTAGCACATTGGCCTTCTTCCTATCTGAAGGAACTTAATGTTAAAGGAAAAATTAGAAATAATCCATTAGAAATTTGTGCATATGCAAAGGAGTATTTCAACAAGGTATATCGAGCTGAAGAAATACAAATAAATGATGAGTCCCCCATCTATCAAACGTTGCCAAAATTAAACGAAACCGATAAAGAAATGTTGGATACAGAATTGTCATTGGAGGACTTTACAGATGCAGTTAAAAGTCTCAATAAAAACGAAGCCCCAGGTATTGATGGGTTGACTGTCGAATTTATTTAGAATTTTGGAATGAGCTCAAACACATTATAAAACCTTCACCGAAGCATTACGACAGCAGCGGCTGCCGCAGAATATGCAAAGAGCCGTTATCGGACTAATTGGTAAGAAGAATAGAAATTTACTAGAAATAAAGTATTAAATCGTCCACATATTTTTGATGAAATCTAATTCAAAAGTCAATTTTGGTATACACGTATCTATCAAGAAAATCCATTAGTCAATTGTAAACTCTAACCTTGTTTGGTTGATATTGTAGATATTTGACATTGTGTGAAAGAAATTATGAAATTACATAATTTAGTATTTAAATTGGGTGTAAACTTAAGTATATATAAACACATGAATATTTGTCATTTGCCAAATTTTAAGTATGCTGAACATTTTATTTATTTGACCTTTCTCACCTTTCTGTAAGATATTAATATTGTATTTTAAATGTGTTATTTTAGTTATGTGTATCTGTGTCTTGAGAAAGAAATTGAGGCAAATTTCGAAAGCTAAACATCACAAATAAAGAGAATGTCCAACTAAATACATGTTTGGTCTACTTTTCTCTTAATCAATAATATATGTTGCATAATGGTGATACATCAAACATCTGTTTCTAAACGTTTAACAAATCTCAATTTTAATGGTCCGTCAGGAGCATACATAGGGTTGATGCAGTAATCTAAATTTTCATAGTGATATTCAATCTTGTAGGACTCAATTATCTAAAACAGAAATGGTCAATTACATCATCTACAATGAATTTTTACCTTAATAATTAGTATTTGCAATTCCAGTTCTGCAAATCTTCTTCCAAGACACATTCTTTTTCCAAATCCAAATGGCAAGGATGCAAAAGGATGGTGCTGTGGAGTGTCCATTTTTAGTTTTTTACCTAACCACCGTTCTGGAATAAATTGATTGCTGTTTTTAAAATATGCATCAGAATTACTGATGACATAATGTTGAAAAATAATTTGTACCTAAAAATAAATTTATTGTATTTTAAATCAATGCCTGAATATTTGGAAAAAATTTCAAAAGAGTTATACTTCTTTTTTGAATGTTGTAATAAAATTGCAGTTTAATGGTTTCTGCATTAGTGATCTTGAAAACTGATTTATTGTTATGTATTTGAGAAAAATTTTCCATTTTGAATAGCATCTATCAAAAGCAACTTTTCATATTACTTTAGACCCTGTATAAAAGTTACAGTTTCAACCACGAAAGAAGACCATCACGTGACTATTACATTAGTCTAGTATACACGTACATACATTCAAAACGTACCAATTTACTCACAAGTGTAATAAAGATAGCGAGTAAATGATGCATGTTACCTTACTAATACTCATATGTAATTGCTGTGTACTGTATAAAAATAAGGTGAGTCCGATATTATACCTCAGAACTTGTTTCATATATACAGACGTTTAGAATAAAACTTCAATTATATGTATGTGATTATTATAATCATTATAATTTTATTAGAGACTAATTAAATAAAGGCAAGTTAATTCAACAATAATTAAAATGTTTGTAAATAAAATTGAATGGGCAGTGCTGCTTTTTCCTATAAAACTTCTCAATACATGTTGGTGGATGGTCATTTGACTTCTGAAATTTACACTGATTCAGACGAATACAAATTATCACGTGGTGGTCTTCTTCCCTTGCCCAACCATAAGTTCAAACAACTGTTTTTAAGAACTTATTATTTGAATTATTTTCTAAGGTAGAACGGATACCTAATAAGTAACAATTTAGGCATTTAAAATTATATCAAATTTTTATATTCAATTATGCTTGTATACGTGTAAGGTATATTAGAAAGTTGCAGGTAAATGCAAAATGAATTTCAAAGAGGGTTCTATATTAGTCGCATTACAAAGAATGCAGGTACTTGCTATTTTCTAGGGGTTAAACTAGTGTTGTATCCCTTTGTCTATAAATTGCCGTTAGTAGTAATTCTGCTCAACACTAACCTAATTCAAGTTTCAACAATTGATTGGTGTATATTTGAAATGATGTGCAATATGTTTGGGCTTAATGTTTTTGATGCTCTACACAAAACTACAGAAGAAACCGGAACTGACATAATACTGATTTGATCTCCAGCCCATGTTGGAATGCAAGGAAATAAATCAGTAGATAAATTAGCTAAATAACTAATACCGACATCCAACTCAAAACTCAAAACTGACATCTATACAATTATCTCAAGCAAAATAGACCAAAAATGGGAAAAAACCTGGAAGAACACCCAAAATAACAAACTTAGACAAATAAATCCAAAAACCGAACCATATGCACATATCTTAAAATCAAGAAGACAACAAATAATATTAACAAGATTAAGAATAGGACACTATCCTGAAAGACACACCCAATATTGTACCACTGCTGAACTATCTTAAAGACGTAGAAATCCTAAATCGTATATAAAACATACCAAGATAAACATGTATTGTAGCATAGATTATAAGTAATACTTACAACTTCCGCTAATAACTGTAAAGGTGGAAGCGGATATAAACAAATATATACAAAAAATGTTAAGTATTATGTCTTCTTGTACAATGTCACGAATATTCTGTAGCTCGCTATTGGCGCCAACAAAATTTGTCGCATTGTCAGAATATATATCCTTGCATAGACCGCATCTAGAGATAAAACGACACAAAATATTTAGAAAACGTTCAGTCGTTAGTTTGGTAGCTAACTCAATATGCATCGCCTTGACAGCCATGCATATGAAAACGCAGACATATGCCTTACAGAAACGGCGATATTTAGCTTCTTTTAACAAAAAGCACCAGTATAATCAACGCCGGAGACAGACAAAGGACGAGACATACTGACGCGAGGACTAGGTAGGTCTCCCATTATGTTCATCAGCAGTTGCAGATTTGCCTTAAACAAAGAATGCATTTTTAGGATAGTTTTGACTGCAGTTTTACCATTTAGGAGGCCGCAAGTTCTGCCACACAAAGGCTAATGTGTTATTATGCTACGACATTTACTCCAGGTTCGATCGTAACTTTATAATGTGTCTGTACGCACCAACAAATACCTAGTTGACAAGGATAAATTCAGTATCTCCCAGTTGCTTCGCTACTGAGTTTTAAACTTACCAATGGTTCCTACAGTGGGACCTATGTGATGGACCTATAAGTACATGCACCAATTCATCACCAACAGGTACTTGTTAAATAAGGGCAAGCAAAAGTAACCTCAATAAGCATATAATTATATTAACAACTTCCTCTGAATTATAACTTGTAACACATGAACATATGTGTACATTAGTAGTCTATGAAAACATATGAGAAACTCAAATTTAAACTTGAACTGGTAACTACTGTTATACCTTGAAGCAATTGTTTTAAAGTTTACAGGTAAACTCTGAATAAGTATCAAAAAACTATTTTACCGTCAAATGAATTATGCATTTTATAAAGTTAAAATCTACTGTAAATCCCAACATAAATTATATTCGAACACATGATCGACTACGTAAAATAATGTCCCATTACTAATAATAATGGCACCAACACTGATTAAATTACACTTATTACTTAAATACTTATCATTACATGAACAGCAGCATCCATCTGCCAAATACATCAACAGGACTTGAACCACATTCCCACTGGAAATCAATCATACTGGATTCTCAACATAACACTACTGCATTCGCTGACATCCGCAGTCCCATGGCTGGATGAAGCCATAGCAGACAAAACATACCCAAAAACTATACAACATTTGTACCCAAACCAAAAAATCTAAAGTAAGAGGAAAAATAACCCTCATGTAAGAACACTTACAGCTAAATATAATATTTGTTTAACTTAGCCTGATGAATCAGGAATAAACAAAGATGGTATACAGGTAGAAGATCAACTTGTAACCACATGCGCTGATTAGAATATCAATTTACAATACTAATAAATCCAGCTTAACTGTATGCCAAAAAATTCTCTCATGCAGAATAATTTTGCAATAACTTCATGAGAATTGAATAAATCCCCATAATGGATGGTTTATACAAAACTAGATAAATTCCAATTCAAGCATGCAAGTCTAACTATCACTGTAGTATCGCAGGACGACCAGTGATATCTAACAACACATTTTAAAGATAACCCAATACAAATAACAAAATTCCTAGGTCAGTAACAATTACAAACACATTACCAACAATCTAGTATCAACAAAGTAATCCAGGGCCTTATTCAGTACACAATATGATTAAATTCATTATATCCTAGTATATACAAACAAATAATCCAAATTATAATGTCATATTTACAAATACACAAGTAAGGAATAATGTGAGACAAACTCATCAGTTTAAAAGGAAAATACAATAATGAAAATCAAATTAATATCAGAATTACTGAATACATATCTGTACCATTGACTTTCTTTAAATAATGAAAGACCTTATCTATATCACCAACATTCAACCAATAGCAGACAATAATATGTATTCCAAAATAATTTGAAATATCATCATTCATCAATAGGTCTTCAGTCCTAGAACTGGTTAGACGCGTACTATCATTGTTTCCTATTCTGAATTAACCTACAGATTTCTCTGAAATTTGCACAGTCTGCATCTATAACTATCTGATCTAGGTCTACATCTACCTCTTTTTTCCTATCTCTGCTTGTAATATATCCCATACTATTCCCCAAAAATGCATTAGAACGTATTCTGCCCTTCTATTTCTCTTATCTTTTCCCCCAGATATCCTTGTTCCCTTACTATTTCTATAACCTATTTGTTATTATCTTTGTCTGTCCATGCTATCGTCATCATACATCTGAAGCACAGCATTTCAAAAGACTGCTACCGTTTTTCTGTCTGCGTTTCAGACTGCCCGTATTTCATGGGCATAGTGTGCTGTGCTCCACACATATGCTTTCGACAATTTTCTTCTTGTTCTATGTTTGTTGTCTTTCCTCATAGGCGCTGTTTTTTCTTGTTAGATGCAGTTCGGTCACCTTCTATTGTTTTTATTTATTTATTTATTTATTTATATAAATTAATTAATTAATTACTTACAGGTAATACCCAAATAGTAATAATATACATGAAGAAATGAGCAACATAGTTAACACTTTACAAAATAGATAAAGATGTCTTCAAATATTTACACGTGACATTGAAAATATCGATATTGGATGGTATAGAAGCATTGTAAACTCCCATTAACTTATCACTAAATGCACTAGCCCCATAGTTAGTACGATGACTACCGATGTAGAATAAATCATTACTCCTGGTGACTTTAACTGGTATCCGAAACTGCAGCATGCTTAGTAATTCCGGACAGTCAACTATGTCATGTAGCAATTTATAAAGAAATATTATAAACGCTGCAGTACGTCGAGCTAGCAGTGATTGATAACCGAACAATCGACGCCGAATGTCATGTGAACTTTCGGCATACGGATATCTAAGCTTCCAGAGAATGAAATTAATGAACTTGATTTGTACACGCTCAATTTTCTGGATGTGAGTGGCATAATAAGGTGACCAAATGATGCAATTGTATTCTAAAATACTACGAACTAAAGAATTGTATAATGATTTCAAAGCTTGGACATCGTTGATGTGTATACAGTTTCTTTTAATGAATCCCAACATCCTAAATGCTTTAGAGACAACTGAATTAATATGAGTAATAAAATTTAAACCAACATCAAAAACAACCCCTAAATCAGAGATAGTTACCACAGTTTCGAATTTAGAACATCCAATGCAGTAATCAAACAAAATCAAGTCTTTACATTTAGTGAACCTCATAATTTTGCACTTCCCAATATTTACTTTGAGTTTATTATGAGCCAAGTAGATTACTAGATTGTCAATATCTTTTGTACTTTAAGACAGTCATGTATAGAACTAATACACCCAAAAACTTTAAGTCGTCGGCATATAGTAAGCATTTCGTATTTTTAAATGCAGAAACAACGTCATTAATAAAGAGAATAAAAAGAATTGGGCCAAGGTGTGACCCTTGAGGCACACCTGACGAAACACTGATGCTTCTGGATGTTATGCCTGCAATTTTCACACATTGGGAGCGATTCACTAAGTAGGAATATATCCATTTCAAATACGAACCTGTAATACCAAGAAAACGAAGTTTATCAATGAGTAACGTGTGACAAACACTGTCGAAAGCTTTCGAAACATCGGCGTATACTGTATCAACTTGTAATCCACTTTCCAAGCTATTTATAAGAAAATTGTAATACATGGCAAGGTTAGTGACAGTGGAGCGGCCTTTAAAAAGCCATGCTGTTCAATAGCAATACAATTTTAAATACACTGAATAACTCATCGCATATGATGGACTCAAACAGCTTAGCAATAGAGGATAAAATTGATATGCCACGATAATTCTCGATTTTAGAACGGTCACCCGATTTAAATACTGGGATTAAAATGACCTTTTCCAAGCTAGAAATGTTCCACTACTAAAGCTTTTATTAAAAGAATCGCTAAAGCTTGCGATAGACTATCACAGCATTGGTGTAGGAATAAGGAAGGAATGCCGTCAGATCCGCACACTTAAATGAATCTAAGGCATGAATTTTCCTTTTACTTCATCTTCAGTAAAGATATGTGAAACAAGAGTAGTGCTATTGTAAGAATATGAAAATTTGCTAGAAGAGGAGGATCATTCAAGTGATTAACATAGCAAGATTCAAACATTGAGGCAAAAGCATTGGCAAAACTACGAGCATCACTTAGAATTTTGCCATTGTATGACATCCGTTTTGGAATGCCTGAATCTCTCTTTAATGACTTAATGAAAGACCAAAAATGTTTTGTGTTGGCGGAAATCATTAGCTCACTATTACAGATGAATTTTAAATAACAAAAGTCAATCAAACGTTTTGATTCCTTACGAGCCGTGGAATATCTAACATAGTCCGTTTCCAATCTAGAGTGCTGATCCCTATTATATAGTTTATTTTTAATTGAATGAGTTTAATTAAAGAATTACTATACCAACACGGATATTTTCCAGACTTTCTTTTTAATATGGGAACAAATTTATTAATACCTTCATAAACAGTTGAATAGAAGAAATTTATGGCTTCATCTATACTCTGAAAGTTGTCTAAGACTGACCAATCAATTGACTTATACATACTGTTAAGTTCATCATAGTTTGCTTTTTTATAAGCAAAGACATGGACATTCTCACAAAACCTAATACGAGGTATAAAATTACTCTTGATAGAAATAAGCAAGGGAGGATGGTGACCGTCCACAGTAGTTAAAGCAACATCAGATTCACGCACTAGAGCATAAACCTCCTCATCTGCAAAAACTAGATCCAAAAACTTACCAGAAGAATTAGAAACACCATTAACCTGCAGTAAATTAAGAAATTGCATATTCTCAATTAGATTTTCAGCCTCGATTGGCAAAGTGCCACATGTGCTGAAAAAATCAACGTCAGGTACCCAATTAATTTTAGGCAAATTAAAATCCCCGATTATTAAAAATTTGGGATTTTTATGAGCCATTTGAAGTCTTGCAGCATTGTCCATAAATTCTTGATATAGTTCACAATTTGAGTTGGGTGGAAAATATACTCCACATATTATTATACACTGCGAAAATAGGTCGATTTTTACCCAGGTGTCCTCAAAATGTATATTGGAACAACCAGGAAGCTGGGAAGTACTAATATTAGAAGTAATAGCAACAAGTGATCCACCACCACGGTCACAATTGAGTGCAGAATAGTTCCTGTTGGTGTTAAAGACAGTGTAAGTAGAAGGAAATAACTCATAATTAGAAATATCATTGTTCAGCCATTTTACAATTATATACCCTATTTCTCCGACCTTCAGTGGTTGTGAAGGGAGGTAAGCAGCCTGTGGCTGCCAAGTTCCCCCAACACTTAACCATTTACCGATTTAATATATTTTTCAATATATCTTTTCGCACAGTCAACATTAGTTGCAGATATTTCGCAACCAACAACTAGTTGTTTATACTAACATCAGATTTATCTGTGCTTATTTTTTCGTTATTAGGTTTTCCGTCTCAAAACTGGTTGGATACGTATCTGCACTTATTTATATTCTGAGCTAGCCTACATAGTTTCCTGAAATTCTCACATAGCATGTGTATACAGCTCGTTCCCCTTCTATTGTTTTCTACTTTTATGCCCTGTTTCACCGAGATTCAGTGAAGGGGGTTAAGCAACCTGTGGCTACCAAGATCCCCCAACACTTAGACATTTGCCGAAGTAATGGTTTCCTAGTAAATCCTTTCACACACTTAACATTATTCGAAAATATTGCCCAACCAATTCTTGTAGTTACTTATAATAATCATCATGTTTAAGCAAAGTTATTTTTTCGTCATTAGTTTATCCATCTTGGGATTGGTTGGATGCGTACCTCTATTGATTTCTATTCTGGACTAGCCTACACATCTCTCTGAAACCCCTACAGCCTACATCTTTTACTATCTGTGTGCAGTAGCCTAAAGGTCTGCCTCTTCTTCTCTTTTTTCCTATCCCTGCTTCTAATATATTCCGCACTATTCCCTCATGCCGTAGTATGTGGCATATCATCCTATCTCTCCTCTTTTTTACCGTTTTTCACATATTTCTTTCTTCCCCTACCATTTTTAGTACCTGTTCGTTCTTAACTTTGTCTGTCCATGATATCTTCATCATACGCCTGTAGCACCACATTTCAAAGGCTTCTACCTTTTTCTTGTCCGCTTCTCCTACTGTCCAGGCTTCACAGCCGTACAGTGCTGTGCTCCACACATATGTTTTAAGCAATCTTTTCCTTGTTTCTATGTTTGTGGTCTTTGAGCACAGTAGTTGCGTTTTCTTGTTAAATGTAGCACGACCTTGTGCTAATCTTTGTTTTATATCTTTTGTGCTTTTCCCATCTTGCGTTATTTGGCTTCCTAGGTAGCAGAAATCCTTAACCTCTTGTAAGTTCGTGTTACATACTTGTATTCTTGTTTTTGATTTATTTTCCCCACCTTTGCATACTAGAACTTTAGTTTTAGTTTTGTTAATTTTCATACCGTATCTCTCTGTTAGAACCGTTTCCATTCCATTAAGAGCAGCTTCTAACTCTTGCTTGCTAGACGCTAATACCGCTATATCATCTGCAAATCTAAGCATATCAATTTTTTGTCCCTGCATAGTAATTCCAAATGTCTTCCTGCATTTGACAGTATTCATTGCCTCTTCTATGTACAAGTTAAAAATCAATGGGGATAGGGCACATCCATGTCTCACCTCTTTCCTGATGTTTACTTCTCTACGTTCCTGCTCTAATTCTATTACTGCTGTTTGCTCTTTGTATAAGCTATGTACTATTCGTCTATCCCTATAACTCATTCCAATTTTTTTGAGTATTTCAAACATTTTTTTCCATTTTACATTGTCAAATGCTTTTTCCAGATCTACAAACCCTATATACATGCTTTCCCTTTTTTCTATTGTTTTCTCCATTATCACTCTCAGAGCTAAAATAGCCTCCTGTGTTCCCCTGTTTCGCCTAAACCCAAATTGGTCTTCTCCTAGTATTTCTTCCGCCCGTTTTTCCATTCGTCTTTGCACAATTCTAGTTAATATTTTTGACACGTGTGCTGTCAAACTTATTGTTCGAAAATTTTCACATCTATATGTGCTTTTCTTTTTTGGTATAGTTACTATGATGTTACGTTTGAAATCTTTGGGTATCTCGCCTGTTTCATACATATAGCTTACAAGTTGGAAGAGACGTTCTGTTACTGCTTGTCCAGCGGCTTTTAGAGTTTCTGCTGCACCTTATCTGTACCCGGCGCCTTACCATTTTTCAGACTCTTTAATGCTAATTCAAACTCATCTCTAAGTATAGGATATCCCAAGTCATCATTTTCAATGTCTGATTCCTGTTCTAATGCAGTTAGTTCCTCTCCTGCATATAAATTCCCTATATATTCTTGCCATCTATTCACTTTCTCTACGTTTTCTATGATGACGTTTCCTTGTGCGTATGCTTGTATGCTTCGTCTGTCTTTCCTATTTCCAGCTTTGTTTGTACTTCTTTGCACTTTTCATCAATCCATTGTTCTTTAGCTTTCCTGCATTTGCGAATAATTTCCCATTTTATGGCTTTGTATCTCTGTTTTCCTGTTTCGTCTGATTTATTTTTGTATTTTCGTCTTTCTTCTATTAAATTCAGGATATCCTTTATTATCCATGGTTTCTTATTTTCTTTTTGTGTATACCCCAGAATATCTCTGGCCGCCATGTCTAGGCTGGATTTAATGTTATTCCATTCTGTTTCTACTTCCTTAGTATCAGTTATTTTCCCGATATCTTTGAGCAATTCATTTGACTTTTTTTCGAATTTTTCTTGAATATGTTTATCTTTTAGTTTCTCTAAGTCCAATTGCTTTTTTCAGTTTCTTTTTTTCACATTCCTAAATTTAAGTGCGGCCTTCATAATTACAATGTTGTGGTCAGTATCTATATCTGCTTCTGGGTAGCTTCTACAGTCTTTTACTTGATTCCTAAACCATTGTCTAACAAGAATGTAATCTATTTGATATCTTCCTATATCTCCTGGCATCTTCCACGTATATCGTCTTCTAGCATGTTGTTGAAATAATGTGTTTGTGATGATTAAATTGTTCTTGTCGCAATTAAAATCCCCCGTAATTATTAAATTTTCATGTCCTTTTACGTATCTTAATATGTCTTCGATATCTTTGTAGATGGCTTCTACCTCTTCGTCACTGTAGCTAGAGGTGGGCATATATACTTGTATTATTACTGTGTTTACCGGTTTAGATTCTAATCTAACCATGAGTACTCTTTCGTTCTTTTGTAAGTAATTTTCTACACAGTATTCTATCTTTTTCCGCATAACTATCCCCACACCCAAATTTCCTTCCTCGGCTCCTGTATGAATTACCCTGAAGTCTCCACTTCAAAAATCCCCCGCCTCTGGCCACCGAAATTCGCTGATCCCTACTATGTCTAGTGATAACCTATTCATTTCGATTTTTAGGTTCTCTAGCTTACCTACTTGCTTCATAATTCTAACATTCCACGCTCCGACTCGCAGAATGTTCCCGACTCTTATTTTTAACTTTCTGATCGCATCCTCCGAAGTAATCCCCTCCCGGAGATCCGAATGGGGGACTATTTTAACTCCGGAATCTTTTACCCCAGAGAATGCCATCATTTTATTATAATTTAGGTACGCTGTGTACTTGGGAGGTAATATGGTGGTTTCCCGTTGCCTTCCACATCGCGGTAGTGTATCTTAGACTGCCATACCGACCCCTATGGTCTCTGCCAATCTAAGTACCGAAAGAGCCGCTGCCCTCTTTCGGGGACCTGTCTTAGTCTGGTTCCTCACTAACGACCCTACTACTTTGGTTGGACCTGTAGTTTGGCTCTTTAGCTCATTAGAACACGCAAGCCATTTCACCTGTTCTAGTAATTTAGAACTTCGGCAAGGTGCAGGTCCATTCAAAATGGGTTGAAATATCAAATGATTATTTAATTCTTGAATGGTTCCCTAATAGTTACTTGGCGAAGTATTTTAAATGATTGAATTAAAGATAAATTATCAATAAAATTTCTCCAAGTTCTATATGTGTCATGAGGTACAGAATCATTCCAATCAATCTTTTGCAACCACAACCTTTGCAGAGTAATTTTTATAGTTATTATCATAGGCCCAAGAAGACCTAACGGGTCCCAAATCATAGATATAGTAGACAATAAATTTCTTTTAGTAAGTTGGTGCGGTTTAGACTTGATGTTTGAAGTGAAAACGAAAATGGCTTCTAGAGAATTCCAGGGAAATATGTAGGCTAGCTCGAATAGAAATCAATGGAAGTACGCGCCCAACCAGTTCCAAGGTGGAAAACCTAATGACAAAAAAAGAATTGTACTTAAATCTGATGATTATTATAAACAACCACAAGTGTTGGGTTTGGAATATTTTCAACTAATGTTGATTGTGCAAAAGAATTTATTGGAAAACTATTAATTTGGCAAATGTTCAAGTGTACGGGGATATTGGTAGCTGCAAGTTGCTTAACACATTGCTTCACACATCACTGAATATCAGTGAAATAAGTTATATATTTATAAAACAATAGAAGAGGAACCGGGCCATATCTAACCATAAGGAACAGCAGCTATGTTCGATAACAACAAACATAGAAACAAGGAAAAAATTGATGAAAGCATATGAGTGGACCACTGCACTATACGGCTATGAAATAGGGCCAGAAGGAGAAGCAGATAGGAAAAAGGCAAAAGCTTTTTGGAATTCTGTGGTTCGGATGTATGATCATGCTAGCATGGTGTGATACGGCTGGTTTATTGTGAACTGTGCGGTAGTGATGTGGATTTGAATGCGAATACACTTGCCGGTAAGGCAGGAAACGGGAGAGCGTCGACGAGCTTTAAACAACATATAGAATTAATTAGGTAGTAGCAGCAGTAGATGGTGGACGATACGACAGAAATAAAGCGGTCTGTAGTTTGTACAGTCTTAAGAAAATCAAATGTTAAGTTGGTATAGTTTATATAAAACTGTTTTATCCAATTCCAGTTGTAACCTACACCGAGATTGTGAAATTCAGAAAATAAAGTATTGTATGTGTTCCAAATTAATTACTTTACTTTTAGTCTGGCGAGGGAAACACCTCATATTGGCGCCCAACGTGGAGCTGGTTTGCGATTAAAATGGTTCAGAAAAACTAGAATTGTCAACTTACATGCGACACAAAGGTCTAATGGATTAAATAAATGAAGAATGCGAAAGTGGTTTAGTTATTACAATCGACCAATAAAGTCAACAACGCTACAGGTTTGTAAAGAATGCATTTATAGTTTGAAGTTAAAGCGATGGAACAATAACCTTGAAAGTTTTATAGGGTCATGAACCGGATGTTTAGATAGTTATAAAGATTAAGGAACGGTATTTGTGCGGAATGACATTTGGTTGAGTTCATTGAATTATAGGGTTAATTGTGGTGGTTGGACGTGCAACAGATGAGAATACGGAAAGCTGAAACACTGTTATAAGAAATTAAAATTAGTTTATTAAATAGGACAATAAGATACGCAACCTAACCTCGAATTATTGTTTGTTTATTATTCGATGTTAGAAGTGTGATAGGTTAAAGAGGTTTTGGAAAATTGATAGTAAGGTACGATTGAAGGTAAAATAAAAAATACTTAAATAAGAGTTGTGGTTTAAAAAAAACATGAATACTGAGGAATCAAATGAAGCTGCAGGGTTAAAGTTGGCTCAATTGCAAACACTTCTGGTACACTTGTCAAAGAATATGATTAGTATGCAAACCAGTATTTCTGAGTTAGCAGAAACAGTCCGCGAAAATGTAGAAAACAAACCAGTAAATGTACAGTTACTACCTAGGGACGTAATAGTACCAAATCCCGAAAGTCATAGTAAGAAATATCTTTCAGCATGGCGGAACGGGGGGGTGTCAGGAATAAGATATCCAGCAGACGGTAAAGTGCATCCAATGCAATTCTTAAAAAAATTGATAAATTATTTAAGAACGCAGGGGTTCCGGAAGTAGATAAGGTCAGTCTGACCATGGGTTGTTTAATAGGGTCGGCAGCAGAATGGGCTACTGCACGAGAAAATTTATTTAATAATTTTCAAACATTTGAAAAATTATTTCGGGAACGATATTGGGATGTAAATCATCAAAGGGACTCGTATTATAAGTTAAAGTATGGACAGTTCCAAGCAGATAGTCGGGCAGACTATGTTTTAAGATTGGTTACGGAGGCTGACTTCCTAACAGAAAAGGTGGAGGAGAGTATGCTAGTGGAATGGTTGGGAAAACATTTTTCACAGGAGGTACAGCGGCGTATGTTATTGCAGGGCATTGACTCAATCGATGAATTCAAGAAAGTTTTAAGAAAAATTGATGCGATTTATGAATCAGGAAATAGAATAAACCAAAATCTTAGGGAGCTAAATAACCAAAATGCCAACAATTCGCGTTTTAATCGATATAGTAGAGACAACGGTCAAAATAAAAATGAGAATTGGCGGGGTGAGAGGACATATAGGGACAATAATCATTTAGATAGAGGAGTTAACGGAAGGGACGAGAACTGGAAGCGAGAGGAAGGGGATCATTTAGTTGGAGCGGAACAGGCTCATGAAATCAGGTTAATAAAGAAATGCATTATTGAGCCAGATGAGCTGTTAAGTGAAAATGAGGAAGAGCCTTTCCAGTTTGATAAAGTAGTACCCATCATTCAAGGGGTGATACAAGAACAATTGGTTGAAATTTTATTGGATACGGGTAGTCAAGTATCAGCAATATCTGATACATATTTTAAAACGTTAGGAGATACAGTACCTGTATTGCCTGTGTCTAATATATCAGTAGCAGTCGCTATTGGAGGAAAATTAACTCGAATAAGGGAACAGATATTGTTGCCCGTAGTATTTAATAATATGGCAGTGGATATCCCTTGTGTGGTAATACACCATTTAAACCAAAACGTCATTTTAGGCAGCGATTGGTTAACCCAAGTGAAAGCCGAAATCGATTTCGCCAGTAAAGTGGTTAGGTTAGCTGAATTAGAGAGACGTTTAGATTTTTGTCAGTTAAATGTAATAGAAAATCAGTTACGGATTAATTATATAGAGCGCAAGGAAACGTATCAGAAACATAGATATTCTGATACCGAATTAAAAGCGGCAGCTGAGGCTGCCGAGACCTTTAGTCTGGAAGAGAAAGATTAACTCTACCAGCTATTGAGAACTTATTCCCACGTGTTTTCAGATACACCGGGTCTTACCACAATATACGAACATACCATTGAAATGAAAGATAAGACACCTTTTTTTAAAAAGTCTTACCCAATTCCGGTAGCTTACAGGACTGAAGTGAAAGGACAAATCGAGGCAATGGTAGCGGATGTTAATCATTTGCCTTGTAAGACGGAATACGTATCACCACTAGTGACGGTTAAAAAGAAAGATGGCACGATTCGCATCTGTCTAGATGCACGCTTCTTAAATGGTAAAATGGAGGGTGATCATATTACACCACCATTACCGGAAGTACTTTTATTGAAATGTAAGCAGGGGCAAATCCAATCTACATTGGATATGACCTCATCATATTGGTAAATTCGTATAAGAGAAAAGGACAGGAAATATACTGGGTTCCTGCACGACGGCATAACATATTGTTTCAATGTGTTGCCTTTCGGTCTGTCAACGTCAGTTGCAAGTTTTATCCGGTGCATGAAGAGTGTGTTAAAGAGGGAATTTGATGAATTTATTCTAATGTACATTGATGATATTTTAGTTTTCTCCTCCAATCCAGAGGAGCATCTACAGCATTTGGAAGCGATATTCAAAAGATTCCAAGAATGCAAGTTAACCATCAAATTGAGAAAATTTCATTTTGACAAGTTAGAAAGTGAATTTCTTGGTCATACAATTTCCAAGAAAGGAATGTGTGTAAACCCATTACGAATAAAATGTATCCAACAGTTTCCCGTTCCTAAAAATATTAAGGAACTGCGACGGTTTTTAGGATTCATAAACTACAAACGTCGTTTTTGTGAAAGACTGGCTGAAACTTCGGGCCCATTGCTAGAGTTATTGAAAAAAAATGTTTGTTGGGAGTGGAATGAGTTTTACGACGAGGCTTTTAAGCAAGTTAAGGAGTTGTTCTTGAAACTAACGTTTATCGCACATCCGGATTTCACGAAAGAGTTTTTTGTGCAGTCCAATAGCTCTGGACGAGCCATTGCAGCAATTTTGTTTCAGATGGGAAGTGATGGCAAGCAGATTGTTGCATTTACCAGTCGTGTGTTACATGGGGCGGAATTAAACTACAAAATTGCTGAAAAAGAGGCGTTAGCCTTTATTTTCGCACTGAAACAGTGGCGAACCTTTGTGTTAGGTCTACGCCTGACTATCATCACTGACCATAAGGCTTTAACATTCTTGTAAACTATGAAGTTAACAACTGGTAGGTTGGCACGATGGGCCTTATATGCCCAGGAATTTAATTTTAAAATTATTTATTGTCAAGGAAAAGAGAACGTAATGCCTAACACGTTATCGCGTTGTATTGGATATAACAAAAAAGCAAATGTTCCCCATTGTAATGGTATTACATTGGAGGTATATTGTCAGCATCTGGCAGTAAAATATAAAGAGCTCAAAAAGAATTTTAGAACTATACAGAAGGATCAAATTGAAGAAAAGTGGATAGCCAACAAATTAGCATTATTACAGAATGAGACGAACAAGGTTCAAGAACGAGGAGGATGGTTTCAACAATATAAGGGCATTTTATTCAGGCAAGGTAATGCTGAGTCACCCGGGTGGAAACTCTGTGTACTGCGGACTCAGATAATTGATTTAATTTTGCAGCAACATGTCGAAGGTGGACATTTTGGTTACAAAAAGTATATGCCCAAATGAAAGATAATTTCTGGTGGCCCAAAATGTATCACAATATCCGTCAGGTTATTCGCACATGTGAAATATGCCAAAGGGCGAAGGTGTGTAAATGTACTGTAGGTACGGTTAACACAGTAACCTCTCAGTATCCAGGAGAACTAATCTGTTTGGACTTAATGGGGCCATTACCTACTTCACGGGGGGGGGGGGCTATCTTTTGGTTATAATAGATTCATTTACAAGGTTTATAAAGTTGTATGCGTTAAAAAAGGCCTCAACGAAGGCAATATTGAACCGGTTAATTAACGAATATTTTGATAAAGTCCAAATACCTAAAGCCATTTTAACGGATAACGAACCCAATTCCGCTCCAAGTTGTGGGCTAAGGAACTTGGCCAGAGGAATATCAAAATGAAGTTTACCTCGGTGTATTTTCCTGAGGGGAACAAAACAGAACGAGTCAACAAGGAAATTGGTCGGTTATTACATTCATATTGTTTTGATAAGCACACAAAGTGGGCTTATTTCATTGAGACGGTGGAAAACCAAGTAAATCGTGCTGTTCATAATGTGACTGGATTTCCGCCCCTATTATTGCAATTTGGGAAAAGGGCAAGTAGTGGTATTCATCAAGTGGTTGAATATCCAAAACCTATAGGAGATGAATTATCACCACAGCAGGTGGTGTATTTAGCGCAAAACCGAATTTTGACTAAAGTGTTAAAGCGGAAGCATAAGTTAGAGAAAACAAATGACCCTACAGCATTTAAAAGTGGGGAAAAGGTACTAATACGCACCCATGCACTATCGTCAGCTCTTGAGTCGAGCACTGCCAAATTCTTCCTTGTATATGAAGGGCCATATATCATCAATAAAATAGTGGGTGCAAATTCTTACGAATTAGTTGACACTCGAGGAATTCTTAAGGGCACCCATAATATAAAACATTTGAAGCCTTATTATGCTCCTATAGTTGATTTGGATTCCTTGGTGTTTTCGCATAGTAAGAAACTTAATTAGGAAAAAAGTGTTCGTAGAAATTTAAGTGTTTTTGGAGGAGTACATTCACAATGTCTCTGCTATGCTGTTGTTTTGCTCATTAAGTGTCTAACCACATAAAAAATTAAGTAGCATAAGATTAGGTTGTAAGTCTGTTAAAAGCTTCACATATACTATGTTACACTTTTAAGGGGGGGTGATGTGATGCGGCTGGTTTATTGTGAACTGTGCGGTAGTGATGTGGATTTGAATGCGAATACACTCGCCGGTAAGGCAGGAAACGGGAGAGCGTCGACGAGCTATAAATAACATATAGAATTAATTAGGTAGTAGCAGCGGTAGACGGTGGACGATACGACAGAAATAAAGCAGTCTGTAGATTGTACAGTCTTAAGAAAATCAAATGTTAAGTTGGCATAGTTTATATAAAACTGTTTTATCCAATTCCAGTTGTAACCTACACCGAGATTGTGAAATTCAAAAAATAAAGTATTGTATGTGTTCAAAATTAATTACTTTACTTTTAGTCTGACGAGGGAAACACCTCAATGGACAGACAAAGTTAATAACAAAGAGGTTCTAGTAGTAGTAGGGGAAGAAAGTTATCTGTGGAAAACAAAATAAAATAGGAGAAATAGAAGGGCAGGACACGTTATAAGAAATTTTTGGGGAATAGTACAGGATATATTACAAGCAGAGATAGGAAAAATGATGTAGAGGTAGGCCTAGATCAGACTATTGCATGCAGATAGTGAAAGATGCAGACTGGGAATTTCAGGGAAGTGTGTAGGTTAGCTCAAAATAGGAAACAATAGAGGTCTAGTGATGATTGTGATACATGAACTGATAAAACATTATGAAATAGGGTCAATAGGAGAAGCAGATAGGAAAAATGCAGGTTAAGGTTCCAGTTAAGTATATTTGCGATATATTTGATTTTTATTACTTGCTTAAGACTGTATTATGTATTTGTAATGAAATCGTAAGTGTACTATATAGTTAGAAACAATTTCTGTATAATAATGTAAAGACATGTGTAATTTCGTTTTTTTATTTCCATTATCGTAAAATTATAGTCGCAGTTTGAATGTTCAGATCATTTAACATTGTTTTTAGAAACCTTCTTTGCAGCTAGCAGTTTTAAATGTGTTATTATGGTTAAGGTTTTTTTTGTTTAAGTAATATTGTTCTTAATGTTTTTCAGGTACATTTTTAAAATTCAGAATCACTCTTTTGTTATTCTTTTTAGGGATTTTCCCTAGAAGCTCTGCAATATTAGGTGACGTTCAAGATATTTTCCAATCAAGATACTTCTGATCAAGATCATATTTCATATCCGATAGCATTCTGGAACCCTCCTCAAACACACTGAGTTAGTCGGCAACCAATTATGTTAGTACGGTCGAGGTTTTTGGTATTCTTCCAAAACAAGATTTTTAGCAGAGTACTTCCCTTCTGTGAATTACCGGCTAGACATTCTGGGGGCCAAAACTGTATGTAACAAGGTATTCTATTCAATAAAAATTAATTTCTGCTCTGTCTATTACTATTGCTAACCGAATTTAGTATTGTGGCAGTTCTATATGACATTAATAATAGAAAATTTGTTGGGTAAACTTACTGACAGCAATAAAACGTTAAAATATTGTTTTATTCTTTGAGAGAGTTCTTAGTGTAATTATACCAAGTATCATATGCAACACCCAAATTTTGGGAAAATTAATGATATGTTAAAAACGATTTCATTTAGATATAAGCTATGTTGCATATTTATAGAATTGTAAGTTCAGCCCAAAAGATTAATCACAAGCAGGTGTGTTCCAATTAAGATAACGAAGTCTATATCTACTTTCTGTATAACTGAAAACAATAAACAGTCACTTCTATTTTTAATAGGTATAGCAAGCAAATTGACAGATGTGTATATAGCAATTTTCAGATTTTAACTCGCATTTTAAATTTTGTAAGCTGTACTAATATTAATGTTCAAACGTTAAAAAAAGTGCACATTACATTTTATCAGATAGTCAGTCATTTTTTTTTCTGTTTTAACAATTTTTAAACTTACAACTACAAACTCAACAACCATTTTTCATGTCTAAAGAATATTTATAAGTAGTACTTTATTTTGAAATAAAAAGGTAATGAAATACTTACACCTTTAGGAACATAATAGCCACATATTATACAGTCACGTGATGTGCATCTTCCATTTAACAGAACAACTGGAAACATTCTAATAATGATAAATTCTTTAATAAATTCCACTATAACATATTCTACTACCTCATTGTTTCTTTAATACAGGCTTTCAGATATCTCATATCCTCTAATAATTCGTAGGTTAATATGGATCCACTGTTTGGTAGATTTTGTTTAATTTCTTTGTGTAAAATTTCTTGTTTATCTGGATTTATGGCAAGTTGATACAAAATTGAAGATGCAGCATTAGAAGTCTAAAAGAAAAATGAAATATATAAACATAAAGTGTAAAAATACCTACTGGTTGACGAATTAGTCTCAACCTGTGGTAAATGCGTGTGCAATGACAGTTTCTGTACTATGCAAAAGCTCATTCCTACTCTAATTATAACGCAAGAAAATTCCTATACTATCTCAAACAGCAACTGTTAAAGTTTCGTAATCTCTTTCACAACACTTCATCTCTCGAAGGGGTAGACTAATCACCAACCTCTATGTACTTTGAATGACTATATTAAGGATTGAACTAAGTCTTGTTTACAATTTGTGCAGTAGATAGCATAGAAATAGGTGCATGAAAATATATAAACATTTATAATTCGACAACAAATAATATTATGTGCAGGTTTAAATATTCCAAATGATGTGCAACATGTATGCATTTGTGCCTTCGTAGTGCACTCCTTTTATGGTTGTTTAATAGATTCAAGTTCTATTGAGCATATGTTCCATTGTACATTATTACATTTTCATTTGTTATAACTCATTACAATAGTTTGGCTGCAATATACAAGCGATTTATTCAAAACATTTTAATGCACAATTAATTGTGATCTTAATGTATTTACAAAAGAAACGGCATTCTAAATAATTGTGTGATATATTGTTATTATGCTGAATCTGTGTATATCTATAACCTATATACTCATATCTCTAACAGAATATATGGCTTCAAGGAAAATAAAGCAGCACTGTTCAACTGGAGGCCCTCTAATTGATTTTTGGGGTCCACAAAAGACATCAATTTTTTTAAATAGCGATATCTTTGCCAAATAGGCACATTTTTTACTCATTTACCCTTTTGCAATATATAGTACTTGTTCTTATATGCGAGTACTGAAAACAAAACAAATATACCTATTTGCATAATAAACAATAAATTAAATGTCACAACAAACCAATTTGAGTAATATAAAAGTTACAAATCACTAGTCACACAGAAAACTGAGAAGTGCAATCATAATTATTACTAACATTGTTGGTCACGTAAAGGAAGAATTGCCCATGCACTGCTTCCGCTTGCACCAGTGTCATTACTTTTACCATTGAATACTTTTTATTCAATGGTTTTACTAACTGAGCTGCTTTATACCTTAAGCTGACTTGTAATTCGATAGTAGAAGGTCAAAACATTGACTAGAAGTAAGTGTCAATCGGTGTTCAAATCAGTTTTAGATTCACGTACATTTTTCTATTAATGATGGCAAAATGTTCATACCATAATAAATAATATGTACAGTATGCTAATGACATGTTAGTCATCTGGGCCTTATTTGTGCATTCACGATTTACAACAGTGGCTACTATGATGTTATAGGGTTCATAACCTGCATGGACAGGTGATCGTGTAACTTGAGTTATGTATGACGTTCACTTGCTTGAAACGTGTGTATGAATGACCCTCGGCTATTTTATTTATTTAATCTTTCTTAATATAGATTTACTTTATTACGTACCTCCAGAGAGACTTTATCATTAGAGCTTAACAGTGGGTTCTTTGTTTTATCTCTGCAGTAGCATACACATGGAAATAATTTATCTCACAAATACTTCACTGATTCAGTTTGAAATAAGACAACACGTGATATAATTACATATAATAATTGTAATTGTACTAACAAGAATAATCAAACTTTGGATTATTTTAGTAAAATAAAAAATTAATCTTTAACCAATTTCAATTCTCTTAGACCTCTAACAAAACATGTAAATTTTACTTCAGTAAATTTTCGTTCTCTTCTTTTTAATAATTACAGAGTATCAAAAAGTTAACAAAATAAACCGACATAATATAAGCTCATGTCTCGGGGTTTTTACAAGAAAAAATTACAACGTATTAATTCAAACATTAATTAAAGCATTGCATCTTCACAGTGCTATTAGTATTCAAACATTTGTGAAACAAACAATTATTATACGTTTTTCTTTTATAAAAATTTAAACGGATATACACATAAATACATGAATAAAGTATTTTCAAAGTCCTTGACCTCACCACACGTCAAGAAAAAACGCGATCAGTTGACTTAACTACAGATGGTAGACCTCATGGCGGACACCCGAACACCTGATCCTCTAAACCAAATAATATTAATCCAGAAAAAGTAAGTCTTCCAGGATTCATTCTAAGATATAGAAACTCATTTTACAATACTCGAACAAGTATTCGAATTCACTTAAATGGCAATCTAACCAAAACCATATTGAAGTGAACAACACGTTTTTAGAAATTAAATTAATTTGCTACAACAGATAACCTTATTTTAAAATCATTGTATAATAAATAAAATCAGCTTACCCCTAGCCGGCGATTTAATTTATTTTTAATAGGAAAAGCTTCCCACAACCAAACTAACATTTGGAAAATAACACGCTTGTTCGCGTCCATCTTCCACCAAAAGTTGAATAAGATAGTCCGATCTCAACAAGTGGGATTGTGCAGATAACCAGAATACGCCTTTTGATCCCTACCCAACAGAATTTTGACTAATAAGTTAAAGGAGACTGCTTCTACGTTTAACTTATAACCCAACTGGAGTTAAACTAAGTTGCATAACGTCTAGATTCGTAAGTTAAAACAAACTAATACACTACCCCCTTCCCACATGAGAAACTCTCATACAATCAAGTTAGGATGAAAAACTAGAAATACATGTACTTCCCTGTGAACATGGGGTCCCACCAGGCTTATGCAAAAGCAAGGTGCAAACACACACTCAAAAAAGACATTTCCTCCTAGTAGTCTACCTACTAAGTCAAAACTAAATCTATAGCTAATAGTGCTAGTTATCTGGCTTGAGATCCTTCATGTGTCAGACACCGATGTCCTTTCCTTTTTCATCTCTTAGTTGATATGTAAGTGTTTCAGTTTTCTCGATGATTTTGCAGCGAACATATTTAGGTGCCAATTTTTGGGATACAGCTTTGGACTGCACCAGGTTTTTTTTCCCAAACATAGTCTCTTTTGTCATACTCCACTTTCCGACGCCGTAAATCATAAGTTTTCTTATTGCGTTCATAAGCCTGATGAAGTCGCTCTACCACATCATTATAAAGCTCGAAACCTCATTGAGATTTTTTACCAGTTGCTCTCTTGAATGGACTGTAAGATCGTGATCAGTAAACCCCAATAGTGTACCATAATATTCCCCTGAAATAGGTATTGAACGACCATAATTCAAAAAGGCTGTAGTGTAGCCAGTAACTTCACTAACTGCGTTTCTTGTAGCATGTGCAACTTTATGCAATTCTTCGTCCAAAAGCCTGTGATTATCTTTCACATATGATCTCAATGCTGTGATGATAACTCTGTTACTCTTTCAATAGGGTTAACCTGAGGATGATAGTTTGCATTATAATGAACTTTCTGAACTTGGTATTCCTTTATTAGTTTCTTGAATGCCTTCATTATAAATTGAGATCCATTATTGGTTGTTATAATTTACTTGATTTTCTATGAAATTATTTATCGAGGTAGCTGTCGCTTTGTTCATAGGGTGAATCAGTACATACTTGGTGAATCAGTCAGAAACCACTAAAATAGATGTGTTACCTTTCTTCGATCTGGGTAAAGGCCCCATAATATCAACAGATATCATTTGAAAAGGATGTTCTATTACTCTTTCCTTTCCCATTAACCCATTTTTTGACTGTAAAGTACTTTTTGTAGCAAGGCAGATATGACATTTTCTGGCATACTGAGCAATATCTGATTTCATCTTTGGCCAATAATAGCTTTCGGCGACCTTGTTCCATGTTTTAAATGTACCAAGATGAGCGGATGGATGTAGGAGCATCATGATTTTGTTTAATGACATCTTCTCTATAATATTTTGGCAGTGCTTGTTTCCACTTTATCAAATTAGAAACAATGTTGTGTTTGTTGGGAATATATTTGTAAAACACATTCTTCTCTACTTTCCATGAAGGGTAGTTTGCAGGATTTTTCTGAACTTGTTGCATCATCTTATTATACCATGGATCACACTGATCTTGATGTATAGAAATCTGATTTATTATTATTGGTGCTCTTGATAGTACATCGAGTACCACATTAAATTTTCCTTTCCGCTGAAGAACTTCATATGAAAACTGGGAGAGCCGTAAACTCCATCTCTGTAACCTTCCTGATGGGCTTTTTAATTTGTCCAACTATATTAAAGAGTAATGATCAGTAATGATTTTAAACTTTGTTCCCTCTATGTAAGGACGAAACTTTTCTACTCCAAACATTACTGCTAGCAATTCTTTCTCGGTGGCACTGTATGCTGTTCCTTGCTTCGTCAGTGACGTGCTTGCATACGCTATTATTTTTTCGTTTTCGCCCTCACCTTGCGAGTTCAACAATTGTTAGTTAACATTTTGCAGTTACTGTTGTCAATATTACGGAATTACAGTTTCTTCGTCTGTGAAGTGAGTTACATAACTTCTTTTATTGAATCATCATCATTTTGTTTTCGACCTTACTTAAGGTCGGTTTGAAGCAGCTCTAACTTCTTTTCTATTCTGTGCTAATCTAAAAAGTTCTACATACCTTCACAACCTGAATTTCTAATAATTTGACTAATATAGCTTGGTCTAGGTCTTCCTATACTCTTCTATCTTTGAATTGAATCATAAAGTATATAAAATAGTTTGAAGTTTATTGAAATATAAAAATATTTATTAAATATAAGTGCAACTAAAAAAAGAAAGATTTATGTTGCAAACTGAGAATTTCAAAAGCGGTAGGAAATTGATTATTTATTTATTAATAATAGGGTAAGACCACAGCCTCTGGAATGTTTACAAACACTGGTGGTGTGCAAAGATACTTGTTTTTTATTAGTGTACATCTGATTAGGTCTTTCTCTTTCTAATCGGATGTACACTAATTAAAAACAATCCTAAAAGAATAATAGAGACAGAAATGAATAAAGTCCCAAAAAAATAAAGAACAACAAAATTCAAACAACCATACGCATCAAAAAATGCTCTCAATACCATACATAAAAGGATTCCCCGAAAAAAAGCAAAAAATAGGAAACAAATTCAAAATCAAAATAGTATTTACAACCAACAATACACTAACAACACAATTAACAAACACAAAACCCAAAAACGCAAAACAAAGTTCGAAAACTGCATCTACAAAATACCATGCAAATGTAACAAGTTTTATATAGGAAAAAGTTCTAAATCATTTGAAGTTCGATTAAGAGAACATAAAAAAACAAAAAAATTTAAAAATCTAAGATTTGCTAACATGCATGGGACCACCAAAAACGCAAAATCATAGAAACTGCGTATATAACCCTACTTAAAAATAACTGTGTAGCAAACGAATCCG
Source organism: Platerodrilus igneus (assembly GCA_036346225.1). NCBI lineage: Eukaryota > Metazoa > Arthropoda > Insecta > Coleoptera > Lycidae > Platerodrilus > Platerodrilus igneus. The sequence goes on along the minus strand of JARFIW010001670.1, from coordinate 9,482,671 downwards.
TGACTTTCAGTAAACAATGAATTCCATTACTATAAGAAATAACAAATGAAAGTCAAATGCCCCCAATATCTGGTAGCATTGCAAATTTTTCTCGAGTTTTCCTTGTGTTATTAACATGAAATACAGCTATAATTATTTATGGTTTCGGCTTGGGACCGTGTCATTTTATAAATTAATTAATTTATAAAATGACACGGTTCCAACCCGGAACCATAAATAATTATAATAACTCCGGCTATGAAAGCCTCCGACAATATCATGAAATACAGCCTTCATACCTGATTTCTATTTATACATACAACAACTAATTGCATAACAATAGGCATATTAGCAGTCCCCAGCTGCTTAAGCCTTACAATAACATTTTTCTTAATCTTCTTTGGGAATTAAACCACTCATAGTTTTTAAAATCATCTTTATTTACGTTTCGATCCCTGACCTAGGATCGTCGTCAAAATAATTAAAATTTTCAAGTTTGACATGTCGATCCATGACCTAGATCATTGTCAAAATAATTAAAATTTTCAAGTTTGACATGGTCGAAACGTAAATAAAGATGATTCTAAAAACTGTGTGGTTTAATTCTCAAAGGAGATTAAGAAAAATGCTAAACAAACCACAACAAACATGTAGAGAGTACTTACGATAACGTAATCACACACTTCTTTAATAACCATCCTCTCAATCGTATTAATGGAAACATGTTAAAAAATGTTTTTCAATCATCAAGTTTTTGAATTTATTTGAAATTTAACTATATAAAAATTAATCAGCTGATTTCACGTTAAGCGTATTGGTTACCCAAAGTTGCTCCCAGGGTGCAACACAAATTGAAGGCATTCATTCTTCTAAATTTTAAAATTTTCAGCTAATGTATTCAAGCCAAATATATCAAACATTAATAAACCAAAGTCACCTTCAATTTATGTAATAAATGTCAAACTTGAAATTATTTATTTTGACAACGTACCTAGGTCATGGACCGAAACGTACATAAAGACGATTTTAACAACTATGAGCGGTTTAATTCCGAAAGAAGATTAAGAAAAATAAGTTTCAAATTATATTGATATATTTATATCGATAACCTCTGTAGCAAAATAAGTAGCTGATGCTTTGTGATACGGTGTCTCTTGCAGACACTTGATCGACATATTGTTAGGTTGTATTACTTTGCTCACATACACTATTGAATCTCTTATTGCATCATCGCTTGGGGTAACTCAGCACATATTAACAGGGTCTTTAAACTACAAAAACAAGCTCTTCGTATGTTTACGGGGGTAAAAGCAAGAGCAAGCTATAGAAAACTGTAAGATTTTGACGGTTCACTGTGTTCTTATTCATGAATTATTGATTTATGCTACGAAAAATATTAAATCCTTCCTCAAACTTTCTGACAGGTATCGGTTCAACACACACAGCAAAAATACGTTAATAAATGCAAAGCATAGACTTGTGAAATCTGAAAGCAGACATATGTATTTAGTCATTCACACATATAATAAACTACCGAATTCCTTCAATTTATACCAAATTGTTAAATTTATGAATATTTACATAACATGCAGCTTTAGCAGTTATCGTATCTTATTTATTTTTTATATACCTTTAGATGCTTGTGATTATATTATAATATATTATCTCTGTTGATTTTAAGTAGAATAGTTTATATATTTATTCCGTTATTACTTATTATATACATTTAAGGTGCGTTAATTGTATTGTTATAAACTTTGTCTTAGTTTTAAGTTATGATAGCATCGTTTTTGGTATCTTTTGATGGTGTATTGTGATGTGCATTGTTCCATTATGTATGGATTATGTATTTTATATTGACAGGTCTTATATCGTTGTTTAATAATGATCAAAAAAGGACAAATAAATAAATGTAAATATAAATAAATTAAATATAGCACTAATTTCTAGGAAAGCTAGAAAAATTACCATACTCTTTATAAAAACTAAATACTTCAAATTTTCTGATCAATGATAATACGCATTTGGGATTAAATGAAAATCGATTACATGTTGTTTATGGAATGAAAAACTGGGTAGTGGTGAGTTCAATTTGAAAAAATCACGTAATTTAATATTTGTCCTTTTCTCACATCTTGTACAATTGGAAAAACTAAGCTATTATTTTATATCAAAAAACATTTTTTGAAATATTACAGAAACGTACTGTTGCATCTCATTTGACTACATAACAATTTTATTTTTAATAATTATCTTAGGGGACTTTTTCTTATACAATTATATAAATGTGATTTGAGTTCCCAGCACTGCTCGGGGAATTAATTATAATTACTAATACGTATTTTGTGTATGTAAATATTGCCCACACTTTGACATAGGTATATGTCATTGGTCCGGCCAGTGAGAACGTGCTACACTTAAGGAGTGACGAATAGTTGACGGGAGTTGGAAAACGAACGACGGCCATGATATTGAGATAATACTGGCCTACAGTATTTGAAAGATGAGTGATAAGTATGGCGTTATAATTCAGTGAGTTTTCATGTCTGTAATCACTCTACATTTCCTTTACCTAAAATATGTGTTCACTGTTTTAATATTTTAGGTTATCAACGAACCCGACTGCTATCTGGTAAAAAAATATCGTAGAAACCCATTCATCCAAGTGTATCTAGTTAGAGGAATAATACATAGCATTTGGTACAGAGCAATGGCCATATTACAAGGATTCAGTAATTGGCTCTACCTTATTTTAACTATCTAAATCAATAAAGGTCAGCTGGATTTATTCATTGAGTTAATTATTTATTCTGTATTGTAAAATCTGTGCAATATTATTACACACGTCCTCTGTACGGAAATTTGATGAATTATTGTACCTTTTACTTGTCTAATTGACAAGTATCAGTACGTAGTTAGTAACTATCAGTCAGTTAAAGAAAGATTTAATCTATTGTACTTACTGTGTCTATTCCAACTAAAAACATGTCAAATCCCAATATAGCAGCAATTTGGCTATCATTACCTGCTTCAACAAATTTCTGCAAAATTGAAGTTTCTTCTTCATTACATGACTTTATAGGGCTACTTAATGCTTTTGTTATGTATTTCATTGTCGTACTAAAAATAATAAACTTTGTCTTATAAACAAACATGCATTAATATGGTATACTCACTCATTAATAGTATCTAATGCAGACAAATACTTTTTAAAAGTAGGCGTGTTCAATACTCTCCATACTGGAATTCGTAGTTCTAATAAGGGAACTGTTGTAAAAAAAGTAGTTACTGCATGAATTAGTTTTTGTGTATCGACAGGAGCATTTTTGTCCAAGCATCCCAATCGAGTGTCTAATGCAAACTGTGCTATTGCTTAAAGTGAAAAATGTTATAGAAGACCATACAATATTGGAAATGTGCTATCTTACATTCTAAAGACCATTTGTGAAGTTCTTTGATAAAATCTGGTGGCATCTCATTATTACTATCCTTTATTTGTTGTATTCTACAATTAAAAAGTGGGCATGAAAATATATGTCAAAATCAAGTTTATTAAGCATTTTCTTTTATTTACGAGCCAAAGAATATGAATCCCGATAATGACAGTACACCATAGAAATAAGATATTAACTAATTAAGTAGTGTACAATTTAAAATAGATAAGTTAAAAAAACTCTCTCTTAAAAGCTATTCGATATTTTGGGAACCCATACATTTGACTTTCCAATGCTCCACCCAAAGGTACTGCATTATCCAGGAAGCAATATTTTTTTAAATCTCAAAATTTGGAATTTTGCTTAACTCTTGCTGATTCAAGCAAGATAGAGATCTTTAACGTGCATGACAACATATGCACGCACCCGGTTTCACACACATAAACACGCAGACACACACACACGCAGACGCATGCACACACACAAACACACAGACACACACACACACACACACACACACGGGACCTACGTTTTACATCTCATTTGAACGAGGTTCTTTTTTGTGAAAAATGCCCGCCTACTATTGTGCAAGTGGGTCCGTATCAGGAATCGAACCCGGGACACTGGGATTAGTAGTCATACGCAACCCCTTCTAACCCATGAAGCTGTGTGATACTTTAGGAACCGTGGAGGGAATATCTGGTAAAAAGTGGTGTCTACTTTGATATATTTTATTATATACATTCCAAAATAGCTATTTGTAAATTAAAGATTTACAAAATGATGCTTTTAGGTACCAGTTCATAAAAGTTGTAAGAGTAACCCTCTATAGCTACCCAAATTTTACAATAATTATGTAATACTGTTAATAACAAAATTGAGTAATGCATTATATTACGCTAGATATAAATTAGATAGGTAAGGGAAAATTAGTAAATTTGATCAGACAGATTAAATATGGACGTGCTTTGTATAGTAGAATTTATAAATTAATAAGCATGATATCTGTTCTGAACAGACCTGCACCTCAGAAGTTCTAGAATGCTAGAGTGACGTATGTTTCAGTGAGCTAAAGAGCTGAACTATAGGTTTAACCAAATTATTGGGGTCTTTGGCGAGTAACCAGACTAAGACAGGTCCCTGAAAGAGGACATCAGCTGATTCAGTACTTCAGTGGCAGATACCATAAGCGTTGGTGTAGCATTCTGACACACTATTGCGATGTGGAAGACAACAAGAAACCACCACATTACCTCCCAAGTACACAGCGTACCAAAAACGTTTTCAAAATGATGGCATTGTCTGGGGCAAGAGATTCTGGAGCTAAAATAGTCCCACATTTGGATCTTCGGGAGAGAACTACTTTGGAGGATGTGATCAGCAAGGTCAATAAAAAGAAAAGATGAGTCTGGAACATCTTGAGAGTCGGGACATGGAAAGTTAGAAGCATTGAGCAAGTAGGCAAGCTAGAAATTTGAAAATTGAAATAGATAGGCTAGCATTAGATATAGTAGGAATTGGCGAAGTTTGTTGAACATAGGCAGGGGATTTTTGGAGTGGAGGAGCAGAGGAAGGAAATTTGGGTGTGGAGTTAGTTATGTGGAAAAAGAGTGGACAGTGTGTAGAAAACTACTTACCAAAGAACGAAATAGTGCTCATGGTTAAATTAGAATTTAAACCGGAAAATACAGTAATAACACAAGCATACATACCCGCCTCTAGCTACAGTAAGGAAGAGGTATAAACGATCTACAAAGATATCGAAGACATACTAAGATTTGTAAAAAGACACAAAAACGACAAAATTTAATAATAATAATCAATAGGATGGAAGAAATTTGCGACAAAAACAATTTAACCATCACAAACACATTATTTCATCATTATGCTAGAAGACAATACATATGAATGATGCCAGGAGACATAGAAAGATATCAAATAGATTACATTCTTGTTAGACAACGGTTTAGGAATCAAGTAAAAGACTGTACAAGCTACCTAGAAGCATTTATAGACCCTGATCACAACATAGTAATTATGAAAGTCGTGCTTAAATTAAAAAATTTGAAAAGTAATGGAAAGAGGCACTTTGAGCTTGAGAAACTAATATATCAAGATACTCACAAAAGATCTCGGAGAAAAAGTTAAACGAGTTGGTGAAAGACATTGGAAAATTTATCATAGTAAGGAAATAGATGCAGAATGGAATAAGATTATATCCAGCTTAGATATGGTGACCAGGTATATTCTTGGGTATAAACAAAAAAAGAAACCATGGGTTATCAAGATTTTTCTGAATTTAATAGAAGAAATGTAAAAATACAAAAACCGACTAGACAAAGCAGGAAAACATGGATACAAAACAATAAAGTGTGAAATTATTCACTAATTCAGGAAAGCTAAAGAACAATAGATTGAAGGAAAGTGCAAAGGCGTACCAACTAAGATGGAAATAGGAAAGACAAACGAAGCATACAAACTAATTAGAATGAATTTTGGGCATATAAACCATAAAGCATAAATATAAGGGGCATGGGAGGATAATGTAAAGAAAGTGGTTAGATGGCAAGAATATATAGGGAATTTATAAGCAGGACTAGAACTAAAAACACTAGAATAGGAATCATACATTGATAAGTTTGAACTAGCATTAAGGAGTCTGAAAAATAATAAGGCAACAAGTATAAATAAGGTGCAAGCAGAAACTCTAAAAGCTGCTAGACAAGCAGCAATAGAACGCCTGTTCTAACTTGTAAAATCGGCGAGATACTCAAAGATTTCAAATATAATACCATAGGCCCCATATAAAAAAAGACTTGCAAATTGATGTGAAAATTTTCGAACAATAAGTATGACAGCACGTGTGTCAAAAATATTAACTAGAATTGTACAAAAGTGGATGAAAAACGGGCTGATAAAATATTACGAGATCAATTTAGGTTTAAGTGAAACAGGAGAAGAACAATGAAGGCCATTTTAGCTTTGAGGGTGATAATGGAGAAAACAATAGTAAACGTTTATAGATTTGAAAAAGTATGCAACAATATAAAATGGGAAAAAAATGTTCCAAATACTCGAAAAAGTTGGAATGAGTTATAGGGATAGACGGATAGTATATAGTTTATACAAAGCTTTAGTAATCTTAAGTACTAAACTAATAATAGCATCCTTTGTAAACAAATTTTTGTTTATCCAAACTGTTGAGAGCATAACTATTGATTATCTTCAAGATAACTAACATCTGATAGTTAAGAACAGTTACAAAAATTTTTGAAAATACAGGCAGCAATGATATCGGATGATAGTTTTCAAAATATTTATTTGAATTTTTTTTGTGTATCGGAACCACCTTGGCATGTTTTAGAGCTTGGGGGGATAGTAATTCTAATACAGCAGTTAATTAATTTCATTAATGCAATAATTATAATATTAGTCATTATTTTAATCATAGAAATGTTTACATTATAAATATCCTAGAAATTTTTTTATTTCATTGATGTAATCGTATTCAGTGTTTTGTCTGTAATCAATTCGAAATGAGGTCAAAGTGGATATATGCAAAGTCTTTCTACTGCAAAAACTGGTGCAAATGCCTCTTTTTCAGTCTATGGATATGATGTTTAACTGAAGAAAACGAACGGCTAATGTAGCAAATTGTAGGAATATTATCTCCTTTTCTGTGAAGTAATACCATCCTATCCCACTGCCATAACTATGGATGCTAGTTCCATGTCAAAAAATCATAAACTTCTTTTATTGGACAGCAGTGGCTGGATATATATAAAATCTTGCTCCACCCCAACAGTCCATTGAAATGGTTACAAACGAGCAGTTTGTTGTAAATAGCCTAATTCCAAAGAAATGTTAAGAATAAATTTTCCGTCAGTCATAAAATCCGGAAAGGATCAAAGTTCCTTTGCTGTAGCTGACGAACAGAATACTGTCAGTACTTGAATTTTATTAAATGCAATACATAGTGAATTGTGACTGATAATGTGTTCTAAAAATGAGACGGTTGTGATGTATTTTTTTACTCAGTTACACTTTCCTTATTAATCTAATATCATGTTTCAATAAGATAAAAATATAATTTATAATTGTCTAATCACTAAAAATAATTTATAAAGTATATAATGGATTATGCGCTCTTTTACTTTTGATGTCTAAGTTTCTACAATCCTAGTCGTTTGTCTGTCATTTCGTGTCACTTTTCGTTTAGCGCTTGAAGAAGTAAGCAGCTCTTTGGAGCATAGAAAAGTCAATATGCTCAGGCACGTGGCCTGGAATAGAGTTCGCAAAAGAAGCTGATTAGCAAATACCTTCGTGTCTGAATGTGGTTCCTGACAGCTTTTGGTGATGGTTTTATTCTGTATTCCACCATCAGCAAAGTTAGTTGATTCCTGCAGACGGAAGAATATTTGGAGTGTTTCATCGTTAAAACTATTGGTATAATTAATTAGATAAAAATTATTAATTCGTTTTTCGTAGTGCAATACCACTGAAATCAATATTTAGTTAAAATTTAGGAAGCATGATGTAACGTACATTTTTGTAGTTTAACATTTTACGCTATACGCCATTCGTAAATACATTTCTGCAACTACTATCTCTATATTTTATATTTATTAACTCGTTGGCGAATGCGTCGTATTATATTGAGTGGATTGCATCGTTCTTGTCTTGCCGTTCGTATAAATTTTGTTGCTTATGTGGATATACAAGTCTAGATAAGAGACGATAAGAGGTTGTAATAACAACGAGTTGATATAAACAGATGGGCAGTTGTAGTTCGTTCTTGGTTCCTATATATTAATTACGTTGAAAATACTGTTTCTTTTTTTGCTTTGACAATAGTGAGAATTAATGCGGTATCAATTTTTGAATTGTTCGTGAACAAGCATGGCACGATTTTAGTTGTTTTTCTTGTGAAATAAAAGTTGTATATTAACTGTAGAACGTGGAGTGCTAATTCCGATTGAAGTAGTATGATTTATAGGCGAACGTGTTTGGTCGACGCAAGTGTGTTTTTAAGGACATTTGACGGACGGTTTTATTTGCTTACGCGTGCCTTACTAATTGTTGTTTTTGTTGAGTTTCTGTTGGAAATAAAAGTGGTAGAACTTGTTAAACTCGACCTGCACGCGTGTTTTACGGAACATTTGACGGACTTACTTTAGTGATATACGTGCTTTACTCATTGTGGTTTTTGTTGGTGCTTCGTCTTTTGATATTTAAACTGTGTGTGCGATCTAGTTTCGCGGTCCTTTTTTTATCAGAGTAGTGCATACTTTGGATTATCCAAATACAGTTGATACTGTAGTTTCTGAATTTTCTAACCCCAAAGAATCTAAAATAGATCATTGCTTGCGCAAATTTCGGTATTTGCGAAATATAACAGATTACCGGTTCACAAAGGTATTGGTTGAAGTTTCTCACTGCTTTTTGGGATGTGTATAAAAATAATATACCTTTGGTCCCAGTTGAAATTAAACTAGTGCTACAAAATATTTCGAAATTATTGTCTCAGGAAATAGAATTAACAAGAAATTTATCAATGCTACATAGTTCCGTCGTGTGATAAGGTCTGCTGCTAACTCCAGTGAAATACGTAGGTGTGATTAGGGTAACGTGTGATAAGTTCCATCAACGCCCTCACAGTCAAGGGTGAAGTGCTTCGTTAGTGCAGGACATCGTGAATCCCACACTTCAATTGCAAGGAAGCGTTACTGAAGGACTTTTTGTAAGTTGAACTATTTCTTACTTGTTATTACTTTAAATATCTATCCGTTGTGTTGCCATATCTTTGTCGTTCTGATACCTTTTACAATAGAATTGCATGCTATTAAGAAACAAAAAAAAAAAGAGAAACAAAACAAATTAGTTTGAGTAATTTGAATATTTGGACAGGAAAGAAAAAAAACAATGCTACTGGATTGCTCATACCAATTGTGTCTTATCTATTTATCTTTTGTTAACATTTTGTCTGATTTATGTTTAATTGGTGCGTGAGGAAACGTTTCTGCTACTCCCCAATATTACCTCACTTTGTACTAAAAATTTTTTGTATTGCTTTTACCGTTGTTATATTATATAGATTATCCAAACAGTTTTTTTTACATTCTACAAAGTACTGAACAATCTATGCTCGATCAGCATACTATGCTTTTTCTTTATTTCAGGTTTGCAGGACTAATTGTTTTTTATTGCAGGTATTGTTACTAATTCCTTACAGCCGCGTACATTATATGTTGGTCTGCTTTCTATACCCCCCCCCCTTAATCTCCGATTGAGCCCGGTCATTTCTTTGATTTTCTTTGTGTTACGCCCGGCTACGAGCCAACGTAGCATAAATTTGGCGCCCAACGTGGCTGCCCCGAGTAACGTAATTGGACATACTTAACGGAGATTTTGTTTGGATGGATAATATTTCATTCTGGAGATTTTTGAAAATTCCAACGTAAAATTTAGCATAATGGTATTTTGTTCTGAAGATTGCGTGCATCGCAGATGTGCATAAATTTGTCGACATCTGGTGTTTATTTGGTTCTGGTCTAAACGTTTAAGTTTTTTTTTTGATGGAACTGTACTTTGGCACGTGAGTGACATTTAACCTTTAATTTAAGTTGTATTTATTTAAATGTTTTATGTATGATCGAAGGTTGAAATTTTACTTTGATTTAGTTATCTTAAAATTCATTTAGAAAAGAAAGATCCCGTTCTATTCTTGTAACTTTACAAAATTTTAAAGATGGCTACGTAGTTTGCCTATCATATTTGTTTCACAAGCAGACAGTGGTGGCTACACTAAAAAAATTGTTATTGACATATGATGTCAAAAATATCTAGTTATTCAACATAATTACCACATGTTATTTTGTGTTACATTAAAAATATCTTTGGTTATTTTGAGGTCATGTAATTTAATTTTAAAGAACATGATAAATTTTTTTGTAAGATATAAAGTAAAGCTAACTCTTTGTTTGAATGATACAATTTTATAAGACGTAAAATAATCTAATTTCTCACTTTTAAAGTCAACCGTAGTACTACTGATGACTATAATTAAAATATGAATTATTAAGAAAGCATATACTTTACAGTAAACTTACGTAGAAGTATTTAATTTAGAGATCTTTGTGTTTTTTTGAAGACAGAACCATACTAGTTTCTATTCATGTAAATTTTTGTTGAAAACGTTAATATTGAAACAAGCTAAAACAATTTAATTAAATACAATTTATTTTTGTTTAACTCTTTTATTATTAAAAATTCAAGTGAAATTTATTGGTTCTTAATAAGCAAAAGGTTAACAGTGTCTAAAGATAACAAGTACCCTGGTTGTATATATTTTTGGAACTTAAATTCAATTATATTATTTTTGGTGAATATTTTTAAGGACACAAACGGTGTCCATGTTGTGCATTTGTTTGTTCACAGGTTATGCCGAGACATCTGTAATACATCTGGCAATTGATATTTTGGTAAGTGCTTTGTAAGGTGGATATTTAGGTTTTGTGGCTATATAAGCGGTGTAGATTTCAGGTTTCCGCATTCCCCTAATACAAAGTACATGTATTTTCGTATGTTGTTGTATTGAACAATGAGGTGGCGCTCTTTATCTATATTTTTGGTCATTTAACAACCCATGACCCAAGCTCATGATCTACCCAGAGCTAACACTCTACTAGCCGTTTATCTCTAAAGGGTTTTTCTTTTCCTCAAGCCGTTTTCCATCCAACTTTACCTTGGGCTTTCTTCATTAATAAGAAATTCTCGACCTTGTGATATCACGTAAGGTAGTCGTTTATGTTATATGGAGGTCCAACTTGCTATCTGATATTCGCGAGGGAATTTTTAGTTTTCACGGTTTCTTTTTGAAACTGTGACTCCCGGGAATAATAATTAAACCAAGTTCTTTTAAGCAACATACTGCAAATATTTTAGCACTAAGCTCTTCTGACCTTCCAAAAATTAGCAAATCATCTAATTAGTTAAACAAGCCCAAAAGCCCAGAAGATACTCTTTCAAGAATTTTTGTAACATTTCAGGTGTACAGTTAAGTCTGAACATTAATTTATTATACTGGCTAAGACCAATATGTGTACTAAAAGTAGTTAATTCAAGTGACTGTTAATTCAATTCAATCTGATAATAAGTCTGCCAACAATCTATCTTGCTAAATACTTTGGCACCCCTTTAACAAGAGGGCATCATCCTCATATCATAGATATGGCATGCTTCTCGTTAAGTACAGCTTCACTGACACTACACATATTAACACAAATATGCTAAGTGTTATCGGACTTAGGAACAGGAACTACAAGAGATACCCATTTAGTTACTTCTTTGACTTTTTTGATAATTTCTAACTGTAATAGTTTTGTAATTTATTTTTCGATATGTTTACATAAGCTGTAAGATACGCGAAGAAGGAGTTGAATGCGTGGTGGCAGGTTTAAATCAATAGGAATACTTAGTTGAACATGTTACAACTTACCTAAAGGTGTAGTTGTACCGTAAAAATTGTTTGTACCCGAACTTCTGTACATGCATCCAACCCAACGCATAAAACTTGAAACTTCTTAGCATTATCATGACCAAGAATTGTAGTAATATTCTCTTCAATGACAACAGAAACCCTATGTGAGATATTATTACAAACTATTCCTACATCTGCAGCAAACTTTACAGTATATTGAAGCTGATCACCATTAAAAAAATTTAAATCTGGATTAGGTTTGTAACAATAAAATTGTAAGTCATTTAAATGCTGGTTTTCCTAGTTATTCATGTCATAGTATGTAGTGCACCAGAAGGTATGAATGCAGAATGTGCTACTCCACCGAATTTACACGAAACTATATTTTCTGGTTGGTTACCAGTGTCCGAGTCACTGTCATCTGTCATTTGCTTCACTATCGAACTTTTACCTGTTACCAAATTTAAATTACTGCTTGAGCGACACGTACGTGCAAAATAACCAGCTATCTTGCACTTATTACACACAACTTTAAACACAGGACCCCTTTTGGAACATGATCTCCAACTTCACATCAAACACATACTAATGTTTTTGATTCACTAATTGCAAATTTATCATGCTTAGCCAGAACTATATTTAATTTTTCCTTTGCCGTCTTCTTTTTGTGTCATTCTTTAGTTATGGACACAGAAGTCAAATTTGTAGGAAATGGTGCATTATCAGAAACAATTGGGTTATTACCATTATTCCAGCTTGTGATAACACTATTTCAAACGTACATGCAAACTTTTTATTTTTGTCTAAATTTAAAGATTCTTTTTCCATAAGCAGGGAACAGAGTTCATTCAATGAAATACCGTTAATTAATTGACCTTGAATACCTTCGTCAACAGCTAGTCCATTAAAACGACACCGTTGCACTTATTTCTGAATATGAGTAAGAAATGTGCTACTATTTTCATCTTTTTCTTGACACATTTGAAATCCAACATATGTTTCATATTGCTTTGTAGTCCAATTTTTGACTCAAAATATTTTAATGTGTGTGTAAGCATCAGCGTCCATAACTATAGGTAGAAAAAAATAAACTCTTGAAGAGCTAAACTCCCTAACAGTATTACGTTTTGCCTGTTTGACCTTTGCTTCAGTTATTTTTTCGCTGATGAAGTAAAATGCAAGAGTTGATTCCATCTCTCCGTTATGAGACAATGTTGTTGGAAGTGCAAATGAAGGAATATGAATTTTTTCCATTTTGCAATAATTTACAGCATTAATTCACACAAAACCCAAAATCTCATTGTCACTTGTAGTATTTATACCTTTATGTATTTTTAGGACATCATACTAATTAATGAAACAATAATAAGGGTTTGTGAAGATTAGTTTGCAAAACTGTATGTTATAATTGCATTTTATGTAGACACACGCCTGTTTCTTTTTTTACCAGAGAAAGTTTCCTAAGAAAGTATAATGTTTTGGATAAACGGTTTAAAGGTATTGAAGGCTTCTATTTCATACATTAACCAATATTATTAACAACTTTTTTGATATCTTCGTTGGGATTTTTGAAAATGTCGTATAAACCCAGCTTGTAGTACTAGTGCGTTAATTAAGCATTGATTTGTACACAGAAAAGTATTTAATATTTTAAGTTAGTTAAAAAAAGATTTACTGCGAGGATACCATAAAATTTTATAGAAACTGGGTAGTTTACAGTTTAGAATGTGACTATTCAATTATATTATTAAAGTAAAATACAGGAAAAATATTCTGTACATTGCAAGAGACTCCACACGATGAATATCAAATTAAAAACACCAACATTTTTCCAGAAATAATCCTCTCACGAAGTGTACTCGGAAACATTCTCACGCATTGCAAAGAAACCAAAATCATTGTAAATTACTTAAATACACGAAACCTATAAAATGTCATAAAATTTAGTGCGTAGAGACTAAGCAATGACGCAGATGTAGTATTAAATGTACATTGTGAAAATACCAATACATATATTCTCATGCACCGAAAAACCCTTGACCTCAATGTTTAAACAGTTTAAGTTCTACATACCCTGTACACTAGAACATCGCATAAACCATCATAAACATTTTAACTTATAAATAATGTCGATTTATAATGGTGGGTATCAATCAAACTCAGTCGATCGGTTATGCATTTCAAGCAATTGCTGTTCAATTAACAAACAACTAGTGCGAGTGAATACCTGCTTTAACTGACAGTAAATTTATAAATTTGGTTTTGCTAGTGAAATAAGCTCATGAACCCGAATGCAGAGTTAAATAAATTGCCACTACTAGGGAAACTGGTTTGGTAATAGATATTTTCTTCAACACCTGTTGGATTCAAAAAATTACTAACGGCCCAATTTCTCGCTTGGCACGACACTCGAGGCTTGAAAAGATAAGTTGTAAGTCATTGCATTTTTCCACTTGCTGCATATTTTAAACTGTTATTTTGTATTTAAATGCATACACCACCTTTTTTTACTAACTGGATATTTACGTTGGTGCATGCTCGATTAAAAGAGGCTTCTAATCAGGAAAAGTAACGCAATTGTAATTACATAAACTTATTGTTACCTATTTAGTTGGATGGATACATATAATTAATAAATTTACTCTTTTACACACAGATTTCGCCAAATAGGGATTGTTGATTTAATCATGCTGTTACTGTGACATTTATGTTCTAATATAGGTTAAGTGAACAGCTTGGAGTTATATTGTTATATTTGTGTGTATTTTAAGTTAGTAGGCAAAGGAAAAAAATGTACTTAAAACTCTTCCAACTTGCTTTACAGGAATTTAAGAACCATTCCAGGTAAGTGAAAGTGTTAAAGTTTGTATACCCCCCTAAAAGATTTGCAGTTATTTTCATATCATTCACTACTACAAGTTAACTGGTGCATTTTTACTGTTATGTCTCCATGGCAGTGTAAATTTCATTCAGGTCATTAGTGTCAATTTAACATGTAACAAGTTTCACAAAATACATCAACAAATCGCTACCACAAAAAGCTTTTGCTATCACTGCTACGTTTAGGAAAGGCACCCTAAAACTGTCTAAACATAAATGTTGACTGTATCCACAATTACTAAACTAGCACACTTGTTCTAAAATGTTTCAAGCATATCTTTTGTGTTCTATTGTGAAAACTATACATGCCTATAATAGCAAAATAACTTTACTAGAAAGCTTATCAAATTTTGACAACCAAAAATTACTTGAGTAAGATAAATTCAGAATGTCAACTATGATCGGTGTTTTAAAATCCACGAACAATTTTTAGCCACGTGGTATAACACAAATGTATTTGCTTAAAACTGGCTGAAAACAATTAATTGAAATGTAATGTAACTGGTGTAGAAGAGATTCTTAGAACATTGTATCAAATTAGACAATGGGCTGATGACAAAAAAGGTATGCATTGTCAAGGCCACCCACAAAGAGGATTAATAGAGGTCACCTGACTATCCCCCTGGATACTGTCCTTTCATTTTCTTTTTCGTTACAAATCGCAACTCGAAGTGTACCTTTATTGAAGGAGATCATGATTTCATTTGGAATACACTACAAATTATATGGTAACTATAACAAAAAAATGGTATTGGACAACGATTGTACCAGTGATCACAGAATTTTATATTGTAATCAAGTATAAAAGACTTGCTAGAACCTTTTTTTCAGAGAGATATGGTGAGGTCCATACATAATGTAACAAAATGGCTTCTGGATTTGTCTATTTGTCGTCGAAATACTAGTTCACTAAGTAGTTTCAAGTGTTAGTGTGCGGTCGGGGTCAGCGGTTATACTATCGTTTAAAAATAAGCTAAACCCAAATCTTGAGCTTACTTTACAGATATGTCTATTGCCTAACTATAAATAGATTGACTTTGTATGTCATTTTGAGCATGAAATGCAATTACCTTACAATAGTAACCGTGTATAACAAAACTATTGTTTGTGCCATTGCATTATTTTAATTTGATACACTTCTATCTTGGCCAGCTGTTATTAAAACACCTGGCTGATAAAAGGAAAGGAGCTCAGATGAGCTTGATATGTATATGGAAAAGGAGCTTTAGTGTAGTTGTGAGATTAAGTTTGTACAAAATTATTTGGGAACCTAAAGTGGTATTAATTTATTATATCAGGATTCTTATCATCCCTTTCCTTTATCCTGATATTTAGTGTTTAAGATATTTCCTGGGGTAAGTAAATTTGTTTAGTCGCAGTCCCCTATAAATTATTATTTTGTTTTGTAAGCGCGAACAACTATTAATTTCATTCTTTATATCTTTACCCTGAATGTTTCTATTCAAATGAAATCTAAATAAAGGTTCTTATAATGGTTTCTTATCCTACAGGTACTTTAAAACTAAAATTCTGAAATGTTCTACAAATGTCTCATTGTGTCCTATTCTGAGAATGAGAAACAATGTATTCTTTATCTAACAGTAAATAATGTCTAGATCTCCAGCGACTTCAGTTTGTATTCACTGTAGTAAACTGTACCTGATTGTTGAATTAGTAGAAGAAGTGTATATTGGTAGATATAGATTGGTCGCTTTCCTTGTTATTGTTATTAATATTAATAAGTAGTTACTAGTTTTTGTTTTTAAAGAAGGCTGGAGATTGCAGTTACGGATAGGATAGCAGTAAGTATTAATGTGATGCCGTTGAATACATATTTAAAAATAATATATATTTGCAATTGCGAATTGCGAGATTTTATTCTTTCTTCTTTAAAGTCTAACGTTAATATTAGTTATTCTATTAAAAAATATCTTGCGATGTATCTAGACGTAGCCGGAAAAAACGTAAAAATACCAAGCTAACTACCAAACGCGCAGAGTGGGGGGGGGGGATTCATCTAAATGCCAAAAAAAGCACATCGCCCACAATTATCTATTAACAATAAGAATAAATAAAGGATTCTGTACAAACAAGCAAAAGAAATAAATTAAGTGTTACTATTTCATAGCAAACAAGTATGTGATTCGAACAATTTAGTACATTAGACACAAAGTGCGCATCTCGTATTTTACAGAAAATAAAACAATCAGTAATGAAAGAATTAACGTGTGAGAGCTTTTGTCAAACATTTCTTTTTTTTAAATCGTACATAATAACTTTTGTAAACTAAACTAATCAGTAGAAAAGAATAAGCGTCAAACATTTTTAACAATGGTTCATCACACCTGTAGAGCGATAATATCGATTCGCAGCAACAAACAATAGTCCTACAGTGTCACGTTTCTTATCACGTAACTACACCAAACGCTCATAAGGAATATTCTCTTGATATACACAAAAGAAAACAAGTGGTTTACTTGCATGCGTCGGGATACTTAGCTTGCACGCTCTCGGGAGTGAATCAGCACCGCATCACCACGGTCGTCGGGATCTATTTACCTTGTTACCATAACGGCACTAGCAATCTACAGGCACCGGCAATTGGTCTGTGGCATAGAACAGTTGTGTCTACATAAAAAGAACCAATTTGGCCTCCATTTAAGAGCTAAAAAGAGAATCTTATTAGGATGAGTAAGCGCGGAGTAACTCACCAATACACGCAAGACACCTCCTACTTGTCACACGACAAAACGTGCATCGCTGTAGAAAATAGTTCAACGCACAAGCCGAGAATCAAATTAAAAATTGGTTTAAATAACACAAATTCAAACGGCAAATCCTCGCGTTATCGAAGCGCGATTAAAACTGGAAAACACGGTTTTATCGGATAGTTCAATACACTATTTAGACGAAGGTTTAGGTTGAAATCACATAAGAATTAGTTATACGCGGTCGTAATGTATAACAAGTTAACGGGTACCTAAAACAACGCACCGACTATTTAATTAGAGCATAAACTTTACGTTTCAAAGCAAATAGATTTGAGTTAAAATTATTGTAAAGCGGGCTTATCTGAACAGGTACAATATATAGGATGTTGATGAAGGATTTAAGAATTGAAACGGAATCCATTTAACAAAATTATTGTAAAGCGGGCTTATGAATTAACAAGTAAAAAAGGGGTAACTAATTTATGATGAAGATATACGTAACAATCTCTTCCTTCGGACTTCGAAGTATCAGAAAAGTTTATTTTGATTGTTAGTAAAGAGTGTTATTCTTAATATCAGTAACAATAGATATTAGACAATTCTTCAAATGAAATGAACTAAAAAAATCATTTAGCATAGGCTGTAGTAGTAGCAGCGCTGGTGTTAATGCTAATTTTAAGTGTAATAGTATGGTACATAATAGTGCTAATGATTTAAATAAGGCTAACAGTTCTTCACATACTACTTTGAAATCTCTCGCATGTGAATATGACTTCAATTCTTCAACTGATAAGAATGAGACATGCTCGATTTGGGCAATTTTGTTAACTCGAATGAAACACTTTCCGACGATATTCGCTTTTCACTTTTAACAAATCCTTACAAACCAGATCCTAAATATAATTTCAAAAATGATTCCAAAGAAGATATCACTGCTCCAACAATACGAATGGCTTGAGTATTCTTTAAAGTTTAAAGGCACGATTTGCAAATATTGCGTAGTTTTTCGACCAACTGTTAAAAGAGGGGTTCTTGGTTCTTTCATTGCGAAGCGCTTTACAAAATATCATGACTGTCGCTTTTGCAAATGCACATGCTACAACCGAATGGCATCGTGAGATTCAACTATAAAAGCTTCTAGTTTTACAAAAATTATTGAAGGAAACTTCCATCAACCACCTCTCAAATAAACGAAGTTGAGCGGGATTTCATTGAATCGAATTTCAAAAATTTATATCAATAATATCCATCATCATTTTTTGTGTTATGCATGATTTGCCGTTATAAGGTGATAAAAAAGGTAGTTTTAGGACCTTTTACAATTCAGAATAGAATGCGGCGATCACATTCTAAACGAACACCAAAAGTTTTGCAAGAAAAACTAAAAACACATCTCTTACAAAACACAAAATCAATTAATTTCAATTTGTGGAACGTTAATTAGGGAAAAAATTGTGAAAGATGTAAATTTAAGTAAAGCATTTTCAATTCTAGCTGATGAAGTGCGAATATTGTTGAGTAGAACAGCTATCGCTTAAGTGGGATTTGTTAGTAATGACAATTCGGTCAAACAAGAATTTTTAGGCTGCACTATCCTTACATCGTTGAACGCAGGAGGTATAGCTGCTGCAATTTTAAATGCTTGTGATGCATATGGCTGTTGCATGGATAAATTTGTTGGAGTAGGATTTGATGGTTTCTCCACAATAGCTTATTAGAAATAAATATCCAAAAGCAATAAATTTTCACTGCGGATCTCATAAATTAAATTTAGTGATAATTGATTTGAGCAAGATTCAGGAAAGTCAAAATTCAGCAGGTACCATTGAAGAAGTAATTACTTTCCTTCGAGATAGTCCGTTAAGGCATAGATATCTTTCTAGTATTCAACTATTTTGTGAAACATCCTGGTCTGCTAAATATAAATCAATAAGGTTGTTTCCGAAACATTTTGTAGATACTATGAAAATTTAGTTCATAGCCATGAAACAAATGCTCAGGCAAGAAATAGAGCCAGTCAACTTTCTAATTGCATTCCTTCATCAAAATTTATTCTTTTTCTGAATATTATAGCCAAATATTCTAGCAAATTGGAACCTGTTTGTAATGCACAGCAGTCTAAAAGTATAAACTTATTTTCCATTAAATAACACATTGATGAATTATTCAAAATTCTTAAGACATAACGTAGTGATACTGAACAATATTTTAAAGAGGTTTATAAAAAAAGTATTAAAGATGCACAGTTTTGGATGGGAAATTACATTATCATGCACTGCACCAAGACAAACCCATAGGTCGAATTATCTTATGAGTAGTGTTGAAGATTACTTTCGAGTATCACTTTTTATTCCTTATTTGGATTCTCTTAGACATTCTATTTCCACAAAGTTTTCTGAAAATCCTACAACTTCCTTTTTATTCTCTGGATTACATCCAAATAACTTAAAACACAACAATATAAAAAGAGCATTGTTGAATAAAAAAGAAAAAATAGCCAGAATTTACAACCTTGATAACTTTCCAGAACAGTTGCAACGTGTGTTGAACTTCGGCAAAATAGAGAGATTCAACAAGATATAGACTTTGTAGATGAAGTTTCTTTTTTCCAGCCATCATAATTGTGCTGAATATTTTTCTGGTATCTAACTACTGCAACATTAGAAAGGTCATTTAGTACGCTAAGGTGGGTAAAATCGTGGCTTAAATCAAGCATGGCAGAGGAGAGATTATCAGGTTTATGCATGCTTAGTGTACATAAGGACATGGTAGGAAGGGAGAAACGATCATTTATAAATGATGTCCTAAATAGATTTGGTTAAGACTGGAGAAGATGGATTTTTTCATTCAAAAATGATGACGATTAATAAAATGCGAAAACAGTCCTATTCAGCTGTTTGAGTTATAATAGTTTTGTACCTTTCTTAGTCGTGTTTGTTTGTGCAATATCAAGGACACTATTTAAATTGCCGGTCATGTATTTATTCACTATTAATTAATATCTGTGGACATTTGATTGCTTTCTGCTTTTGTTAAATAAGGTCGTGTCGTGTCTGTGTTTGCACATTTTCTTACGGACGGCATATTACGTGTATTAGAATAAATAAATTCAATTTTCTATTAGCGTGTGTTAATGTAAAATCCAATCCTATCCATCTGCTACCCTGTGTATCAGCAAATCAAAAGAATTGATAGCTTGCACCAGTAATTTATCAGATTGGTAAGTGACTTTACATTTTTATGAAAGTTAGATTAATCACAGTATGCTACGTTTAGTAACAAACTATCAATATTGTGTATTTCTTTCAATTTCAAATACTATTAAAAAACGCTGTGTTATCGGTGGCCCCACCTGCTTTTTAGCTACTCGAAGGAAATAAGATTTAATGACTTACATTACTTCCCATTACATCTGGTAACGAGGTTGCATTAACAGTGTTCATCCTTTGTCTAACTAATAACAAATAAGTAATATCTTTAAAAGTAGTCTTGACCAAACCCCCACCCCGAATAAATTATTCTGCATTGTGCATTGTATAACATACTAATTATAAAAGTAATATAAAACGGTTTTATTCTCTTTAAAATATATATAATAAAAGGTAGGCAAGAGAAGTTGAGTTACACGGATATATGGATGATCAGAACTTCAGATTAGTGGAGTTTCATTGTATTGCAATTTGATTACAAGTTATGTGATTACCTAGCAATGAATTCTTCTGCTGTGTTGACCAGTGATTTAACATAGAGCTTCGTTGATTTAGGCTGAAGCATAATATGATTAATTTTTGATCGAAAATTCTGCCATTGTTCACCATGCCTAAAAAAATAAGTATATTAAAAATTTAACACTGTTGTTATCTGATATGAATAGACAAATTAGGTATACGAGTCTTCCCACATACAAATTGAACCTAAATAGGGCTATCAGTAGAAATTGTAACAATATTAATTTTTTATTTATATAATAACATCTGCTGTACTACACTAGCAAAATGAGTTTTGGTAACAAATTTGAAAGTAGTTTAACTCATTAACATGTAATTAGGATTCCATACTCTTACAAAATAGAATGTCTATAAACAGGTTATTATTATTATTAACACATTCTTTAAAACTCATTAGAAACTCAAAGCCAGCAACAACTGATAACCGAAAACTTATTTGATAAAACACATCAGTAAATGGATGTAATATTTCCCAAACAAATGCTTTAACAATCGAAAACCACGTTTTAAAACATATTAGAATCTTTAAGGAAAATGTCAGATTTTGATACTATATTGAAAGAGCAAATTTGCCATATTTCAATGATAATTGCATGTACTAATAAAACATATAGGGTGTTAGACAATTAATTGTTTAAATTGCAAGGGAGTCAGACCTGCTAATACACGCAAAATAACCATGGAAACGGTACTGTACATTTTAAATTAACTATGCGACACATTATTTAATTGCAGGGACGAACATAACACTTTGTGGGTGGAAGCTGTAAATGAGGCAATGCTTCTATTAAATCGGGGCAAATTTCCGTGATTGGTAAAATATCACATAAACTGTTTTATAAAAAAACTTGTTATGTTCATTTTCGGCAATAATTGATTATTGCATTTACATAAACTCTTTTTCTAGTATTAAATTCTCCAACAATACCCGATATATTGCACCTGTTCAGATACGCTTGCTTTACCATAATTTTCAACTCAAATCCCTTATTAATTCATTATCTGTTTGTATAAATTCCATGTCTATTGTTAAATCCTTCCGCATAATTAATAATAAATACTCTTTCTAAGAATTTCTCAACGTAAATATAGTTGTTTTGAAACGACAAGTTTATGCTACAATTAATTAGTCAAGATCCTGTTTAGGCATCTGTGAGCGCGTTATACCTTCCGATAACGTATATCTGCGTTCTAGTGGGTTTACCATCTAAAGATTTGTTGAAACAATATATCCTACTATTCTCCGGTAAAACCGTGTTTTCCATTTTCAATCGCAATTCGATAACGCGGCTGTTTGTTTTTGAGTTCGTGTTATTCTGAACTCCTTTTAAACTTTGATTCTTCATCTTGTGCGTTGATGCACTTGTAAAAACTACTCGTTCTGTTATCCAAGAGCGATGCACGTTTCTCCTCTATCAAGTGTGTAGATTTGGTGTGTATCGCTCTTAGCTGGAAGTTAAATTGCTTGTTTCGTAGCTCAATTATTCCTTGATGTAGATCAACTGCTCTTGCATGTAGACCGCCGTTGCAATTACGGTAGTAGCATGGTTGGTGCTGACTACCGCGGCGATGTTGTGTCAATGCGCTTCTGAGGGATGACAAGATAAGTATCCCGACACATGTATGTGACTTGTTTTCCTTTTCTAACATACCCAGGGATAAACCCAATTTGAAATTAGATACACTAATGTTTGTTCTGGTAAAATTCTTACTAGAAAAGTTTCGAACTTAAATGCTTTTGCTTTTTGTACTTAACCCATCTGCTTATAGTTTTTAAAATCATCGTTATTTACGTTACGATCCATGATCTAGGATCGTTGTCAAAATAATAAAAACTTCAAGTTTGACTTTTATGACATAAATTGAAGGTGACTTTGATTTATTGATGTTCGAAATATTTGGTTTGAGTATACTAAGCAAACATTTTTAAAGTTTAAAAGATCGACTTTTTTTTTAGGTAGCCAATACGCTTAACGTGAAATCAGCTGATTAATTTTTATTGGTGAATTTTATATAAATTCAATAACTTGGGAATTGGAAAACATTTTTTAACATGTTTCTATTTATACAATTGAGAAGATGGTTATTAAAGAAGTGTGCGATTGCGTTACTGTATGGCTTAAGCAGTCGTTTTTTATATTTATTTTGAAGGGGAAAAATCATTATGATTTAGGCTACCTCTTTGGTAGATTTTAACATGGTTCTGAGACGACTCTATGGCGGGTTTACAATTGTCAGATACCAATGTTGTTCTATGAAGATTATATATGGTTCTGAAGCAACCCTAAGACGGGTTTACACTTGTCAGATACCAATATTGTTCAATGAAGGCTGCAACACAAATTGAAGGCAATCATTCCTTTAAACTTTAAAAATTTTTGCTTAGTGTACTCAAACCAAATATTTCGAACATCAATAAATCAAAGTCACCTTTAATTTATGTCATAAAAGTCAAACTTGAAGTTTTTATTATTTTGATAAGGATCCTTGGTCATGAATCGAAACGTAAATAAAGATGATTTTAAAAACTATAAGTGGTTTAATTCCCAAAGAAGATTAAGGAGAATGCTAAACAAACATACAGGGAGCATTTGCTTATACCAAAGTATCAGCAGTATTCTTTTTTTTACTGATTAGAGTTATAACAAATGCTTCGTATGGTAAAATCCTTACTAGAAAGGTTTCTAAATTTAATGTTTTTTAATTAACCCATCCGCTTATACGAAAGTATTAGCGTTATTCTTTTTGGTACTGATTAGATATATTGCATGTTAGTTACGAATTGCGCACTTCGTGGAACAATTAGTGAATTTGTCCATAGAGTAAAATTGTTTTATTAAATAGTAACCTTAGTTAATTTTATTTTGCTGTTTCGATAGAAATTTCTATATTTGTGTTTTTTTTTTGTAAATAGAAAATCGTTGGCGATGTATTATTTTTGTGTAGCTAGGAACCCTTTTCCTCACCGCATTGGTAGTTAGCCTGGTATATTTACGTTTTCTTCCAGTTACGTCATGGTACATAGCAAACTGCCAATATAAAAATCTTAAAGTTTTGGCACAGGATGCTTTATGCATATCCCAAAACAAAATAGGAAGAAATGGGACAGCAAGAGTAAACAAAATTAGTGAACTACCTGGATGATGTAGATGGTTACGGAATTTGGATAAAAGGAACAGACTGTGTAGAATATACAAAAATTGTAGTTTTTTGTTGAAACTGTGTCAACCAGGTTAGTACAGACTCCTTTAGCGGAGCAGTCCATTGTAATTTAACCATTTATGGAAACCCTGAATAAAGATGTCAAAGATATTGGGCCTAGAGTAAGTTTAATTTCTATACCGGAATATCTCGGTTATACGATGAAAAATCCAGACACAATTTTTCCTGAGGGAGACCATCAAAATGACGCAAAGAAGAAACAGCAATCCCCACAGCTAGAGATGACGTTCGGTTTACCATAATTTAGTTGCGGGAAAGATTCCATCTCTCAAAGGAACAACTTCATACAAACTAATTTTCAGAACCCTGTGTTATAAATTTATTAACTGTAAGAGCTCGCTACGTTTCTAATTTGCCACTGTCCTTCATTAAATAAAAGTTCATACAAACAAATTAGCAAACATCATCATCATTGTAAAAAACACTCTTGATACCTTTCATATCTATGTCACAAAAACCCATCAGAGCATTTTTTGTTATCGCTAATAACATGAGTAAAGTTCAAACTAACTAAGCGGATAGGACAGAAAACTGCACATTGACATTGGTGATTTATCAAATCAGAAACGAGTAACATCAGTAGGCACTATACAATAACCCGCTCCATAATACTAGCAAATTTAGAACGAACTACAACACTAGTTTTATCAAGCAACGGACTTCAAACAACACGCATTTTTATAACGAAAAGCGCTTCTATTTTTTTGTTTTTAAGCCATGAAAGCAGGTACAATAACAATTTTATTTTGATCGCAACGTTTCTTCTAAACATCCATGTGTAGATACGAGAAACATTAGACTTTTTGCATTAAACTTACGTTGTAAAATCCGTAGGCAAACTTGTATATTAAGCTATCATATTGCTTCAACAAGTGAACTACGATCGATCATGAGAAAACACATTTACCTTATGCAGTTGAATCGACCGTAAATGTTCTAAAACAACATGAGGGTACATTAACCTGGGTAACTAGCCAAGGAATATCTATAATCAAACTTATAGATTCATGAAGTGGGTGTAGGATTGGTGATCTAACTTCTCACATAAAATTACAGAAATTTAACATATCCATATGTCGTATAAGGATAGCAAAGCATAAACTTCCATGGATCGAAATTTGTGTTTGCAAACAGCCTTGTAGTATATTAGTTAATAATTTATATTAGATACGGAATAACAATAAGTGGGCCAAAAATAACTTTTCAGAAACACGCACATATCACATTATAATCTTTTAAAAATAAATTATTCTGATAACCAAATCATGTTTTAAACTTATTACAATCTTTAGGAACATACCAATTTTAAGGTTATATCAAAATAGAGTAGATTGGCATTATTTAAATTATAATTATATGTACTAATAAAACCTACCGGGTATTGAATAAGCAATCATTTCAATTTAGAAAGCAGTTGAAATTGTTAATGAATACTCATATGACCGTTAAAAGAAGGTAAGGAATGTAAGATTTAATTACATACAGACGAAAATATTTTCATGCAGGTGCAGCATGTAACAATCACTGAAAGCATTAGCAACCACCAATTCAATATAATTGTGTTAAGAAGATACCCAAAGGATGATAGATTCACAAATTTTATTAAAAAAAAGTAAATGAAATATACCAATACTAGAATCTCTGGAGGCAAGTTCTTCTAAAAATAGAAATTCAGTTATTTGTCCATATTGGAAAAACACAAAGAACAGGATTCCAAGAAATGAGAAGTTTCAAATAATACAGCCTTAGAGTAAAAATATTGAAGAGTTTCTAAAGCAGTCAGGTTCGCAGCACCAACTAATTTACCTTCAATCTTGGATTGTTACTCAACCAACAACAACAGAGCCAAGATCAACCGTTTTCAGTTTCGCATTTAACTGCCTCTATGTCTTAATAAAAGTAACCAACAAGTTGTTTACTTACAACAGTAGAGTAAAATATAAGCAACAATTCATCAAACTTTGTGTCTATCAAGAAGATTAAATTTTCAATTAGTAGTGGAATAAAATCAAAGATAGGCAAAGGGGTGTTAGTGGTACACTTAAAATTCTAACCCGTGACGATACTTTAGCCAAAGAGGAATAACCTACTTTCAACGAACTGCTTTTAAACTAAATCCGTGATTCCAGAACTCTACTTTTTATTGAACCTCCAAAAAAAGACTATAACTGACAAAAAAATAAGAGAAGCTGTTCTCAGTTTCCCACATGGTTCAAGCTCCGATGTGAACGGCCTAAATCCTCAACACCTAAACGAAATTTCCTATGACAATGAGGCGGAGGAAATGATTCTGTTCTTCTTTGACGAAATTCTACAACTGGTATTGTCCAAAAAAAAATCAACAAAAATATTCTGGAAATATTCTATCGTTCCAATCTGTGTATTGAATAAGAGAAACTGCAATTAGTTTAACTCTCAGAATTGGCAAATACTTTCGTCGATCTCAATTAGGATACACAATGAAAAGTGGTTATAAGTCAATCTTACATTCAAGTCGAACTTATTTGAAGACCAACATTTACCATTCTAAGATCTTGTTAAAGGTAGACTTTAGAAATTTCTTCATTTCTATCCGTTATGTATTCACTTAGGTAATTATGTAGCCTTTTAATATTGAAAAAGAAATACACACTGAACACCAATAATGTATAGGTGTTTATTGTTAATCGTTTTAACTTAAAGTGTACAGATTGAATACAACACATTTGGTTATCAGCTGACCGCATTGATATACAAATGGCATGGTAACGAATATACAAAGTCCAATGTTTAAATTTTATCAATACATAAGACTATCAATAGAGATTCGATGTTTCAAGAAGTTAGACGTACGACATCGGCTCACTAATATTATTAATATTTTACAGCATCCGATTAACATACTGTTTTCATATTAAACCTTGTTCTGTTTCAATTTCATAGTTACTTAAACTTAAGCGCTTAATTATTTTTGCTTGCATCCGGGTAGGTTTTTCACTTCGATAATCATGCATACATACATACATTTCTTTCTCTGGCCAAAATAGCATTGAAATATAAAACAACAGGATGTCAATCAACAATCCTTCAGTCAATAATAGTAAATAAATATACATGTTTATGTACATACTCAATAAATCTAACAAAAATAAGTAAAATAAGTAATTTTACCTTAGTATTTTAATATGCATGTTAAGTTTCTAGTGATTTGTCGTTTAAGAATTCCTGGATGGTATAATAGGGTGTCTTTTATTAAAATCCGTTTTAGCTGTTATCTGAATATCTTATATGTTAGCTTTTTCAAGTTATGTGGCAAATGATTATAGATTTTTTGCCATTGTACAAACAAGAGTATATAATATAAAGATGAGCAAGGTATTGAAAGTGGTAATTCTGTAATTTTTCTGGTATTATGTGCATGATTTTGTATTCCCTATTAAAGTTGTTAATTGTATCCAAATGAACAAAGCAATCACTTTCTAAAATAAGGAGTGCAGCTAAAGTAAGAATGCCACTTTGAATAAAAAGTGGTTTGCAACTATGTGTACGATCCTTCTTTAATAATATTCTGATGGTTTTCTTTTGAACTTTAAAGACTGTCGAAATTCTTTCCATGCGTATACTTCCAATATATGATTCCACAGGTTAGGTGTGATTGAAAATATGCATAATATGTTGTCTTTCCCATATTAACGTTTACTTCTCTAACAATAGTTTTGATTGTATAATATGCTTTGTTTAGTTTTGTACATAGCTCCCTTATGTAATGGTCCCATTTTAATGAACTGGACATAGTAATTCCTAGAAACTTTGCGTGATTTACCGCCTGCAGGGGTTTATCCTGTATTTTAAAAACTAATAACTTTTCCAAATGACGTGGTACTCCAAATGCTATGATCTTTGTTTTATCCGTATTTAATACTAACTTTACATTATCAAACCAGTTTTTAATTTATTCTATATCTTTATTTACCAAATCGATTACTTCATTAAGATGTTAAGTTTCTAGATCAAAGTAGTATCATAAGCAAACATAGTTATATGTGCAATCTGTATAATGTTTGGAAGGTTATTGATATAAATTATGAAAAGGAGTGGACCGAGAACAGATCTTTGGGGTACTCCGTAAGAATTAAATTGTACCTCAAAACATGCCTCATCAAGTTTTACAATTTGATTACGCCCATTTAAATATGATTTAAACCAAGATAAGGGTGTACCCCTAAAACCATATACTTCAAGTAGTTTTAGTAAGAGGTCATGATCCACACAGTCGAAGGCTTTTGATAAGTCGCATAAAAGCATAATAATAATTTCTTTATTGTTTAATGCAGTTAAAGTCGTTTTGTAAAAGTTGTAAATGGTCTTATTACAATCAGAGTTTTGTCTGAATCCAAATTGTTCGTGGCATAAAATATTAAATTTGTCAAGAAATTTAACCATTCTTACGTTCACCAATTTTTCCATTATTTTAGACATGGTTGGAAGTAAAGATATAGGTCTATAGTTTTGCACACATTTTTTTTGAATAACTTTTATGAATTGGTATTACTAATGCAGTTTTTAGGCAACTTAGAAAAATTTCAAGAGAAAATGATTCATATATTAATTGTGACATGTACTCAAGTGCAGAGTGTGGGAGATGTTTGAAAATTTGTGATGGTAAATTATCAATTCCGGACGAACCAACTTTAAGGTCATTTATTGTTTTTTGCAGTTCACTGGCGGTTATACAGGACAAGTAAAATGTATTAGGGTTTCTATCTGGTAATGGAAATAGGTTCCCTTTATTTGTTAAGTTTGTTGTAATTAAATTTTTGGCTACATTGACAAAGTAGGTGTTATACACATTTGCAGCATCTTCCTTGTGAACTAAACTATTGTTATGGAGAATTTCTAAATGACTTTTTGTCTGCTTGGTTTTGCCTTTTATATCATTTACTATATTCCATATTTCCTTAATTTTATTTTTAGCCTTAAGCAATTTTTGTGTATAATATGTTTTTTTAGCTTGTTTTATAACATGTTTGAAAATTAAGCAGCATTTTTTATAGTAATTGAGAATAGAGAATAGTTTAATGATGAAGTGTAAACATTTTTATTCTTTTACAGTTTTACTAATTCACCTTCTTTAAAATTAATCACTCTATTTCCTTTATAATTTTTACCATGGGTCTATTTTGATTTAACAATCATTTGTTATGGAAGGCAACTACAAATCTGATCCACAACGTAAATTTCTATTTAACATTAGTTTGGCCAGTGTTTCTTTTGTAACTGAATGCGGTGTATTTCTGTATTGAAGTAAAAATCGTTGTAAGCTAGTGTTAATGGCATTAGATTGAGAAACATTACTCTTCAACAACCAATTTTTTATTACCTTAACCATGCTCTCAATTGCACTGTTACATGAAGGTTGTTATGGAGCGGTCATGGTTAATTTAATACCATTAAATTTTAGTAATTGTTTAAATTCTTATGACACAAATTGTCTACCATTCATCATCATCATCATTAGGTCTTCAGTCCTAGAAGTGGTTGGACGCGTACCCTTATTGTTTCCTAGTCTGAACCAACCTACCCATTTCCCTGAAATTTGCACAGTCTGCAATTATCACTATCTATGTGCGAAAGTCTGATCTCGGTCTACCTCTACCTCTCTTTTCCTATCTCTACTTGTAGTATATGCCGTACTATTCTCCAGAAATGCCTTAGAACGTATCCTGTCCTTCTATTTCTTCTATTTTTTTCATTTTCCACAGATATCTTTATTCCTCTACTATTGCTACGACCTATTTGTTATTAGTCTTGTCTGCCCATGCTACCATCCTCATACATCTGAAGCACAACATTCCAGAAAGCGTTCTATCTCTTTCTGTATGCTTTTCCTACTGCTCCTATTTCATAGATGTACTGTGCTGTGCGCCACACTATGCTCTGAACAGATTTCTTCTTGTATCTATGTTCGTTGTCTTTGAACATAGCTGCTGTTCTTTCTTGTTTGATGCAGTTCGGTAACCTTTTTCTTTTGTTTTACAGTTATATACCCTATTTCCCCGTTATTCAGTGGTATGCAAAGGGGGATAAGCAGCCTTTGGCTGCCAAGTTCCTCCAGCACCTGAACCTTTGTCGAATTAATAGTTTTTCCAATTTATTCTTTAGCACAATCAACATTAGTTGAAAATATTTCACAACCAACACCTGTAGTTGTTTATAATAATCATCAGATTTAAGAGCACTTATTTTTTCTTCATTGGGTTTTACATCTTGAAACTGGTCGAACTTGTACCTCAGCTTATTTATGTTCTGAGCTAGCCTACACCGTTTCCTGCAATTCTCACAACAGCCTATATACAGCTCGCTTTCTTTCTATTGTTTTCTAATTATATGCCCTATTTCACCGAGATTCAGTGGTATGTGAAGGGGGTTAAGCAGTCTGTGGCTGCCAAGGATCCCCCAACACTTAGACATTTGCCGTATTAATAGTTTTTCAGTAAATCCTTTCGCATGAATAACATTAGTTGAGAGTATTGCAAAACCAATATCTGTAGTTGTTTATAATAATCACCATGTTTAAGTACAGTTATTATTTTTGTCATTAGTTTTTCCATCTTACGACTGGTTGGAAGCGTACCTCCATTGATTTCTATTTTGAGCTAGCCTACACATTTCCCTGAAATTTTCACAGCCTACATCTTTCACTATCTGTGTGCAGTAGTCTAACCTAGGTCTAACTCTACTTCTCTTTTTTCCTATCTCTGCTTCTAATATATTCCGCACTATTCCCTTATGTCTTAGTATGTGGCCTATCATCCTATCTCTCCTATTTTTTACTGTTTTCCACACAGTTCTTTCTTCCCCTACCATTTCTAGCACCTATTTGTTCTTAACTTTGTCTGTCCATGGTATCCTCATCATACGTTTGTAGCACCACATTTCAAAGGCTTCTACCTTTTTCTTGTCTGCTTCTCCTACTGTCCAGGCTTCACAGCCATACAGTGCTGTGCTCCACACATATGTCTTAAGCAATCTTTCCTTGTTTCTATGTTTGTAGTCTTTGAACACAGTAGTTGCGTTTTCTTGTTAAATGTAGGACGACCTTGTGCTAATCTTTGTTTTATATCTTTTGTGCTTTTCCCATCTTGCATTATTTGACTACCTAGGTAAGATTTCCTAGGTAAGTTCTCGTTACCTATTTGTATTCTTATTTTTGATTTATTTTCCCCTCTTTTGCATACTACAACTTTAGTTTTATTTTTGTTAATTTTCATACCATATCTCTCTGTTAGAACTGTTTCCATTTCATTAAGAGCAGCTTCTAACTCTTCTTTGCTAGATGCTAATAGCACTATATCATCTGCAAATCTAAGCATATCAATCTTTTGTCCCTGCATATTAATTCCAAATGTCTTCCTGCATTTGAGAGTACTAATTGCCTCGTCTATGTACAAGTTAAAAATTCATGGGACAAGGCACATCCCTGTCTCAGCCCTTTCCTAATATTTACTTCTCTACTTTCTTGCTCTAATTCGATTACCGCTGTTTGCTCTTTGTATAAGCAATGTACTATCCGTCTATCCCTAAAACTCATTCCAATCTTTTTGAGTATTTTGAACATTTTTTTCCATTTTACATTGTCGAATGCTTTTTCCAGATCTACAAACCTTATATATATGCTTTCCCCCTTTTCTATTGTGTTCTCCATTATCACCCTCAGAGCTAAAATAGCCGCCTGTGTTCCCCTGTTTCGCCTAAACCCAAATTGAGCTTCTCCCAGTATTTCTTCAGCTCGTTTTTCCATTCGTCTTTGTACAATTCTAGTTAATATTTTTGAAGCGTGTGCTGTCAAACTTATTGTTCGAAAATTTTCACATCTATACACGCCTCTTTTTTTTGGTATAGTTACTATGACGGTACGTTTGAAATCTTTGGGTATCTCGCCTGTCTCATACATATAGCTTACAAGTCGGAAAAGACGTTCTGTTACTGCTTGTCCAGCGGCTTTTAGAGTTTCTGCTTGCGCCTTATTTGTACCCGGCGCTTTACCATTTTTCAGACTCTTTAATGCTAATTCAAACTCATCTCTAAGTATAGGATATCCCAGGTCATCATTTTCAATGTTTGATTTCTGTTCTAATGCTGTTAATTCCTTTCCTGAATATAAATTCCCTATATATTTCTGCCATCTAGCTACTTTCTCTACATTTTCTATAACGACGTTTCCTCCCGCATCCCTTATATTTTTGCTATATTGCTTTATATCCCTAAAATTCATTCTAATTAATTTGTATGCTTCGTCTGTCTTTCCTATTTCAATCTTAGTTTGTATCTCGTTGCACTTTTTATCAATCCATTGTTCTTTAGCTTTCCTGCATTTGCGAATAATTTCCCATTTTATGGCATTGTATCTCTGTTTTCCTGTTTCGTCTGATCCATTTTTGTATTTTCGTCTTTCTCCTATTAAATTCAGGATATCCTTTGTTATCCATGGTTTCTTTTTTTTTGTGTATACTCCAGAATATCTCTGAACGCCACGACCAAGCTGGATTTAATATTATTCCATTCTGTTTCTACTTCCTCAGTATCAGAAATTTTCCCGATATTTTTCAGCAATTCATTTGACTTTTTTCAAATCTTTCGTGGATATCTTTACCTTTTAGCTTCTCAAAGTCAATGTGCCTTTTTCTGTTCCTCTTTTTCAGATTTTTAAATTTAAGTGCAATCTTTATAACTACGATGTTGTGGTCAGTGTTTATATCTGCTTCGTGGTAGCTTCTACAGTCTTTTACTTGATTTCTAAACCGTTGTCTAACAATAATGTAGTTTATTTGATATCTTCCTATATCTCCTGGCATCTTCCACGTGTATCGTCTTCTAGCATGATGTTGAAATAATGTATTTGTGATGGTTTAGTTGTTCTTGTCGCAAAATTCTACCAGCCTATTTCCCCTGTCATTTCTCGTGCCTAAACCAAATAAACCTACTATCGCTCCTTCCCTACCCTCACTTATCACTGCATTAAAATCCCCCGCAATTATTAAGTTTTTATGTTCTTTTACGTATCTTAGTATGTCTTCGATATCTTTGTAGATCGCCTCTACCTCTTCCTCATGTAGCTAGAGGTAGGCATGTATACTTGTATTATTACTGTATTTGCTGGTTTAGATTCAAATCTAACCATGAGTACTTTTTCGTTCTTTTGTAAGTAGTTTTCTACACATCGTCCAATCTTTTTTCTTATAACTATCCCCACAGCCGAATTTCCTTCCTCTGATCCTGTATGAATTACCCTGAAGTCTCCACTCCAAAAATCCCCTGCCTCTGGCCAACACACTTCACTAATTCCACCATGTCTAGTGCTAACCTATCCACTTCGAGATTCAGGTTCTCTAGCTTACCTACTTGTTTCATACTTCTGACATTTCACGCTCTGACTTGTAGAATGTTCACAGATCTTTTTCTATTCTTTCGGATCACATCCCCGAAGTAGTCCCCTTCCCGAGATCCGAATGGGGGACTATTTTACCTCCGGAATTTTTTACCCGAGAGGATGCCATCATGTTTAACAGTTTTTGTACGCAGTGTACTTGGGAGGTAATGCGGTGGTTTCCCGTTGCCTTCAACATCGCAGTAGTGTGTCTTAGAATGTCATACCGACCCTTATGGTCTCTGCCACTACGTACCAAAAAGCCGCTGCCCTCTTGCCGGGACCTGTCTTAGTCTGGTTCCTCACTAAAGACCCCACTAATTTGGTTAAACCTATAGTTCGGCTCTATAGCTTATTGAAACGCGCAAGCCATTCAACCTGTTCTAGTATTTTAGAACGTCGTCAAGGTGCACGTCCGTTCAGAATGGTGTCTACCATTAACAAAACAATTTCTTTAGGTAACCCAAATCTGGCAAATACCTCTTTTAATTTATCAATAGTTGCTGAAGTTATTATGCCACTCATTGGAAAACATTTAATCTTTTTAGAAGCTGCATCTTGAATTATTAAAAACTACTTATTGTAGCGGGCTACTGCTACCGCATTCTACTAATTTAAAACAAGTAATGACAAGAGTCTTTATTACTCACTGTTCACAAGTCTAATTAACAGTATATGCCTTATTTATAGATGTTTTCAGTCCAATTAACAATGAAGCACTATCACACTAATGAATTTACAAGCACTAATATCTTCTTAAACTAACTTCTTAACCATAGGTCCATTAACAACACTAACACAACTATTTATTTATTACACTTTTGTCTATTTATGTATTCTACAAGCTGCATGTACATTAGACACGTTCACATAATATAACATTTATGTTTACTCTTTTGAACTTCCAAAAGCTCAACTATTTAACTTTACACGATATAATTTATATTCGACATTCTGATATAGACTAACTCTGTACTTCATCATCGGTCTTATTTATACTGTGAATTAAAAATGAATGATCCTCCAGTAATTGCTAGAAGCTTCCCGGTCAATGGAGAATACACAGTGTTTGTGGCGCTTGTGTGTTTGACGGGTTGCCTAATAGTAGCTCGCAACATTATTATACATAGGCCTTAAAAAATCAACATGTATTCGGGTCCAACATTGTTTAGGACATGACCATGCTGTGAGTATAGCTTTTAATGGCGATTGATATGTTATAATTTTATAAACATTTTCTAAGTCTTGCATCCAATATGTATACAACCCGTATTGATGACGCATCTACAATTAACTTAATCGCACGTTCACTGTCAAAGTGAGTGACAACTTTAGGTGAGGCTATTATTTTTTTATTGAGATGAAAACTTGTTCACATTCATTTGTCCCATTTCAAACCACATCCTTTCTTAACAATTTATAGAGAGAAGATGCATATTAGATTCAGTGTTGGGGATGAATTTACAGTAATAACTTGCAATTCCCAAAAATTATTTTAAATCTGTAACTTTTTCAGGATTAAACGTCTCAACGACTGCTCTCTCTCTCTCTATCTGTAGTTTTATGCAATCCGCGGCCATTAGTTTTATGGCCTAGATAAGTAATCGATGTTTGTATAAAACTACATTTCTCTTTACGAACCTTAACTCTGCTTTCTTTTAATTTATTTAAAACAATTTTCAGCTTAAATAAATTATGTTTCGCCCATTCCAGATATGAGTATATCATATTATGTTCCATAATTTTTGGAAAAATTGCAGGAACGTTGTTTAACAATATAAGCCTTTAAGAGTTGAAATTGTTAAAAAATTTTTGTGAATCTCCATCAACTTTAACCTGTCGATACGCTTCGGATAAATCTATTTTACTGAAAAATTAGCTATCTTTTAGTTTTTCAAACAAATACTCAATTCTGGGCAATGGATATTTAAATGTTTCTAAAACCGGGTTTGCTGTAATTTTATAATCACCACAAATTCTAACGGATCCGTTGAATTCCAAACGGCGACAATTGGAGTGTCACATTCTGAAGATTCTGTAGAAATTAAAATTCCTAAATTTACTAGACGATCAATTTCATCTTCAACACTTTGTTTAAGGCAGACGGGAATTGTTTGCGATTTAAAATATTTTGGGGTTACATCTTCTATTAATGGTAAACTAATCGTTGCTTTAGTAAATGAACCCAATTCAGAGGAAAAAATATCACAGTAGTAGTTTAGCATTAATTCTAATTTGTTAATTTTGACATTATTCAATTCGGCAATACCTAAATTATTTTATTTAATGTTAATCGGCCAATTAATGGGTTGCTGCCATTATCTACGACATACAAATCAAGTTCAAATTTCTTATCTTATATGTTGCATTTAGGTTTAATTTACCAACTGGCAGATACTATAACTGACGTAATTCTTAAATAACAAATCATTTTCCAGTAACGGAAATTTTTTAAATGATGGTTATAAATATTTGCTGAGATAACAGAAGGTGCTGTACCTGAATCAATTTCAAAATTAAGAGACACACTTTCAACACATATTTAAATAATAATTATGTTATTTATCTCTATATTTGTACTATTAACTCCTTCAGAATGTATTATGAACATACCTCTTTCGAAATTATCTTCAATTTCAATATTATCACTTTGAATATAATGTGCCTGTTTATCTTTATTTTAGCATACAGGTGATAAGTGACCTTTCACTCTGCATGTATTGCAAGTGTAATTTTTATACCTACATTTGTGTGTAAAATGATTAGCACGTTCACATATTTGACATTTGTTTGCACTCAAAAATGATGTTGACGGTGTTGGCTCATTTCCATCTTTATCGCGTTTACATTGGGTCTATTTCTTTACGAAATTAATGTCCCATTCTAAATTAATAATTGCAGTACCTTGGCCTTTTTCATATTGCGCAACTTCCTTGCTTTGAGCAATCTTGATTACTTTATCCAATGTTGTAGTAGTTTCTGGATTCAATTACAGAAGTCAATCCAATATGGGACGGGACCCCATAACAACACTAAATAAATATCATAATACCATATTTATATGTGCGCCAAAACCACAATTTGATGCCAGACTTTTAATTCTTGCTATCCAATCTACAACACTTTCATTGTCCTTATGGCATACATTATAAAATTTTATTCTAGCAGCAAATAAGTATTGAATTGGGGAATAATTGTTTCTCAAGTGCTTCATTAAATCTTTGGTGTGCATGGAACGCACAGTTTCTGTAATAAACGCAGGCTTCATCCTCAAATTATCGAGTTAGATTGCCGGTTTTTTAATTTCATTAGTATGTAGATTATTAATCATAAAATACTCTTCAAGTTTTGCTTTGAAAACCGAAAATCTGAACTTACGTGTTTGAATTCACGAATATTTCTACCAATGTGCTGAATATCTGGGTTTTTGAGGCTTCCGTAGCTTGGACAGGCACTTGTGGCATTATTATACCGTTGTCACCACTTGATATGTATTCACTTAGCTAATTCTGTACCTTCTTAATATTGAAGAGGAAGTACAAACTCAATACTAATTATGTAGGTGTTTATTGTTAATCGATTTAAATTAAAGTGTACATAGTGAATAAAACATATTTGGTTTTCAGCTGACCTTATAGATATATGAATGGTATGGTAACGAATATACAAAGTCCAACCCTTAAATTTTAGCAGTACATAACACTATCAATAGAGATTCGATCTTTCAAGAAGTTAGACGTACAACTTCAGAGCTATACGTATAAGCTCATCATCACCCTAGTCTTTTTTTGGAGACAAAATCATTCTTTCACACACCGGTTGCCAACACGCTTGAGTTAAGAATTCTCAAGTCATTGTGAAATTTAGAACGCATGGTAGTTGTACAAACATGGTAGATATTATATGCCTACTGTAGCAGAAACCTTCAATTAACTGGATTAATTTATATAATTGTTCTATACACACAGTAGCTGCAATTGTAAATAAATATTATGATTATATGTTATTTCAATTTCTAAAAGTTAATAGCGAATTATATTGCAGGTTGTTTCTCATGCTGTAAATTGCTTTAATATTAACAAATTCCCATTTTTAATTCGCTTTCATGTAGATAGATGTACGCATATGTTAAATAACAAAAATAGAGCAATTACTGAAGGCGTTACGATAGAGAAAGTACAAGAACTGCTTAAGTAATGTCATGCAAACTATGTTTTATATCCATTGCTTGTTTGCAATTATTAATAATTTGAACATTACTGTACCATTTTTAAATTGTTTTAGAAATTCATAAAGAAAATTCCACAATTTTCTGCTTTTTTTCAACTTTTGTTCATCAGGAAAATATAAAAATCAACTTGATTTAAGTAATTTTCTTGTAGCGTTGTACTTCTAAAAGAAATTCTTCTATCAAAGGATAAACGTGCTATGTCCATTTTTTCTTGAGAAGTTTTTCCCTCGCAGCGAAACAAACAACAGCTAGCAAACAATAAAAAGTCGACTTACTGACTGATAACAAAGTCACTTTTATAATTACCAACAACATCCAATAGAGAACGGCTTTGTAACACAAACAGCAAGATGGTCAGTAAATTTCCTCTTGAAAAACTGGTTTATCCCAGATGGTAGTTGACTAAACAGCAGGAGATCTTTGAGGGTAGCAGGACTTATTCCTAGTCAATTTTCTAATAATAGCATAACACAACGTTCTAGATTTTGTATCTTCAAATTAATACTAAAACAAACAAACTCGTTTTGTTTACATAATTATCGAAGTTTTATATAAAGCAAAACCAGATCTTAAGTTGTTTTTAAATTAGTTGTAAATTTGTTTCTAGGTTTTGTTGCGCTGAAAAAGTAAAAAGGAATAAATTTTTAAAACTCTAATTTTAACAATATGAACCATTGTTGAATCGACCAGATAGGGGCACGTGTTGGAAGACTAATGTCGAGCAAGTGCGATGTGAAGATCGACGATATTCAAAACTTTCAATATCGTAACTGCACGAAATTCTATCAGCGACTGACTAAGAGGGGCCTACATAACCTGTTGCAGAAATCGTAGCGCTACGCATTATTGAACGTAAACAAAAGACACGCTGGAATTATATTCGACCTTCAACAAACGTAAACAGATTTATTTGAATTTTTGATAGATGTGATTTTTTTATATGTTAACGAGAAATAAAATACAAACTGAATGTTTTTGGCTTTATTTATTTCACTTAGATAAATTTTTTAATAAATAGAATAATACAACTCTATAGGGGTACAGAAAACTAGAAGGGAATCTTTGTGTAATCTTTCTTGTGGTTCTTGTCCTGCCTCTTATATAGGCTGTACCCACACAGCCTTTAACTGTCCCAATAGTTCTGTCTTCGATTACCATTTAATATTTAATAATCATAGTTTCGACTTAAATAAGACTAGTACACTTTAATATAACGTTATTGCTCCAGAAATACTCATAGACTTGATCTTCTGGAAGACCAAGAGATCCAAAAAGAGTTAGAATCTAACATTGCCAGTCTAAATGTTCAAACCAACCAAAACAAGAAATTCTTTCCGTTATATAAGAAACTAT
Organism: Platerodrilus igneus; assembly: GCA_036346225.1. Taxonomy (NCBI): domain Eukaryota; kingdom Metazoa; phylum Arthropoda; class Insecta; order Coleoptera; family Lycidae; genus Platerodrilus; species Platerodrilus igneus. Next base: position 9,443,248 of record JARFIW010001670.1, on the reverse strand, counting down.
AATAATGTTCCATTGTAGGCGTTTACATTACCGACTGGTTTTATTCCTTATCACAAGGTTAGGTTTAGTTAATTAAATGTACTTTTTGTTGGTCTCATTTTTAGTTTAAGCTTTGATGTCGTATTTATTCTAGTATATATTGCAGCTCATAATTATCTGGACATATGTGTAGTGTAACAAATGTATTTTAGGAACTTCTCTTTTTGAATGCAAGTTTTAATTTTAATTTGTATTTCCTCTTTTTATTGTGATTTCGTTTAGATTCTGATGATGGTATTTTATAGTAACGAATGCACTTAGTAGATAAATATGTTTTATTGCACGTTACATTGTTTTCATTTTTCGTAATCTACTGAGTGAGTGAGTGAGTGAGTGAGTGTGTGTGTGTGTGTGTGTGTGTGTGCGCGTGCATGCGTGCGTGCATGCATGCCTGCGTGCATGCATGCGTGCATGTGTAGATTATATTTGAAATTGCTAATCGTGAAATAACTATGATGTCATGCACCGTTTGTGTTTGTAACAGTACAGATGCCGTTGATAGGAAGAAAATTACTGAAATAACTTTTCATAAGTAAACAATGATCAGACACGGATCTTACGTAATTGTTAGTACAAAAACTTAAATTCCAGTTGCTTGAAAATAGAATAATTTATTTATTGTTTATATTTCTTTTAGATATCTGAAGGCTCTGCAGTGACAGAATTTGTGCCATCACATTATCGCTACCGCTAGCTGAAGTCAGCTGAATCGTAACAACTGGAATTGGGTTCCTCAATAGAATTATTCGAATACGAGTTTGGCAAATCGCCATACTTAATTATCACTGATACCTTTTCTAATTAAGAAAAAAACATTGTCATATTTCCTTATTATATACAACCTCCATGAAATGACCACAACGTTACCATGACAACCAGCTATCTTAATGATGATTTAAAGGTGTTAGACGTAAAATATTTACTCGTATATGGAAACGAGATGCTACATCGCTTCGCGTTGGAAATGTAACAAGAGCGAATATTTTTACGTGTAGATTGGGTGGCAGTGAGCTTTAAAAGAATTAGTATTTTGGTATGCGCATATTCATCATTATTAGGTCTTCAATCCTGGAACTGCTTAGACGCATACCCTCATTGTTTCCTATTCTGTGCTAACCTACTCATTTTCCTGAAATTTCCACAGTCTGCATCTTTCACTATCTGCATGCATTAGCCTGATTTAGGCATACTTCTACCTCTTTTTTTCCTATCTCTGCTTGTAATATATCCCGCACTACTCATAAAAAATGCTTTAGAACATACCTGCCCTTCTACTCCTTCTATTGTTTTTGCTTTCCACATATGCTTTCAGCAATTATCTCCTTGTTTCTATGTTTGTTGTCTTTGAACGTAGCTGCTGCTGTTTCTTGTTAGATGCAGTTCGGTTCCCCGTCTATTGTTCTACAAATATATACCCTATTTCCCTGATATTCAGTGGTATGTGAAAGGGTTAAGCAGCCTACGGCTACCAAGATCCCCAACACGCGAACATTTGCCGAAATAATAGTTTTACAATATATTCTTTCGAAAAAGGTTTATCATCTTGAAACCGGCTGGACGCATACCTTCACTTATTTCTATTCTGAGCTAGCCTAAACAGTTTACTGAACTTTCCACAGCTTAGATACAGCTCGGTTCCTCTTCTGTTGTTTTCTAATTATATGTCCTATTTTACCGAGATTCAGTAGTATGTGAGGTTAAGCAGCCTGTGGCTGCCAAGATCCCCAACACTTAAACATTTGCCAAATTAATAGTTTTCCAGTAAATCCTTTCGCACAATTATCATTAGTTGAGAATATTGCAATGTAGTTGCTTATAATAATCATCAAGCTTAAATACAATTATTTCTTTTCATCATTAGGTTTTCCTCCAATGCTTTCCATTCCGAGGTAGCCTACACATTTTCCTGAAATTCTCACATTCTACATCTTTCTCTATCTGTGTGCAATAGTCTAACCTAGGTCTACCTCTACCTCTCTTTTTCTTATCTCTGCAGCTAATATATTTCACACTATTCCCTCATGTCTTAGTATGTGGCCCATCATCCTATCTTCTATTTTTTACTGTTTTCCACATATTTCTTTCTTTCCCTACCATTTTTAGCACATCTTTGTTTTATATTTTTTGCGCCCTGCCCATCTCGCGTTATTTGACTTCCTAGGTAGAAATCCTCAACTTCTTGTAAGTTCTCGTTATCTATTTATTTAACTACTTTGCGGTGGGAGAACAAAAAGACATTTACATTATTGTACTATAGCAGAAATAAACAGTATTTTGCGGAAAAGGATTAAAAGCTTGTTTGGGAAGATCATTCCATAGTCTGATTCCCACACCAATGAACGAATTATAGGCAACGCTGTGTCGATATGATGGGTGCTGGATTTCAAAAGGATGATCATGTCTGGAAAGGTAGCTTGCCGGTTTTAGCCTTTTGCCAAGTTCAGACAGAGCAGGCTTGGCTGCTATTGTTTCATACATAACCACAAGAGCGCGCTTATTATGCCTACTTGCAAGAAACCTGTTTACTAATTCAGTCAGATTGATTCGCAGTCGAAATTGCCAGAACACATATCTTGCAGCACAACGCTCGCTGAACAGAGTTTAATTTGTCTGTTAAATACTGAATTTGGCGGTTTCATATTATAGCACAGTATGCTAAAATTGGATGGGTTAACGTCATGCTAATTGGCCTGTAGTTTGCAGGGTTAGTTTTTGATCCATTTTTATGGATAGGTATGACATGAGCTCTTAGCCGATCATTATTATTAATACACATGTTAAAAAGAAAGTTCAGGTATGGTACAATTGTATTACCGCATAACAAAATTAGTTGACAAGAGATGCAGTCTGGTCCCTTGGTAAGTTGATTAATTTTACCAAGAGCCAGACGAATATCTTTGGCGCTAAAATGAAATACATTCCTTATAACAGCTTTTCTGGCATGCTGTTGGGGGTCTGTATTGTAGACTTCTTTAAAGGTATTGCTTAAAATAGTTAAAGTGTAGGATTCTCTATCGTTCATTTCGAGAATAGATGCATTTGTGGCTTTGCATAATTTTATGTATTATTAAACAAATTCCACTTGTTGGAATATGCATTACCGGCTGTTAAATTGGTCATAAAGTCATGCAAGGTTTTCACTTTTGCTTCAAGCGATTTCTATTTTAGTGTTTTAAATTCTGCTTTATAGACTGTTGATTTGTTACGAAACTTGTAGTAACATCTACATTGCTTTTTCAGCACATGAACTACATGCGTATAGTAAATTGGATCGAGATTAGTAGGTAGAGATCGTGTAGGTATGAATTGTAAGCAACTATGCAGTACTGCTTTAAAAGTGTGCCAGTATTGATTAGTAGTACCTGTCTGTGAGGTCTATCCATTATATTGTGTGTACATATGCTCTGTATGCTGCATTTGTCAGCCTTTTTGTAGCAAAAAATAGTTACATTTGTTTTAGACGAAACAGTTTCAAATACAAAGGTAATTACTAGTTACAAAAAGTAGTATGTGCTATGGGATCCAAAATTAGTCCAATACTATCCCAGTATGTCATGGATGCGTTGTTAGACACATGCATACCGAAATTAACTTTTCAGTAAGGCTTTATAAAAAAGTATGTCGACGATTTGTTGCTAGCTCTTCCAGTAAATTGCACTAATGAACTTCTAGATGTTTTTAACAATTTTGACAAACCATTAAAATTCACAGTTGAACATGAAGATAATGAAAATTCGGTTCCTTTTCTAGACACTAAAGTTATTCCAAAAGATAATTGTATAATGTTAGATTGGTATCATAAATCTACATCTTCTGGTAGATACATACATTTCAAATCAAATCATCCATTATTCATAAAACTTAATTTTGTTAAACAAATGACATATAGAATTAAAAAAATTTGCCACCCAACATTTATAAATAAAATTTTAAATAAGCTATCATTATTATTATTAGATAACGGATACCCAAAATCTTTGATTAATAAAATCTATTATCAATCAATGTTTTTAAATATGAAGAGATTATCATTAGCAAGAAATACATTAAAACTATAGGAGGATTATTTAGCAGATTAAAGTCACCCATACCAATAAATGCACAGTCACATACAGTATATAAGATTACTTGTAACAATTGTATTCAAACTTGTGTAGGTCATACAGCACAAATCTTAAAAGCAAGAGTCTCGTTACATAAAAATGATATAAAACTAAAACCAGAAAAATGTGTTTTGGCAAGACATGCACGTGAATTCGGACATAAAATTAATAATTTTGAAGACGTGAAAATTTTAACAAGAGTCAAACTTGTCCAAGAGAAAATTCCTAGAATTGTACTTTATTAATTGTGAACCACATCATATGAATAAAAAATCAGACACAGAAAATCTGAGTGTAATATATACTTACCTTTTGACTAAACTTCATATACATAAATTTGACGGACCTGTAGATGAATAATATTAAATATTTTACATATAGATATAAAAACAAGTTATACATGTTGTTATCTTTAGTAAGTAGGTATCAATTTTTGCAACGTTTAAATGTTTAAATTGTAGTAGTGTTAAAACAATTGTACTAATTAATTGTATTAAAAAACAACTTGTCAGTATTTACAGTTTTATTTAGCATTCGTAGTGTTTAAGTTGAATATGCTAATATGCTAATCGTTATATTTATTTAAACTTCTCATGTTTGTGTAAGTTTCAAAACATATATTATAATTATTAATTATTAACTTAGTAATTACTTTTAGTGTCCGGATGATGAAATTGAAGATAAATTTGGAAAGCTTGACTAGACAAATAAAGGGAATGTAAAACAGATTATTATTAATTTGGTCTTTATTTCCCTTATATTCTCCTTTGAATGCGGGAACTGGGTCCTTTCAACAAAAAAATTCTAGTCCCACAGATTGGGCGTCATAAACGGCTGTGATCCTCTTTTCGCCTCGGCTGCTCACCTAATGTTATAAACCTCCTCATTCATAAAAAAAAACAACACATTCCTACCAAAAACATCAACGTTAACTCTATTTACATCAATATTCTGAATACATTAAAATTTCAAAATTAAAACTCAGCATAACTTTCAGTTTTAAAAAGAATTTCAAGATTAATTTTATTATCATTTTAATGTGCATCCAAAATTAAAGTCCTTGTTGGATGCCTACTAATTAATATAACAATATAAGCAGACCGGAGTCTGAGTATAAAGGGAGCATCTACCACCCTTTACGTTAATTAACCAGGTTCGTCTAATTGAGCTCAAAGACATACCCAAATTTTTCATCATATTACCGAACATCAAAACTAAATACCCCTTTCTACTTCAACAAGCAAATTTCATCTTAAAATTAAAATTTTATGGTTAGTACAATTTCACTAATGTCCATTTAAAGTAAATCAATTATAAAGTTATTCAACACACACAAAATGTCAAACAAAATAGTATAATTTACCTGAAGGTCACCGTCCTCGTAGCTTCAAAGTACATCGTCCCTTTAGTTAATCACACCATTCCAACAGGATTATATTTACGGCTTCTAATTCTCAACGCTTTTAAAATTTACTCCATCACCATTTATTTAAAGTTGTTTCTGGGCTTTTCCGGAATTCATCTGTGTATATCTGACCCTTGTTTCGTGGATCCAGACACGTATTTGAACCATTTAATTATTAACACCCCGAAAATAGCAAATAACTTCATACTTCTTTCACCAATATACGCCAAAACTGCCTACTTTTGTGTATACATTTGTCGTTGTAAATTTTGCTAATTGGTACAGTGAAACTAAATTTTATTACCTTGTATCTAAGTGCTCTGAAGTACATTCATGTTAGCACGTAAATAACCAACTATTTTGAATCACTAAAATATACGAGCAAAATTTTAAATTATTTTCTCAAACTAAAATGCACTGTTTAACATCTTCAATCAAGTCGCGGATGTAAGAGCTTTTAACGCATCGAATAGTCAAAAGTCTAAGAGAGCTTGTTTATATTCATCTCGGTATATATAGCAAAAAGCCGGCACGTCGCTTTTGTCCTCAAAACGGGTAATTCTAAAGAATTCCTCATTCTATGTTCCCAGTCTGTCGCTCGCGCATCGATTTTTAGGAATTTTCACTCGTCCCATTTAAATCTCAGAAATTTCAACACACGGCACGCAAGCATGTCCGAGAAAAACTAATTAATTTTGTACAGAAATTGTTGTTTCTACCTCTGATATTTGCATCCTATTTTCAACCAATTGTGACCCTCGTGACGTTGCTTAAATCCCGCCTTTTACTATATGTGTCTTTGCTTGACGCATTTTCTCTTTTCTTTTCTAACCTGTTCGTATTGCTGCAAATTGATATTCTTTATTATCGATTATATTTTAGTCCATGTGGACTGTTATCTGGGTTTAATAACCCCGTATCGCACATTCTCGTGAATATTAAGCCCCGGTTTCTCCAAGATTCTTTGAAACTATTAATTATCTACAAAATTTACGCCGTATGTGATATTTAAACTACGCAGGTGTTCAAAATAATATTAATTCTCAGAGCTTCATTTTCTGGTATTATAATCTTGGGTTTTTACAAGTTTCTATAGATATTATCTGTTACTAACGGTTCAATTAACTTCAATTAAAATTAATACTCTTTAATTTTTAGTGAATCCTAATTAAATATTCAATTATTATCTGTACGTTTCGTTTAATACTCGTTGCCCAAACTTGAATCAATTCATATAAATCTTGCACGTAATTTCCATTTGATTCTTTACTTTGGAATAATTAAATTACACGTTGAGCATTTTAAAACTGCTTATTTTTATATGAAGCGTCTTGTAAATAATTTTAATCTCTTATTTTAATAAAACGAATGAATTTTTATTCTCCACGGGTTTTAATAAAGCGTATTATCTAATAAACTTCCTTATACACGGTGATTAAAATTATTTGATGTAATCCATTAATTTTCTACCCTGGTCTAAATATGAGTAATATATATATATATATATATATATATATATATATATATATTTATTACTCTAATTTAGACCAGGGTAGGAAATTAATAAACGACCTCAAATAATTTTAATCACCGTGTATAAGGAAGCTTTGGGTAATAATACGCTTCATTTAAAGGCATATTGGATAAATTCGTCATTTACTTCTAAAGATAGGGTTTAAATTGTTTAGATAATGTTAAACACCATGTATATCAAAGCAGTTGAAAATAGTACGCTTAATTAAAGGCCTACTGTGTAGATTTAAATCATTCAATTAGAATGTAGGGTTTGTATATAATCATAATCAACGTGTAGAAGGAAGTAATGTAGAATTTCATTAGAGAATACGCATTATTAAAACCGTGGAGCATAAAAATTTATTCGTTTTGTTAGAAGTAAGGGGTTTAGATTATTCACTGGACGCTTTCTATAAAAAGAAGCCGAGTTAAAATGTTCAACTTGTATTTAATTTAATCTTTCCAAGTACTAAAGCTATCGAGAAATTATAAACGACGTGGAGAAGTCACGTAAGAGCCTTCAGCGTATTAGAACTAAGAACACCTGCAAAAATAACGATGTATATGATAGTCGATAAGCTTCAAGCTATATGAGTGTAAGTAAGAAAGCAAGTTTGTGGTATAAAGACAAGCGAGATGGAATGCATTGGTAGTTAAATGAGGGGAAATATGTAATACAAGAGCACAGGTTTTAGATAGAACGAACAGACTAGATTGGCGATTAAGGTTGAAATAAGATGCAAACATGAGAGGTGGAAGCATATGAGTTTCTATGTAAAATTAATTAGTTGTTCTCGGATGTGATGCGAGGCGTGTGGAAATTTCTTAGATTTCAACTCGGACGAGTGCAAATTTCAGTAGAATCGTTGTGCCGAGCCATCGGAAGGGAAAATTGAATGCGAATTTCTTAAAATCGTCCGTCGCGGGACAAATTCGACTTGCAAGCGAACCATTATATAAACCCGTGCTGATAGGAGTTTCGCTCTCTTTATTTTTGATACTTCAAGCAGTTTTAGCTCTTTGTTTTTGATTTTATTCGATACTTCAAGCAGTTTTGGTCGCTCTTTATTTTTGATTTTATTCTATACTTCAAGCAGTTTACATGGTGATTATGTGCTACGATAAAAGTTGTTATGCATTAGTGCACTTAGAGAAGATAGATAAAGGTAATAAAGTCTAGTTATATTTGCGGGTATTACTGTACCAATTATCCAAATTAGTAACGATAAATAAATAAATAGAAGTATGCAGTTTTGGTATAGCGTGAAAGAATTATGAATTTCATTGCTATTTTTCGGGAGTGTTAGTAATCTAATGTTATTCGTAAACGTGATTGGATCCACAAAACAAGATTTCGATATACATAGATGAGTTCCTGAGAAGCCCTGAAACCTTTTGGAGGAATGGTGGGGTAGAAAATTTTAAAGGCGGCCAGAAATCCGAAGACGTAAACATAAACCAGCTGGAATGGTGGGATTAGGAAGGACGATGTACATTCGAGCTACGAGTGCATTAACCTTCAGGTAACTTATGCATTGTTGTTCGATCTTAGATGTTTTGGTGTGTGTTGAATATCTTTATAATTTGTTTGATAAAGATGGACAGTAGTAAATTTGTATAAACAACAAATTTTGAATTTTAAGGTAAAATTTTCTTGTATAAGTAGAAAGGAGTATTTATCAGGGTTATTTTTTTGATTATGATGAAAATTTGGGTCTGTCTTTGAGCTCAATTAGACTAACCTGTTAAATGAACGTAAAGGGGTGGGAAATGCTCCCTTTTATTCAGACTCAGGTCTGCAAATATTGTTTGCTTAATTAGTATGCATCCCACAAGGACTCTAATTCTGGATGCAAATTAAAATGATGACAAATTTGAACTTGAAATTTTATGATGCTGAAATTTATGCAGAAATTTAATTTTGAAATTTTAATGTATTGTGAATATTGGTGTAAATAGAGTTAACGTTGATGTTTGTTTTGTGGTAGGAATGTGTTTTTTTATGAATGAGGATGAAAGTTTTATCTAGGTGAGCAGCCGAGGCGGAAAGAGTCAAGAGGCGATTATCAGAAGAAAGTCAACGGACAAGAGAATCACAACAATATATATATATATATATATATATATCAGCTTCACTTTTTGTTAATGGACTGGTCTAATATTTTATGTTTTTTTTATAAAATAGTTTTATTGATGAAAATTGGGATGATGTAGTCCAAATCAAAATGCAAATATTGTATTTAGCACAACATTTAATTAAGACCTTACGTTTCGGCAAAGGTTTTTGTCTTTTTCAAAGGTACTGCAAAAAATTGACATATAGAATGACAGTTAGTGAAAGATTAAAAATATTTACTTAAAAGTTGTTAATGCAGAAATACATATATATAGTTAAACACCACCAACATTTAAATGGTGAGGTCCCAAATCAAAATAACAAAATGGAGCAATCACTAGGGTGTAGAAAGTCATTTTAATAGAAGACTGTCATTAATAAATATTATAATGTCAAGTGACAAGTAATGACTGAAACAATTTTGAAAAGAATGTGTGAATCATATGTAGCCTATTAAGTTATGATAAAAAGCTAATTAGGTGACATTCGGGTTGTTATTAAATGTTTAGTAATTTCTTTGAAATCCTGTACAAATTTTCATATATGGGATGCAAATTTTGTGTATCTTGTCTGAAGTTAATAGCATTAAGTTCATTGTATATATAGTAAGCCTCTAAGAAAAGTCTCATTTTATAATTACTTTCAGAATCCAAGATAACTACCTCTTTATAGTTTGGAGTGTGAAGGGTGTTACTAATGTGTTGAGAAAAAGCACAGCTTTTTTTATGTAATTTTGCATCAGACCTGTGTTGAATAATACGATTTTTTAACCATTGGGTGGTGTTACCGATATAGGTTTTTCCACAGGAACAAGTTATTTTATAAATAACATTACTTCTAAATATATGTTAGTTTTGTCTTTTAATCTTGTGAAAAAGTTTTTCATTGATTTTTCATAAATATTTAGTATTGAGAGATTTGGCTGACGTAAAATTTTTGTTAACAAAGGAGTTAAAGTTTGTATAAAAAGTAATTTTTTACAAATCAAAGTGTTAAGTTTGGGTTCAATATTGCCAAAACGTATGTTGGTGTAAACTAATTTTTTAACCAGTTGTTTGGGGTATCCATTATTGTAAAGGGTCATTTCTAAAATTTGTAGGTTTTTCTTTATAAACTGTGGTTCTGCGATCATCTGTATCCTGTGTTTTAGAGCAAGTGCAGTGTTAATCTTATGGCCAAAAAAATGATTGGAGAAATAATTTATATACCTTCCAGAGTTCGTGGTTTTTTTTATAACAATCAAATAACAATTTATTTGCTGAATCTCGGATGATTAGAGTGTCTAGAAATGGAATTTTACCTTCAACTTCCAGTACATGGATAAACTTCAGATGTTGATTGAAGGCATTGAGGTAGTTATCTTGGATTCTGAAAGTAATTATAAAATGAGACTTTTCTTAGAGGCTTACTATATATACAATGAACTTGATGCCATTAACTTCAGACAAGATACACAAAATTTGCATCCCATATATGAAAATTTGTACAGGATTACAAAGAAATTACCAAACATTTAATAACAACCCGAATGTCACCTAATTAGCTTTTTATTATAACTTAACACATTCTTTTCAAAATTGTTTCAGTCATTACTTGCCACTTGACATTATAATATTTATTAATAACAGTCTTCTATTAAAATGACTTTCTACACTCTAGTGAGTGCTCCATTTTGTTATTTTGATTTGGGATCTCACCATTTAAATGTTGGTGGTGTTTAACTATATATATGTATTTCTGCATTAACAACTTTTAAGTAAATATTTTTAATCTTTCACTAACTGTCATTCTATATGTCAATTTTTTGCAGTACCTTTGAAAAAGGCAAAAACCTTTGCCAAAACGTAAGGTCTTAATTAAATGTTGTGCTAAATACAATATTTGCATTTTAATTTGGACTACACCATCCCAATTTTCATCAATAAAACTATTTTATAAAAATATATATATATATATATATATATATATATAGAGAGAGAGAGAGAGAGAAGAATAATCCACATTTGGAATGCAAATGAATGCTTAATATATATTAATTAATACTAGTTCGATTTGAAATGGTAATTCAACTTTAAATACAAAGTTGGGTTTTCATTTCATCTTAATAACTATATATATATATATATATATATATATATATATATATATTTATATATATATGGCTGTGAAACCCTCCTTTATCTCTTTTGATAATCGCCTCTTTACTCTTTCTGCCTCGGCTGCTCACCTAGTTAAAAACTTTCATCCTCATTCATAAAAAAAACAAACACATTCCTACCACAAACATCAACGTTAACTCTATTTACATCAATATTCATAAATCAATATTCATAATACATTAAAATTTCAAAATTAAATTGTAGCATAAATTTCAGTATCATAGAATTTCAAGATTAAATTTGTCATCATTTTAATTTGCATCCAGAATTAAAGTCCTTGTAGGATGCCTACTAATTAATTTAACAATATGTGCAGACCTAAGTCTGAATAAAAGGGAGCATCTTCCACCCCTTTACGTTAATTAAACAGGTTAGTCTAATTGAGCTCAAAGACCGACCCAAATTTTCATCATAATCAAGAACATAAACTGCTAAATACTCCTTTCTACTTAAACAAGAAAATTTCACCTTAAAATTAAAAATTTGTTGTTTGTACAAATTCACTACTGTCCATTTTTTAGCAAACAAATTATAAAGTTATTCAACACACACCAAAACATCAAAATTCGAACAAAATTGTATAATTTACCTGAAGGTTACTGCACTCGTAGCTTCAATGTACATCGTCCTTGTTAATTTCACCATTCCAACTGGGTTATGTTTAGGTCCTCGGATTACTGGTCGCCTTTAAAAATTTTTCTACACCACCATTCATCTAAAATTGTATATCTGAATCTTGTTTTGTGGACCCAATCACGTTTACTAATCATTTAATTATTAACACCCCCAAAAAATAGCACTGAAATTTATACTTCTTTCCCGCTATACCCAAAACTGCCTACTTTTGTTTATTCATTTATCGTTACAAATTTGGATAATTGGTACAGTAATACTCGCAAATATAACTAGACTTTATTACCTTGTATCTTCTTTTCTAAGTGCACTAATGCATAATAACTTGTATCGTAGCACGTAGAGAGCAAACTGTTTTAAAGTATTCAATAATCATCAAAATATAAGAGCAAACTGTTTAAAGTATTGAATCTAAGAGAGCGAAGCTGTTTAAAGTCCGGGTTTATATAATAGCTCGCCCGTATGTCGGTTTTGTCCCGCGACGGCCAGTTTTTAGAATTTCGTCATTCTATGTTCCCTTTCGACAGTCCGGCACGCGGTTCTACAAAATTTGCACACGTCCAAGTTGAAAATCCAAGAATGTTCACACGGCTCGCAAACACGTCCGAGAACAACCAATTAATTTTGTATAGAAATTGTTGTGTTTTCACCTCTCATATGTGCAACTTATTTCACCCAATCATTTCCTCGTGACGTTGCTCAAATCACGCCTTTCATTACCCGTGTCTCTGCCTTGCGCATTGTATCTGTCTTTTTCTAACTTGGCCTTATTGGTGCAAATCGATACTCTTTACTATCGGTTATTTCAGTCCACGTGTATTCATATATGTGAGTTAAATAACCCCGTATCTAGCCTTCCCGTTAATATAAGCTATACGGTTTATCCGACCGTTTGCAATATACGCAGAATTTTCATGTTTATCTATTCGAATTTATTAGAATTTTGATATTTAAAAATACGCAGGTGTTCAATCGTAATACTTTAAATAACACTTCTACGATTTGAATATTATTGGGTTTTTAAAAGCTTTTATGCATGTAATACCTTAATAATCGTTCAATTAACTCCAATTACAATAATGATGAATGGCATTGACTTCTACCCTTTAATTTTTAGTGAATACAAATTAAATATTAATTATTATTTGTACACTTTGTTTAATACCAGTTACTTAAAAATTGAATCAATTAATATAAATTTCGCACGTACTTTCTATTTATTTCTTTGAACAATTAAATTAAATACACGTTGAGCATTTTAAATCTGCTTCTTTTTATAAAAAGCGTCTAGTGAATAATTTAAATCCATTATTTTTAATGAAACGAATAAATGTTTATGCTCCACGGTTTTAATAACGCGTACTTTTTTCCAAAGCTTCCTCATACACGGTGATGAAAATTATTTGATGTCGTTAATTAATTTTCTACCCTGGTCTAAATTTGAGTAATATATATATTTATATATATAGAAACTTTAAAATCTTTGAAAATATTTAAAAATTCACGTCATGTCGACAGTGTTTTATTATATTATTTGTATTCTTGTTTTTGATTTATTTTCCCCTCGTTTGCATACTAGTACTTTAGTTTTCATACAGTATCTCTCTGTTTTAGAACAGTTTCCATTTCATTAACAGCTCCTAACTATTCCTTGCTAGATGTTAATACCGCTATATCATCTGCAAATCTAAGCACATCAATCTTTTGTCCTTGCATAGTAATTTCAAATTTCTTCGTATATTTGACAGTATTTATTGCCTCTTCAATGTACAAGTTAAAAATTAATGGGGATAGGACACCCCTGTCTCACACATTTCCTAATATTTACTTCTCTACGTTCCTGCTCTAATTCTATTACCACTGTTTGCTCTTTGTATAAGCTATGTATTATCCATCTATCCCTAAAACTCATTCCAATCTTTTTGAGCATTTCAAACATTTTTTTCCATCTTACATTGTTGAATGCTTTTTCTAGACCTGCAAACCCTATATACACGCTTTCCCCTTTTTCTATTGTTTTCTCCATTATCACCCTTAGAGCTAAAATAGCCTCCCGTATTCCCTGTTTTGCCTAAACCCAAATGAATCTTTTCCTAATATTTCTTCACCTCGTTTTTCCATTCGTCTTTGTACAATCCAAGTTAGTATTTTTTATACGTGTGCTGTCAAACTTATTGTTAGAAAATTTTCACATCTATCCGTGCCTCTCTTTTTTGGTATAGTGACTATGATGTTACGTTTGAAATCCTTGGGTATCTCGCCTGTCTCATACATATAGCTTACAAATGGAGCAGACGTTCTGTTATTGCTTGTCCAGCGACTTTTAGAGTTTCTGCTTGTACCTTATCTGTACCCGGCACCTTCCCATTTTTCAGACCCTTTAATGCTAATTCAAACTCGTCTCTAAGTATAGGATATCCCACGTCATCCAATGTCAGATTTCTGTTCTAGTGCTGAGTTCCTCTCTTGCATATAAATTCCCTATATATTGCTGCCATCTAATCACTTTCTTTACATTTTCTATAATGACGTTTCCTCTCGCGTCCCTTATATTTATGCTATATGGTTTTATATCGTTAAAATTCATTCTAATTAGTTGGTATGTTTCGTCTGTCTTTCCTATTTCCATCTTAGTTTGCATCTCTTATGCGCATATTATCAATGAATAATTAAAATACACTATTTTACTTAAAGTTTATTGATGAAAGGTACGTCACATACTTCACCCAAAAAGCCACCACTGATAGATAATGACATATAAGGTGTGAGTGCCTATGGAATTTCTAGAAATCATCATCTATCTTCTAACCTAACCTAATCAATATAATCATACGATTTTCCACTGTACTATTCACAACTATAACAATATGCGTTTTACTTTGAACACAGTAAGTATGCGAGATGGCAAGTAGCTACAAAGAACACTGCTTCCAACTCAGCTAAAATCACAGTCTATCGACAATGCACTAAACTGACGCATGTGTGCGTTGCCCTCAAACTGAGATCATTTGGAAGCGCTTCAAGTTTTTGCAAAATTCACATATTTGTGTGCAGCAGGTGACGAGAATGATAACGTCTGAACGACCGTCTAGATTATGATGTATACCAGAAATTTAGAAATTATGCTTTCTTGTGATTGCGGGTGCTTTGTTTCCAAAAGTTACTTTCTGAAAAATGCAAGAAGGAAGAAGTATTGTACTGAATATTAAATGAATTTTAAATCTGATCTCATATTTTGACTGATAACAACAAGGAAAGAGATGCTTCCATTAAGGGCACGCTACTGGAGTATATAAATATGTTCCATTTATTTTTCACAAAAAGTTTAGTTACGCTATATCTTTGTAAGTGCTTTCACCAACCCACGTTTGTCTATTCATAGTCAATTAGTCTTTACTAAATAAAATACTTACACAGCTATCACACCTGGACATTTTCCAAAATATTCCTTCCTATGAATATGTTTGTAATAATTTAACGAAGGTATAGACGGTCTATATGGCATTGAATCTTCTTGCCGAAAAATTTTTTCAATTTCATCTGGATCATATAAAAATACAACATCTGGTCTACCCAAAATTCCTTGGAGTTTGGCTATTTTTCCATATTTTTTGTAGATATCTTTTGCTAACTTATCAACATGTTTAGTGTCAAAATTACCTGTTTTAATTTAAATTGATTAACATCTTATGCTAGATAAGGCAAATAAGGTGACTGTCCGTAATCTTTTCTAAAGTAGTACTAACAGAAAAAAACATTATCAAGCAAAAGGTTTTACATATGGGTAGATATGACATTTAAAAATTCTCTACCTTTTTTTAAAAGGCAATGTGACTAATATATTTCAAATAAGATCTTACACCGATATTGAAATTGAAAGCACTAATTTTCTGATAGTGAATTATATGATACTTTAAGAATTACGTTTCCAGAAAAACATAACTGCTTAAAACAAAATAATATAATATCATTATCTAGAAAAAGCAACCCATAAAGCAACAACCGCGATTAAAATAAAACAAAACCAAAAATGATGCTTATTACGCCGCTTAAGTGATTTGTTTCCTGGAGTTTAACAACGTTAAACGATCCCAAATTGCTGAAAAAGCATCTTATTTATCCAAGATAACGCACTAGTACACAAGCTCACGATTGTAATGTTTATCATTGACACCTGAGACTTCGAACTGCTATTATGTCAGGTTCGGTTTTTCAAATGTATACCAGCAATAGGTGAACCGAGCTCACTTTACATCGTATGAGGACGTTACGGGCATAATGGAAGATTTTTGGACAGCCAGTATGAAACTTTCAAGGAAGAAGTATTAGACTTGCAACGTAGGTGGTAAATGTGCTGAAACTATGCTAAAAAAATATCCAGTAAATACTGAGATAGGGACCAACCTTCTACACGTAAGCTAGTTAGTTATACAATGAAATAATAACCTAGATTTTTATGCAAAGTCTAAATGATCATTTCAATTCGAACTAATAATCAAAATATGAAAAATATAAGGTTTCGGGCAGGATTCGACTTGTAAACTTCAGATTTGTACGAGGCTGACGTGCAAACTAATTGAGCAACCGAGAACGGTAAGTTCAATTAAAAAGATACACAAATCTAAATTGTGTATTCACCTCTGTTTGAATTTTTGTCAATCATGTCTGTTAGTATCAATTTTGAACCCTTATCAGATATAGACAGAAAGCGACGCTTAAATTCATGGTTGTAGGCCAACTATTAAATACACATTTAGGTAATTGCACAAAACAAGTTGATTATTAATATTATAATATTAGTTAATAAGATGAAATGATAACTTAGACTTTTATGCAAAGCCTAAATGATCACTTCAAATCGAGCTAGTAATTGAAACAAGAAAAATGTTAGGTTCAGGACAAGATAAGAATCTGTAACTTTCTGCTTGCATTTGTATTCAGTAATTGGCATATAGCCATGAAGTTGAGCTTCCTATTAATAAAACCCATCCAAAGGGAAGGACGTGGGAAAAAATTAAAATTTCCGAATATTAAATTGTCCCACTCTGTATAATATAAGCATATTTCTTTGCCATTAAAAGACAAAACCCTTATTATGTGATTAAATTTCCGTGTATTACATTTATGACAGACTGTGAAGAGATTATAAAACGGGTATGAACTTAAAAACCCAAATTTTAATTAATTAATTTTCAATAGTTGATGATTACTTAGTAAAAACGTGTTTCAATCATTAAGATATAAATACAAAGTCAATCAATACATCGGCGTAAAACCATATTAATCTTATTGTGTGCTTAAACGTTGGAGTGTATGTTAAATTGAAACAGCTCCAGAACGTTTCTCAAAACGTAAAAGCTTGGCAAATGAACTGTAATTTACTAAATTGGGCGAAAGTATACATTGGCGCGACAAACATCAATACTAGTCAAATTGATCATTAATTGTCTGTTTACCTTGCAATTGCATTTACCCTTGGGGTCCCACGAAGCTAGTGCGTTGTTCCCTATTGACGCAACCTCGTAGGGTACGAACACTTTGTCACTCGCGGACAGTTAAAGTATTAGCTGTGTTGCTGGCAAAAGGCGATTCAATACCCTATCTGTATGGCGAAATAATCATATCACTTCGCCGTATGCGCAGCAAGCAACAATAAACGATATGGCCATTGAATCTGTGAATCGCTGATCTCCAACGGCATATAGTTTAAACATATTGCAAAACGATTGAAGCTTTAATTAATTATGTAATTATACTGAAATCTGTATTTTATTATGTAATAAATTTTCTGTGTGTAAAATATGCGTTAGAACACGTTTCGTTATAACAAAAAAAATCGTTTTGTATTTGCAAAACCATAAAGAAAGCAATCGCGAACTCTAATTATTTTTCTGTGTCTGTACAATATTAAAAATAAAATATTTATTCGTGGTCAAAATAACACTTTATTAGTTTTAAATATTAATTCAGAACCTTCATTATTCAGAGACGAATGTGTCACGTTTACTAAGAACTGCTCTAAAAGTCAATTAATTATTAGTATGAATGAATAAGTGCTGATACAAAGAAACCCGCGTCTATTAAAAAGTCATAAAATCTAACCGAGATAAGATAACACAAGTTTAACTACTCTGTGTAATGCAATACGAAAGAAGAATATAGTAACGGATAACTTCGTTTATTAGAAAAAAATAAATGGTACGCTTTATGATTAACATAAATCATAGCTTGATGCTGATTGGATCGTTAAATGCTGATATTCTCGTAAAAATTATATCACCGAAGGCGACTAATACTTCCAAAGGGATTGAGAAGGATCCTGAATGTGACGTATTGCCATAATTTTTGTATATAATCTGGAACTTTATAAGCATTCATGTGTGTTTGATTCTTTCCTAAGCCAAACGATATGTAAAATTCGCGATCCATTTTTTTTATAACGTCAAACATGTTAGTTTGGGTAAAGTCATTCATTAAGTATGCGGGATGCATACAATATTTGACATGTAAGATGTAACTTTAAGTAACGAATTGATTCCTAGAACGTAACTCTGGATAAATATGGAAGATAATTTTAATATTGTAAAACACTACGAACACTGAGTTTAATTGATTAAAAAAAAATGGAAGATTCAATTTGCAAACTAATAAACTGATGTGTAGATCTTAGATAGAACCAGTATAAAATTTTAAATTTTTTTGTTTGTTAATTGACAAGAATATTTGAATATTATGTATATTAAATTAGAATTAGTTCACATTTTTTTTCTGATTGTGAAGCGAATAGTTTGCAGAGAATTTTGAAGCCGAAGTTCGAAGCATTTTGACTTAAATGAACTAGAATGAAGTGTGGTAATAAAAGATAGGCAAATTAACAAGCTATTAATTAAAGAGGATTGTGTACCTTCTAACAAAGACTAGGTAAGAATTATTTTAATAATCAAAACTTTTAGGAATTCTATTTTGTATGAACTTAAGTGGTAAACCGTTTTATAAATTCTTTTGTATGAAAGAAAAATGTTTTTGAGTGTAGAGATGTTTCTCGAGATTGCTGTGTTTCATTTCATTTTGAAAATTACACAGTGCAATTTTCGTTGAGCTAGCCAAGAAGGTAAGATAATAATTTCAAGTTTCCCATTGCTGTATCTAAGTCACAGTATAATTTGGGCAAATCCCCACCCCAAGCGTCGTTACAGCACTTATTTATCGGCGCTCTAACGTAAGGCCTTTGTCACAGCAATATATATATATATATATATATATATATATATTGCTGTGACAATGGCCTTGCGTTGAGGCGCCGCTAAAGAAAGATGTGACAATGCCCCGCGTTGAAGATACAGATACAGCAAATTGTAAAATTTGAAATTTCTTACTTACTTTCCTTTATAGCTTTTCTTTGCCTGACTAGCTTGCTACATGCAAAAATTGGAATTGTACATTGTTAAATATGTAAACACATTCCCGCAAATATTTTCAAATAAACTTGTAAATTTCCGTCATTTCGGAGAGTTGCGTTTGCGCAAAAGAATTCGCAGGCGCGGAGTGAATGGCGCAAGTGCGTGGAGTGTGTGATACGACGCCATTAATCTACGAGACCTCGAGTGAATAACATCTACCGGTGTTGCGTGTCTGTCTTTTCTATTTTCAGGTGGTAGGTTCCTTATCTTTACCTTCTATCGTTCCTTCTACCTGGTTATCCTTGTCGTCGCACCCATGAACAAAGAGGATGGACGAATAGCGTAGCCGACCCACACCAAATACGACGAGATGGCCTTGGGATTTGACGATAAGGTGCGATTTAAGTGAGTACATTGCTTTATTTATATTGTAAATTAAGAATTGTATCACTTTTAAACGTGTTTGGTATTTGATACAAAAGGCGCGTAATTTGTCGCGTAATTATGTTATATTAAACGATTGCGCAATAATGTGAAACGCGGGAAACCGTATCAAGCTCAACGAAATTGATGGATTACAAAATGAAATCAAACACAGCAATATCATAAAACATCTATACAGTCTAAAATATTTTCTCTCATACAAAAGAATATAGAACATTTACAGCATAGTTTCTTTCAAACATAATCTTATTCTTAACAAGTACCTAATTATCAAAAATGTTCCTTATCTAATGTAGGTTTAAATTTACAGAACTGAAATTTCTTCTCTTGTGGACCTACCTTTTTTTATTCCCACGCTTGTAAGGTTTGTTTTGTCCAAAAAGAAATCCTTGAAAGATAGTCTATTCAAAAGTCAGTGTTTCGAACTTTGATCACAAACTTTGCTGGTAAATACCCTTTACAAAAAAAAAATTATATGATTAGGACTTATTCTACATTAAATTAAATGACAAATACTCAAACATTCGTTACAAACAAAATATTCTAAAAGTAATACTTGCAAAAATTCAAAAAGTGCTTATCCAATTTGTAATTAACAGTATGAAGTATCTTATGCTTCTATTTTTAAATTGACGTTCAAAATCAGCTTACAAGATTTCCATATTATTTCAACCTCTATTTAGAAACCGATGTGCTTTTTCGATTTAATTATTCAATTAAATTTTTAAAGTAGTATTTTATCTTGAGGAATCTTTATTGTATATTACAAAATCAAGTAACTGTATTTAACAACTTTCATATCTATGCAGGTTACGTTTTCTGTATTCACTGTTAGATCGTAATTATTAATTACCATATGCGTACTGCATACTTTAAAGCAATTGCTTCTCATTAAAACATTCGTGAATAATAAAGAATTTTCAAATACGTCATTATTTACTAAGAAATGTTTTTAAACGTCATTAAATAAATAAACGTTTATTGAAAGAATTTGCGCGAACATTAAAAGGCAATAAAATCTATTTTATAGTTTTCTGCATTACTATAAGATACAATGCGACGCAATAATCAACTCCGTACGTTGGACAAAAATCGACGACGCTTTTATAATGCTCGTAAATCAAGTAGCTGGACACTAATTGATCGTTATATTTAATTCGTACATCAGCCGCGAAAACATCTGGGATCGTATGGAAATTATGACGTAGTTAGATTGTATTGTATATGAAACCGGAACTGTATTAGATTGATTAATTCGCGTTTTGTTAAGTAACATGTAAGAATCGAGATTTAGTATTCGGCGATTCATTCATTAATTCGCGATTCGTCACCAAGCAATACGAAAAATTCATTTTCTATTTACGAAATAGACCACGTAAAATATAAAGCAGAAGTGTATGCTGTAAATTAGTTTACGATATGCAAGTTATAAGTTTGAGTAGTTTCTAACAGAGAACTTATTAAATGCAATTATTTGATGAAACATGATTATTTTGTAAAATATAATGAAGATTGATCATTCTTCGAGACCAAAGCTATTTTAAAGCTAATTAATTAAAATTAGACAATGCATTTTGAAAATTATTTGCAAAGCTATCTTGAACCCAATAAATTGCTAATATTTGTATAAATTACAATGATGCATTATGAATTTTCCAATTTTCTCATATACTACTGGAGTTAGGTGTAGGCAATCAAACCTATAAAAAAATAGTGGGTGTTCCATTTAAGTTAAACAAATTATGTAACCTTAAGTTGGTCAATAATGTACAGCTTGATTTCAAGCAACCCGAATAACGTGACAGAACAGTAAAAATTGTAGCAAGTATAATAAAAGCTCTTAATAAATTAGAAAAATGCATAATTGTTTATGCTTATTAATTTCGCCGTTATTTTATTTTTTCGTACATTTTGAAATTTGCTTAAAATCGATTTTTCTCGAAAACAGTAGAAGATAGGGAAATTGATGTTTCAAGGAATATACACTATTTTTTAGTTTTATTTTAAATATGCATAAAAATATAAAGTGATCTATTTAAAAAATACTAGTTTTGATATGACACGCTTTTTTGAGACATCCTGCATATAAAAAAATATTTTAGAAATGCAGCCGTTTTCATTTCGGATATACTTTATTAAAAAACTTTTTCGAAATTATTTGTCGTTTGGAAGATATATAATAATTCGTATGTAGTGCTCCACCCTATATATTGCTGTACACGTCGGCAGGTTGGAGTGTCGTTAAAAGAATGCTGTGACACGGCACAGAAATGGGAAATTTGAAATTATTATCTTACCTTCTTTAGGTTTTCTTTGCCTGGCTAGCTCTAGGGAAGTTATGGAATTTACAAAATGAAATAAAACACAGCAATCTCAAGAAAACATCTAATTATTCAAAAACATTTTTCTTTCATACAAAACAGTTCATAAAACAATTCACAGTTCCAGTTCATACAGAATATAATTAAAATTCTTATTTAATCTTTGTTAACTGGTAGACAATCCTTTTTAATTAATAGGTGGGTAATTCGTTGATCCTTTATTACCACGTTCGTGAATGTGATTGGCCAATAACTGTCACGGATAACTTATTAAAGGCCAGGATGCTGCGAACACTGACCTCAAAATTTCATTCAAATTATCCTCTTTACAAATAATAAAATGAGATCTTATTCTAAATTTAAATTACAAAATATTCAATTATTTTATAATTAACAAACAAAGAACTAAAGTTTTATATTTGCGAAAAATAACGTTTATTAAAATTTCATCGCCCGATCATCGCCATTTTACATTGACGTTAACATCTCACTGTACAAGATAATCCATGCTCTTTATTCGCGGTAAATGGTGCCAGTTTTACGCATTTCGCGTAAAATAAAACTACATTCAATTTTGATAAGTTTGCATTAAAAACATGTTTTAGTCATCGTAAAAGCAAGTCTTTTCTTATTACAATTATAAAAATGTAGATCGTTTGCATTATAAAGCAATTAAAGCTTTAATTAATTATATAAATTGTGCTTCCGTGCGTGTATAACATAAATTTAATTTTAAATAGTTTTCTCGAATGTACGAAATTAAGAAAGAATTTTTGGGAAATACATCAATTAATAAGGGATGTGGTATAAACTAATTAAATAAACAAACGTTTATTCTAAGAAACCGCACGAATAATAAAAATGTCCTAAAATTGATTTTATTATCTTTCGCATAACTACAGGATAGAATGCGACACAAAATTAACCCGTGGATTGGACAAAGATAACAATAATTGCGATTTGAAGCTAACGAGGTAATAAACTATGAAATTCCCAGAAATCTTGCATCGGGTAGGTGTGTAAGCTTTGAAATGTAATCCCATAAAATCTAGAGAACTCGGGAGAATCATGACGTAATTAGACAAAGATAAATAAACAGGAATTTTATTTAAGAGGATTTCAGTTATTCGATTAGATTAATTCGATTCATGTCGATTTACGCGATCGACAATGTAATAAGTCATAATTTCGCGTCGACCAAGTAAATGTAACGTTGATTAGGACATTAAAATAACATGCAGAGTTTACATATGAAATAGTTTGAAATATGGAAGTTCTTAAATGCAGTTATTTGATTTTGTAGTATACAGTAAAGAGGGAAAATTCTTCGATACAACGCTACTTTAAATTAATTAATTAGAAAAAAGATGCACTTCTGGTAACTGATGTTCTAAATGTAGATTTAAGCGAATATGCATAATTTTGTAAACTGGAATTTGAACGTCAATTTATAAACAGCATCAGAAGATATTTAATACGAAATGGATAAGCCCTTTTTGGATTTTGCATTTATTACTTTTAGAATCTTTTGTTTGTAACTAATATTTGAGTATTTGTTATTTAAATTTGAGGTAAAATAAGCCTTAATCATATAATATTTTTTGTAAGGAAATTTACAAGAGAGCTTGTCGTCAGAGTTCGAGACACTTTGACATTTTAAATAGCTATCTGTGACGGATATTATACTATGGATTTTACGAAAATGAATTGAAACACAGCAAATCTCAAAAAACATCTATACATTCAAATACATTTTTCTTTCATACAAAAGAATTTATAAAAAAGTTTACAGCTTAATATCATACAGAAAAGAATTCCTACAGGTTACTTAATCCTTGTTAAAATGTATGCAATCCTCTTTAATTTCTACGTGGAAAATTAACCAACCTTTTATTACCACGTTTGTAAGGGCAATTGGCCAATAATTCTTGACAGATAATCTATGTAGTAAAGGTCAAAATACCTCGAATTTTAAACTCTAAAGGTTACTGTAAATTATCCTCTACTTTAAATTCAAAATACCTAAACATCCTTAGCAACTAACAAACAAGAAATCCAAAACTTAGGGCTATTGTCAAAGAGCGCTTATCATAATCGCATCTCCGACGTAATTAATGATATTAAACACCTCCTGATTACATTTCACATTGACGTCAAAACCCCACTGTACAAGACTATTTATATACTTTTAAATATCCATTTAGAATATTAATTTTCAAAGTGAATCCTTTACTTTTAATCAATTAGCTTTAGAGTATCTTTAGTATCGAAGACTGTTTTCATTGTATTTTTACAAAACTAATGATGATTTATCAAATAATTGTATTGGATAACTTCTATGTTTGAAACTACTCAAATTTTTTATAAGTTTCATATCGCAAAATAATGTACATTATACAATTATGCTTTAAATCTTACATGACGCATGACAAATCGCGAATTAAATCTTTCATCTTACATGTTATTGGCTTTAAAAGAATCAAACACGAATTAATCGTTCCGGTCTTATATACAAATTATCTCTATACGTTGCATTTTCGAGATTCTTCCGTATCCACCTAGAGAATTAGTCACCTGAGTGATGTACTATTAACAAGAATTTACAGTGCTTTCTCGCTTTAATGATCCAATTAGTGCCAACTTTATGATTTATGTATTGTCGTAAAACACGCAGTTTATCATAGTCTAATGCACGAGTTCAACGGTTGCGCCTCATACTATTTTATAGTAACCTAGAAAGCTATAAATTACTTTTCATACATCTCGGTTTTATTTTATAGGTTTTTAATTGTCGCGCAAATTTCTTGAGTAGTGCGTTTAATCATAATTGGCTATTTAATGCATTTTAAAACAATTCTTAGTATTTGACGTATTTTCTTATTAATAAAAAGATTCTAGAATAATGTTGTGTTTGAAACTTTTTAAATAAAGTTAAATGATCTACACACGGGAATCAATTTAATATTTTAAAAGTACATAATTATTTCATGCTCTGCGAATGCAATAAGATTTGTTTTTCTGTAATAAAACGCATTGTAACGCATATTTTACACACAGAAAATTTATTTAGTATTTTAGTTAGTGATAGCTTCGTTGCGAAACGCAATAGCTTTGTGTTTTTACGATAAATAAAGCGAATATTTTATGCACAGACGGTGTATTTTTATGAAAAATGATTAGCTTTATATCTTAAAGATTAAAACTAGTTTTTTTTAAAATTAAGTAAAGAAGAATTATTTACACACACGGGAATATGCTTTAAAAGTACATGCGACTTCTTTTCAGGCTACACGGAAATATATTTTGCGTTGCTTTTATTTCTACACTTGGAATATTTAATCACATAATTAATAAGGGATTTGTCTTTTAATGGCAGAGAAGTATACTTGTATTACACAGGGTGGAACAATTAAATATTTGAAAATATATATATATATATATATATATATATATATATATATATATATATTGCTGCAATCTCTTTCCACTGCTACTACAAGAGTACCACGTTCTGGGTGTCAAAATTACTGCAATTTCAGGGAGCTGCTAAAACTGTTGGTGGTGAAGCAATTTACCTATTTTAAATACTACCTCTGCTTAATGAAGTTTTCCACGGCTGCTCAGCTGATTACTGAAATACAAAACTAATTACTCGAAAATGAAACGCTGTGACGGTAAATAATATACCAGAAAGAATGTACACGTCAAAATTATAATTAAACTCCTCTTTCACACATTAATTATAAGTTATATACACCCCTTTTAAAAATACTCCCTTAACAGTACATTTTTATATCAATAATTGCTTCAGGTAAAATTTTCCAATTAATTAAATCAGAGAAAATAATAGGGCTTTACCACATTTCTTACTTTAACCCTGGTTCAATATAAGCTCAAAGTGTAAACCTTATTATTTTGTGCTAATTTTTGTACATTAATAATCAAAAACACCCTTTTACCTTGTACATAAATCAAATATTACAAATGCCATAAATCACTCCTCATCATCAATTCCCACATAAAATATCTAGGACTACTGCCTTCAGGAACACCCCAATCTGGATTGCAATAACCGCAACTGCAAGCTGCAACCATATTATCAAGAAGTCGTCTGGTCTACCAATTTGATAGGGCATCCAAAACTCCAAACCTCTTCTACTAATACCATAAATTGTTGGTACTCAACCAAACCAACCAAATACTGACATTTACTCCATTTCAAATTGCATACTTTGCACACTTAGTGTAAATTAGAATCAAACTGTATTTACTTACATCAAATGGCGTAAATTAATTGTACTTTTATGCAAACGTAAAAGCATTTTAGTATTGGAGCCGTTAGCTTTTTGAAAATCAAGATCGATGTACACTTGTCAATTCATAAGAACTGTAAGCTGGCTGAAAACTAATAGAGCCCCTATTTATGTCTCCCGGTTTATATCTAGTTTCTCCACCCCTAAAAGCCTGCCAAAATTCTGTAAATTTCCTTCAATACAAACATTCTCAAAATCACTTCACTTCCAACGGCCACGGTTTTCCAAAAACTGCTTCTAACCGACACGATTTCCCTCAAAAACACAAGTTTTAAGCTCACAATAACACCCCGTACTAAATTGTGTTCTTCGTATTTAAATCTCTCACTCCAATCACGTTGTGTATATTCAATCCAACTGACAAAAGCTACCGTTTAAACTAGGCCTATGTTGACATTCGTTAATTTCTATCCCACTTCTGCATACACGCTAAAATCACATATCTCTTACTTTGTTTTCAATCTCCGTTGTACAACAAACGACAACTACCCCCTCTAGTAATCTTGTGTATTCACCCAAGTCAACAAACGTTAACGTTCTAACTACGCCTATTCCTTAACGCGTGTTATTTTCATCCCACTTAGACACATGCTATCGAATAACCTCTCTCTGTTACATTATTTGCAAGTTTCCTTTGTAACAGTTAACAGTTACCCTTCCAACTTAAGTTTAACATCTTTTTAGGAGGCTATAAATTTATTCTAATTGACGTCGGAACTAACAACTACCTGAAATTTTTGTTTGTTTGTGCAACGTTTTATCTACCCTACTTAATAATACACGGAAAAATAAACGGTTTATCTCGCCTGTTACGACACGAGTAGGAATTTATATATTTACAAATATTTGAATGAGACGGCCTGCGCGCCATAACCAGTCTCGCCCCACCTCTGGTAAATGTTAAGAGAGAAGTTATTAGACCGCGAAAGAGTAAGCATGTAAAAGGCGCCCTCCCGCTATTGTAACATTGGTGTTCACAGTTAATAAATATTGTTATTACTCTTGTATGTCAGTATTACTAATCACAACAAGCTTCGTAAGCTTCTCGAAACTACACTCCACTGCTCGTGCTTGCATTACATCGGTAGTGAAGGCAACACGTTGACCTGCTCGTTTTATAAAAATATCTTTTCACGTATACGCGGTTGTGAATGTGATTATGTCGTTGGTTACTTCCAGCCATTTGATCTCGAACCACTGAGCCCTTGATCGCCTATTTAATAATACTAGGAAGGCTTCTTCAAAAACACTTTCAAACGCTTTTAACAAATATAACGGCCAACTTTGCTTTTAGTTAATCCTACTTGGAAAACTAAACAGTTTTAAATCAACACATACACATCCTTTCAACACATATACATCCAACTTTGCTGTAAATAAGAGAGTTTGAATTTTATGTCAAATACGAAGGTTACATATGAAATTTAAATCGCTTTATTTTACACGGGCTGTTTTAATATGACACGCTATACTTTATGAGTATTTATATCTGAAGTATTGTGATAAATTACATTTTACCTTCTTGAAAGTCTCTGAAACAAATTAAATTCTAAAACTATTGAATTTAAAAACGTGTCTCAACGTTGTATGTTATTTTCACATGCTAAACCACGAAATAAATTATCAAATAAATAATAATGCATTTTTAACCCATATGGTTAGAAGATATTGTTGGGATTATTTAGTAAAATACCTGTTTCCTTCCAGTAGGTAGTCAGAGATATAAGTCGTTATTTGTGACTGACAGTTCTCTTCTGCCACAACCTGTATATTTTCAAAATTCCACGGTTTAACCACAGATTTACGTTTCTCCTAAAATATTGTTACTGAACTTTTTTGTGTGGTATTATTAATATCTGAAAATTAAGAGCTTTCTAATAACAGTGTTTACTATTAGTATCACAGACAATAAATTGGTAACCACGTAATTTGCCTTATACAATATAAAGTAACATACCGATGTAAGGAAAAAATCTCCACGAGTTTCCTATCAATGGTAGCGGCTTTGGTCCTGGAATATCTTCATACAGTTTTGGAATTTGCCCCTTGTTTACTTTCAGCGGACGCACGCAATTTTCCTCACTAATACGAACTTCAAAATGATATTGTTTGCGAAATAAAAAGTGTTTAAGAAATTTTAATGATTTCATTCCTTAAACCAATATAAGAAGTAAAAAATTAAGATTTCTTTATCTTTGCGTATTAGAAAACTGCAACTTTAGTACTTGCTATAATGATCACGCAAGTTCGCAGAACGCATAAAATTATTATTTGCATAGCATAACACGATACAATTTAAAGTAATGAATTGTGAAGATGTTTAGTTTAAAAGTTGCCAGAGGTGACTGACTGACTATACGCACTAGTTAGTTATGTTTGATTGTTCGCAAAAATGTGAGAAATAGGAAAAGTCACGCTGTGAATCCTACCACTTTGGAAATAACTTTCTCCTGAACAGAAATGGGTTTATTTTTCAATATTTAAGCAAATATGTATCATGCGCTGGTATGAAAGCGTATCAATAAGTAAATTATAGCTATAAAACAATGTGTAATCTTCTTGATAATCATTGGTGTGGTTTGCAAATATGTACAGTTAAACCACAGTTATTAGCTAACGATATTAATTATGCAGTAAGTTAATATTTAAAACGGATTTATTTACATTCTAATATTTATGGAAAATGTAAAAGTATTGTTTGTGTGGTTCACTTGCAAAATAGCGGAAATTATTACTGAATTTGTATGGGCCAAAGTTTCGTAAAATAATAAGAGCAGGTAAATATTCAAATTTGCAATGCAATATATTTAAGCATGTAATTTTATTCATTCTTTTATTTATTAGAACTCTAATTATATAAATAACAGTATTTCTAACACCATAACTTTTATTTTCATGAAAAAGGCAAAACCTATCAAAACAAACTAATCTTTTCAGCTTGCCGATTATAAGGTGTGAACTTCTATTTTACTTATATTTTCTTTGTGTGCTGTTTTATAGTTTTTTGGTTTGAAACTGGTTTCCATCCAGGGCGAAGAGCAATATATTCTGGTACAGATCCACATTCCGCCCGATCCATCCGATCCTCCGGATTCATATCTAACCTAGGTTTTTACATGTAAATTCCCATAAGGAAGATCTGCTAAGTCTTATTTTAAAGGGATTTTCTCCTCGTGGGGATGAAATTTGCCCTTTGTGGGGGTGGGGAATTTTTTTCCTTGCTTCATTTTACCCCCACCAACACTACCCTAAAAATCGGTAGCCTAACCCCTAAAATTTCGAAATACGTCTCGGTGCCTATCGACGCCTCACGACCTTTGTATTCCCACCTTTTTAATTTTTATCTTAACATCAACCCTTATCGAGTTACAACCCCCAATTTTATAACTTTTTATTTATAAATAGTTTCTAATCGTGTATGGTAATACCGATTTAATTTTTCTTGAAGTCCGAATCTACCCTTAATTTAACCTTAAGCCAACTCATTTAAAAAATTGGTGTAAGCATAAAATGTAGTACACAGTAGTACTCAGACAAAACAATAATCAAATAATTACTGATTGGTATATAAGATTCACTAACTCTGGACGCTATATAAATTATCACTCGTACCACTCCTTTGATATAAAAATTACCTTTATTTTAGGATTAAAAAATAGAATTAAACATATATCACATCCTACTTTATACCAAAAAAATTTAAAAATACTGAGTAAGCTTTTAAAAAATAACAACTACCCTAATTCTTTAATAAACAATTTATTATACAACCAAGGACATAGACAAATTACCAAAAATAAAGAACTTGATAATACAAACAACAACATCCATAACCAAAGCTATAAATCTCTTCCATACATACAAGGGCTGACACAAAATTATTAACATATTTAAAAACCTTAATATCAATATTGCTAAAAAAACGTAAATTCAATAAATAAATTATTTTCCAAACTTAAAGACAAAACCAATCAATTGCAACAAAGAAATGTATTTTAAAAATTAAATTGTTTAGATTGTGATCGTTCATATATTGGCCAAACATCTCAAAATTTAAAACAAAGAATCATAGAACATAAAAGCAATATAAAAGTTAAACCTGAAGCATGTGCCCTTGCGATACACACACTTAATGATGAATATAAGGTAAATTTCAAAAATCCACAAATTTTACAAATAGAAATTAACAAATTTAAAAGAACATTTTTAGAAATGTGCCATATTTATAGAAATTCAAATTCATTAAATAAAAAAAGTGATATTGATAATCTGAGCAGTATATACTAATACCTTTTAAACT